>OY764961.1:57130380-57761093 GCA_963668005.1 Melieria crassipennis | reverse complement strand
AGTTTGCTTTTCTATTCACAGGTCCCACACTCAAAGTGAAGCGCAATGTGGTGGCCAAACAGTATGCGGACGAAATTGAAAAGCTGTACGCCTAAAGCATTCAGAAACTGCGCGATTCACAAATGGAGGCTGTTCAGAATTCGTACAATTAGCAAACCATTGTTTTACGCATCTATTTCAGTAGTTGCCGCCATGAGTTGCACAGAAATGTGGTGTAATTAGCTGAAATATTTTCAAAAACACCAAAAACCTTAACAAACGCATTGAAAGCGTGTTGCCAAAAAAACTTAAATTTAATACTTAACACTTATTAATTGCTCTTAGTTTTAGTCAATTATAACAACAACAAAAAAATGAAAGAAAACAATGTGCTTAATTTTTGCATGACATATTTGATTTTGAATTTAGTTTTTCTTCTTTGCCAAATGCTTAACATCTCTTTTCAACTCGACTTTTGGCTAGCGACACCAATTTCAAATCCGAATGGCTGAATGTATTAAATGATTTCTTAAGCGATTTGTGTCGTTAAGCCAATCCATACTATTAGCCTAATGGGTATTTTTTTATATACATATTTAACCCAAAACTCCAACTCCAACTAAATTACATATCTAAGAGAATTACAAAAACAAATAATAACATATAAACTTTACTTTTTGTGTAAATACCTTTTTAACTATTTTAGTGCATATTTTTAATGTAAATTTACTTAAAGAATGCTTGCAGTGAAATGCGACAAATTTTTATTGAGAAACAAACATTTTTCTTAATAAATGAAGTTAAAATATGAGAATTGTCAATAGTAAGAAACAAGACTGATGTGGGAGGGACAGAAAAAAGGAAAGTGAATGGTAAGGTTTACCAAAGACTTAAAGGATCTTAGTTTTCTTTATTTATGCAACTGCGGCCGATATACATTTATTTGTTTGATGTATGCTTTGTTCTATTGTATGCTTCTTTCTGTATGCCCTCTTTGTATGCTTTTTTCTATTTCTGTTTGTCCACAACTTTTGATTTTATAAAAGTTTATTAAATTTTGTAGAGCTTTTCTCTACAAACGTTTTGAGCCATAGCTTGTTTTTTGATCATAAAAATTCACTGGATAAAGATATCTAGAAGGTAAGTATACAGTTGAATACATAGAAGTCATACCTTCATACACTCCATACACTCCATACACTTCTGCATAAATTTTTTCGATTAAAGAAAATGCTTAAAATTTTTGATATCTTTTTTTGAAAAATATAAAAATCGTTCCATCAAATGTCTGTGGGGTTATTTTAGTAACCTTAAAAGATCTGAAAAGACATCTGAGGCTAAGTCCGGCAGGCGACTGAATAAATAAATAAATAAATAAATACATAAATAAGTAAATAAATAAATAAATTAATAAATAAAAAATAAATAAATAAAAAATAAATATTTAAAAAAATAAATAAATTAATAAAAATAAATAAATTAATTAAATAAATAAATAAATAAATACATAAATAAGTAAATAAATAAATAAATTAATAAATAAAAAATAAATAAATAAAAAATAAATATTTAAAAAAATAAATAAATTAATAAAAAATAAATTAATTAATTAAATAAATATATAAATAAGTTCATAATTAAATAAATTAAAAATAAATAAATAAATAAATACAAAAATAAACAAGTAATAAATAAATATATAAATAAATAAATTAATAAATAGATAAATATATAAACAAATAAGTAAAAAAATTAATAAATAAATACAAAATAAAAAATAAATAAACAAATAATTAAATAAATCAATAAATAAATAAGTTAATAATTAAATAAATAAAAAATAAATAAATAAATAAATACAAAAATAAATAAGTAATAAATAAATATATAATTTAATAAATGAATAAGTAAATAAATAAATAAATAAAAAATAATAAATAAATAAAAAATAAATTAAAAACGTTATTAAATAAAAGCACCAAATATCAATGAATGTATTTGTTTCAATTGTCCAAAGCACGAAATGATTCCTTGTTCAATTTATATGGAGAATGTTTATCTAAATCGGTGTATTTAGATGAACTGATTGATAACACTGGTCTGCAACGAAATCCTCCTTTAAATAAAAATATGATAAATATGAAGAGCTTAACATGCTGAATCTAGATTTGCTTCCTATCATATCTTTTTAAAATTTTTTTTTTAAATACCTCGAAATTCTGTATTTTTTCATTCTTGAACTAACGCTAATTTATTCAGTCTGTATCAGAGAGAGAGAACGATATCGACTGATGGTATTTTTACAGTAATGCATACGCCATCATGCATCATAATGCGTCATCCAAGAACTTCTGCTTTCTTACAAAGCTTTAAAATGTAACATGTCACTTAAAATTCATTTTTTAGATTCTCACTTAGATTTCTTTTCCGAAAATCTTGGAGCGGTATCTGATGAACATGGTGAAAGATTTCATCAGGACATATCGCACATTGAGAGGCTCCAGTAGAAAATATGAAAAGAAAAAAAAACTACTAAGTAAAATGATAGAAACAACATGTAATTGCATTGTCTTATGATTTTTAATGTTTTTAGTGTGATTATGTGTAATATTTTGTCCTAATTATTAAAACGATTATTGATTTTTCGACCAAAAAAATATTTTCTTAAAAATTCCCGCACAAAAAATATATACGTGATACAAATTTTTTAAAACCCAGTTTCTGTTGAGAAATATCACATCTATAATAATCGTGTACAATAAAAAGGAGTGTAAAACAAATTGTTTGTGCAGACCAGACCAATAATGTAATTCTCACGTTTCCTTAAATCTGTTAAGTCTACTAATGAAATACAATGCTTATGTGAGATTTGCGCCTAAAAGTAGACCTAACGTCAAGCTTAACGTTGTGTATTTTCAGGCTTTTTGAGGTTAAACGGCTTCCTTGACTAATTTCTTGTAAGCATTTAGTAAATAAGACAAATTCAAAATGTATTGGAGACAGACAAGAAGTAGCCACTTAAAACTAATCCAATCTTCCTTGTCCATATGGAATTAACTTACAAAATAGTGGTACTTTCAAAAATCCATATAACAAAATAATAAAATATCACAAGAAAGAAATTTTGACACTCTTGAGCATTCCAGTGTTAAGACCGGTTTGTGTCGTCAAACGATTATCATATGATCCATTAAGTTAAGAAGAACAAAAAACATTCAAAATCTCAGTCGACCACAAGTTAGTATTTTTAACAAAATTACTTAGAATTCTCTTGAATCGTTAACTTTCATAGCATTGAAAAATAAACAAAAAAATTTCGAATTAACGCAGCTAATGACTTTAGTATGAAACTAGCTGACCCGGCGAACTTTGTCTCGCACAACGTTTTTTTGTTCTTTTTTTTATAATGAAATGCGATGCAAATTGAGGAAGAAGCCCATCTAAAGGAAGAGTTACTAATTAACGCAATTGAAGCCCACAAATCACTTTTCCAATATATTTTCCAGTATTTTCTTTTCGCATAAACCTGAACTGACTTAATACGAATCCAGCAAAAAACCTCCTGGAAATCGGTCGGTCCGTTTGACTATTATGCGCTTACACAGATACATCCACTTTCTTTTGTATATAGAAGAATAGAAGAATGTTGCTATTGTTGTGATTTATTATTGTTTGGTGAATGCCCTCAATGCAGACTTGTGTCATAAACCATAGTCAAAATTTTCCAAATTCGCAATTTTTCAAAAAAAAATACAGCAATTATTGAAATAATTAAATACATACAAACATACATAGATAGAAATGTAAAAACTTTCACCCCTGCCACAAATTTTTCAGTGCTCCATTTAACTAATTTTAAAACATAAAAAAAAAAAATTTTTTAATTTTTTTAAAATTGTTTTTTCTCTTATAATATTTTTCTTTTCAGCAGCTGACTTTAGGTTTTCAGCTAAATTATAATTTTTCTGGCAAGTATGTATGTCTTCATTTATTTGTACAGACACGCGCTTCCATATGCAATATTTTTGTATGTTGTGATTTTCTTATAAAAGGAAATCGACTTTGGCGGAAAGCTGCCGCAACAACAACAACAACAACAACAACGATGGTAACAGATAAAAAAATACAAGACAACACACGAGTCTATATACAAAGCATACAAGACTGGCGCCCAGGCGAACAGCAAACGGCGAACAGCAGCAGCAGCCGACTAGCGTTATTTGAATGTTAGCAGTAATGAAAGAGAGTCAGCCGGCTGAGTGTACGAATCGAACAGCAGCATGTGTAGATACAGACATAAATACATATACCATTTATATGTAAGTATGTCGGCGAAATGGAAGGAGAGCAAACGCGCATAGCATTGAGTTGATTTTTTCGCTCGAACGCAAAGAAAGGTAAACACTCGACACGGGGCTGGGTGGGCGGTGGGAATGAATGTAAAATAAAATATGTTCAAATGTATGCGCGCACATGTAACAGGAATTACAGCAACGACACAGCAGCAGCACCAGCAGCTAAAGCAATAGCAATAAAATTTGCCAACAACAAATACCATACCACACACATCGATATGTAGGCAGTTGTGTATGTATGTAGATATGTTAGTATGGGAGATATGGAAAAGCAGGTGATTTATGTTATGGATTTTTTCTGCGGCTCGCTGGCTGTCTATCTGTCTGTCTGCCTGCCTGTCTCTTTCTATATACAGCATCGACTTGTTTTTGTTTCTGCCTGTGAATACTAGTTATTTTGCTGATTTTGTTGTTGTTGTTGTTGCCGTCAGTTTGTTGTTGTAGCGGGCGTTAAGCTTCAACATATTTACGTGCGCTTTAATGTGCTAACATGTTTGATGTACTCTCTGGTTGTTGTTGTTGCTTGTTTGTATTTACGAGTATTTTTTATGTTTTTTTTCAAGTGTAGTTTTTCTTTCACCTGGCTTAGCGTTCGTTGGTTTATGGTCGCATTAAGAGGCGCTCAGTAGCATTGACTTTGCTCTTTGCCTTTGGTGCTCTTGTAATTTAAAATATAAACGCAGCGAAAAGCGCAAAAAAGAGACAAAAATTATAAACAATTAGACATAGTAAAGGATATTAAAATGAGAACAGGGTGACCATTTAATTTGCCAATACTTAAACACTTTTACAGTGATTTCGAATACGGTGTAACGTTTCTACGATATTCATTTATTTATTTATTTATATATTTATTTATAACTTATTTATTTTTGTATTTATTTATTTTTTATTTATTTAATTATTAACTTATTTATTTATGTACTTATTTAATTAATTATTTATTTATTTATTTATTTTTTTGATTTATTTATTTATTTAATTATTTATTTATTTATTTTTTATTTATTTATTTATATATTTATTTATTTCTTTCTTTAATTATTTATTTATTTATTTATTTATTTTTATTTTTTTTTGTTTTTATTTATTTATTTAGAAAAATATACATTATGACTTACTGACTAAGAGATAACATTAGAAATAGTAACGGTAATTATAATGAAGGTCTTCGCCTATTTCACTCAATTACAGAGTTTTTCGAAATTTTCAATATTTTGTTTTTAATTTTTTAAGGACAATAAAAGAAATTAAAAATATAATATAAATTAAAATAAATAAAAATATAAATTAAAAAACCTGATTCATAGTTAATCCAGAACCAATAATGACAACTGTAAAAAATAAAAACAATTAAAATATTCTGATATTTTTTCATTCAATAAACAGATTAACCCTTTCGACCTTGAATTTTAGCCTGTGTCTTGATATTACTTTTTGGCATTTAAATCAATAAACATTTGCCTAAGAATTGTGCACACGACATTTGAAGTCGCCACGCCTCTTTGTTAAAGTTCTAGAGCTATATTAGTTCACTGTTGAACAATTTTAGCTTAAAACGGGTTAAATAAATTTTGTATCAATATTTCTTAATTTCAGGAAAAGTTTTTGTATATTTATGGAAAAATACGAAATTATCAGTTTTTTATTTTATTTAACCATATTTAAAGAAGAAAGGTTCTGATCAAACGCGCCCAATTCGTCGACTTCAACACAAACTTTCCCTGATAGCGCTGAAAATTATTGGAAATGATTTTTTTTTATTTTTTATTTATTTTTTTATTATTTTTCTAAAAATATATTATTAATAAATAATAAAATAATATAATAAAAATATTGTTCGTTCCTACTTAAATTAAGCCCATTAATCAATCGTAGCTTTTGCTATAAGATGACAAATAGGTGAAGTTGCTCTCAGGCAACTTTGGGTTCGACTGGGTTGATGTTTGATTCAGATACCATATTTATTTTTCAGAAAAATATTAATAAAATATAAATTTAATAGATAAATTGACTAATGATTGATCCTGGCGACATATAGAATTTTGTACAAATTAAAAAAATTTAAAAATAAATAACTAAGTAACTATAGTAAATTTAAAAAATTCAAAAATAAATAACTAAATACAAATTTAGTAATTAAATTGATTTGTGGATGATCCTGAAAGAAAATGGAATACTTTAAAATACAAAAAATTAAATTAAAATATTATTTTACCTACTTCCTGGTTTTATATTGAATATTTTACAAAATTGAAAATAATATAAAAATATAAGTTGAATAGAAAAACTGATGTATGGTTGATCGGTGTCAGGATATATTGTAAGAAAATATGAAAATAAGTATGCAAAAAAATATAACAAAAAAATTATCGATAGTTTCAGTTAGCATTGGACCTCATCTGTTCTAGTTTCGTCGTTATTGTCCACTGGAATTTTACTCTTGTTGTCATAGTGTGTCTCAGTGGCGCACACTTGAGGTTTCAAACTCCCCGAATACAAAAATTGCTAATGCAAAATGTAGTAAAATGTAGAAATCCTGTGTGCGCCTCTGTTGTGTCAGTTATAGTTTTACTACTTCTATGCACACACATACGAACCACAATTTCATACTTACTGCGACTGTATACACTATAAAATGTTAGAACATCCACCAAGATCAGTTCTTGATCACAAAACACTTAGACCAGCCGCGTCGAACTCACTGCTGCGAAGCGTAGTTTTGGGAACAACTTGTGCGAAAATGTCATTTTAAAAAGTGGCAATTAAAGTGGCAATTAAAATATTAAATCGTCCGAAGTGATTTCATTCAGAGTGTAGAGATTATTCAATCAAAATTTCTTTATAAAATTTTCTGCTGTGTTTGGCAACTTAAAGTTTCAACTTTTGTTGCGTCAAAGTCTGACTGAATGCGGTATCCATTCATATTGTGCGCGTGGTTTGGAAACGATTTTGTGCAAATAATTAAATTGAAGCGACGTTTACAAATCAAGTTGACAAGTTAATGTCCAGTTTATAATTAGAGTTAAACAAACTACATATGAGCTGTTTTGTCCTACTAAAGTTATCTATGCCAAGTGAGCTAAGTGACTGAGTGCTTTCAAGTTTAATGTTTCTAAAAGCATTACTGCGGATTTAGTGCGAATTCAGTTGACTTGTGTGCGTATATCAAAATTAATTTACTTATTATTTTTTCTTAATTTTTATATAATTATTTGCTACTATATACTTTGATCCATAGTGAAAATATTACAAAATCATCTGAAATTACGCAACATTAATTTGTGGTGATAGCTTTGCATAATCATTAATGAAGTACGTTGAGTTGGTATTATTATGTTTTTTTTTCATTGCTTAGTGAAAAATTAAGCAAAAGCAATATTAAATTATTGACTTGAAGGTCAGGTTAACAGTTACTTTTGTAATGAACTTTGGACGTCAGTAAAATTGCAAAACAATAATTCAAATACAAATTGCGCACGGAGAAGTTTAATGCAAAGTTTGAAAGAAAATTTAATGGTATAGAAAAAATAAGGTAGACCGAAAATAAAGGAAAAAAAGAGAAGAAGAGGAATAGAAAGGAAATAAATATTATAATTTAAAAAAATCTACAAATTAACTTTGTCCTGTTTGTTAAAGACAAAAAATGTAGAGCTTCTAAAGTCTTTTAAAATCCAAACATAGCAAATCTTGTTGCATTCTGGCTTACACTTCCCTTTGAGTGCACATGCAAACTGTATGCATTGAACGTTAATGGGTTAAAGTGCAAAAGCACATGCAATTTCAACAAAGGGATTTTAGAGCTGTGTGTGTGAGCGCACAAATTAGCCAACAACAAGAAAGAAGGTCAGTTAAGTACGCAAGTATAACGCACTACTTGTAGATGATTTGTGGCCCATACCATAACCTAACCTAACCTAACTGCTTGTAAACAGATTTCCGAGGCACATGGCCCAAATAAAACCTAGGATTTTTTATGGATTTTGCTTTTTAAGGATACGGATTGCTAACTATCTTTGGGGTCCAGGTGTCGTCCCCTACTGAGAGATGCAGAATCGATCAGGTGCTGCGATGTTTCCTTAGCTCCCACATAGAAAGTGGAAGTAATGCTTTGATCTATAATAGTCCAAAATAAAACATATCGCATACTAAATACAAAAGTGTCACAAAAGCATAATAACATTAAAGTCTCAAATCTCAAATATTTTTTTGATCCTGCAGAAAAAACACCATTGCCATCAAAACCGACTTACACAAAATTTTCATTCAAAGAAAATAGTGCTGAGAACGCAATTTTTTGAAGTATTTAGTGATGTTTACTTTAAATTGCTTTATGAAAAAAAATGATTTTGAATCATTTTTAGTTGTGATTCTGTTAGAGTGTGCGATATATTTCCTGAGTGTGCAATGTTTGGTTAGAAAACCGAAAAATTAAAAAAAATTGTTGTTTACCTATGTGAAAAAAGTTAACAATTTTTAAATAGCAGCAAATAAATAAAAATTTTTTACATTTAACACTAGAAGTACCGGGAGCGGTCATTTGACGGTTTTCAGTTTTTGATTAACTGTAGCTCGAAAACGGTTTAAGTTACGAATCTGGTTCTCCTTGACTTTTAATATTTTACACTAAGCTCGATATTCTAAAATTTTGCAATCACTGCGCCGATCTGTTCTCTTTATATCATCGATTTTACCTACTAGTACCACGAGCGGTCAAATGACGGTTAACTACGTAGCCATGGAAATAAAATTATAACATTCACAAAAAAGTCAAAGATGGTACAAATTTTACAAGAACCTATGTCTTGCCTTCTGTTTTATATTAAATTTACAACCGACTTTTATATATTTATGAATTTCAATGCAAAAACAAAAATGCATTATTTTACGTGTTGTGTTTGAAAGCATGAGCAGAAAGCGGCGAGACGAAATTTAGTATGGTCATGAATAGTAGCTTTACTTTTAAAATATTTGCCAAAACTATACTTTTTTCATTCAAGAACATAGATGAATGTTGTTTTAATGCTTACAATGAAAAACTTCTGCAGATTCAACCGATTTCGTTAAAAGCTCTGAATACCGTCATTTGACCGCTCGTGGTACTAGTAGGTATGAGCAAAACCCGGTACTTCTAGTGTTAATGATATACATTTTATCATATACAAATTTTTATTTATTTATATATTTAGTTATTTTTAAATAATTTTAAAAATTGTTGTTAAAAAAATATAAAGTTTATTATACTAGTAAATATTTTTATTTTTTTAAATTTATTTATTTATATACATATTTTTTTATTTCTTATATGAAAAAAAATCTTAATAAAGAAAGTACTATAAAATATTTTTTTTATTATTTATTTATTTATTTATTTATACATCAATTATTTCCAAATTTAATTTTTTTTAATTTCAATTAATTTTTTTTTTAATTGGAAAAATTTTTAATCAGTTTTAATCAGTTGATTGGAGTCATTCAATTTTCCCTAAAATCTTCTTATGCACATCAAAAACGCAGCCCATTGCTCCTATTTCTTCAACATTACAACAACAACAACAATGCAAACATTTGAATTTAATATTCTCGCGTTTTCTGTCTGCGTGGGCATCGAAAAATTCAACAGCAACAAAGGCCGCACATCACATCGGATTTGGCTAAATTTAAAAAAATAAATTTTTTAAAAATATAAAATTTTTCACGATACAAAAATAGAAGTCACCAAAGCAAAAGTTGATAGAAATACTAAAGAAAATACAGATATTAAAAAATGAAAAACTGTCAAAATGAACACAATGGTCACAATGGTGTTAAGACTTTAAATTTAGATGACGTCTGCTGAAGTTGAAGGAAAAAATACTGCCAGGAAATCGTTGAGCTTCTGCTCTGAGAATGGAATAGAATTTAGAATAGATCTTTCTTAGCTGCCTAGCGGACCTAAAGCAAATTTCCCAAGTCATAGTGATAAATTCATCAGAGCTACCAAGTGGCTAAAACTTGCGGGAAGTCATCCTCACATGCAATAACACAATGGACCACAAGGCCTAAATGATGCCCTAAAGGTGGTCATTAATTCTACCTACCTACGTAAAACTTTTTCTGTCAGATTCTTCTTTAGAAAGTTCATAGCCAGAAGACGAATGCACACTACTGCTTGCATGTGTGTGATGTGTCGCAAATACCAAATATAACCATATCAACAGTTGCCGTAGCAACGTCAGCAACACAACCAGTCAAACTACTGTTGTCAGTAGCAACAGCAACAACAACAACAACAATAATTATCGTGTTAACAATAACAACAATGTAATTACAATAAATAAATGCTGCGCTTATCCGATGAAGCGCCACCCAGTTGCATTGTTGTTGTTGTTGTGATTGCTAGTTGTTCACAGTATTTTTTTTTGCTGTAAGTGGCTGTAACAGGTGTGTGAGTAATCACAACAAGAGCAACAATAACGATAACATATATGTATGTATGTATGTATGTAGGCGTATTGAAAAGTCTGTGTTCAACAGTTGTTGTTAATTTGTAATCGCTTTTACTGTGTGTTGTTGTTGTTGTTGTTGTTGCTATTGTTAGTGTTTTTCTTGCTCTGCCAGCTGGCATTGCTATTGTTTTGACATAGGTAAGTATTTCCATAGTTGGGTTGTTTTTGTTGTTGTTGTTGTTGTTGTTATTGTCAGCTTTGTGTAGAGCATAGTTTTACTCATCATTATCAGCATAATAATGCACAACAACAACAAGTAGCAGTAGTAGTAGTAGCAGCAGCAAACCTGCCACACGCCACAACTTTTCATTCATTCGAACTAAAAAACCAACATACTAACAAACAAACAAACAAAATATATGTACATACTTTTATCATATCTACATATGTTTAATTTGTGCTACATATGTATATGCAAGTGTGTTTATTGTTATTGTTGTTATTGCAGTTCTTGTTATTATTTGCGCAAGTAAACTGTGTGCGTAGAAATATTTTGGTATGCGCGCTAGACGGCCCACCAGGCAGACAGGACGACAGTCAGCTCGCTGGCCGGCCGGTTGGCGGTACAGACTGATAGACAGCATGTCGCTCGGGTAGTTTAAGCAAGCGAACAGCTTGTTGTACATCACTCGCGCGCGAACATACCGACATGTTTGTGTTGTTTGTGTACGCGCGTGTGTGGGGAGTTAAATTGCGGCCGCCACATGTGGTGGCGCGCTGTGCGCCTGGTTGTCAGAAGAAATCTATATGTACCTACAGACAACACACGCACACGATACCATACCAACATTATTATAAATAATAATAGAAAAATATAAGCGGCGCCTGCACAGACAAACACTCACCCGCCCATATGCAAAATATCAAAAGCAGTCGCTGTAGTCGCTCTAGTTGTAGAATGTTTTATTACATACGACTTTATCGCTTTATCTACATGCAGTAAATACACTTTTCCCACATTTAATCCGTTCAACGTTGCATTTATCATTAATTTAGCATTTGTCTTTGCAACACTCACGCACACACACACACAAACACTCACACATATACACAAAAACTTGCACCTTGCAAATGCGATTAAATATGAAACGTTGTATGTATGTAAGTGGGTCTAGAGTAGCGCCACCGCCGCCGCTGCCGACATAACATTGACGCCACGCTTTTTCTCCACAAACTCCGATCTGCCGAAGCGCCACACTTGTGCGCCGGCTTGAAAAATTTATGCTTTATTCCTCGTGTCGATGACGTGTGTTGTTTTGTGCTGTTAATGTTTTCTGTGCTGCTGGTGTTTAGTAAATAAATTTATAATAAATTTCCACCACAAATGCTAGTTTAATTAAATTATTTAATTAGTGGCTATTTTTAGCTGCACTCATTCAATGTTCTTGTGTGAGTGTGGCGTGTTGCCTGTGCGGTATGTTAAATGTGCAAGTGGTGGTGGTATTTCAAAAAACCATGAGCTCGAACGAAGAGAGGGCTTTTATAATGATACATGTTATACATATATGTAATGTATATATGTTCATACTAACTTAAATTATCTTCACTTCATTGCGAAGACATGGTTTTTTAATATGTAATATATGAAAATTTATGGAATTGAGATTCGAACCAACTTTTCAAGAACAGAGGATACTTATACAACAGTGAAAATAATACTCTCTCAAAATAGTTGTATTTGAAGTACTTTTTATATGTTTGAGGTCAATGGGTCCATTAACACTAGAAAGACCATTGCGGTCATTTTGACGGGTTTTAATTTTTAAATATCTGGAATTTAATTTATCTATTTTATTTTATTTTATTTTATTTTATTTTATTTTATTTTATTTTATTTTAATACTAAATAAAATAAAAAAAATAAATTGTTTTATTTTATTTTATTTTATTTTATTTTATTTTATTTTATTTTATTTTATTTTATTTTATTTTAATAATAAATAAAATAAAAAAATCAATTTTTTTATTTTATTTTATTTTATTTTATTAAATAAAACAAAATAAAATAAATTGTTTTATTTTATTTTATTTTATTTTATTTTATTTTTTTTTATTTTATTTTATTTCTTTCTATCTTGCTTTCGTGACTGATATTTTTTTATGGTGAAAATTTTTATATTTGTTTTTAATAAATTTAATGAAAAATTAGCCAAATCCGATGGGTATTTTTCGAGATATCAGCCGATATGATATGATATGATATGATATGATATGATATGATATGATATGATATGATATGATATGATATGATATGATATGATATGATATGATATGATATGATATGATATGATATGATATGATATGATATGATATGATATGATATGATATGATATGATATGATATGATATGATATGATATGATATGATATGATATGATATGATATGATATGATATGATATGATATGATATGATATGATATGATATGATATGATATGATATATGATATGATATGATATGATATGATATGATATGATATGATATGATATGATATGATATGATATGATATGATATGATATGATATGATATGATATGATATGATATGATATGATATGATATGATATGATATGATATGATATGATATGATATGATATGATATGATATGATATGATATGATATGATATGATATGATATGATATGATATGATATGATATGATATGATATGATATGATATGATATGATATGATATGATATGATATGATATGATATGATATGATATGATATGATATGATATGATATGATATGATATGATATATGATATGATATGATATATGATATGATATGATATGATATGATATGATATGATATGATATGATATGATATGATATGATATGATATGATATGATATGATATGATATGATATGATATGATATGGTATGATATGATATGATATGATATGATATGATATGATATGATATGATATGATATGATATGATATGATATGATATGATATGATATGATATGATATGATATGATATGATATGATATGATATGATATGATATGATATGATATGATATGATATGATATGATATGATATGATATGATATGATATGATATGATATGATATGATATGATATGATATGATATGATATGATATGATATGATATGATATGATATGATATGATATGATATGATATGATATGATATGATATGATATGATATGATATGATATGATATGATATGATATGATATGATATGATATGATATGATATGATATGATATGATATGATATGATATGATATGATATGATATGATATGATATGATATGATATGATATGATATGATATGATATGATATGATATGATATGATATGATATGATATGATATGATATGATATGATATATTATATGATATGATATGATATGATATGATATGATATGATTTGTACGTATAGAAATCTTGTGGTCTTTTTAATCTTAAATCATGCTTGGAATAGAATGGAATGCAATGGATATGAGGGGAACCCTAGGTCCAATATCTCAGGCACTCAGGCTAGAAAGCCCATTGTGCTCAAGACTCAAGAAAAGTTTGATAGAGGAAAGTGAGGTGGGCTTAACACAACAAAGACCATTGCAGTAATTTTGACGGTTTTTCATTTTAAATATCTGCATTTTCTTAAATATTTCTGGCAACTTTTGCTTTGGGGTTTTTTAAATTTTTAATGTGGGAAATTTTATAATATAAGGTGCGTCCCAAAGTAAACAGGACTTTTGCAATAGGGACGTTTCTGGTGGCGCCATCTATGTGTGAGGACATGCGTTGGAAAGGTACATCTTTCATTCACATACTGTCTAAATTTCATGACATTTGGTCTAGTAGACGCCGAAATATCCCGCTCAATGTGACAGTATGTTTTTAACTTTGGTACGAGAATGTCGATCGAACAAAGAGCTAATATTAAGTTCTGTTTTAAACTTGGTAAAACTTTTACCGAAACGTTTAAATTGTTAAAGCAAGTTTATGGTGATGATTGTTTATCCCGTGGCCGTGTTAATGAGTGGTTGAATCGATTCAAGAATGGTCGTGAAGACTTGAATGACGACGAACACGTCGGCCAGTCGAAATTTGTGATTACTGACGATGCCATCAAAACTGTGCGTGATTTTATCAAAATGCAGCCAAAATCATCATTGGAATTGATGGAAATGGAATTGAACATCTCCAAAACATCAATTGATCGCATTTTAACCGAACATTTGGGTCTCCGTAAAGTGTGTTCTCGCTTCATTCCGCACACTTTAACCGACGACCAAAAAGCGCAGAGAATTGAGCACGCAAAAGACATCGTTCGGGAAGCCAGACGTGATCCAAATTTCTTGTTCAACATCGTAACCGGTGACGAAACGTGGTGCTTTCAATATGATCCCGAAACAAAGCGTCAAAGTGCCGAATGGAAGCACCCAGATGAGCCAAATCCGAAAAAACCCGCCGTGAGAAGTCAAAAATCAAAACTCATCTCATTTGTTTCTACGATTCAAAGGGAATAATTCATCGAGAGTTTGTTCCACCGGGAAAAACAATTAACGCTTTGTTTTATGTTGAAGTTTTGAAGCGTTTGGTGCATCGCATTCGTCGTATTCGGCCAGAATATCGCGAGGAAGGAAGTTGGCGTTTATTGCATGATAATGCACCGGCTCACAGAGCCCTAGTTACGACCGATTATTTGACCAAAAATCGCATTTTTACCATCAATCATTCACCGTATTCGCCTGATATGGCTCCCTGTGACTTCTACTTATTCGGTCAGTTGCATTTGCCGATGAAAGGAAACCGTTATAAGGACGTTGAGGACATCCAAAAGGCTTGTACCAACATTCTGAAGGCGATGCCGGCCGATGACCTAAAACACTCATTCCAAATGCTTTTGGACCGTGCAAAACGTTGTATCGAAGCAGAAGGAGAGTATTTTGAATAAATAAAAAGAATTATACAAAAATAATCATCCATTTTCTTTATTTTATAAAAGTCCTGTTTACTTTGGGTTGCACCTTGTATTTTCTAAATTTATTTTGTGAAAAATTAGACATATCCAATGTTATGTTTACTTTTCGATATATCAGTGGATATGATTTGTAGACTTTGTAGGTGTGGAGAACATGCTGTCTTCCTGGTGTTAAAAAAAGAAAGTAGTAGGAAAGGGATAGGGACTAAAAGTCTTTCTGCGAGCAAATCATGCTTAGTCTCATATTTGTGCTCCCTTTACCCATATTTGTTACCCATATTCTGGATTGGTTTTTGAACACTTAAAAACACTCTTTACTCATATTTCTTACTGTCAGAGGTTGGTTTTTGAAAGGATTAAAAAAAACGTTAAGTTACTTGGAATTTGAAATTTTTTTGTCTTACGAACACTTAACCCATTTTGACTCCGTCAACTGTTGATATTCAAAAAACTAAAAAGGCTCGCATGATTTCTCATTTGAAGTCCATTTGCTAATTTTGTAGGCACATTTAATCATATTTTCCTATACAAACTCTTAACTCGGCATTGACCCGGGCAAATTTTAATCAAACAAAAATTTAAGACAAGTAACCATTGTTAACCCACTAAACCATTGTTGACCACGTCAGATTTGAATTTTTGCAAAAATTAAAAATATGTGCTGATTTTTGTGTAGTTTGAAGTGTTTTTACTAAATTTTAAATCAGTGAGTAAATTAACCACTTCTGAATTTTGAAAAAACTTCCTTCTCAGTGTCAGTTCGTTTTTTTTTAATATTTTTACATTTTTGTTTAAACCTTTCAAAATCAATATTTAACAATGATTTAAAAAAAAAACTTTTTTCTTGAAATATCAAAACAAAAATTAGATCTTTTTAAGATTATTTCAAAGTTGTCGCCAATACCAAAAAAGCCGAAGATTTTGCGAAGTAAATTTTTCTGAGACACCCCACGTAGTTACAAACGTAACAACGTATACAGAAAATATTCTCCCTATTCGTTTGTTCTTATCATATCTTCAGCACAAAAACCTTGAACAATTACTATGTCTCGATCGTTACCGATTCCTCATTTCTGATCTCTAAAATAATTCTTAAAAGTTTTAAATCTATAAACAATTTCGAAGATTCTTTCGTTTTTTTCGTGTCTACAATAATGAAATTTCAAAAAACCTGCTAAAAACTCATAAACCATTACATATTCTCGAACCACAAAAATGATACATTCTGTTCTTTACACATTTTCGAACCACTGAAAAGATTCTCTCGACCTTTTTTGTCCTTAATAATAAATTTTTTAAATAAGCCTAAGAACGAATAAACCATTACAAACTCTCCAATCACTGAAAGCATTCTATCAGTTCTTCTCTCTATAAACCATTACAAACTCAAACCAATAAAAGGATGCATTATGTTCTTTACACATTTTTTAACCACTGGAAGGATTCCCTCGTCGTTTTCTTCTGTCAATAATGAAATTTGAGAACAGCATATAAGCCCATAAATCATTACAAATTCTTGAACCACTGAAAGAATTCTTTCCGTTCATTACACATTTTCGAACCACTGAAAAGATTCTTTAGACCTTTTATTCTCTTCAATAATGAAATTTTTAAATTAGCCTAAGAACCTATAAACCATTACAAACTCCCGAATCACTGAAAGCATTTTTCAGTTCTTTACATAAATATTTTTGAACTAGTGACTACGTTTTCTTCTTTTCAGTAATGAAAATTTGAAAACAGCCTATAAGCGCATAAATCATTAGAAATTCTTGAACTACTGAAAGAATTTTTTCAGTTCATTACACATTTTGTAATTCCTGAAAGGATTTCTACGTCCTTTCCTTCTCTTTAACCCGGCATTCGTGAGTTAATAATGGAATTTTAAAGTTACCTTAAGAATCTATAAACCATTTCAAACACTCGAACCACTGAAAGCATTCTATCAGTTCTTTTCACATTTTTGAACAATTGAAATGATTCTTTTCGTTTTTTTTTTCTTATAAACTGTGGAACTTAATTAGCCTGCATAGTACATAGCTTTTATTCGTTGTTTTTGTTGTTACCTCAATTCAATACACTTTTATGAAGAAATAAAAAACTCGCAAAGGACTAATTTCGATTAAATTCATTTCGATTCGACTTAGTCTAAACGTGGTTGAAATTTTTAAAGACGTATGTTTGTATATATCGTCGATTCCAACTGCACGCATCAATCGATCTACTGTCTCTCTCACACTTCTATGATGAATGTTTTCCTTCCGCCTTTATTGTTGTTCATTATCGACATCAACCATGTTTCGTTGCAGTAAAATGCAACCATGCGCACAACCAACTTTGCACAGGACACAAATAGATCAAAAAAATAATATTGTTGTGTTAATAAAAACAAATATGGCGCCAACACATTAAACCACAACAAAAACGATGCGCATCAAAAGTTTGCCACTTGCGCAAGTAAAAATTTTTCGCATAGATAAAAAGTTTTGTGAAAATCAGTAAAGTGCATTTTATGGTAGTGGCAATTTTCAATAATTATTTTTATATAAAAATTGTTTCACATATAAATGTTGCATGCATCAGTTGTGCGTTGTGTAGAGTATGGAAATTTTTATTAAATAATTTAAGTAAAAATTTGCTCAACATTTTAACAAAAAAGCGACAATGCGTGTAACAGGCGAGAAGTTTCCGGCAGCAACCGACAGCCGACAGGAGGCCAAACGAAAAATTCAAAATGCAAAATGCAACAACAACAACAATAACGAACAAATAAATAAATTCGAGTGCAGCGGCAAAGGTGGGGAACAGTGGGAGCTAAAAACTTTGTAGGCGTCGCACATGCATTGCGTGGGAACTGGAGCCGAGTGCGTAGGAGTGGCGCCGTGTCGAGCCGTGTCCGGCACAGGATACATGCGCAAAAGCTGGTCTGCCTGGTACACTCACCCCTTTGTATTGTTTTACTTGGAGCTTTTCATGTGAAAATACACACATTGATGCCTGCAATGCGGTTGACGAATTTTTCAAAATCAATTTTGCGCAACAAGAACAACAACAACACATGTGGGAATAACAACAATTAAGCAATAAATGGAGTGCATTTGATTGAAATATGGAATAAATTCTTCAAAACGAAGAGACGAGGAGCAGTGAGGGAGAAGTTTGATAAGAATGGGCATGAGAAAAAAAATACTGAACAATTTATAACATATCAAAAATTCATAACTTATGTAAATACGTAAATATTGCTTTATAATATTTATTCCCAGTAAGAAATTTTTTACCTGACCTGGAACTATTATCATGTAATAAATATTTTTGAGTTGCATAATAACTGTTATAAGAAACAAGTCTATTTTTCGTTGTCGATATTTGTTTTTTTTTGGTTTTTTGTTTTAACGTTGCTTCATAACTTTTATTTATGACTTTTTTTATTTACGTTACTGATAATTATATTAATTATTATTATAAATATTATTTTGAAAAAACATTTTTTTACGTTGAATTATCAAATTTTGATTTTGATTTTTTTAATTGATTTTTAATTGTTCCAAATTGTCAAACGCAAATTAACTGCAGAAAACCAATTTCCACAACACAACTAAACAATTAAAAATCAATTCATACTCAAAATGTGGTAAGGCGTAAAAAAAATTTTGTTTCATAGAAGTTAAGATCGGCAACGTAAAAAAAATTGTCTTTCAAATAATAAATAGTTATCTGCAACGAAAGTAACAAAAAATCATAAATAAAAGTTATGAAGCAACGTAAAAAAATGTCTCAAAATAATAGCTATCGGTAATGTAAATAAAAAAAGCCAACAACTAAACAATTAAAAATCAATTCATACTCAAAATGTGATAAGGCGCAAAAAAAAAATTGTTTTCATAAAAGTTAACATCGGCAACGTAAAAAAAATTTTCTTTCAAATAATGGTTGTCTGCAACGTAAATAACAAAAAATCATAAATAAAAGTTATGAAGCAACGTACAAAAAAAATGGCAAAATAATAATCATCGAGAACGAAAAAAATGTGTTTCTCATAACAGTTATTACGCAACGTAAAAATTAATAATTATAAAAAATATAAATTTAAAAAATAATAATTTTTTCAACAAAAAAAAAGGTGTTTGTTGCATTTTTATAGTTACATTGCAATTGTTTTCTTAAAAAACTTATAATAGTTAAGTCACCCGCTTCAAAATAACCATAGTCCAATACATAAAAAAATCAGCTACAAATTTTGAAAAAAATAATTGTTTTGAAAACACTCTCATTATTCATTTCCCCCAATAACAATTCTGTTAATATTTTGTTTATAAGTTAAATAAATAAATCAGGCACCGGCACTCTATTGCCAGTTGGTGCCGGCAATTTGGGTCAGCGGTATTTTCCTCTGTGTACGCTTCTTTATTATTTGTTTTTCTATAATACTTAGTTTCAGCCATTTAACACTAGAATGCCCGACAATCTGACATACCTAAAATGCCCATATGTAGTCATTTTGACTGCATTATTGTTTACTGAATTGTCACAGCCTACTGTGATATTATTTTTTTGAAATGTTTGCAATTATTTGAAATTTTCATATTTCGCATTTGAAGATGTATATTTGTATATTTATTAGTAAGATTTGCTGAAAATTTTATATAGGTAATCAAAATGACTATTTTTGGGCATTTAAGGTAAATTTTGCAAAATTGGGGTAACAAATTTTTTTACAACATTTTTAATTTATTTATTCCATTTAGCTTTAAAAATGAATAAAAGTCACGTAAGATATTTTTTTAGAAAGCGATGCAACAAAAGTTATTTACAATAAAAGACCTCAATGTAGTCAAAATGACTACCTTGGGCATTCTAGTGTTAACGTTTCAGAGATTCGAGGCGCTTCGGCAGCAGTTATCTATTTAGAAACATTCATACTTTCTTAGATGTTGGCCTTTGTATCTGTCAGCGTCTTATCGCTCAACTTGGTGTCTAGCCGGCCGGCAACAACTAACTCCAACACAACAACAAAAACCAAAATAACAACAACCAAAAAGAGCACAGCATCGGTTTGAACGCACAGAGTTATCAAGCGGGCTGCAGCCACTGGCCGATAAGTAGACGCGAGGCGCTGCCTGCGAGTGTCTTTGGCTTCGTGTACGTGACTCAGCAGGGGCGGATTCAGAAAAATATTTTGGGGGGTTTTCAAAAAGTAATTCTTTAATATTTTCTACAAACCGTTCAAAAACCAGAAATTCCTTTTCATTTGTATGTAGTTTTAAAGTTGACCCTAATATTTCGGGGGGTTTCAACCCCCTACACCCCCTTGAAACCCACCACTGTGACTCATCGTGACATTTCCAAGTCACTCTCGCGAACTGATAGGCAGAAAGTCGCATTATAATAAGAAGCGCGGCTTCAGTGTGCTGCGGTTTCAAACGGACTTAAGCCGCTGCGAGTTGTTGATTGCCTGTTGGCATTTCTGGAGATTGTGTGAAAACAGTAAAAGGTCTAACCGCAAGGAACTCTTGTGAAAGTGAAAACTGTGATATTGTTTTTTTTTAGATAAGTGTGAAAGATTGTTGTAAAATTGAGGTAGGTTTTTTGTGAGAAAGTGTAAGATGAAACGAAACCGTGAATTATGTGAAGCGATAAAATATTTAATCATGTTGTGTGCATTATTTTATATTTATTGAGGGCTATATGGGGCCATTAAGTTTGGTATTGAAGGTGCCAAGTGGGAAATGCGAGTGGCAGTTTTTTCAAAAATACTAAATATTCGTTTTTAAGGGGTAACACCAATTTGGCGGCCTAAAAAAAGTTCTAACCTTGACGATTTATTACGCAACTATGGAAAAATATGAGGATTGCGCACACATATTGGAGTATGGAAAAAAATTTGCTTAGTATTATTTTTATTCAAATTGGCGGCCAAAGCCTCAGGCTTTGAAGTAGCCTTATTTTTTAACTATCAAACGAGTGGAAGAAACAAAAACCATTTCATAAATAATTTTTTCATTCTATTAAATTTTGGAAATTTTTTTAATAAATTTAAATCATCTGTTTTGTAATTATAATTATTCCTTTAATTCTAAGCATGTTTTATACGAGTCAGCGCACAGGAAATTAAAATAACCTAGTAATGTATTATAAAAAATTTTAATTCAAATGACCTCAGGATAAGGAAATTCACATAATCCACAAGAAAAAAATTCAAAAAATCAAAAGCATAAAATTTACAAAATCAAAAAAGATAGATAGATGTGGTCAAAAAATGCCAAAAACACAAAAAACTGCATATTAAAAATACTTTTAAATTAAAACTGAATACATAATTGAGAAATTTACATAACCCTTGAGAAACAACTAAAAAAAATCAAAAGCATGTAATTTAAAAAACAAGGAAAAGACACAATTCGAGAGAGATGTGGTCCAGAAATGCCCAAAACACAGGGAACTGCATACGAATAATAATTTTAAATTAAAACTGACAACAAAATTGCAAAATAGAAGTAATCCTTTAGAAACAAGTGCATAAAATAAAAATATGTAATTTAGAAAAAAAAAGAAAAGACACAATTTGAAAGAGAAGTGGTCCAGAAATAATCGAAATACTTAACACTGCATAATAAAAATAATTTTTTAAATAAAACTGAAAACATAATTTATTAGTTTACATAATCCTTAAGAAAAAAGTTCACAAAATCAAAAGCATTTAATTCTGAAAAAGAAAATGACACAATTCGATAGAGATTTGGTCCAGTAAAGACCAAAACATAAATAACCAGCCAACCAACGTTTTATGTCCTTTAAATCATATAGGAGATCAATAGTTATATGGCGATTCTAAACGCAGCTTTTTTAAAAGCAACCTTTACTCTCAGTCTTCTACCACTTTTTTTCTGAAAAGATAAAAACATGGGTTTGCTGTATTTGATTTTCGTTGCATTAAAATTCAAGCAAACTGGCTTCTGGCGTTTGGTACAAACCATTAATCACTGAGCAGCATTGTTCGTTAACAGGTTTAATAGATAATTTTTGTTATTAGTAATCAGTCACTAAAGTATTTTTGAACACTTTGCCTTTTCTAGTGATCTCTTATGTCATTAATTATTTTCTTTCATTATTTATTTTATAACAACGAAACTTTCTCAGTCAATCTATTTTGTAGCAACAAACTGCCTGTAAATGAATCAACTTCTAAGTTTATTAGATGACTAGATAAGACAGATTTTATAAACTGACTTAGCTAATCATTCACTTAGCTTTTCATTCTATTTGTCCAATGTCTCCAATGGTGCTACGAAATTTTCTTAGAGCCTACTTTGAGTAGCAAGTTGCTTAAAAATGTATCCACAAAATTCATGAGCTGAGTCAGTTATTAGTTGTCAAACTATGTGTTCAATGTCTCAATGTTGCTATACAATTTTCTTAGTTGCTTGAAAATGGATCCACATCTAAGTAGGAGACAAGACAAACTTCATGGACTGAGGCAGTTATTAGTTTTCTCTACATCTCGAATGTTCCTACGAAATACTTGTCTGACAATCTATTTTGTAACAACAAACTGCTTGCACATGGCTTCAATTCCAGGATTATTACATAACATTATAAAATATATTTGATGTCAATCTATGTGCCCAATGTATCCAACCATTATTCATTCATGTATATCTTTTCAAACATCAACTTAAGTGAACTTCGTTTTCAATTTATTTATTTTCATCGTTTCAATCATCGTCTTTCGTTTCGTTTCGTTTATTTATTTTCATAATTTAAATCTTCGATTCGTCACTTATTTTAATCTGTTGATAATTTCCTGATAATTAATTATCCAATGAATTATTTGCATAAATTATTCTTATTTTATGGCATTATCTCTATATATCCATAGTATTATCTATTTACTTTCCATACCGATTTGTATAACTCAAGTCATTCATCTCAATTTCGTATTTTCTTATTTATGAATTTAATAATGTCTAAATTAATGATACCAAAACGATAATGAACTCGCGAATGCAATTCGTCAAAAGCGATAATTGCATTGGTCTCACTTAGTGACCGGCATAAAAGAAGCAACAACAACTCACTGTACATTGACCGCAGCGGTTAAAATACTAGAAGATTGAGAGGTAAAGTTGTAAAAAAAAATTAATTTAATTTGATTGAGAAAGCTGTAGACAGAATACAACCAGAGCAAAACTTTTCTAATTGGTGTTTTTGCATTTGAATTTCAGTTGAGATTAAATTGAAGCAATTGAACTTCAATTCAAAGTTCGCCTTTTAAAAATTAAAAATAAGTCACATCATTTAGAATAGCATTTGAATGTATATTCATACACATACAGACATACATATATAATTATAAATATATTTATTATGTATGTAAGTATTAAGAAGATATTTTATTGTTTGTGAAGTGTGCCTAAGAAATGAAAGAATGCGCGATCTTTTATCACTTGAAAGACAAATAATTTAGCAAGATGACTACCAAGAATTTCTGTATTAATCTGTGATCTAAACACTAAAAGTTCGTCTGTCAAGAAAGTGCTTAGTTTTGTGTTTTAATCTGTGATCTAAACACTAAAAGTTCCTCTGTCAAGAAAGTGCTTAGTGTTGTGTTTCTTCATTGATCTGTGTTTTCAATGTTAAACTTACTTATCAGGAATTTTTGGTAACCATGTTCTGGATTCCAAAAGATTCTTTGTACACGCGGCTTGGCTATTGAGTTAATTGGTTTGAGTTGATGAGTCCAGACCCTAAAACCTTCTCTGTCAAAAAAGTGCTTGGTTTCGTGTTTCTTCATTGATCTGTGTTCTCAATGTTAAACTTACTTATCAGGAATTTTTGGGAACCATGTTCTGGATTCTAGAAGATTCTTTGTACACGCGGCTTGGCTATTGAGTTAATTGGTTTGAGCTGATGACTCCAGACCCTAAAACCTCCTCTGTCAAAAAAGTGCTTGGTTTCGTGTTTCTTCCTTCATCTGTGTTCTCAATGCTAAACTTATTACACCGTGCGACAGCATTTTTCACACCGGGAAAAATCCATTTGTGCGTGAAACTAGAGCCCAAACATAGTAATACTGTGTACTCAGTTTTTCATTTCTACATCCTTTGTCCTTTAAACCCTCATCCGACGTTCAAAAAACTCACACATAAGATGTTCGGGTGAAATTTCACCCATATGGTACTTTGTATTGTTTTAATGAATTTTTTCACCAAGTATAATAAAAAATTATTTGTTATCTTTAATCCTTATTATCTTTGTTATCTTACAGATAAATAAGTTTAAAAATTTTTCTATATTTATTTGCAATTAGGTTAGGTTAGGTTAGGTGGCTGCATCTGTAAGAGACACACTCAGAGACCTATTATGAGACCCGTTGTCACATACCACACATTTCACCCGTTTTTGAAATGTGTATGTAACACTGTTCTTCCCAACACATGTTACAGCACACATTTCAATCGGATGGGGAAAGGGGGCAAGGAAGGTCAGTACTTAACTAAAACTTTGTGTTCACCACATGTATACTTTTTTCAAGAATTGCAAGCAGAATATGCCTTTCGATCGTTTTTGATACCAAATTGACACTGTGTTTCAATAGTTTTTTACTTTTTTACGCTCTGATTTTCTGACAAGGTTTGGGAAATTGGCTGTATTGAGATAAGAAGTCAGCATGAAGATTTTCCTTTCGGTAACGTTGTTCTACGCAAAATCTTTAGCTTTACTAAACTCAAATCTAAGTCTTCAAAAAAAATTCGCCGCTTGTACTTTTTGTTGTGATTCCAGCTGGGATCGACAGCGATTAGTTTTTCGCTTGACGATATAGTTAGTTACCGATCAATTGGTCTAAAGGGTTAACTACGGTTTTTGACGTATTGTAAAACGATATAATTTCGGGTAATTTTTTTTCACCCACATATCCTGGTTATGATGAAAAGTGCTCAAAGGGGCATCTTCCGCAAAAAGCCAGCAATTGTTTACCTAGTGTGTCCTTTTCATAGGACGTACATAGCAGTTGTCGCTAAACCCACTTTTCTCATATATCTCTTATGGCTGTTAACGAGGTTCATTCTTTATTACAATCGTTACGTTCCACTCGCCGTTTTGTCACCGACAGAACGAAAAATTGGCCTGCCTGTTGTGTAACTCTACAGATTATCAAGAGATTATCCATTCGACTTATTAACACCACTCAAAATTGAAATACCAAAATATGCCTGAATATCACCAACGTTAATCCATGCACTGCCAAAAACTCGCAAACCTTCAACATTAGTTTATCAGTTACTATCTCAAACATTGGTCTTCATTGGCATCTTGTATTGCTGGCACACGACTTCAAGCATAGCGAGTTATACCAACTTTAGATGAAATAATATTATTGGTTCTTACATTTCCGTTGAGTTCAGGAGGCCCATTGATCCATAAAAAGGGTTTGCCTATAAAAGCAGTTCAAAACTTCCAATCCAGTGACGTAATTTTATGGCATTTTCTGTATGTGTTGCGTTGAATTTCCATACAATTCGCATATGGGTGAAATTTCACCCGAACGTCGCCCACGTAACTTTTTTTATAATCACCGTTATAATGAAATAATCAATATGCCGTAGATAATTTCTAAAACTTATATTGGTTTGCTGCAAGTACAAGAAACCTTAATCATTTTGATAAATATATAAGAGAGTTATAGCATCCCAAAGCTGAAAATGGGTGAAAAATCACCCGAACGACGGATTAGGGTTAAAAGGACTACAAAATTTTGTAGGGGATAAAAAATAAAAAAAATATAAAAAATACTTAACCTCGTTAGAATATGGCGATAGGTACATAAAATGAAAGAAGAAAGGCTCAAAATTTAAATAAAATTTATTCTTTTATCTATTTGTAAAAAAAGGATATGAAAAAGTTCCTTTGAAAATTTTAATCCTTTATATCCCTGAAAATTTATATAGAATTTTCTTGAAAAGTAAGTATGTTAAAGCCCAAAACCTCCTTGATCACGTGTCAAAATTTCATTACTCTAACTTTATTGGTTCGAAAGTTATTGAAAAAAAGGCGGAAGCGGCAATTCTAATGAAGTACAAAAATTCTAATATAAGTATTTGCGTATCATTATTTTAAATAATAAAAAGATACAAAATCAATGAAGCCAGAATCGTATTTTTTTATATATAGGGTTTTCCAACAAGAGGCGTTATTTTGGTATTCAAAGAAAAATGCCATTTTTTGAGATAAATGATCGGATGTTTATTTCATAATAAAAAGGAAGGTATGCCGTTAATAATGAAAAACAACATCAGCCAAATGGCCACCACGACCACGCTTACAGGACCATATCCTTTTCATGAAATTTTCCATAACCAAATCGCAAAGTGGCTGCCCTATGTCACCTTATCTTTCACGTGGCTCCAAAGGAAGAAGTCGCAAGGTGTAAATCACAAGATCTCGGTGGCCAATTGTGATCACGTCTTCCAGAGAAACAACACAGTCCGGAAACTTTTCCCGGTTTCGTTGCTTGTGTGGCACGTAGCGCCGTCTTGTTAAAAGTAAACGTTGTCCAGATCAATACCATCCATCTCCGACCATAAAAAATCATTAATCATCTCTCGATAGCGCAATCCATTCACCGTAACTGTTGATCCAATCTCATTTTCGAAAAAGTAAGGTCCAATGACCCCACCGGACCATAAACCGCACCAAACAGTCACACGTTGAGGATGGCGAGGCTTCTCAACAATAACTCTTGGGTTTTCCGAGCCCCAGATGCGACAATTTTGCTTGTTGACGTAGCCACCGAGGTGGAAATGGGCCTCATCAGTCAAGATGATTTTTCGATGGAATTCCGGATCATTTTCATGCATTTCAAGGACCCAATCAGCAAAGACACGACGTTGTTGATGATCGGTCGGCTTGAGTTCTTGTGTTAACTGAACTTTATAAGCCTTAAGACCCAAGTCTTTATGCAAAATACGGTGTAATACCGTTTTTGGAATGCTCAATTCCAAAGACCGACGAGGACTCGACAAACCTGGGTTCTCTTCAACACTTTGGGCTACAGCAGCAATATTCTCAGATGTTCTTGAGCGACGTGTACGGGTTTTATTCTTCACATCACTAACTTGTCCCAACAGCTCGAATTTTTCCACCAATTTATGTATTGCGGTCCGACAAGGTGCTTCACGACGACCCAAAAATGCTTTAGTTTTGAAAACTGTGACTGCAAGATTTTCACCATTTTTGTAGTGAATTTTAATAATTTCAATGCCTTGTTGAAGCGAGTATCGTAACATTTTTAAAGAATAAAAGCTTCAAAAGTGACAGCTACCGAAATACCGGGTGATTCAAAATAACACCTCTTGTTGGAAAACCCTATATTTTTAATTTTGTATCCCCTTTAAAATTTTGAAATCCTTTTAAAAGGACAAAGGATGTAGAAATGAAAAACTGAGTACGCAGTATTAATATGTTTGGCTCTAGAAGATCTTTTACCCTCAAGGCTAAATTTATTAGGTTATTGTTGATCCATGGTTCAGACTATAGAAGATTCTTTGCACTAGAGGCTCTCTTGCCTGTATCTTCATTAATCTATATTCTAGACTCTAGAACTTTCTTTATCTTAGAGACTAAGTTTCATGTTTCTTTTCGTGTTCAAAACTTTTAACTTCCTTTAACAACACTTTTTTCTAACTAGACTTACAAGAGTTGTCTAAGCAGATGTCAAATATTATTGGATTTTGTTTAGTATTAGCCTTTGCCATGTCTTTTCTGGGCCATCCCATAAACAATTCAAACCAAACTATTTAAAACTCATCGAATTGAATTTTTTAACTGAACTAACTAACCACGAAAGGACCTTACATTACACTTTACATGTTCTTCAACTGACATCTATGGTGGTTCGCAAAACACTCGTCAAACTACCAACAACAACATTCCCAATTCTCATTACATTCCTAATTTTGCACAGCACCTGATGTGCGTTTACACTGCAGTCGCCTAATCTTCCTTTTGTTTACGTTTCCCACTTCAAGTGTCAAACGACGTAAAGCCTACAACAACAACTACTACAAAAAACACCAATTCATACAGTCGCTCGAACAACAACTACATTGTTGCAAATCAAACAACAACAACAAAAACCAACGTCATCATGATGCAGGACAGCATCGATATGCCGTCAATGAGTTCGTTGAAAGCGGCCACAAGCTACATCAGCACATCGCTGCACGATGCGGTCAAGTTGCGCATTGGCAAACAAGGACTGGCGGCCAGTGTGACGCAAACCATACCGCAGTTCTTTCGCGATTGCTGTCAGCGCTACGGGCAGCTGCCGGCGCTCGTCTACGAGGACGAAAAAAATGTGACCGACGGCGGCTGGACAACGCTCAACTACACCGAGTACTGGCAGCGCGTCGAACAGACGGCACTGCTGCTGCTGCACGTTGGCCTGCAGCCGCGCTCGACGGTCTGCATACTCGCGTTCAATTGTCCGGAATGGTTCTATACCGAATTGGGCGCAGTGCGCGCCGGCGGCGTGGTGGCCGGCATCTATACGAGCAGCTCGCCGGAAGCGGTCCATCATGTGCTCGACACCGCCGAGGCAACCGTCTGCGTGGTGGACGATGCCGAGCAGATGGCCAAGGTGCGTGCGGTCAAGTCGCGTCTGCCGCGGCTGCGTGCCGTGCTGCAGCTGCACGGACCGTACGAGGACTTTGTGGGCATAGAGGAGGGCTACTATCGTTGGGAGGAGCTGATGCGGCGCGACTATGACGAACGCCTCAAGGAGGAGCTGGAGCGACGCGAACGCAACGTGAGCGCCAACGAGTGTGCGGTGCTCATATTTACGGTGTGTAGTCTGTGTCTGTGTGTGTGTGTTATTTATTGACGTTAACACTTCAATGTCCTTTTGTTTTGCATGCTTACAGTCGGGCACAGTGGGCATGCCCAAAGCGGTCATGCTGTCGCATGACGCTCTCATTTGTGATGCCCGAGCCATAGCGGCAGCGTTGTCGTTCATTAATGGCGCCGAAGTGGCCGTCACCTATCTGCCGCTCAACCACATTGCTGCACAGATGTTTGATATATTTTTGAATTTCGAAATTGGCGGCTGCATATACTTTGCCGATCGCAATGCAATGAAGGGTACGCTGGGCAAAACGCTGACCAAGGCGCGGCCAACGCGTTTGTTAGGCGTGCCGCGCATTTTCGAGAAGATGCAGGAGAAACTCGGCAGCATCGACTCGCAAATGTCGCAGCTGTCCAAATACGTCATGGAGTGGACGCGCGAAACGTTGCTGAACTACCACATACAAACGGCCGAGGGGTAAGTTGATGTTGTCTTTATCACAGCATACCTATAGCAATAATTTTTTTTTCATATCCATCTAAACTCTACTAAATGTGTAAACATGAACGATTTCTGGCAGTTGTAAGAATCAGGATCGTTAATTTGCAGTTCGCTGTCTTCAATGCAATGGTCTTCTCTTGAAAACACTGCACAACAAAATCAAATTTTTCTAAATAACAAGGTTGTGACAACGGATTCTGGTAGAGGGGCCAAAAAAAAATATACGTGTATCGGCGTTTTGAAAGTTTACGTCTGAATTTTTTTTTAGGAGGGGTCAAAGTTTCCCCTTTTTGCATATTCTTATGGTGAATCGGCATACGAAAACCATGTAACATCACATTTTAGTTATATGATGTGTTCAGCAATTTGATGTAAAATACTACGAAGAACATTTTTGTGGAGCATTTTAACCCTGTAGCTCCTATTTGTATGGGTTAATTTGACCCTTTTTTCTAAAATGCCAAAAATGTCCTGTAAAACAGGACTTTTTAAGGACAAAATGTACCACGAAAATATTCGCCATAAAATTCGACTATAGGTCTCTGAATACATCAAAGCTCAGAAATTAACTTGAACGCCTGAATTAAGCCGAAACTGAAAAGGTGTTTGTGTTTATTTCGTACTGATTCAAAATTGGTACTAAAATCTCCTACAAAACTTGCACGTGGAATAGCAGATGGAAGCGCGACCAATATTACAAAAAACAATGGGAACCGAGAACTGAACCATGTCAATCTAAACGATCATTACTTCTCCCAACCATTGCAAACAACCAGTGAGAAAGGAAGCATCACTTTACATACATACCAACTTCCTCGTTAGCCTTAATGATCCAATTTTTAGAACTCTATTTAACTTTGCTTACTTGAAGCGATGGTCAATGCTTGATCATTTGTCAACCCACATGGCAACTCCTTCTTTCAGTTGTACTCAGTGATCATTACTTCTCCCATCCATCTCAAACAACCATTGAGAGAGGAAGAATCACTTTACATACCAACCTCCTCTTTAGACTCAATGATCCCATTTTTAGGGCTCCTTTAAACTTTGCTTGCTTGAAGAAATGGTCCATGCTGGATCATTTATCAACCCACATGGCAACTCCTTTTTTCAGTTGTACTCAGTTCCCTCTCCCATTCATCTCAAACAACCATTGAGAAAGGAAGGCTCGTTAGGCTCAATGATCCAATTTTTAGGACTCCATTTAACTTTGCTTGCTTGAAGCAATGGCCCATGCTTGATCATTTGTCAACCCACATGGCAACTCCTTCTTTCAGTTGTACTCAGTGATCATTACTTCTCCCATCCATCTCAAACAACCATTGAGAAAGGAAGAATCACTTTACATACCAACTTCCTCGTTAGGCTCAATGATCCCATTTTTAGGACTCCTTTAAACTTTGCTTGCTTGAAGTAATGGTCCATGCTTGATCATTTATCAACCCACATGGCAACTCCTTCTTTCAGTTGTACTCAGTGAAAAAATGAACTTTCTCCGTCTTGAAAGAAGAGCCGAATAACTTTACATACCAGCTTCTTCGTGAGGCGCAATGCTTCTATCTTTTAGAATCCATTAATCCTTTACTTGCCTAAAGCAATGATCATCCCATGATCATTTGTCAACATAGATCATAATTTCTTCTCCAACCATGTGAAACAACCAGAGAAGAATTAACTTGTTCTGTGCTCTCCGAATCAAGGGAGGAAGCACTTTGCATGTCAGCTTCTTCATTATACTCAACGCTGCAATGATTCCTAATCCAATTTTAATGGTTTTAATGGAGATTTCATCAACTTAGATGATCGTTCCTTCTGCCAATTATACTTAGTGAAACATGAACTTGTTGAACTTGAAACATGAACTTGTCGAATCAAGAGTAGAATCACAATCATGTCAGCTTCCTCATTGGGCTCAATGATCCTATGATTCTTAGCCCATATAACTTCGCTTGCCTGGAGCAATGGTCCATTCTTGAGTTGTGATCAGCTTAGATGATCATTCCTTCTGTCAATTATACTCAGTGAAACATAAACTTGTTCAATACTTTTCGAATCAAGAAAGGAATCACAGTCATGTCAGCTTTCTCAATACACTCCATGCTTCTATGATTCCTAGCTCATATAACTTTGCTAGCCTGTAGCAATGGTCCATTCTTGACTAGTGATCAACTTAGATGATCCTTCTCCCAATTATACTCAATGAAACGTGAACTTGTGCTGTACTTTCCGAATCAAGAGAAAAATCAGTTTAGATACCAGCTTTTTGGTAAGACTCAATTATTCTATCTTTGGAATCCATTAAACTTTGCTTGCCTGAATCAATGGTCCATTCTTGATCGCTTACACCGTGCGACAGCATTTTTCACACCCAAAAATCCATATGTGCGTGAAACTAGAGACCAAATATAGTAATACTGCGTACTCAGTTTTTCATTTCTACATCTTTTGTCCTTTTAAAAGGACTTCAAAACTTTGAAATTAAGAAAATTAAAAAAATACTTAACCTCGTTAAAATATGGCGATCCATATGAAAAAGGTCCTTTGAAAATTTTAATCCTTTATATCCTTGAAAATTTACATAGAATTTTCTTGAAAAGTGAGTATGTTAAAACCCCAAATCTCCCTGATCACGCGTCATTACTCTAACTTTATTAGTTCGAAAGTTATTAAAAAAAAAGGCGGAAGCTGCAATTCTAATGAAGTACAAAAATTCTAATTTATTTGAGTATCAGTATTTTAAATAATAAAAAGATACAAAATCAATGAAGCGAGAATAGTGAAATTTTGACACGTGATCAAGGAGATTTTGGGTTATAAGAATATAAAGGATTAAAATTTTCAAAGAACCTTTTTCATATCCTTTTTTTACAAATAGATAAAAAGTTAATTTTATTTAAATTCCTGAGCCTTTCTTCTTTCATTTGATATACATATCGCCATATTTTACGAGGTTAAGTATTTTTTATATTCCGGTTATTTTTATTCCTCTTCAAAATTTTGAAGTCCTTTTAAAAGGACAAAAGATGTAGAAATATATAACTGAGTACGCAGAATTACTATGTTTGGTCTCTAATTTCACGAACATGTTGATTTTTTTCGATGTGAAGAATTTTTTTAATTTTTGTCGCACGGTGTTTTCAACATAGTTGATCATTTCATCTGCCAACTATGTGAAACAACCAGTGAAGAATTAATGTGTTCTGTACTCTCCAAATCAATGGAGGAATCACTCTGCATGTCAGCTCTGCTCCAATAACTTTCTTCCCAAATAACTTTCTAGCCCAAATAACTTTCTTCAGTATTGATTAGCTTAGATGATCATTCCTTCTCCCAATCATAAATATTTAGTGAAACTTGTTCTGTATTTTCCGAATCAAGAGAGGAATCACAGTCATGACAGCTTCCTCATTAGGCTCAATGATGCTATAGTTTGGCACCCATTTGCCTGAAGCAATGATTCGTATTTGGCCACTCCTTCTCTCAACAGTATTCAGTGAAAAATCCTCCAAGAGATAAATCAGTTTGCACACCAGTTTCGTCATCATCTTCAATGTTCCTGTGGCCGGGAACCCATATAAGAGTAATACTTATGATTAGATTACATCAGTCTTCAACAAATGCAGTGGAACCCTTTCAGCAGTTCTATATCCTTACTTGTAGTTTTGCCAAATCGCTTTAGTTCTTATTTCAATTTCCATTTGAATACAATTCAATTGAAATCAATTTGCATTCCTCATTCAAAACATTTGCTAACTTTTCAACAAACAGCAAATCTCCTTCGACCCTCAAGTACTGGCTGGCCGCGAAAATTATGCAGAAAGTGAGAATTGCCATGGGACTGGATATGTGTCATACGCTCGTGGCGGGCGGCGCACCCGTGTCGGAGGAGCTGAAACGCTTCTTCATGAGTATCGATATGCCGCTGATTGAAGCCTATGGACTGTCGGAGACGAGTGGCGCATCCACACTCAATGTGGAGCGCTGCAAATGTGAAAGTGTGGGCAAAGCGCTCGATGGCATTGAGCTGAAAATCTCCAATCCCGATTGCGATGGGCACGGCGAGGTGAGTTAGTGGTTGCAATGTGTACTAAACTAATTTTGTGTTTTCGCATTAGATTTGCATACGTGGACGCACCTGTTTTATGGGTTACCTCAACGAACCGCTTAAAACCAAAGAAAGCATCAAAGAAGATGGCTGGTTTAACAGCGGCGACATAGGCTACTTGGATACGGATGGCAATCTGGTGGTGTCGGGACGCATCAAGGAGTTGATTATTACTGCAGGCGGCGAGAATATACCGCCCGTGCACATAGAGAACCTGGTCAAGCGCGAACTGAAGGGCATCAGCAATGCTGTTGTGGTGGGCGATCGCAAGAAGTATCTCACCATATTGTTGACCATAAAGGTGCAGCATAGATTTTCAATGATATTGAAATTGTTGTCATGTTGAAAAATGCATTTTTTTTTAGACTGAAATGGATGCCGACACCGGTCTGCCAACGGATGAACTGCATGCCGATGCGTTAAGTTGGATGCGCTCTTTGGGCCTCAATCACACCAAACTATCGCAAGTCTTGAATATACCCGCCAATATTAAAGACTTTGATGCAGCCAACGTGGCTGTAAAACCGAGTTTGCCGATCGTACAGTCCATAGAGGAGGGCTTGAAGCGCGCCAATCAGAATTCCATCTCCAGTGCGCAGCGCGTGCAAAAGTTTACGCTGCTGCCGCATGATCTTTCCATACCCACTGGCGAGCTGGGTGTGTTGATGCGTGTTTGAAGTTTGAATTTTTGAAAATATTTATTTAAATTTTCTAATCTCTTTTGCAGGTCCCACACTTAAAATGCGTCGCAATATTGTGCTGCAAAAATACGCCAGCATCATAGAACAGATGTACAACTAGTTGGCGCACCAAGTCAAAGCTTCGAGCGTTCTGGATGTACGCTGGAAATAATAGCTTTAACTATTTATAAGTTAATTTTTTTTATAATTTTGTAGAATTCTTAGTGGCCTTCTAATTCGATTTGACAGGCAATAGTCCAAAAAAAAAGTTTCTAAAGTTGTCTGAAAATTCTCCGAAAGATTTTACTATTTATAAGAAATTAGCTAGAAGTTTTCTGTTTTGGTGTGGTTGTGGAAAAAATATTGTGAGAAGATAATATTTTAACATTTTTAACGAAACTTTTAAGTATAGTTACACTTAAACAAATAATTTAAATTATACAATAAGAAACTTTTGCTTTGGCTCAGTTTGATCAATTTTCTGAGATCTAAAACCTTACAAATAAAGAATAAAAATTAAACAATTTTACAAAAATGGTATTTTATTTGATGAAAAAATTTAAGAAAATTCATAACACAGAATTTGCTTCATAGTTCGAACTATGGAAGAAACTTTAAAAAATCCAGAAAATCATCGATTCATCATCAGATTGGTCTCATTTTAATATTGAAAATCATGACAAAAATTTATAACACAGAATTTGCTTTAATTCGAACTATGGAAGAAACTTTAAAAAATTCAGAAAATCTCCGATGCATATTCATATTGGTCTCATTTTAATATTGAAAATCATGAAACATAAATTGAAAAAATTAAAGCATTTGACAAAATTTGTATTTTAACTAAAACTATAGGAATTTGCTTTATGATTTAAGATGTTTCAAACTATCAATTGATACAGTAGAAAAATTCAATTTTTTAAATTAAAAATTGGTTTAATGATTTTATATCTATTTTTTTATTGTGAACATTTTTTTTAATTTTGAAAAAAAATATCTAATGTAGATTATGATTCATTTACAGAATTCAAAACATACGAAATAAATAACACTGATCAACAGCAAAATGGCTTTTCTGGGTTTGACATCAGTTCTAGGGTAATTAGGGACCGCTGATTTCGAATCCGCAAACCGTTTTGAAAACTTAGTTTCCGTTTTCGCAAAAAATGGGCGTGTCACTTTTTCGGATTTTCCCTGACTTTTTTCACGTTTGGGATTGTAATTTCAAAACCAATAAACCGGTTGACATGATTTTCACTTTGTGGCATTTACAACACCTCACGGCTTCTTTTCCAATGTAATTTATTTGTATAAGTTTTAAAAATCCGCGGCAATTGGACCTCAAAGTCGGAAAATATGGAATTTCAAGGCGTTTTCTTTGATGTTAAAAAACAAACACATTTTTCGTAAATCAATTATCGAGTTATGTATAACACGAAAGCGGAAACATGAAATTATACAACACTGCCAAACTTGTTGGCGTGAGTCCCATTCTCATCGAAATAATAGCAAAAATGTACCATAGCCATTTTCATAATTTGTGATACTATTTCCTTAAAAAATTAAGGGCCTCAAAATATGCTCTTTTATATATTCCATTCACTGTCTGGAAAACAAGCGAAAATAAACAAAATTTTGAATTGCTTCAAACAAAACAAAATTAAAAACTTTGCATATTTTGAGGCTCTTACTTTTTAAAGGAAAAAAACTGATATCTGTTGAAAATGACTTTGGTACATTTTTGCTATTATTTCGATGAGAATGGGACTCACGCCAAAAAATGTGGCTGTGTTGCATTACTTGATGTTTCCACTTTCTTGTTATACATAACTCGATAATTGATTTACGAAAAATGTGTTTGTTTTTTAACATCAAAGAAAACGCCTTGAAATTCCATATTTTCCGAATTTGAGGTCCAATTGCCGCGGAATTTTAAAACCTATACAAATAAATTGCATCGGAAAAGAAACCGTGTGGTGTTGATAATGCAACGAGGTGAAAATGATGTCAACCGGTTTATTGGTCTAGAAATTACAATCCCAAACGTGAAAAAAGTCAGGGAAAATCCGAAAATGTGACACGCCCATTTTTTGCGAAAACGGAAACTAAGTTTTAAAAACGGTTTGCGGATTCGAAATCAGCGGTCCCTAATTACCCTAGAACTGATGTCAAACCCAGAAAAGCCGACCAAAAGTCGAAATTTGTTGCCCTGTGTAATTGAATGGAATTGTTGAAAATTAAATTTTTAAAATGAAATTGTTTCCCTTTTTATATATATATATTTTTAATTGTGAAAATGTTTTCTTTAAATTTTAAATTTGGAAAAAAATGCCTAATATAAATAGATTATGATTTGTTTAAAGCTTTCAAAACATACAAAATAAATAAAAAATATAATACAAATCTTACATCAAGCTCGCTGACTCAGATTTTAGTTATTACGAAACGCATCGTTCTCATGTTATATTTTTCGTTTCTCTATGATATATCATATTTCAGTATCTAGTGGTATTTAATTATTATATTTTATAAATTTTTTCTTTAAATCTAAGTGCTTGTAAACTTAATTTATATTATTTAAACACTTGTCTGCTCGTTGATTTATGCTTCTTTTTTTCACTCTGCTGCGTCTCTGACGAATTGTCAGCCTCATAGGGCGGTGCGGTTCCATTTTTAATTGCTTCCTCTTCTTCCTCTTCTTCGTCGTCCATCTCCTCCTCAGCCACTTCATCTGCCTTATTTAGTTCGAGTTCCTAGAATATTTATTCGAAAAAAACATCAATATATAAACATGTACAACTTGCTTCAGACCAGTGTTGTCCACTCTGCTACTCGCGAGCAGCAGAATGATCAATGATCATCACAGTCTCACCTGTTCTCGCAGCTTTCGCAAGCGACGCCTTTGCTCGCGCCTGTCGATCAGCTGTCGCGCTATACGCAACCCGGAAAAGGCCAACGCGATCGCTATCAGCATCCAAATGATAATCGAGCGCGAATCGAATTTGTCTATTTTGACGCGCGGCCACACTAATGGCGGCGGCGTCGGTTGCGAGGGATGCAACATCTGCCCAAAAATCACCAAAAAGAATTATTTAAATATTGCCAATCTCACGCTCTCTCTCTCTCACTCTTGCACTCACCCCGCACTCCAGTGTGTGGCCCGCTTTCTGGCGTCGCTCCCACATGCGCGTCGCATCCAGCACCACAACGCTGCGCTGTCGCCGTTCATCATAGCAATCGATGCCGCTGACATCCAGCAGCGCTGCGCTCCACGACGATGCCACCGTGAAATTGCGGCCGAATCGAATGCTGGGCGGTGCGTGCAGCATTTCGCCGATGAGCCACTCACAGCGCCACCGATTGCCCGCCAAATCGACGCGCCTAAAGTCCTTCAGCGTGCTGATGTTGAGCCGCTCGTAGCGATTGTCGCTCAGGTCGAGTGTCAGCGCGACGCGATTCACTTCGGGCGCCAGCTGCTCGATGAAGTCGCCGGCCCGCAACTGATTGTGCGACAGGTCCAGCACGTTCAGCTGCGGCTGGTGCGCAAAGAGGCCGCCGTCGATGCTCGGCAGCGCATTGTGCGACAGGTTGATGCGCTGCAGCTGCGTCAGGTTGTACCAGATGTCAGCCGGCAGCTGCGTCAGATTGTTGCACGACAGGTCGATGCTTTGCAGATTGACGAGGTCGGCAAAGCTGCACGGCTCGATGAGATGCAGTGCATTGTTGCTGAGATTCAGGTGCTGTGTGTTAGTGTGTGTGTGAGTGTAGAGAAAACGAGAAGGTAACGTTTTGAGTGGGTTTAATTTTCATCATTTGTAGCAGCGGCCTTATTGCATATGACAGACAAGAAATGAAAGCAAATAAATGGGCGGTGAGTAAATTGATTGCAAGCAGAAGGGGAAAGGTTTGGCCTGTGGGAGCAAATTAATTGCACTTAATTTTGATGGACGTGGCATTTGGTGATACATTCTGAACAAAAATTTTTAATTTTGCTAAGCAACTAATTGACTAACTGACTAACTAACTAAGTTATCTAAACTTAACAAGTTAATTAAACTAACTAATCTAATTAAATAACTAACTAAACTAACTAAATTTTTTAATTTTGCTAATTAACTAACAAACTGACTGACTAACTAGAATTACTTAACTAATTAAATTGAAATTAAATAACTAACTAAACTAACTAAATTTTTAATTTTTCTAATTAACCAACAAACTGACTGACTAACTAATTAACTAAACTAATTGGAATAACTAAACTAACTAAATTTACTAAAGTAACTAAATTTATAATTTTCTTAATTAACTAACTACCTAATTGACTGACTAACTTACTAAACTTACTAAAATAACCGAACTAAATAAACTAACTAAACTAACCAAAAACACGAATTTAACTAAACTAAATTAACTTACTAAATTAACTAAACTAAGTAACCTAATTAGACTAATTAAATTTATGTAACTAACTAACGCAACTAATTAACTAATTATGTAATTAACTAACTAAATAAACTAACTTAACTTAACTAACTAAACTAGCCAAACTAACTAAACTAACTAAACTAATTAAACTAACTACACTAGCTAAACGAATTAAAATAGCTAAACTAGCTAAACTAATTGAATTTATTAAGATAAGTCAACTAACTAAACTAGCTAAACTAACTAAACTAACTAAACTAACTAAACTAACTAAACTAACTAAACTAACTAAACTAACTAAACTAACTAAACTAACTAAACTAACTAAACTAACTAAACTAACTAAACTAACTAAACTAACTAAACTAACTAAACTAACTAAACTAACTAAACTAACTAAACTAACTAAACTAACTAAACTAACTAAACTAACTAAACTAACTAAACTAACTAAACTAACTAAACTAACTAAACTAACTAAACTAACTAAACTAACTAAACTAACTAAACTAACTAAACTAACTAAACTAACTAAACTATTTAAACTAACTAAACTAACTAAACTAACTAAACTAACTAAACTAACTAACCTAACTAAACTAAATTAACTAACTAAACTAACTAAACTAACTAAACTAACTAAACTAACTAAACTAACTAAACTAACTAAACTAACTAAACTAACTAAACTAACTAAACTAACTAAACTAACTAAACTAACTAAACTAACTAAACTAACCAAACTAACTAAACTAACTAAACTACCTAAACTAACTAAAATAACTAAATTTATAATACTGAACTAACTAAACTAACTAATCTAACTAAACTACCTAAACTAACTAAACTAACTAATCTAACTAAACTACCTAAACTAACTAAACTAACTAAACTAACTAAACTAACTAAACTAACTAAACTAACTAAACTAACTAAACTAACTAAACTAACTAAACTAACTAAACTAACTAAACTAACTAAATTAACTAAACTAACTAAACCAACTAAACTATTTAAAATATTACTTATTTTAAAATATTACTAACTTATTAAACCAACTAAACTAAGTTAACTAACTAAACTAATTAAACTAATTTAACTAACTTAACTAACTAAACTTATAATACTGAACTAACTAAACTAACTAAACTAACTAAACTAACTAAACTAACTAATCTAACTAAACTACCTAAACTAACTAAACTAACTAAATTAACTAAAATAACTGATCTATTTAAAATAAGTAAACTAACTTAACTATTTAAAGTAATTAAACCAACTAAACTAATTAAACTTAACTTGACTAACTAAACTAACGAAACTAATTAAATCATGAAATTTAGCAAACTAACTAATTAACTAATTATGTAATTAACTAACTAACTAAACTCACTAACTAACTTCCTTACTTACTCACTTTCTTCACTAAGCTCATCTCCTATCCACTTCTTTGTTTCCCACTACTTCATACATTTTTTCATCTCGGTTTAAGCCAATCAGAAATTCCGCATAACTCAAACTCATAGGTTCAGTTAAGTGCCAGTAGAAAATTTGCATACATTTTCCCAAAAAACTTGCCTCATTGCCTCATTTTTTCCCTTTTCCCATCTTTTTCCCTATAAGATAAGTCTCAGTTAAATTTACCATTTAGTCAGTTAGCACTAACCCTTTTATGACATGCAAACACTTTTCAATTATTCAACAAAAACAATTTACAATATGAAATTCATACAGCAATTTGTGTATACTTGTATATATATAACTATTTATGTGTATGTCAGCATGTATGTAGGCATGTAAATAGATATATAATGTTTGTATATACGTATATCTTAATGAATATTTAAACGCGTTTATATATCCAGTAGAAAGAAATAAATTTAATATTATTCGTTTATTATTTAAAACGACACCAACAACTTTAACACACACAGACAGGTACAGCATATTTGCGAATTGTTGGTTCCTGTGACTAAGTGTGGTGAATAATTAAATATTAATGCGGCTGCCAATAAATTCACAAACTTACGCACACGTGCGGCATATTTATGACATTCACACACACATACACACACACACACACATACACAAGCAAACACTGAGCTTTCGCTGGTAAATTTTGTGTTGTATGTATTTATGTGTGCAATTATCTTCGGATTTTGCGATTATCATGCAAACAAGTGTAAATAGTTGAATCTCTGTCACACATATTTAATGGCTATTTTGTATGTGCCCATAAAATTAACAGAGTCGAGGTGAGATTTTTTCAATAATTTTTTGTTTAGTTTAATGCTTAAGTGAAAAATTAAAAATCAATAAATTAAAATTTTGTAATTTTTTTTTGCTCGAATTGCTTTAATTTTCCTCCCCTAACTCACCTCGATCGCCACCAGGCCCGCAAACGTGTCTACCAGCACCTGCGTCACGCGATTGTAGCTCACATCCAGGTGGGCCAGTTCGTACTCCTCGTTGAAGTCGAGCACCTGCAGCGTGTCGACCAGATTATGCGACAAATTCAAGTGCACCAGTCGCGTCAGTGCCTTGTCGCTTAGGAAATCCAAATCGACCACCTGGTTGACCTCCAGACGCAGCGAACGCAGATGTGTGTTCGACTGGAAGGCATCGCTCTCGATGTGCACAATTTGATTGTTGTGTAGCGCCAGCTGCACCAGTCGGTGCATGCCGTGAAAGTTGCGCTCGTTGATCATCTTCAGTCGATTGCGGCCCAAATTTAGATACTTCAGGTGCGGCATCCAGCGAAAGATGCCCTCGTCAATGTCCTCCAGCAGGTTCACAGCCAAATTGAGGCGCTGCAGGTTCGGATAGCGCTGGAAGCTCTTCAGCGTCAGCACGCGTATGCCGTTGCGGCGCAAGTCCAGCGACAGCAGAGCGCTCATCTGTTCGTTGGACCACGACTTGACGCGACTAAGGTTGTTGCGCGCCAGCGACAGCGACTTCAGACGCAGCAGGCCGTGCAGGGCGTAGTCCTCCATCTTGGTCAGTTGGCTGTCGGTGATCTCCAGCTCCACCAGGTTGGTGAAGCGCATGAAGAACGCATTGGGCAGTGTGGTGATGTTGCAGTTGTCGGCAACGAGCGTGCGAACAGCGGTCAGGTTTGGAATTTCTTCCAGCTGCTCCTTGTTGCATCTGGTGAATTCATAGATGCCGGCATTGTTGCTGGGTGCGCCGGCAACTAGTTGTGTTGTTGTCATCAAGACGAGCAGCAATTTAATTACTGGTTTTTGTTGAAGAAACATTTTCGTAATTGTTATGTGCGCACTGTGGCAGTTCAAACGGTACTAATTTTGAAGCTGTGCAGCGTCGACGCGTGTGTGGTGAATTTGTGCGACCGGTGAGCGCTTATCTGATCTGATAGGTTGGCGTTTGTGATTTATGCCAAAGTTAAGTTGTCAGCGGATGCTGCTGCGGTTTTATTGTTTTTGTATAAAAGTCTATTTACAAAAGCGATAATATACTGCAAACATGTATGTTTGCAAATGTCACGTTTAACCTGTGACTGACTGACGCTTGACCAGCTTTGGTGTGGGGAGTTTCAAATCAGGCTACAAACAATTGGAAGCTGATGTAAAGAGTAGTGTATTTCAAATGATAACAATGTATGCTTAGTGTCTGAGGCAAGCCAGCATATCTAAACGTTTCAGTGGTAAGATCAGAATGGCTTTTTCTGGGGCAATTGTGTCAAAACTCGAGTTTGAATATTAATGTTGTTCATATGAATGGATGCTATTGCTTTCTGTAGGCGGTTTACCTAACAATTTGAAACGATTAAGATTCCCATCACGAATAAAAAACGAGCTAAGAGATATGAAGGTAGAATAGCGAATCAATGGCGCACACAGGATTTCAAATTGAGGGGTTTTGCGTACAACTTTTGATCCCAATACGATTTAAAACTATATTTTGCACCAGCAATTTTTGTATTTGGGGTTTTGAACACCCAAACCCCCTTTGCTTCGGCTAAATGGATGGAGACTGTGTCCCCTGTGGACCAAGTTGAGGACACCCTATCATCTTTTGGTGTAAGCAACTTGAGAAAAGCAGAGGCGTCTAGAGAAACCTTGGCTAGTTGAGTAAGTAAGTAAGTAAGTAAGTAAGTAAGTATCTAAGTAAGTAAGTAAGTAAGTAAGTAAGTAAGTAAGTAAGTAAGTAAGTAAGTATTTGTAGCCTGAGTAAGTAAGTATGTAAGTAAGTAAGTAAATAAGTAAGTAAGTAAGTAAGTAAGTAAGTAAGTAAATAAGTAAGTAAGTAAGTAGGTAAGTAAGTAAGTGAAGTACGTAAGTAAGTAAGTAAGTTAGTAAATAAGTAAGTAAGTAAGTAAGTAAGTTACATTAGGGAGATATTGAGCATCAAACTAGAATCCTTTTGGTAAGTAAGTAAGTAAGTAAATAAGTAAGTAAGTAATTAAGTTACATTAGGGAGATATCGAGCATCAAATTAGAATCGTTTTGGTTTTCAGTACTGCACACCAACAATAGCGGTTCTCACTCTTCGTAGCATTTTAGGTGTAAAGTTGCAATAGTAGCAATTTTTGAGTTTTCGCAATGTTTTCGAAAGCAGTTGTACGGACCGATTGCTACCATAACTACTTTACAGCTAAAATGCTATGAAGAGTGAACTCCACTAATGTGTTTTTCTTTTCATGTCATGTTCCTTTTTCAAAAAAAGCTGCTTCGTAGCAGATTCGTTCTAACCTAACCTTAAAAACTATCGATATATACATATTTAATTTTGATTGTTTGGTCCAAAATAAAACGTTTAATTACCGATTAACTAATAAGTTTTCCTCAGAACGAATGAATGTTTTTGGTTTTATAATTTTTATCTGAACAATAAAATTTCTGTTCTTCTAATGTTTAATTCCTGATTAAAAGATTTTCCTTAAACAAAATTAAAATTATTGGTTGCTTATTATTTTATTTTTTCGTTCCGAAAATTGTTTTCTAATTTTTTCCTTTGAAAAAATAAAAAATATCGATTAATATTTGATCATTATTTCCGTTATCGATTAATTATGATTTATATTATTTATCTTAAAAATAATGTTGAATTTCTGATTTAAAGTTGTTTCCTTAGAAGTAATGAAAATTAAAGTAATTAAATTAAAGGAAATAAAGGAGTTTTATTTTAAATTTTCTTAATTTTTATATTTTATTTATTTTTTATTTTTATTTATATTCAATTGAAATAAAAGATAACAATTGGTTTTAATTTATGTCTAGTTTTTAGTTATTTCTATTATTATTAAATTATGATTTCGATTTTTGGATCGACAATAATATTTTATTTCTGATTAATAGTTTTGTTTTAATAATTACAATTATTGGTGTTTTATTTATTTCTTTGTTTGTTTCGATATTTTTTTTATGATGTTTTTTTTGATTTTTTATGATTTATTTTTTTCCGTTTAAATAAAAATAAAAATCGGTTTTAATTGTTATTTCAATTTTTGAAAAATTATGATTTTGATTTTTTGACTCGACAATAAAGTGAAATTTCTGATTAAGATTTTCTTAAAGTATTGAAAATTATTGATTTTTTATTTATTTTTTGTTTGTTTCGATATCTTCTTATGATTAGGTTATTCCATTAAAATAAAAAATTACAATTGGTTTTTAATTGTTATTTCTTACTTTGATAAAATATGGTTTTGATATTTGATTAAAATTAAGCAGATTCTTTAAAAATTATGAAATATATTGGTTTATATTTATTTATTTATTATTTATTTTTTTTATTTTATTTATTTATTTTTTGCTTGTTTCGATTTTTTTTTTATGATTTTTGTTTTTCCATTAAAATAAAAAATACGATCGGTTTTAATTCACTATTTCTATTATTGATGAATTATGATTTTGATTTTTTGGCTTTACAATACAATTTTTTTTTAATAACGTAAATTTTTTTTTTAGTTATTTTCTTGTTTGTCTCAATATTTTATTAAGATTTTTGTTTTTCTGTTAAAAAAAAAAATTTTTGATTCATTTTTAATCATTATTGCTACTGTCCATACATCATGATGTCTGTTTTTTGGCACAAAAATATCTCATTGAATTTTGCTCATTTCTGTTTTTGAAGTTTTCCTTAAATTTAATGAAAATTGCCTGTTTTTCATTAATTTTTTTATTGAAAATTAAAATCAATTTCTTACTTTGGTTTAAACGTTGGTTCTAAAAATATTGTTCCAAGAAATAATGTAAGTTGGATCTAAAAATTGTGCTCCAAGAAATAATGTTAGATCACTAATACTCATAACAAAATTATAATTATTTTTCAGCTTTTTATGTTTTATAGAAAACTTAATTCTTATTTTGTTTCTGTTTTTTTATATTAAAAGGGATTTAAATTTTTTTCTCTGAAAACACTTTTTTCACACATTACGCGCTGCTATTCACCGAAAACTGAACGAGGCCATTAACGAGGCCAACACATCTCTTAGCCACTTTTTAGCGATCACAGATTACTGAACCCTTTACCGACCGGCAGCTGACTGGGTTTTCAGCATCTGAAAAGAAAACACAATATTTAGATTGTGGTGAAAACGTGGCTGTGACTGTGGTGTGTTACTAGCCAAACAAGACACATATGAAAATCTTAAAAGTAAGTAGGTAAATCAAGCATTTAATTTCAATTAGCACCCGAACCGGCATTCAGCTGAAATTGCGTTCGCCATAATTCACAGCTTCCATTGCTAATTCCAGTGCAAACATGTTTGAAAGGTATTTTTAACAGAGTGCGATAATAATTTCGGCGCATTTGATTGCGTTTATTTTGTACTTAGTACAACAAGCGGCTAGTAGAGCAGTCTTCCAACGCACAAACACACACACACACACGTTTTATCAGCTACTGAAGGGTGGTAATTAAAGTCAGGCAGTTAAGTGAAGTAATTAAAGTGCTCAATGCGAAATGATGCTAAGGAACTGGGCCGCTCGAAGCGCTAAACGAATGCCTAATGATCATAAGAGGTTTTATTTCAAGAATAAATGAAGAAGGCTTATTAAATACTTTTGAGGTTTTTAAATTTAGTTTTATTGTTTAATTACAAAAGTTTCAATGTTATAATAGCAAAATGTTCAACCACTCGTCACTTATAATAAAAAATGCAGTCACTTTCATTATGAAAAGCAACATAATGCAATTTTTGTAAGCTTTCACATAATCTATGACCCACTTCCTACACATAACGGCTTCCTTTGCTTGGCAAAGTCTCACATGAAATTATGCATATTTATATAACTTACGTCGTAACCATTCTATATTTTGGTATATACCATACAAAAAATATATATGTGCATGTGTGTGTGCGTTGATGTGAAAGCGCGCTCATAATTGAAATTAGCATTGCTTGGCACTGTAGCCGCAAATTTTTTGTTGCCAACTGTCATGATTTGGCACAAGTCCAGCTGATTTTATTAATAAAAGCGCATTATGGAACAAACAAAAAATGCCGCACACCAAAAATCTGCAGCAGTGATAAGAAAACATTGGAGGGGAATGTATGATGAAAGCTGCATGCTGACGGCCATTGGTGACACATTGCATTGGAATGAGCATTTCATAATTTTAAATTGAATAGAAAACAGCAAACTTTATTAAAACTTAGATCATTTAAATTGAGAATTTCTGAGAGAAAAACTATAAATTTTCATTGCTTAGTTGGATACTAATTTGTATTATTTTTAAATCGATGTACGTAGTTTTGACTCATTCTAAGGGTATACCACAAAAAAGTTCTTCTCTTTTGGTAAAATATGTGGTATCACAATGTGTCTCACAATAGGCCTCCGAGTGTGTCTTTTACAGAGGCAGCCACCATAACCTAACCTAACTTAACCTCTTCTGTTCGAAAAATGTGTTTGTTTAGAGAAAAGTTGGAAAGTATATACATCTCTGTTCATTATTCACATTTGTTCATTACTCGATTTGTTAGTCTGTATGTTTTTAGGTCCATCTATTTGTACATCGGAGCCGTTTGCAATCCAAATTCTGGTTCTTTATAAAAAAACCGCCAGTCTTTCCATTCATTCGCCCATACGTCTTAATGTCCATACGCCCATGTGTCCATTTATCGTTGTATCCTTCTGTCTTTCTGTCTCTTTGTCATCCATTATTTGGAGTTTTCATTCATTAGTCTACGTATCCCTTCATTCTTCCGTACATTTAATTATTCATACAATGCGCATCCATCCGTCATCAACGTATCCACATGTCCATTCGTGCACTTGTACACATGTTTACCTGTTCACAGGTCCATCTGTCCATAGATTCTTTTGTACTTTCATTGTCTTTTTTTCCTTCTATACTACTAATTTCTCATGAGTCAGTTCTACGTTTGTCCTATCATTCATTTCCCTTAGTTCATTCGTTCGTCCATCTGTGCGTTAGTTCATATATTCCTTCAACAGTTCATCCACCTGTCCATATGTCTATTCGTCTTTCCAATCATCTAAGCATCTGCACATACAATAGGAAGTAAGTAGTTCAGCAATCTAACCATTCAGTCGTTCACCATCCACTCGTTCGCTATTTATTTGTTCGTGCACCACTTCAGACCATTTACCCACAATCGATCGGTTTGTTGTTAGTTCATTTATCCATCCATATTCATCGATCCATCCAGTTATAAATACATTCATCCAACCATCCGCCTTTCTGTCTCTCAGTTCAGCAATCTAACCATCGTTTACTATCGATTTATCTGCCCACAGTTCATCGTTTAGTCTATCTGTGCGTCTCCCTATTTATCCCTCCGTCAGATCATTAATCTTCCTACATATACGTCCGTCTCTTTTTTTATCCATCGATTCATTCATCTGCTCTTTTTTGCCTCATTTCGTCAATATAATCATGCATTCATCCGCCCTTCCCTTCATTCATCTACCCTTAAGTCCATTCGTTCGTCTATCAGTAAATTTGCCCACATATTCCTTCACCAAGTCATCCATCTGTTCACAAGTTCCTGTAAATATTCATCCATTCATTTATACATCCGTCTACTTATTCGTCTGTCCTTTTGTTCATCACTTTGGCAATCTAAGTATCTATTTATTCCGTTCATTTGTCAGTCGAGTTGTGCCTCAGTTCTAAGTATTCTAAGCCTTCATTCGTTCACCATCCATTCATTTGTTCCTTCCTTCCTAACATCTAACCCTCAGTCTATCCGTTTAAACATATGAGCGTGTGCCCATTTTTATATCCTTTCCTCAGTTCATCCACCTGACCATATTTCGTTCATATTGTTACGAAAGTTAGTGCTGCTGCCTAACACATGCGTAATTCGTTTCACTGGATTGTGCTCAAAAATAAAACATACTAAAATTCATACCAGTACTCACTTTATTTATAATTTTACACTTTATTGTTTCACTAGTCACTTTAACTCCGTATTCCACCTTTGCTTTTCAACACCAAACTCTCTTTTCCGGTTGCTTTTTATATCTGTTTGCTCGTTCTAGAACATCCCAGTATTGCCTCGAGTTGTTCTCAAATATCCCAATATCGCCGCGAGTCGTCTCTGCGATTGTTTCATCAAAATTGCCAGGCCCCTAAAAGTATGCCATGCTCGGAGCGCAACTAATTCTCAAATATCCCATTATTGCCTCGCGATTGCACAGTGACGGCGAGCATAATCGTCAAAATACCTATTCGCCCATCTACCCACCACACATTCATTGCTTAGCCCATCCATTCATTCATTCATCTATTTATTCCTAAGTCAATTAAGTCACCGTTACAAGAAATTATTGTTTTCTACTTCTAGGCGAATTATAACTTTTTTTGTAACGAAAGAAATTCTTAAGCACTAAATAAACATTCGCACTCGAAATAGCTAAACTCATTTGAAAATAAATGCTTCAACGAGTCACACTTGCCGCCACTTCATTTGTGGCAAATTAAAAACCCTTTTTTGCGGATGTACGCTGCAACTGCTGCAAAGCACTTGAACTGCAATCGCCAAGAAAAAGTGTCCACAGGCGATGTGTTTGGATTTCTATTAAAATTAAATTTCGTCAAAAGTGCACACAAAAACTATACGAAAATGCAATTTAGCTGCACTTTCACATGCCGCATGCCACATGCCGCTAGCAAAACCGACAACAACAAAAAACAGCAACTGCACTGCATAAGCAAACATTTACGAATGCGTTGGCTGCGTTTCTACTGTCGCATAGCGGCTTTTTTGCGCGTTTTGGCAAGTTGCCCGCTCGAATGTTGCGCCGAGCGGATGCTGAAGTGCTGAGCGTGGTATTAGTTGTCGGCCAAATGCGCCAAAAAGTATGCTACAGCTTTGTATGCCACGGTTGTGTGTGACGGCAGGCCCAAAGAAATGAGGCTGCTTTGCCAAATATATACTCGAAGTTGGACTTAAGGTGCAATGTAAGGTGCGAGCAACGAGTGGTGAGATCTCGTTGAGCAACGGAAAGACAGCGGCAAACGGTGTAGATGGCAAGGAAGCAATTCTGTCTTTGGTGTTCCGCGTATTTTTTGTTTTTGTGTCATGCAATTTTCTTCACAGTATTTGTGTAGTTGTTGTTGTTGTAATGTGCTTGTCAACAATGGTAAACAATAATTTAGTTGAAATTTAGTTGTCGGCAATTGACGGTGCCGAAACCGATTAGAGATTGCAACAAATTGAAAACTAGACGCACAGACAGGCAGACAGAACGAGAACACAACCGGACGCGAGTTTCAATTTTGATTCTTGTGGGACTATCAGCGAAATTTAGATAACATTGTATGCCAGAATTTTATTTTGAATTAATTATTTTTTTTTTAATTTTTTTCTTTTAAACTCTTGTCAAAGTAAATATTCCAAAATTTGAATTTTATTATTTTTTTAACATGAGGTCTAAAAATTACAGAAAATACCAACAAAACATTGTTTTTATCAGAAAATTTTGTGGCACCACAACCACCACCACTCAATTTGTTCGACAGCTGTTCTCTGTCATCTCTGCACTCGTGATTGGTCCCAAAGGGCGGGTCACATTTAAATGTCAACAGCTGCCATGTCCATTAGTGCATGCAACGTCCATTAGTCGCTGTGGCCATTGCAGCAACAAAAAACGAGAATAAAAAATCTAAAAGAATGCAATCAGCAGTCAGGCAAGCAAGCAAACAAACCATCTAAATTTTCAATAGTTCAACGTGTGTGGTCGGTGTCCATTTGTCTTAGAAGTTAGATGCAAAGGGGGACACCACTTTTATTCCTAACCTTCGATTCAAGTCTTCAATACTTTGGCCTTTTGAGATTGTGACACCTGATCCGAAATGAGCGGTTTTTATTTATTTTTTTTAAATTTAATTTATTTTTATTTATTTTATTTTATTTTATTTTATTTTTTTAATTTTAATTTATTTTATTTTATTTGATTTGATTTGATTTGATTTGATTTGATTTGATTTGATTTGATTTGATTTGATTTGATTTGATTTGATTTGATTTGATTTGATTTGATTTGATTTGATTTGATTTGATTTGATTTGATTTGATTTGATTTGATTTGATTTGATTTTATTTGATTTGATTTTATATTATTTTATTTTATTTTATTATTTTATTTTATTTTATTTTATTTTATTTTATTTTATTTTATTTTTTTATTTATTTTATTTGATTTTGTTTTATTTATTTTATTTTATTTTTTTAAATTTTATTTTATTTCATTTTTTAATTTAATTTTATTTTATTTTATCTTATTTTATCATATTTTTCGTTATTTGATTTTTTTTGGTTTGTTAAGAAACGGTAAAAATTTGTGATCCTTAGTGTTATATATTTTTTCAATACATTCCTATAAACTTTCTCCCAAAACATCTATAAAATCTCAAATTATTAAAACAAAACAAATGTGGAAAAATCAACTTTTTTCGAAATACACCAAATGGCTCACAAAAATATAAGCACATGACTTCAATGTTTTTTGTAATAATAATGGCAACAACAATAAAACAATTTTTATATACATGAGTATGTGTATGTGTGTGTGTGTTTGTTCGTGATTCAAAGGAATTGAATTTGGTACGTGATGTTGCCGTACGTTGGGGCTATGTGACGTGTTCTACACGACCGTCAGCGCAGTCATCAGTTTGCTGGCCGTTTGGGGTGTGCGGCTGTGCGTTACAGCGTTGCCAACTGTTTGTCACAATAAAATACACACAATTAATGACGTGACTACCGAAAAAGCAAAAACCAAAAAAAAAAACACTCCCATGACCAACAAAGTCAAAGCAAAACGAATGCAAACCTAACTAAACGAGCGCACAAAACATGGCGTAGCGTGCAGGCGACAGGGGACAGCCGATGCTATAGACTCGCTGCCTCCAACTCTGCGGCTGACCAACAGACGGCGCCGATGACGCTGAGGCTGGCGCTACGGCATGTACAGCTTGTCTCCGGCGCTGGCCGGCGCTTCGCTTCATTTGCTGGCCGCACACGCGTGCCACTGCCACACACCATATACAAGTGTGTGTGTGTGTGTGTTTGTGTTGCCTGCAGCAATTCGGTGTGGGCCTCCACCTCACATCCACTTTCGCTGATTTCGGTTTTTCCGCATTTGTGGCGGCAACATTTTGCGGCTACTCGCCACTGCTGCCAATGATTGCTGCCCGGGTCCGGTGTCTGCTTCACGATAGCGAATGCGCGCCACTACAACAACAGCGCCGCATATCAACTAGACCCAACCAGCACTGGCACTGACGACACCAAAACGGCGCTGGGACAGTCAGTCTGTGGTATAAAGTTCCAAACTGTCGGAGCCCCAAAAGCGAAAATTTACGCTGCCCACTGCTTGTGTGTCGTTTTCGCGCACAGCGTACCACGGCGCATTCGTGCGTTCGTTCTGTGCACCACCCGCTAGTTGCTCGTCGGTTGCTGGTGCTGGTGCTGGTCCACCATGGCGTATGATGTGCACTGAATGCTTAATGCAGTTTTCTGCGTCTTTCGTGCTCGCCACCGGCCACTCTGCGTCCGCATAGTGCAGCTTCCGTCCGTTCGGCTGTGTGTGCGTACGTGCATTGTATCAGTCCCCAGTCAGCCAGTCAATTGGTCAGTGAGTGAGTGAGTCAGTTGGTTGGTTGGTCGGTCTGTTATTCGGTTTCTGTTTCAGTGTGTTTTGACTGCGCACTGTCTGTGTCTGTGTGTGAGTGTGTTTCATTGTGTTTTTATTTGATTTTGGCCATTTGTTTCTCCCAGTTTGATGACGTTGTTTGATCCTAATTGCTGTCCTGGGTGCGGAAAGCCAGCAAAAAAAGAAATGGAAATTGCTTCTGCACTGAACTTTATGCGATTTTTTACTTTTGACTTCCGCCTTTTATCGCCACATGTCTATTCGTCTGTCGCTGTGCATGAGTTTATGTGTTTGAGTGTTTGTGTATGTGTGCCCTGTGGCATCTGTCTTGTGCAATTGGATAAATTGTATGTGCAACACTTTGTTTTTCTAATAGACCCAATCACTGGTCATTACTTTTATTCCCAGTGCGGACGCCTTTTCTTTCGATTGAAAGATATTTTAGTGTAAGAAAAAATTTTGCTTTCAAACTGATGTTATAAATTGCAAAACTTAGAGACAATCATAGTGAAATTATGTAATAAAATGAAACCTTTATGTTTGTATGACAAACAGAGAGACATTTTAAAAATAAAATATAAAATAAAATATATACCTATAAATAAATATTTAAAAATAAAATATGTGTCAGTTAGAAGTTCAGCATGAAATATATTTTAGTAAAGGAAAAATTTTTGCCTTCAAATTGAAGTTATAAATTGTAAAATTTGAGGACAGTTATAGTGAAATAATGTAAAAAAATTACACCTTTATGTTAGTATGACAAACAGAGAGACATTTTAAAAGTAAAATATAAAATAAAATATATATAAATAAATATTTAAAAATTAAATATGTGTCAGTCAGAAGTTCAGCATGAAATATATTTTAGTAAAGGAAAAATGTTTGCCTTCAAATTGAAGTTATAAATTGTAAAATTTGGAGGCAATCATAGTCAAATTATGTAATAAAATTACTCCTTTATGTTTGTATGACAAGAAGAGAAATTTAAAAAATTGTCACAATGTCATCTCGGAAGTTCAGCGTAAAGTGCACTGTAGTGTCCGACCGAATATTCTTCTTCGTCTTCGGCTTCTGTATTCGGCCAATTTTAAATCTTCGGCTTCGGCTTTGGCCAAAATAGCCATATACTTTAGCCAAAGGTTTTTATCCTATTCAGACAGCCAGCCTGTCTAATAATTGTGCAATTAAGAAATGTCTTCAATTTTATTTCTTCAATTTATGCTACAAAAATCTCCCATAAATTGAACTCGATTCCCCATCACAATAGACGGAATCAAAATCAAAAATCAGAATCAAAACAAAATGAGAAACTGACAAAAACAAAGAAGTATGTTAACATTTGCTTGCTTTGAAATTTCGTTTTCGGGTTTTATTGATATTTCGGACATCAAGAATGCGATTAATAAAAATGATCTCTAACAAGTTATGTATTTCCAATCTCCAAGTGGGGTCAAGCGAACAGAGTCTATTTTAATCCTCGCAAGACCTAATGCCGCCTGTTATGCCACAAACGATACTCCCCACATCCCAACACATCCCTGGTTATGGGTGGTGTGAGTATTGCGGAATCGGCAGCTCTTGATGTTCTGGGCATGTCCATTAAGAACGATCTTCGTTGGAACGATCATATTTTTGGCGTATCGAAAGAAGCAGCCAAGTGCCTTGGCTTCTTAAAGCGGTGCAAAAAATATATCACCCCGTCATCTCCGCATTATTTATACCACCAATATTCGTCCTAAAATGAAGTTTAACTCGCACCTATGGGCAGGGGCTTCAAAAACCCTGGAGCTCCTGGATCGGGTGCAAAACCGTGCGTTTAAACTTATGGGGGACAGTGGGGCATCCAGCTCTATTGACTCCCTGGAGCATCGTCGAAACGTGGCATGTGTGGTGTTATTTTACCGATACTTTTTCGGTAATTGCTCAGTGGAGATGAGCAGCTTGCTGCCATCACTCCGGGTATTCCCCCGGGCAACCCGTTTGAACACTGGCGCCCATGCATTCCACGTCGAAACGATGTTCCAGCGCACTACGCACTACAGAGAAAGTTCGTTTCTGGCCCGTACAGCGCGGTTGTGGAATGGTCTCCCTGCGGATATTTTCCCCAGCACTTATGATCTCGATGGGTTCAAGGCAAGAGCCCATAAACACTTTACTCGTAACCCTATCTCCTAACCTTTATATCCTTCCTGAACCAACGCAATGCTTCGCATTAATAGGGGTTATCCCCTGCGCGTTTGTTCCTGTTTAAAAAAAAAAAAAAAAATTTATATCAACTAAATTGTTAAGTTTTTTGTTTTTGTTAGAAACTGATATCTAAGACGGTTTATTTTTACTAAAATTAGTTTAGTTTAGTTTATTTCAGTCAATGGAATACAATCCTTTCAGACTAGGAATACAGTAAATTTCTTGGATATTATTTAAGATACATATTTACAATTTGTTTAAATGAATCTCTATCAAGAGTAATATTTATTTAATTAGCGATTCACAACATCTAAACATTTTATTTCATATTAAAAGAGATCTTATTATAGGCTCATTAATTGCAAAATTTGTTCAATGAGTAACAATATAAAAGAGATCATTATGACGCAGTTGCTTAACCCATTGCTGCCTAATGGGTAAAATTTTACCCATGAAAATTGATTTAAAAAAAAAATCACAAAAAAGTCAATGTTTGAGATCTCTCAAAACCATTGAAAGGGATAGTAAGGGTAAAGATGGAACTACCTTAACCTGGTGAAGATCACCCTAAAATTTCGCCATCTAGCTAGAGTTACCAGACTCCAAAAATCGTAAATTTTCCGGAGGTGGAAAATGTGGCGAAACGTAGTGGCCATATAACTTTACAAAAATCGGCCTCCTAACTCACCTATAAAAAATACAACTTTTGTTCACGTGTTTAGCTGATCACTTCACAAAGTATGGAAAAAGCTACCATTGCTGCGTAATGGGTACAAAATACCGAATGAATATATCAGCAACGTGCAGAGATATAAAGCTGAAATTTTGTTTCTTATCATTTTGGGTCACTTCTAGGTCGTGTATGAAATTTTATCAAAATCGTATGGGCGGAACTGGTACCCGGCAGCAATGGGTTAAGAGGAACATTAAATTTCACTCGGTCTAGGAGTGCCCGACAGTCTATTCTGACACTAACAATGTAATGGATTAAGATCAACGATTGGATTAGGTGAAACAAAGAATTGAATAAAGAAAGAAGAAGTATTTGATCAGTTTTGTTTCCTTAAAAGATTTCTTGTTAGTATTCGGCTTTGGCTTCGGCCTAATACTTTTTTAGTTATGCCGAATATGCTGCCTCGGCTTGGGCAAAAAATCCACCTTCGGTCGGACATTAGTGCACTGGGTTCCCATTCTAAAGATCGGGGGTTCGATTCCTACTTGACTTGGTACACACTTTTCTAAGTTCATTTTGTTTATTTTTAATATTTCCTTCTTTCCAATTGTTTCTCATCCGTTCAGCATTACTCAGTCGAGTCCTTTTTGTTGGAAAAGTTTCTATCCTTTCCACTCCAGTCAGTTTTGATGAGCAGATTTTTATATCCATTAGACGTACCATCACCTACAGCGCCAATTGGGACTAACGGAAATATGTCACAGCACATTCATACACAAACACAACCAAACTCATCACAGACACCAACCTCTGCGTTTCGCAAAACATTTTCTATCTAAAAGCAACGAAAGCACAGAGGGCGCTTTATCCAACCCAGTAATAAACTTTCACATACGTAGGTGTCTCTACTAGGGGACATCAGATGGTAGCCCCATCATCTAGAAGTGATAGCGACAGGTTACTCACACATTCTAACAAAATTTCAATCGATAAACGTAACAAACATAGGACATGAGTCCTGTTGAGACCTTATGCTCCCAAGAGGAGTGAACAATTGAGAAAATGTCATAATGTAAAAAAAACGAATCCTTACTAAGACAATTCTTGACACTGGTTTCAAATTTAATGCAGTTTCAAAAAAACTTTTTCAAAAAAGGAAAGAAGGACGACTCCATGAATGTCTTTAATTCGCATTTTGAAGGAATATTGCGGTCAATAGGGTTTCAAAAAAACTTTTCTAAAAAAGGAAGAAGGATGACTCCATTGATGTCTTTAATTCGCATCCTGAAAGAAAATTATTCGAATTTTTTTAAGTTTTGAAGCGAAATTAACTAAAAAAAACTGAAAATTTTCCACACACAATTTTATACTTTGTTTTGTAGTATATGGAAATTTAGGAACTGGTGGATCATTCTATTGTCAATGTAAAAGATAAATTCTGATAAAAAATTACCCGGAATTTTTTATTCGGACAAACCGTGCTTGAGATACATTTTGTCAAAATCCTTTCTTCTTGTTTGGTCCTAACATATCTGATAACATATCTGGTAAACAAATCAGTGTTTGTTATGTTCTGCGAATTTAGCTGAATTTTTTGCAGAAACCACATCGGATGGATGTTGCTTAAGAAATGCTTTTGTTGGAAAAAAAATATTATCAACGATATTATTACCGGTGGCGAAATATGAATCTACGAATATGACATCGAAACAAAACAAAAATCATCAGAATAGTTAGCAATTCTTAGAGGAGCCGAAACCCCAAAAACCACGAAAATGTCGCTCTGTGTAAACACGACACGGCTCCTAGTGACTTTTTCCTAAATTCACGACTCAAGTTAACATTTCGCAGAAATCATTTTGAAAATATTGGGGCGGCAAAAAAGAGTTCGCAGAAGAAGCTAAAGGTGACCTCAAAATGAGTTTAGAAAAATGTTTTCAAGATTAGAGGAATCTTTGGAATACGAAAACGAATAAAAATATTAATGAATTATTATTGAATCATAATCAAATCGTTTTCGCTTTATTACAAAATTCAGGATATTTTTCAAAATGTTTTCATTATTATTCATAAATAAACTCTTTGAAAAAATATTATATTTGCAATCAACAAACAATTGAAAACAATAAAAGCTGCTTCAACAACAACAAACATTGTGTTTACATTTCTCGCCCACTAAGGACATCTCAACTTTAATTCAAATTTAAACGTCATTCTTATTGATGAATGATGTGGTCCATCTAGTGACCATCGCTTCTTAGTCCATCTTAATGTCAAGGCTCAAAAATGTCAAATGCTATGGAAAATTAAATTTTGAGCTATTTTAAGCGCTCAAACAGCAAATGAGCAACAAAAATAGAGACGCAACTAAATAAATACCAGCAACTTTCCATTAAGTATAACAAAAAGCGACCAACGGAAGCAGTTGGTATGTGCAAAAATAAAAAAAAACATATATATTACAACAACATAAAAATTGCTTAAAAATCCGCGCACGTTTTTCATAAACGCAGCACTCAAGTTTTCTTTTTCAACCTTTTCCCGCCTCTCGGCCGCCCCCAACTTTGGCCACTCGAAGTGTTGTACGCTTGTAAGCCTTCTGGCTTGTTGTTGTTGTCATTATTGAGAGAGAGTGCGAGCTATTGCCTGGCATTGTAAGCCATTTAGCTGTCTGCGCTACACTGACGTCGCTCACCATTGACTTCTTTTTTCTTCCATGCAGCTACTTTCCTTTGCAGCTGTCGGGATAATACTTTTGTGTGCCTGCTGTGCCCAGATCGCGCTGCCCTCTGGCCCATATCAGACTGCACTTTTCAATAATTCCCTCTTCCCGCAGGACTCACTTGTCTTGTGCACATTTATTATTCCTTCCGCGCCGCCTGAACTCATATCCTGCAAATGAATGCACTTCCAACAGCATCACCAACGTCACCAGCATCATCGCCATCGCCATCGTCGGCATTGGCATCGGCGTCTCTATCATCATTGGCATCTCTGAGCGTCATATTGACAGCAGCGTTCGGCGCAAAAGGCAGCAGCAGATGAACTTTGAAAAAAGGAACATTTCCAAAGTGGAATTTCAATTTCTGCTGACAAAGTCACACGAACACGATTGACTCGCTGCAGCGGCACATTGACAACTATGACAGTGACGTTGTTGCTGCTGCCCAGCTCTGGGCCGATAGCGGCGATAATGACGTTCGCGCGCAGCGATAATCAAGTCGTCGATGCAGTTGACGCAAACTGCCAGCCGCGTTGATTTATTGGCACGCAATCGTCGGCTGCTGCTCCATTGTTGTTATTATCTGTTGCCATTGTTGTTGTTTTTGTTGTTGTTGTTGCTGCTGTTGTTGATGCATACAACAAAAATCCAACCACAAAATATGAGACCAACAAAAAATACAACGAAAAAGTCAAACATTTAAGGCTCTTCCCGTTGGCGTCAATTCTCGGCCGTATTGCTTTATTTTTTTCGCACATTTTTGTTGTTGTTATTTTTATTATTGTTGTTTTTTGGGTTATTCGTTTTTTGCTGCCACGTTTTAATCTCTGTCGCTGTTGGGTTGCTCATCCCTATGCCACCGTAGGCGAAAATGTTTTATTGCATACTTGCAGGCGTTTTGGCTGTGCCGTTATCTGCTGTCGATCTCGCCTTTTGCTGCCTACTTTTTGTTGTTTTCTTTTGGTTTTTTAGTTTTGTTTTTGTTTTTTGTTGTGTGTTCTTCATCTTTTGCTTTTGTTGGCGCCTTCGCTTGCGCCGCTTGCAGCCACCGCACGTCTGTTGAAATTAAAATTTTAAAATAGCTCCAAAGCTACCTTGGGCAGCATTGTCAAATTTCCTGCTCGCTTTATCGCTGTTGCCGTTGTCGTTGCTGTCTTTGCCTTCTGCGCTTTTTGTTGTCTTCTTCGAGTGTTTTTTTGCGCGTTTGTGTGCTTTTCAATTGTTATCCTGGCGCGCTGTTATTCTTATTATACTTGTACCCAGTTGCTGTTGTTGTTGTTGTTGTTGTTGTTGCTGCTACTACTTGTAATGCTGCAGCTGAGCGCTTCATCATTTATCATAGCGCAAGACCAAAGCGCATAGCAAAAAAAAAATTGTCTGCATTTCCATTCCGAACGCCGTTCAGTGGATTTGCGTGCGCTGCGCTGTACCCTCTGCGCCCAACAGATCCTGTTGAGCTGCCAAAGAAAGAGTGTCTATGTATTTCGTTTTCTGACTTTTGTATTTTTGTCCGGGTGTCCTTAGTGAATTTTACACTACAAATGCAGGCGAATTTTTCTCATATTTTTATTTGTTGTGAGAGTAAAAGTAAATTAATTTTAGAATTAGAGTAAAAAGCAAATTAGCTGCGCACTTAGTGGAGTTTACGGAGTTGCTTTGCTATTTTGTAGTTTTCTAATCTTCACAGCTTTGGGCCAACGAATTCCATTTCAATGTGATATTTAAATCCAATAGATGTGGTTTTCAGTTGGAGCATTTAAATGTTCTACGGTTGTTGGCATTGTAATTCTCACATAGCTCACAAGTACTCAAGTACTAAGTAGAGCATGAAAGGAGAGGAGATCGAATAATTGTGGTATGAGAAGGCGAGTGTGAGAAAGAGGAAAGATATAAAAAGAAATTGAGGTAGGACATAAAAAGAGAGAGGAAGAATTTATGTTAGGGAGAGAGTGACTTACTTATGACTCATAAGTTATGAGAGAGGAAACGGGTATGAGAGAAGGAGACTGGTAGGTAGGTAGTTTGTAGGAGAGTAATATGAGAGATGATAAGGAGGAGGGAGACATATATAAGAGTGTCAGAAAGTAGAAAGTATCTAGCTTGTAAAAGATAGATAGAACTAGCTGAAGCTTATAGCTACTCATAGACCCCTATTGGGTCCTTTGCTGTAGCACACACAGAATTTCATTTTGAGGGGTTTCCGACACAACTTTTTTGGCTTAGTATTTTGGCGAGGTTTTATGTACATCCAGTGGCGGCTTAAGGTGCTCGGGGGCCCGGGGCGGCGACGGCTGAGGGGGGCCCCATAAAACGGTGCAGCATAAGTTTGCGTACAAAACTAATAAGGGGAATTTCCGGTTATGCTTTTGGCTTTTTTTTTTGAAAATTTGTATTCCATTGAACAGTAAACGGACTTTTATTTTTAAACGACGAGACAAATTATTTTTAAACGTATATGTGCTTGAAATTTTATAGAAAGCAATATGTAGAATCCCAGAGAAAAAAATGAAAAATGGATAAAACTTTCGTGAAATTAAGAAAACTTTTGGGGGAGCAAATTCGTCATTTCCAAATGCCATCTTAAATCTCGAAAAGAAACAGAAAATCTTGCTTCGTTACTACGATCTGGCCATTTTTTTAAGCTACCCGAGGAGGAGGATTCGATTGTCGACAAAAAATGGGCCAATCGCGTGCACCTAAAAATAAAAGTTTTTTCTAGACTAACTTTGGCCGCTGAACACGAAACTGAAAACCAAAAAATTTTTGAAGAAGCGGTTTCGAAAAATCTTCGAAAAACGATTTTTTTTCCTGTTGTTTCAGTTATGAGCACATATCTCCTAAAAGAATTATCCTATTAACACGAGCTGTCCGTCGTTCAGAAGATAATACCTTAGTGGCTTTTTAGTGATATATAGATTGTCCAAATCAGATGAGATTTGGGGAAGTTACTGACGGTGAAAGTTGTAACAATGTGAATTTTTGGACCAATTTACAAAATCATAAATTTTCGAATATTTTTTTAAAGAAAAAATAAATTATCTTCTCTGGTTTTAAAATCTAAAATGAAATATATACTATTTTAGCAAATATTAAGCCTAACATCAATAGAATTGAAAGAAAAATGATAAAGTTATGATGCAGTGAGTGAAAACACCAACTTTACATTTATTACACCGTGCGAAACAATTTTTTTTTTTGCCGAGACCCATCCAAATTTTGATATAGACGCGAAACTAGAGATAATTTATAGTATTCTGGCATAGTCAGTATTAAATTCTCTGACCCAAATGTCCTTTTTAAAGGACTTTAACATTTTAAGGAGATACACATTTCAATATTAAATATATGCGGTAGTTCAATGATGAAGATATGGGTATCAAATGAAAGAGGGAAATTGTCTCCATTTAACTAAATTTTCTATTTTGAACTTTCAGGACCAAAATATGTCAGGTATGGAAAACATACATGTTTTGGATTTCAGTCTGTAGATTCATACATCTAAATTTTATTCTATTTCAAGTTCTCAAGAAAGTTACCCCCTAGAAAACACTTTTATTTTTAGGTATATTTTTCGTGTCGAGTAGAAATCTTCAGAAATGTACAGAAATATTTTATAAAACCCAGTAGCAGTGACTTTATAAAAAAAGTCCTGAAAAAACATATTTCCCCTACATAACAGCATGTAAGAAGCCCATATTTAGCTTACTTACAAGGAGCATAGAATTGCCTTCGAAAACCGGATTTCCGGGACATGTGTTTTTATCCAACCAATAATTATAATAATAATTATAATAACTGTAAATTTGTTTGACTTCTACAAAGTTTAATGAGGTTAAGTAATTGTGTAATTTACACAAGTTTACAAGCAAACTCTAAGATTGCGATATTTAATTTTTAACTTAGAATTTTGTATTTGCATATTTTGCACAAAATTTTAAGTTAAAAATTGCAATCTTCGAGGGAAAATTTTTTGAAAATTTGAAAACAATTGTTATTGTTCTTGCTTTTATTGAACTGAATTTGTTATTGCCATTTCAAAGTCAATTGTCGATACTGTGTCTCTTTCAATTGATAAACGTGACAAACGACTTAGTTTTTCAACAACCATTGTGGAGCGCAAATAGATTTTACAAGTTTCAGTTCTGAATTTCAGTTTTGAAAAACTTGAAATTTTTATATAGTTACAAGCTTCTCTCGGGGCCCCCCGCAGCCCGGGGCCCGGGGCGGTCCGCCCCTCCGCCCCCCCTCTTAAGCCGCTACTGTGTACATCCCCAGGGTCCTTAGTGATACCAAATGGAGTTCTATCCATTCAAATGAGATCATTTCCGACAAACCTGAGCAGAGCTAGGAGCAACAGTCCTAGCGACAACAACTCGTCTATTTATGTAAAATCCTGTGCCTCCAGGTGGCGCCCCCTAGTCTATAAAGAGCAGAACAGAAGCAGAGAATATGCTCCATGTTCAGAAGAGTTATATTCCTGGCACATTCTGTACCCATTGCCCTGTTCAAATGCCATTATTAATTCTACAATCTAAATGCGACAAGACAATCCCATTACGAAGTTCGTAGATCTACGGCGATACCATCTCAATATGATTCTTGCAGTACGGCAGGCAATTAAATGTCTTCATCCGTTCATGAAAGAGATTTTGTTTTGTTTTTTAAACGAACCAACGCGCAGCAGCCGCCGTGGCTCAGTTGGTTAGTGCGTTGGACCGCGAGTCGAAGGCAGCAAACCGCAGGTTCAAATACTGCCCGTAATAACATCTAAAAAAATAACGGGAAAATTCGTTTTCTCTTTCGGTGGCTGTCCTCTCAGCTGGAAATGGCAAACCTCTGAGAGTAAAAAATTGCCTATGATAAAGCTCCCAACCTGCCGTTCGGAAACGGCATAAAAACTGTAGGTCCCTTCCACCCGCGTACAAATTCACACGCACAACACGGGTGGTTGCGGGAAGCTAGGCCTTAGTCTCGCGTAAGCGGGCTGTCGTGCCAGTCAATTAATTAAAATTATAACGCGCAGGGGATACCCCTATAAATGCGAGGTATTGCGCTGGTTCAGGAAGGATATATAGGTTGGGAGAAAGGATGTTGGATGACGAATTTATGGACTCTTGCCTTGAATCCATCAAGATCATAAGTGCTGTGGAAAATATCTGCAGGGAGACCATTCCACAATCGCGCTGTACGGGCCACGGGAACGAACTTTCTCTGTAGTGCGTAGTGCGCTCGAACATAGTTTCGACGTGGAATGCATGGGCGCCAGTGTTCAAACGGATTGCCCGGGGGAATACCCGGAGTGATGGCAGCAAGCTGCTCATCTCCACTGAGCAATTACCGAAAAAGCATCGGTAAAATAAAACCACACATGCCACGTTTCGATGATGTTCCAAGGAGTCAATAGAGCTGGATGCCCCACTGTCCCCCATAAGTTTAAACGCACGGTTTTGCACCCGATCCAGGAGCTCCAAATGGGTTTTTGAAGCCCCTGCCCATAGGTGCGATTTAAACTCTATTTTAGGACGGATATAGGTGGTATAAATAATGCGGAGATCGGACGGGGTGATATATTTTTTGCACCGCTTTAAGAAGCCGAGGCACTTGGCTGCTTCTTTCGATACGCCAAAAATATGATCGTTCCAACGAAGATCGTTCTTAATGGACATGCCCAGAACATCAAGAGCTGCCGATTCCGCAATACTCACACCACCCATAACCAGGGATGTGTTGGGATGTGGGGAGTATCGTTTGTGGCATAACAGGCGGCATTAGGTCTTGCGAGGATTAAAATAGACTCTGTTCGCTTGACCCCACTTGGAGATTGTTTGTAGGTCGCTATTAGGTGGGGCGCTTTGTGAAGGAGTATGAATGACAAATGGTGCTGTCATCCGCAAACGAGTAGATGGGATTCTTCGTCGACGACAATAAGTCGTTGATAAAGATAAGGAAAAGTGTTGGAGAAAGGACCGAACCCTGCGGCACTCCCGCGCTAAGAGAATGCTTTTCCGAGGCTATGCCGTGGCTCAGTTGGTTAGTGCGTTGGACCGCGAGTCGCAGGCAGCAACCTCAGGTTCAAATACGCCTGTAATAACACCTAAAAAAAATAACGGGAAAACTCGTTTTCTCTTTCGGTGGCTGTCCTCTCAGCTGGAAATGGCAAACCTCTGAGAGTAAAAATTGCTTATGAAAAAGCTCCCAACCTGCCGTTCGGAACCGGCATTAAACTGTAGGTCCCTCCAACCCGCGTACAAATTCACACGCACAACACGGGTAGTTGCGGGAAGCTAGGCCTTAGTCTCGCGTAAGCGGGCTGTCGTGCCAGTCAATTATTATTTTATTAATTATTATTATTATTATGCCGTCTATTACAACACGAATAGACCGGTAATAGAGGAAGCTTGTAATCCAACGAGAGAAGATACTACTGACGCCATAACTAGGCAATCAATTTTGGCACGAGTGCTTTACCCGGTCAAGGGCCTTAAAAATATCCAATGCAACAACCTTGCTTTCACCGAGGTTTAGAATGCTTTACTTCCATCTCTCGGTGAGGACCGCCATAAGGTCTCCCGTCGATCGCTGTTTTCGAAAGCCGTATTGGCGGTAGGAAGATACAGTATGAGTAAGAAAGAGAGTGTGATAAGATAAGATAAGAAGTGATAGATGGTAAGGTGTGTAAAAAGGTAGAAAGAGACATGAGCAGAGTAGCTGCCTGTGGATAGGATAAGAAATGGCAACTTGTGACATAAGCTAGAGACATGGGTATGTAGGGTAGAAAAATGTGTGAAGAATAGATAACTGTGGCTAATCTACCTTATAAGTAAGATGAGACCCTACCCTATAAGTAGGATGGGAAGTGACAACTAGTCACATGAGTCAGGGTCGTGAATAACGAGTGGTTAAGGTAGAAGGCGATATGAAGAGAGTAGATGGCTGTGGCTATCTTACCCTATGTGCAGAATGGGACCCTACTTCATAGGTAGGAAAGCAAGTGGGAAGTAAGTAATTGGCGAGTAATTAGTAATAGTAATTAGGGTAGAAAGAGATATGAAGAGAGTAAGCTGTGGCTTACTCTTACTCAATCTTACTTCCTTACTCTTACTCTATCTTAATGGATAGCATGGGACCCTACCTTATAGGTTGGATAGGACAACTCGTAACCTGAATCAGAAACATCAGTGGGTAGGGTAGAAAGAGATTTGAAAAATATATAACTGAGGCTACGCTACCCTATAGATAGGATGGGGCCCTAGGATGGGAATTCACAACCAGTAACATGCATCAGTGATATGTGTACAGATTGGGTAGGTTAGAAGGAGATATGAAGAGAGTGCATGATTGTTACCCTATGGGTAAGATGGGACCCTACCTCACAGATAGGTGTGGGTAGTGAAAAAACACACGTGTAGAGAATATTGACTACGTTACCCTGTAGGTATGAAGAGGGCAAGAGAGAGCAGTACCGGGAAAATGAAAATGAAAGATAGTTAAGGTATGTGAGCGGTGGTTAAAGGAATTGAGAGGGTTGTATGGGATGATGGGTCGGATAGGTTGATATGCAGTGGGTAGAAGGAAGCTAGGAGAAAATGAGAGTGCAAGTTTAAGTTGAGTTGAGCTAAGTTGAGTTGAGTTGAGTTGAGTTGAGTTGAGTTGAGTTGAGTTGAGTTGAGTTGAGTTGAGTTGAGTTGAGTTGAGTTGAGTTGAGTTGAGTTGAGTTGAGTTGAGTTGAGTTGAGTTGAGTTGAGCTGAGTTGAGTTGAGTTGAGTTGAGTTGAGTTGAGTTGAGTTGAGTTGAGTTGAGTTGAGTTGAGTTGAGTTGAGTTGAGTTGAGTTGAGTTGAGTTGAGTTGAGTTGAGTTGAGTTGAGTTGAGTTGAGTTGAGTTGAGTTGAGTTGAGTTGAGTTGAGTTGAGTTGAGTTGAGTTGAGTTGAGTTGAGTTGAGTTGAGTTGAGTTGAGTTGAGTTGAGTTGAGTTGAGTTGAGTTGAGTTGAGTTGAGTTGAGTTGAGTTGAGTTGAGTTGAGTTGAGTTGAGTTGAGTTGAGTTGAGTTGAGTTGAGTTGAGTTGAGTTGAGTTGAGTTGAGTTGAGTTGAGTTGAGTTGAGTTGAGTTGAGTTGAGTTGAGTTGAGAGAGAAAAGGATACATAAAAGTGAGAAAATATATGAGATCCGGAGGGTATTAGCGTATTAGTTGGCGAAAGAGAAGAGGTATCGAAAAGATTATAAAATCCTTTTTCTCTTTTCAAGGAGATAGTGAGAGCAAGAGTTGGTCTGAGAGAGATAAGAAGAAATTTTGCGAGACAAAGAATAGAAGATAAAGAAAAAGTTATAGAGAAGAAAGTTTCGTAGAAAAAGAAGATAGAGAGCGAGGCAGAAGGACAAAAAGGCCTAAATTGGGGACTAGTTAGATGGCTTTTTAAAATTTCAGTTTTTTATAAAATTTTTTGTTTACATTTTCCATCGTATTTTTTAATTCAACAAGTGTTACATCTCAGTAAATATTTCGTAAATTTTCCGTCAAATGCAAAGTGCTTACTCCAAAATTTTAGCACTCAAACAGCACTTCACACATGCACTCAGACTTCTTCCTGCAACCTGTCACACGAGCACAACTTTCGTGCAACTTGTACAAAACGCGTTCAAATTGTCAAATGTCGTTCGTTTGTCACTTGAAAACGACGTGCAATAGGTCGCGCAAGTTGCACTTCTCTGCAGTGCCACCGTGCGGCTAAAGCAATAAATTTGGTTGCTATTGGATAAATCACAGTTTTGCGGTTGGCAGTAGCAGAAAAGCGAAATTAGGCTAACCGCAAACAGAGCAAAGGCAGCAACAACAGCAACAAAACAAGCCGAAAATGGAATCGGCAAAGAAAAGTAAAATAACTTTTGCTACGCTGCGCTTCCATGACCGCGACAACACATTTCAACTGTCAATAGCAGCGATTGCAATAGTAACAGCAACAGCAACAACAACGGCAATTACGTTAGGATGCAACTCAATGTAAGCAGCAACACAACAACAACAAAAACAAACAAAACTGCAGCGTGTATAAATAGCAACAACTGGCAATTTTAAAATTTTCACCACTCAAATGTCAATTTGAACGATTTTATTCTGTTCAACTGTGCCTCGCTCGCTTCAACTATGGTTTTTCACACAGATTTTGTTGTTGTTGTTTTTGTTTTATTTTTTTTTAGTAGTTTTCTTTTCCCTGTTCTCCATTTTTTTTTTTATTTCTTTGCTGTTTCTAACTAATGCAACGCTGACAAGTACATAAAGTAAAATAAGCCAACATACTCGTAGATGTTTTTGTTGCTGCTGTTGGCTTATTGGCAGCGCAACTCTATATTCGAGTAATGTAATTCTATGTATGGGTATGTGTGTGTGTGTATGTTAGAAGCTGTTATGTGTGTGTGTCTGTGCTAAAATGTTTGTATATGTTTCGTTGTGTGAATTCTTAAGCGCAAAATGCAATTTTTATAGCGCAACTTTGCTTACACCAATACCAGCACAGCTTCATACTACAAATGTCAAATAAAAATTGCTACAAAAATGCACAACAACAACAAAAACAATACACCACCATTAAGTGGAGAGAAAATTGAGGGCTCATGGCGTCAGCGTCGATGCCAACTGGAAAAGTGCAAAAGTGTTGTTGCCATTGAAGTCAGCATTAGCCGTCTGAAAGTATGCAAACTGCATGTGTGTGTGTGTGTGTGTGTGTTGTGTGTATGCGCTTTTTGTACCTAAAACTATGCAATGAAGAAAGTGAAATACGAGTGTGTGTGTGCAAATTGGCATAGAGGCAATGAGTACAAGGTGGACATATTGAGATCACATGAAATCTATAGAGGTGGAAAAAGATATAGAAAAAAAAAATTTTTTTAATTTAAAAATTTAATTTTATTTAAAATGTAGTTTTATTTTTCTAAATAGCCGTCTTGTATAGTGGATTTTGTCTGAATTTTTTTCTGAGCTATTTTTTCTGAGAATTTAATACACTCTTAAAAATTTCATCGTCAGTATAAAATCGGTGCCAAAACTCTGATTTATTGCATCTAAATTGCGCCGACAGTGCGTTGAAAATATTTACTCGAACACATTTTTGGTCTAAGAGAACACCTTTCTTATGAATACATCTTCATTCAATATGTAACAGAAACATTCTGTGAGCATGTTCATAGTCTCTTCTATCTCTCTCACTTTGATTCTATATTTGTCTAACAACATTTGGTCAACTTGAGCGTTGTTATTGTCAGTGATGTCAGTTTTTGGCGTTTCCATCTCCAAAGCTTGTACGGCTGCAATTAAATTTAGCTCCCAAAGTTTTCACGGTGGTTAAGGAAGGTGCAGAGACCCTGTAAACAGCCTCTAACTCACCTTCAATTTGTCTTTAACAAATATTTAATGACAGCTAAATTTGTTCATTTTTTATTAAAACATTCATATTGACTGAGTCAAACCATTGTGATGCAACAAATATGCAAAATGGCTACGATTGCATGGAAATGCGTCAAAAATGGTTGACATTTTGGTCAATGCCTTTCAAAAGAGGCGAACAGATTTTCTACTTTTTGATGACGAGTGCTAGCATCTTCAGCTTCGTAGAACAGGTTCGATCGTAACAATTCTAAGAAAATGTGTTTATTAAAATTACACGCATGGACTTATAGCTCCAAGAATTTTTTTCAAGTTACAGTTTTGTTATTTTGTTCTAAATTCAAAAGATAAAAGAAAACATAATAGAAAAAATGCTGAGGTCCTCAATATTTCATACTAGCCTTGTATATCTACAACAACAACAACAAAATACAAACAAACTGAAAAATAAGTAAACATTCAATAAAGGAAAATTTAGTACGAAAACATAAAATTAGGTGAGAAAAGTTTCTTAAAAAGCACACCAAATAAAACGCAGTGCTGCTATGCAAACTGAAAAATTGCATAAATTATGCAACAAACACAAATAAAACAATAGCTAAACAACAACAACAACTTCAAGATACAACGGCAAACAATTCAATTTGTTGGCTTATTCTTTCTGGCTGCCAAAATTGGCTGCGGACGATTTTGTTTTGCTTCTAGTAGAGCAATTACGTAGCATACTTTAAGGCGCTTTGCTGCAAGAAAACAAAACTACGGCGCTGGTAGCTTGTGTAATGTTACAAAAAACAATAATAACAACAACAAAAGTCATAAAGTTGCAAAAACACAACGAAAATCTAACACAAAGAAGATGTAATGAAAAAATATGAAAGAACCGCAAAAATCACATGCAGCTCATTTCGATAGCGATGGCAAATTGCAGCCAGCTTGTGGGCCAAACGAACAACAACAACAACAACAAAATGCCAATATTTTGGTGTAATTGTGCGCTGCTTTGTGTGTGTTTACCTGATTCTTTTAGTATTTGACTTTTACATTTCCTTTTTTTCATTTGATTTTGGCTTTTTACTTGACCGACTAGAAATAAAACCGAACGAGCGCACAACGAATGTCGAGCAACGCGCGCACACCAATTTCATTCGTCCTTGTCTCCAATTACAAAGTAAGCAGACACTGACCGACAGTGCCAAGTCGAGTCGAGAATGCGCAACGCAAAACGAGTGGCAAACAGTGGAGATTAGTTGGTGGTCCGTGGCGCGCGGAGCGCTGCGGTCTGGGCAACGATTTCGCCAATACGCTTCGTTGCGGTTTGTTGATTTTCAATTTTATTTGGGTTTTCCATTCGTTTTTTATGTTTTCTTTTAGTTTTTTCATACAAAAACTGAAAAAACAACAACAAATGCAAGGCAAAGTAATTTCAATTGCAAATTTGCAATTGAATTAAGCGATTTTTTTGGGGCTGCCCTTCTAGCCACTTTGCGTTGCTTTTTTCCGAATTTTTCGCTTGCAGCGGCGGCAGAGGTGAGAGCTGGAAAAAAATTAAGCGCAAGTTGCAAGCAGACATTATGAGCAAACAAAAAATTGCATTTGGCAAATTATTGGATTTAACGTTTGCAGCCAATCAATTTTTGAGCGAAGCGTTGCAAATGATTTTACGAAATTCAGTGCAAAAGCCAAATGTGATGTATTTGAATTCTATTTTGGGAATTTTTAATTATAACGAAACTAAATTGAACTGAAAATTCAAAGCAGTGAACATAAATATTTGCAAAGATTTCGAAGGTAAATTTTTAGTGACACTAATGACGTTCGCAATGGAAAACTTTTCACTTGAACCGATTGTCAAAAGTGCATTTTAGTGTTGGCTATATTATGCAAAAGTATAAAAGGGAAACATTTAAATGAAATTAAAACAAGTTAATAATATACTGAAAAATACAGTCAGGGCATCAAAAGTTGTTGTTGTGATTTATAAAATAATTGTAAACATTTTTTTAAAGTTTGAGACTGAGGTTTGCCATTAAAAAATTTAATAATATTCCGCATAATATATTCAGAACAACAAATATTGTAGCTGTGAATTATAAACAATTTTTTTAAATTATTTTAAAGTTTGAGGCTGAAGTTTGCAATTAGTGCAACAAACAAATTGTTGCTGTGATTTACAAAATATTTTTAGCAAATATATTAAAGTCTGAGACTGAAGTTTGCAATTAAAATAAGTTAATAGGATACCGAAATATATATTCAGGGCCACAAAAGTTATTGCTGTGATTAATTAAATAGTTTTACACAATTTATTAAAGATGGAGACTGAAGTTTGCAATTAAAAAAGTTAGTAATTTTCCGCAAAATATCTTAAGGGCAACAAAAGTTATATTAAAGTTTGAGACTGAAGTTTGCAATTGGGGCAACAAAAAAAATTTTTGCTGTGATTTATAAAATTTTTTTAACAAATATATTAAAGTCTGAGACTGAAGTTTGCAATTAAAAAAGTTAATAATATTCCGCAAAATATCTTAAGGGCAACAAAAAATGTTGCTGTGATTTATAAACAATGTTTAAAATTATTTTAAAGTTTGAGACTGAAGTTTGCAATTAAAACAAGTTAATAGGATACCGAAAAATATATCCAGGCCACATAAGTTATTGCTGTGATTTATAAAATATTTTTAAAAAATATATTAAAGTCTGAGATTGAAGTTTGCATTTAAAACAAATAAACTATTAAAGTTCCGCAAAATATCTTAAGGGCACCAAAAGTTGTTTCTGTAATTTATAGAATATTTTAAAAAATGATATTAAAGTTTGAGACTGAAGTTTACAACTGGGAAAGTCGAAGAAGATATACAGTCATAATCGAAGAAGATATACAGTCATGGTTCTTTTCATATTAAGCCGTTTTTTTTAAGTCCAGCACTATTTGAGGTTGTAACTTTCAGGTGGTTAATGGGTATACTGTGGTCTGATCATCTGAAGAAATCTCTTTCTTATAGAACACGGAGCGATATTTCCTGTACTTCCTTACACATCTGAGGGGGATATTTATATATTTTTTGAGATGGTATCTAAGTGAGCAATACCCTCATGTACCCAGTGGGAATACGAATATTCTGATTCAGCGTTTCATTTATATGGGACCATTGGTCATCATTAGTTCCTTGTCATAGTCCACTTTCAAAAAACCATCACATATACTTATTTATTACCAAAAAATATTTCACAACACTCTAAAAATTGCCCAAAAGCCAAACAATGCGAACATTGCTAAGACGTTAGTAAAAATTCATTCATTTCTTTTTGCCGGCATTCTACGCAGTTCATATTTGCACTACACTCATCTCCCTTTTCTTCCTTCGAGCCTGGCATGGTTGCAGTAATTGAAAATGGCAGCATTATGTACAAAACAACAACAACAACAACAACAATAATAGCAACACCCAAAGCACACTGTTGCATCGCTGCACTGCAATTGGCCGCCTACAGCATCAAACTGGCTTTTGCTGCTCTTAAACTTTGGGATTTTTTCTTATTGTTCTTGTTGTTGTTGTCGATGTGTACCCATTGTGTTTGTGTATGCCATTTTAATAGAATTTTATAGTGTTGCCTTTTTTACTGGCACTATTTCGTACTACTACCAACAGTGGCCATAGCGATTTACCGCAGCTTCTGTGCGGTTGCTGTTGGCTTTTCAGTTGCTGCCCACTCGGCTCGGTACTTGGCTCATTTTTATTGCAATTTGTTTTTTTTTTTTGTTTTGTTTATTTGTTGTATTATTGCAATTACTATGAATTTCGGTTGCTGTTGCTGTATTTTGTTTAGTGTTTGTCATAATTGTTGGGGTTGTTAGTCGGACATACCGAGACATAGGAACAATTCAGGGAACTGTAGAGCCAACGAGCTCACTTGGCTGGGTACGACTCAGCAACTACGTCAAGAAATTGCAGTGCTTGGTGTCCTTTCTTTACTAACCTTTCTTTACTAACTAACCTAAGATGAGCTGAAGGCAACATGCCATTGACCAACCTTAAACATTCGTCATTCTAGCGAACTTCTCTCACTAAAAAGACACCAAATGAGAACCAAATATGGTGTTCTCACGTGGTCAATCTGCAATTTGAATCCACGCAAGAACATTGGGTCGCTTTCTAATGACTTCGATGGAAGCTGTATGGACAAGGAAAAGGACGAAAAGGCTTCTATGCACTTGTCCTGCATTATCTAGAAGAAGGAAGATGCATCTGGGTCACTTCTTCTTTAACAATCTTGGGGATCTGGACAATAGAACTATTCACAGTCTCCTTGGCTTCGTAAGGCGCCCAAACAGATTCAACGAGTGAGTGGACTTCAATTCGATTGATTTTGGCGTCACAATGGGCCTAAACCTGCCCGTTTTCGCTCTCTTGCTCTTTGTCCTTCTCTGTTCGATCCATTTTTATCTGCTGTTTGCTTCCTCTGTTTGAGCTTCTATTACTTTTTTAATTTGTCGTTATACTATAGTCCTTTACCCACTTCGTTTCTACCGCTCCCAGGACACTCATATCTTTTCCTCTTTTTATAATAATTTCTGCTCCTTGAATCCACACTCCACTCGCATTGACTGCAAGAGGCCACAGTGTAAACGCTGCAAATTATGAGCAATGCAATTTCTTTCATTTTTATGCTTCTGCCCCCAACTGGCGCATCGCTTACTGGCGCCGCTTGATGTCTTTGTCTGATGGCCGCACAACACCTTCACTGTTCTTTTGTTATGTGTTGTGTTGTCTGTGTTTATATGTGTGTGTGTGTGTGTGTGTTGTCTTGTACTCTCTGTGTTGTAGTTCAAACGCAATGCCTCACATACTTTGCCCTTCGCTTGTCTTATGCTCGTTTATGTTTTTCTGCTCTCTTTCGTGTTATTACTTATACGAATTTCTTATTTTTGCTATTGCTGTTGTCCTTGTTGTTGTATATTTTCTTTTTGACTGCACTTTAATTTCTTTTCATTTATTGCACATACACAAAGCGCATTAAAGACACAACGTTCGTGTAGAAAGGAACGAAGCGTCAAAATCTTGAGTGCAGCAACAAAAAAAAAAGCAACAAAATGTGTCTATTGATGTAAAAAACATATTAAAGTTTTTCTTTGTGGTTATAATGAAAAACCACTTTTATTATTATGGCTTTCTACTCGTTAGTAGCCTATTTTGATTTTGGTTTTGTTTTATCTGTTGGCATTAATATTTGACCAGACACTTTGCGAAAGTAGTTTTTGAACATAAAGTTGAAGTAAAATATTTAAATATTAAATATTAATATTTAAGTAAAGTTTGCTGACTTTCATTAAAAAGTAAGTTTTGGACAAATTTGTAATATCCTTTAATAATAATTGTTCAATTATTGAGTTTTCCTCTTTACAACTTTGACATTATGCAGTAAATGCAAAGAAAATTTAAACAGAGAAATCCACTCTAGCTTCTCTACGGCTTTCTTAAGACTGTTCCTTACTTACTTAGCGGTCTTGTTCTTCTTTGAGTTAAATGCGGTCCCCAAACTATCGACGATAATCAGTCGCTACTGAGCTTTGATAGGAAGACCTTTCTTGTCACTGATCTCTTCTATGTCGAACCACAACACCAAGGAGCTCTAACTGGTACCACAGGGGATCCAACAGGGTCTATGAGTGGCCGTTCTGGTCAGCCAGCTACCTAACATAGACATTAGGTGTCAGTTTTGTTTACAATATTTTACATTTTACAATTTTTTTCTGTCAAAAATTAAACTCTCTACCACGTATCTATTTTTGCCAATTTTTATTTATTTATTTATTTATTGTTTTTTTACTTATTTATTTATTTATGTATTTATTTATTAATTAATTCATTAATTTATTTATTTATTCATTTATTTATTTATTTTTTATTTATCTATTTTTTTATTTATTTATTGATTAATTAATTTATAAATTTATTTATTTATTTACTTAATTATATATTTATTGATTTATTAATTAATTTATCAAATTATATTTAATTGATAAATAATTATTTATTTATGAATTAGTTAATTAATTATTATTAATTAAAAATATTAATTAGTTTTTTATTATAAAATATTAATTATTATTAATTAAAAATATTAATTAGTTATTTAATTAATTAATAAATAAATAATTATTTATAAATTAAATATAATTTAATAAATAAACTAATTAATTAATTAATCAATAAATACATAAATAAGTAAATAAATAAATAAATTTATAAATAAATTAATCAATAAAGAAGTAAATAATTATTTCATTAATTATTTATTTAATTTATTTATTAATTTATTTACATTATTTTTTTAATTAATTAATAAATCAATAAATATCTAAATAATTAAATAAATAAATAAATTTATAAATAAATAAATCAATAAATAAATAAATAATGATGTAGTTAATTAATTAATTTATTTATTTATATTATTTTTTTAATTTATATATCTATTTATTTATTACTCCTAAGTTACTTACTAATATATTTTGTTTTGTTTGATACTCATAATTGCAGTATATTTTGTATATTTATTTATTTATTCGTTCATGGAAACACTTAACAAAAAAACAATAAGAATATGAGATATGAAGTATGTACATTAAAAGCTTAAAATTAAAAATATTGGGATAGATAGCATTTTAAGGCATTCCGGAAAATATTTCTAGATAAAGAAATATGTTTCCAATGGGTACAGAACATTTTGGGTTGCCATATTTCAACCAAAACATCTCTAATAGGAAACGCTTTAAACAACTATTCGATGCATTTAAAGATAAAGAGATACCTAAGTAGTTGGTTCAATTTAAATATTTTTTAAAAATAATTTTCATATATTTTTTTTTTTATACATGATTAACATCTACCGAACATAATTAGTTGCATTAATTAAAATAAATTTTGTACATAACTTTTCACTTTATAGTTTTAATATATTTACACAAAATTTTCGGCTTTAGTTTTAGTTCCTGTTTCAGATACATTTTAGTTTTTACGAATTGCACGATGTACAAATTTTAATAATGTAAATTACAATTTAAAGTATTTTGCACTCAAATCATATGTGACAACTGTCAATGTTATCATTTATCATCGTCATAGATTGCATAGATTTAGGCGCGCACTACGTCCATTGCCAAATCACATAAGCTCTCGCTATGATAAAACGCCGACAAACTCTGCCACCGAGCGACAAAAATAAACACAATAAAGTCTACAAAAAATAACAGAAAAAACCCGAAAACCGCAAATCCACCAATCCACTACAAAAATAAATACGCAAACATTAAAATAAGCAACCAAAAATGTACACACACACACACCACACAACAATCCACATGCAAATTAAATGCGGCAAACAAGCAAACAAACAAACAAAAAAACGCACAAATAAAACAAAGACAAAACGAGTAAAAAAAAACAAAAAGAAAATACAATGCAAAACAAACAGCAACAACTCAAAGGGCACACAAATCCACAAATCTATATGTATGCTAAGAAAATATAAAAAAAAAGAAAACATGTCATTGGGCGCAGCGCCGTTTTCGTCATCAACATTGTCGTCGTCGTCGTCATCATCATCATCGTCGTCGTTATTGTCATCATCGACAAGGGACAGACCGGCAGACATACAAACAGACATTCGGCACAGGCAGACGCACGGCCGTGCAAACAGACAGACCAACAGACAGAGGCGGGCAAACAGTCACGCTGAAAGATCGACTTGCACGCACGTTCACACACACACTAACAAATCAACGAACGCATACAAGGAATGTGTGATGGCAACAACAACAAATCACATAACAAACGAAGCAGAAGATAAATTGCAAGTCAAAAGCGTTGCAAAAGAGCGGCGTATTTATTTAGTAAAGCGCCTAAAAGTACGCAACGCCAGCGAATAATATGTATCATCAACAATAACAAGAACCAGCAACAACAGCGTCGACAGAGGCAGCTATGGCAACTGGAGGGTGGGCTCGAAGTGGCGTTGGCCAACAGTTGGAGGGAAAAGTTGTCAGTGGGAAAATGAAGACCTCAAACTGGGGCAGAAGAAGAAAAATAACAAGAAGAAGAAGCAGTAGCAGCAGCAGCTAAAACGTTAGTAGTTGCTGCAACGTCGAAATTTAGTGACAGATAAGCGGCAATCGGGTCAAAGGACGCAGAAGGTAAATGTTGTGCAAACATTGCGAATTTAATTTGATAATCAAAAATGGAAATTTATCCTCGCCAGCACACACATACAGCAGCAGCACAAAACTGCACACAACAACAGCAGAAGCCACACATATACAAATAAATTTATACAAAACGACATGCTCCGACACCGCCCCAAAGTATGCACTCACCAAATGAAGGCGAAACAACCAGAAAAAAGCGCACAGCCGCCACAAAAAAACGCCATCTAAACTTTTTCTCATCGTTTAGTTGCCGTTTGCGGCATTTTTTGTTTCGCTTTTTCTTCGTTATTTCTCCACGGCAGCAAAAGACCACGCGACCAAGTCAAGCGAACAGTTGAAGGATCAACAGCAACGATAACAACAACCACAACCACATGGAAGCGCCTCGAAATAGTAACAACAAGTAGTGCGTAAGGAAATCACCAAAGTTGTTATCATGTCAGCGCGTCTGCGACCGCATGCATTCACTCACACATTCGTGTTGGCTGCGCGCACGTTTTGGCCGCCGCAGCGTCAGCCGTAGCGGGCTACTCATTAAATTTTGCTGTTCGCTGGTAATTCTATGCGACGCAATGGACAGCAAATAAGGAGATAAAAATGCGACAACAACAAACCATGAAAACACTAACACAACAAAGGCCCAGCATCGAGGGTGCAAAGAAATCTCACCACATATACAGTAAAAAAAAAAATCTCTCTATTACTCATTTAAGCAGTTGGGAAAATTCGTGAGAACAAAGTTGAGGCGCTATTCTGGCGAAATTTGAACGCATGCAATTTTCCGGGATTAACTTTGAAGACGAATGATGTGTAAACGCAGCGATTTTGTGATTTTCTTCAATTAGAGAAAAACGTCAACAAATGAAAATAAATAATAAAATAAAATAAACAAAATAAAATAAAATAAAATAAAATAAAATAAAATAAAATAAAATAAAATAAAATAAAATAAAATAAAATAAAATAAAATAAAATAAAATAAAATAAAATAAAATAAAATAAAATAAAATAAAATAAAATAAAATAAAATAAAATAGAATAAAATAAAATAAAATAAAATAAAATAAAATAAAATAAAATAAAATAAAATAAAATAAAATAAAATAAAATAAAATAAAATGAAATAAAAAAAATAAAATAAAATAAAATAAAATAAAACCACATCAAATCAAATAAAATAAATTAAAAAGAAATACAATGAAATAAAACAAAATAAAATAAAATAAAATAAAATAAAATAAAATAAAATAAAACAAAATAAAATAAAATAAAATAAAATAAAATAAAATAAAATAAAATAAAATAAAATAAAATAAAATAAAATAAAATAAAATAAAATAAAATAAAATAAAATAAAATAAAATAAAATAAAATAAAATAAAATAAAATAAAATAAAATAAAATAAAATAAAATAAAATAAAATAATATAAAATAAAATAAAATAAAATAAAATCAAATAAATAATATGATAAAGAAAATCAAATAAAATAAAATAAAATAAAATAAAATAAAATCAAATAAAATAATATAAAATAAAATACAATAAAATGAAATAAAAAAATAAAATAAAATAAAATAAAATAAAATAAGATAAAATAAAATAAAATAAAAACATATTATAAAATAAAATAAAATAAAATAAAATAAAATAAAATAAAATAAAATAAAATAAAATAAAATAAAATAAAATAAAATAAAAATAAAATATAATAAAATAAAATAAAATAAAATAAAATAAAATAAAATAAAATAAAATAAAATAAAATAAAATAAAATAAAATAAAATAAAATGAAATAAAATGAAATGAAATGAAATGAAATAAAATATGATAAATATGAAAGCACGAATGTACCAAAATATGAATGATGAAATATGATATTAAAGTCTTAAAGAATGAAAATATGAAAAGAGTGTATAGTGTGTAAAAGTGTATAAAAATTTAAAAAGATAGAATTATTAAAATATAAAACTTTAAAAATATTAAAATATACAAATATGGAAGTATGAGAGTACAAAGATATGTAATATTGAAAAAAATAAAAATTCAAAAATATGAAACTGTGGTAAATAGCAGTTTTACAAAATAAAAGATAATAAATTGAAAACAGAAAAATTAACATTTTAAATTGAATGTTGTTAATATTGAAAACTGGGAAAAATAATAAGAAATACAAATATTACTGAAATAACAAAAATATTATTAACCCATTAAAACCTGACTCCAGAAAGGCTTGTGCGATTTCCATAAAATTTTACACAATCTTATTAATTGACCTAATCAAGAAAAAAAATCAAGCAAAAAATTCATACCATGTTTTTTTTTTGTCATGTTTTTCGCAAACATTACACAAATAAACAAAATCAAACTTTTGCGGAAAATAAAATGTGCCAATAAAATAGCAGCTGCTTGGATTTTGGCATTTTCACGCGTTGCGTTGTATAAAAATTGGCAGTGTTTAGGCCCAACGTTGCATTCGCGCAACACAAAACTTAAAGCATATTTTTTGTTTAAAAAATCAAAAAAAAAATTTTCAGAACTTATTTTTAAATAGTTTAGCATTGCAAAATGCAGCCCACTAAGGGATTTTGATAGGTTTGAAGAATAAGTATTTTTGATTGAATTTCAAAAATTCCCCAAAAAAAACCTTTGACTTTGGATCGAAAAAAACGTATGAATATTTAAATAATTTTGAAATCTGAGTATGGCAGAATCTAAAACGATCCATTCTAATCCAATTATACCCATTTTCAAGTCTTATGTCTTTATGAATTACTTAATATAGCGAAATTCCCAAACGTTGCGCAAACGCAACGTTCAGGGCTTAATGGGTTAATGGAAATAAATTTCAAATAAAAAATTCAAAAAAAGAGAAAATAGGAGAAATTTATTAATTTAAATTAAAACTAAACCATTGCAAACTGAAATGAAATTCAGTATAGTTTAAGAATGACATAAGTTTAATTATGGAAAATTAGATGGATTTAAGATCAATTCAACTAAATTAATTGAATTTAATTAAAAAAAATATTGCAATGGAAGTCGCTTTAAATTAAAGTTTAAATTCACAAAATTTATGTCTATTTTTGTTTGTACTTTGATCCTGCTGCAAGCATAAACCTTTGGGTCAACCCACTTTCTTCAAATTCCAACAAACTCATTTCCATGGCATGAATTTCCACAGTGTAATTGTTTTTATTACTGTTGTGCTTGCGCAGGCTGCACAGCAAACGCTGTCAAGTTGCCTACGAAACTGAATATGAATCCTTAGGTACACATATACACGCACACACACACACACACGCACACACACACACACACACACACACCCACGTTTACCAGCCGAACCCGAAACGCTGAACTGAACTTTGTGGATTTCGTTGAGTTCTTGCACGGGAAGTGAACATTTTCAACCATCCATGCATGCGTCCAACCATGGGAAAACTGGGATACCTTCAGAACGGCGCAAACTTTCTGGCGAACAACGCTGGAATTGTAGCCCGCATAAAGCATAATTTCGGGCGCAAGAACGCAAGCAATGGACTGGAATATAGCTGAGCGTTGAAAAGCAAAGAGTAAAAGCTCCAAACAGAACTTAATTTTGTAGCTGGCAACACCCTACACACATACACACACAAAACATTGCGGGCACATGCAGTGCCAACATTAAAGACGAGTTGAAAGCACGCAGAAGTGTGCAGAAGTATGCTCGATTTTGCATACATTTGAGCTGCGAGTGTGTGCGTGCCATCCACTCTCACCGCATTACAGCTGAATGTAGGTCTGTGTGTTAACGTGGGTCTGTTCGGCCAGAACGAAAGCTTTCTGCAAGACGCTTAGTTGTGAGTGTGCGTGTGCGTGTGCTTGATTTATGGGCCGCTGTGCGCACACGGTGGCAATATGCGGTCCGCGGATGTGTTAGTTGAGAGCGTCGCAAGTGCTGGCCAAAAGCGATTTTTCATTCATGCGAATTTTTGTTTAAATTAATTTTTCGTTCTCACTAAATCACTCAATTTTTGGCTTATCGTTCTTGTAGTTGTTGCTGTTTTATAATACGCTGCGCGAGCGCTTTCATGTAGTCTTGTAGTCTGTTCTATGGCAATATTCATGAATGAGAGCCAATGACAAGTGACCTAAGGAAAGATGCAAGAAAGGGAGAGAAAGAAAGAACGAAGGGTTTCTTGAGAAATTGTGGTTTATAGAAAACCACTTATCAGATTTTGCATTGTGCTGCTAAAAGTAATGGAGTGTGGAATATTTAAGCAATTAATGACAAAACGGAAATAAAATTTGAGCTGATGGTAGAGTCACTGCTGTGCATATCGACAGCCAATATTAATTAAAAAGAATAAAATGTATTTTAATTCAAAAGCAAATACGAAATGCTATGAATATATCTTTCGATTAGCCTTATTTTTTCTTTTTAATGAACTCTTCTAATAATTATAATTAAATAATAATAATATAATATAATTAAATAAATATTTTAGTGCTTATTGTTTCCCATAGTCTGTAAGTAATTCAACTGTGGACTAAATGTGTAAATAAATAAATAAGAAATAAATATATGCTTGAGATGAAGAGTGGGTATGAAAATTGTTGTAGAAAAAAATGTGTTGTAAAGAAAAAACTAAAAATAAAGAACTAATCAACACATCTAATTTAATTAATTTTATTTAGAATTTTTAAATGTGGTTAAATGCTCTGAATTAATAAAGTTGAGTTAATTATAATAATTAGATTGGATAACAATTGATTATAATTTATTTAAAAAAAAGTTAAAATGCTCAGGTAATGAAAATTTTCAAAGGACACATTTTTTGGGTTGCACAGACCCCAAAAGATGAAATAATAATAACACTGATCAACAGCAAAATGGCTTTTCTGGTTCTGACATCAGTTCTAGGGTAATTAGGGACCGCTGATTTCGAATCCGCAAACCGTTTTGAAAACTCAGTTTCCGTTTTCGCAAAAAATGGGCGTGCCACTTTTTCGGATTTCCCCTGACTTTTTTCACGTTTGGGATTGTAATTTCTAGACCAATAAACCGGTTGACATCATTTTCACCTCGTTGTATTACCAACACCGCACGGTTTCATTTCCGATGCAATTTATTTTTATAGGTTTTAAAATTCCACGGCAATTGGACCTCAAAGTCGGAAAATATGGAATTTCATGGCGTTTTATTTAATGTTGAAAAACATGCAAATTTTTCGTAAATCAATTATCGAGTTATGTATAACAAGAAAGCGGAAACATGAAATTATACAACACAGCCAAATTTTTTGGCGTGAGTCCCATTCGCATCGAAATAATAGCAAAAATGTACCATAGTCATTTTCATAATTTTTGATACTATTTCCTTAAAAAATTAAGGGCCTCAAAATATGCTCTTTTATATATTCCATTCACTGTCGGAAAAGCGGAAAACAACCAAATTTTGAATTGCTTCAAACAAAACAAAATTAATTACTTTGCATATTTTGAGGCTCTTACTTTTTAAAGGAAAAAAACTGAAATCTGTTGAAAATGACTTTGGTACATTTTTGCTATTATTTCGATAAGAATGGGACTCACGCCAAAAAGTTTGGCTGTGTTGTATAATTTCATGTTTCCGCTTTCGTGTTATACATAACTCGATAATTGATTTACGAAAAATGTGTTTGTTTTTTAACATCAAAGAAAACGCCTTGAAATTCCATATTTTCCGACTTTGAGGTCCAATTGCCGCGGAATTTTAAAACCTATAAAAATAAATTGCATCGGAAAAGAAACCGTGCGGTGTTGATAATGCAACGAGGTGAAAATGATGTCAACCGGTTTATTGGTCTAGAAATTAAAATCCCAAACGTGAAAAAAGTCAGGGAAAATCCGAAAAAGTGACACGCCCATTTTTTGCGAAAACGGAAACTAAGTTTTTAAAACGGTTTGCGGATTCGAAATCAGCGGTCCCTAATTACCCTAGAACTGATGTCAAACCCAGTAAAGCCGACCAAAAGTCGAAATTTGTTGCCCTGTGTAATTAATAATTATAAAGATCAAAGATTAGAAAGATTAAAAGATGTTGAAAAAATTAAAAAAATTTGAACCGTGCTTAAATTTTAAAGTTAGTAAGCAGGGATACAATAGCGTTCAGTCCAGCTATGAAACCAGTCAGTGGTGCACACGGAATTTCATTTCAGGAGGGTTATGTACACAACTTTTGAACTCGATACTAGTTGAAACCATATAACCACTCAGAATTAAGAACATTTTACCAAAATGTTTTGCAACGTAAAATGGTCCGGGTTTTTGAAATCTGCAATCAAATCAAATCAAGTCTGCAATTTTTCAGTTCATAGGCACTTAGGTTTGGCTAGTAAGAGGGATTTCTCTACGATTTCAATATAAAACAATTTAAAGAAATATTTTTAAATAATAGCTGATAGAGCTTAGATCCTGAACGAATGTTTTTTTAGAATTTTTTTTAGCGATTTTTTGGTTAAAAAATCGATCGCCAGAAAATTCGGCCGAAATGTACTGCAGCGTAAAATTGTCTGAGTTTTTGAAATCTGCAATCGAATCAAATCTATAGTTTGAATATTTAGGATAAATGGACGGTAGAAGAAGGACGATAGAAAAATATTTAAAGAAATATTTTTTCAATGATAGCTGTTGGCTTTGATGCCAAAGCGAACTTTTTTTTTTAACTTTTTTACTCTCTCTTTTTGGTACAAAATGGAACGTAAGAAAATTTTTCCAAAATGATATTCGATGTAAAATTATTTGAATTTTCGAAATCTGCAACAAATCAAGTCTTTATATTCTTATGATTAGAAACCATGGACACTTAAGTTAAAAGTTTCGACAATTTTAAATGAGAAAAAGTTATTGCCGCATTTTTCGAAGTACGACAATAAACAACAAACCACCACAGCTGCAGAAATTGGGTGGAAGTGGGCAGCAGGGAAACTCTGAAACACCTTCTTTGACAATGTTTCTCCATGTCTGGAACTCGCCTGACGTACTTAGGAGCGCCGAGTTTTGCAGGACTAGAACAGGTCTCGAAGCAAGACGTCAAACCTTTCTGGATGTTTGTGAGATTATTACACCTAAACGGAACTTCGACTGACATCGCTAAGGAAAACCAACCAGTATAACCTTATTTAACTTTCAATGTTCGATTTTGTACCGAATAGAGTTGCTGACAAAAGTTGCTAAAACCCATAGTTGAATGGGTTAAATGAGGCCACTTATGGGTTCGAGGTAAAATTAAATAAAAGAAGATTAAATCATTGTCATTGTTCATTGCTGCTTTTTGCTTTACAGTCAAAGAAAGCTGCACAGCTCACTAATCAGCTTTTTAACCACTTACCAAATAACTCAAAATAACAACAGTTTGTTTTTTTTTCAATTCCTACAATGCTTTTACAAAATGTATACAATACCTGCTCTGCACTCACGCCCTGGTGAGCTGTTGCGCTCACATATTTGTGAGCTTTTGCAACATTCAAGCGCTCTGCACTTTGGAGCCTACACCAAGTCCTGACGCTCACTTGTCTTCCTTTCGCTCCAAATGTTTCGCTCTTTTTCTCTCTCGCTCCCTGAAAGTTGCTCATTTGTAAACAGTGGCGCGTCGCTCCTACACCACAGCCAGTGCAGCTTCCCAGAGCGGCACCGACCGACCAGCCAATTTGGACGCTAACTGAACGTCCGAACGTCAGCAGCGTGCAGCACTTCCAGCATCTGCAAAGGATTCGAAGGCAGCCGACCAGCCAGCCAGCTAGCGAACCTGCCAGCCAGGATGACTTCCAGCAGCTCCACGCTGTGTTCCTGGCTTGAGCGCCGCGGCGTTCCGTTCAGTTGGTGTTCCGGTTTCGGGTTGTGCTGTTCGTTGCCTTTTCCTCCTCAACAACAACGTGTCGTTTTCTTATTACCCACATACATATATATATACACACACAAACACTGCAACAAAAACAACAACAACAACAGCAACAGTAACAAGCAAAGCAAAGGACTTTCAAACAAACTAACAGACAGCAAAACAGTTTTTCAAAAAAATTTCAAAAAAATTCAACAAAGCACAAAGGACTTTAAAAGTTACCAAAAAAAAATATTTATTTATGTTGCAGTGTGCGGAAATATTCAAAACATGCAAAATGTAAGAGTTGTTGAAATTTGGAAAATGAAAAATTTTGTGCTCAAAGAACTCGTTTGCCAACGTGTTGAACAGTGTTTTAGCGATAGCAAACAATTTTCGAAAATTATTTTAAAAAAAATTCCATGAATGTGCAAACTTCAGACGACACCACTGCAACGCTGATTTTCCGGGTAAATGTGAAACTTTTTTTTGGGGGGAGGAAATTTTTTGACATTTACATAGAATGCTGCCAGCAAAACAAATTCGTTGCATATGAAAGTGGCAGCAGCAGCAACAGCAGCAGCGACAGCTGTCACAGCATCCTTATCAGCGCCAGTTCCCAGCCACGACTGGGCTCCGACTGCGTCGTGCAGCAGCCGGAGCGTTGTTCCACGCTGGCTGCTGCCGTCGCTGCTGCCTTAAACGCTTTTCGCTTTTCCAAAGGCTCGGCTCGTGCGCTTTTTGCTCGCGTGACTGTGCCCGCTGCCCGAGCGTCTGTGTTCCTGTCTGCGTGTGTGTGTGTGTTGGTGTGCGTATGCGTGTGGAATAAGTTGAATTGAATTTTGCTTTCGCTTTTTCCACGATCTCGTCGACGCTGTGGGTGCGTGCGCGTGTCTGTCTCCGCACCGAATTGGTCGGCGCCCGTTGTCCCTCGCCGCTGCCGCCGCCAGCGCTGGTGTTGCCACATTTTCCCACTTGCTGCTGGCGATACTGTCGATGCTGCCCACAAAAGCGCGTGCAAAAGTCCTGTCATCGTTCTTCCCGTCGTCGTTGTCGTTGTCGTCGTCGTTCTGCTGCTGCTCGTTGGCGTATACTCGACTTTTTTTCATCATCATCGTTCCACTGTTGCATTTCGTTTCGCAAGGCACAGTTTTTGGCAAAATTAATTTTCGACAATAAAAATTAAATTAATTTCAATAATTTCCATAAAGCAAAGTGCAGTCAATTGCAGTGCAAATAAATTCATTTGGCCATTGGCCAAACGTGTCGTGTGCGCACAGCAAAATATAATTCACAGTGCCAACTCAAGGACGAAAATTTTCTGTAAACGCTGCCGGAGTGTATAACAGGTGCTTGCATCGTGATTTTCACATCCGCCCGCCCGCTCGTTCGACTGCTCCATGGCTGCTTTGAGCGCTGGCTGGCCATTGCTTTTCTTTCGGCGTCTTCGTTGGCGATTTTTTGTTGGTGTTCTTTGGAAATTACAACTGAGAAAATGTGCTTTGTGGGAAAATTAATAGAGGAAAATTATAATTTTATTAAAAAAATTTTGCTTTATGCAGGGAATTTGTGTACTAAGTGTAACTTAAAGATGAACTGAGGGTTTGCAGGGTAATAGAAGTAAAAGTTTTTATGTTAAAGACAAAAATATTTTTGTAAAAATTGGCCGTATGGACATAAACGCCTAAGGAATTAGTAGAACATGTAGAAAGAGAAGAAGAAGAAAAGTAGAGCAACTGTGTCTGAATCAATTAAAATCCTTTTCAAATTTTTATAACTAATTTAAATAATGTTTTTTTAATTTTGAATGTTTTGTTAGAAATAATGATGACTTGAATTTGCAGGACAAATACCAAACTTAAAGCCAACAGTGGGGCTATGAGACAACACAAAGCTCTTTGACGCCCTGAACTCAAAAAAGTTTTAAATAAGTGAAAATTAGTTTTTTTGGGTTCAATGAACTCCAGTATGCATTATTTTTCAGTTTAAAGGATATTCACGATTCATAACTAAACTTCTAAAGGTTTTTAATGCTTTAAAATAAAGTTTGGAACTAAACAAAATTGTCTAGATATTGAAATAATTTAAATAATTAATGAAGAAAACAATTTTTTTTTAATTTTATTTTTTTTAATTAATAATTTTAGTAATTTAAAGTAAACAGTTAATTCACGATTCATGACTAAACCTTTAATAGTTTTTGAACGCTTTGAAATAAAGTTTTGAAATTAAAACAATTTTCTAGAAATAAAAATAATTTAATTTATTAATAAATAAAAAAATTTTGTGATAATTATAATAATTCAATTAAAACAATTTTCTAGATGTTGAAATAATTTAAATATTGTAATTAATGAAGAAACAAATCTTTCATAATTTTAATAATTTAATTAGTTAATAGTTAATTCACAACTCATGACTAAACATTTAATAGTTTTCATTTGAAGGCTTCGAAATTAAATTTTGGAATTAAATAAAAACAATTTTAAGGAATTAAAACAGTTTAATTAATTAAAAAAGAACACAATTTTTCAAAAACTATAGTAATTTTATTATTAAAACATTTCAACAGTAAACTCTGATGAGTTTTTATTTGAATGCTTTGAAATAAAGTTTTGGAACCATTTTCTAAAAATTTTTATAATTATATTAAATTATAATAAAAACATTTTTTTTTAAATAATTACAGTAATAAAACTAAAATAAAAGTAATAAAACTAAATAAAACAATTAAAAAAACATTTAAAATTTGTAAAATGTTTTTTTTTGGGCTCAAAGAGTAATGATTCTGTCAGTTGAGAAAGTATTCTCAAGTCATTATGTCGTATTCAAACTGTGCATAAGAAATGTTTTAAATAAAAAATCGAAAATTCCAACTCTTTATCTTCTTTCTTATGAAATATTTTATTTTTGGAAGGAAAGCTGAATTTCGGAAAAAAATCAGTCAAAATCAAATAGCCTTCAATTTTCTATGTAAAAATACTACTTTTTTAATGGTATATCTTGACATAGTAAAGGAAAAAGAAGCAGAAAAAATTAGAGAACTTTTTAATGTGACGTTTTCTTTCAATTTAGATAAATTTTTTTTTTTAATTTTGGCTGAAATAAATGAAAATGAAATAAATGAATGAATTTGAATATTTAAATTTTAGTTATGAGTAAAAATTTGTATGTTTAAGTAATTATTACAGCCACAACGATGTAGCTGCTCTCATAGAAAAACACTCTAAAATACAGGGTCCGAGTATAAAAATTAAAAAATTTCTTATTGAATGTTGCTAATATAACCACATAGAAGCCTAAGACGTAAAATTTAAAATTGAAACTTTCCCCAGTAAAAACCTGTAGCGAAAGGGTTAAATTTCAATAACAAATTCTCAAGTCCTGCGGAAGCACAAGCAGTCGTTTAAGGCTGAATCAATGCTGCTGCTAGTTTTAAACAGAAATTTTTCATAATTTTTACTATTGGTTTTAGCTCCTATTAACACTAGAATGCCCAAGCTTTCTTAAGCTCATATGTAATTATTTAACAAAATAGAGGTAACATTTTTAAAATATTTTTTGCAGTTTTCGTACTCATTTGGCTTAAAAAATAGTAAAAGCCGCCAAAGTTTTTCTTATCGATCCTGTTAGCACTAAAATGCCCAAAATTCATTAAATGCTCATATGGAACTATGTTAAGAAATAGTGGTAAACTTTTTTAATTATTATTTTCTGTTTTTGTTATCAATTTGGCTGAAAAAAATAGTAAAAGTCGCCAAAGTTTTTATTTTCAGAAAGCCATGCAATAAAATAATTAAATACCTTAATAGTGTCGTTTTGATTTAAATGGGCATTGTAGTGTTAAGAATTAAATTCCCATACCAATGTGATTGCACCGTAGCTGTTCAGTGTGGGTTTTTTATACCTAAAAATAGTGCGAAGCTTCAAACAAATGATATTAATTTTTTATTATTATATTTTTTATTACTAAATTATTTATATTTTAATTATATTTTAAACAATTAATAAAAATTTATTTCAAATGTCTATTTTCTTAAATCAACTATTTTATTAAATTTAAAAATTTGTTTTTAATTTAACTTAATTATTTTTTTTAATTAAAAAAAATTTTTACATTTTTTTTTATTTAAAAAAATTTGTTACTTTAAAAAAATTTTTTTTTTTTTGGTTTGATTAATTTTGTTTATGATGTTTTGATTAATTTTGTATTATTTTATTAATTTTTCAATGCTTATTCATTCATGGCAGCAATACATACGAATTTCATTGTCTTAGCAATTCGTAGTCAATTTTCCTAATACATTTTCTTTTCTGATAACTCCCAAAGAGAGTCAAGCCATCTGAATTTTTGCTCATTAGCTGCAATAAAATCCCTCAAATCTGGCAAAACCCACATCGTTTGTTTGTCAATTGAATGTGTCAAGTGAATTTCTGATCTAAATTTCGGCACTTCCATGCGAACGTTTGGTCGTTTCAAAGTTAATTAGGCACTCACCTTGTTGGTGCATTGCACTTGGAAATTGAATCATGAATTTGTTTTTTTTTCGCAATGCACATTGTCTGCGCCGACGACTCGGCAACATCGTAATGAGCGGACATTAGTTTGGCCATTAAATAAAATATCTGCACGCACTTTTGGCTGTCTGCTGCGACTGCGGCTTCCTTTTTTACTTGTCCAATACAGTTTTACTAAATTGCAATTTTATTATGTTAATTTACAGATGAAAATAACAATCACAATAACAACAATAACAACAACAGAACAAAATTAAAGCGACCACAGACAACAACCAAAAAATTCAAGGAGGAAAATGCACGAAATGATGAGGAAACTGGCAAAGGTTGAACTGTGAAAAGTTGGCAGTGCAAAGCGTTGGCGAGACGAAAAAGTAAATTCCCAAGGAAATCAAGCAATAGTCAATGATAATGATGAGGTTGATGATGATAATGATGACAATTTCAATGTCAAAAAGCATGCGCCGAATCATGAGTGTTTGTAGTGTGTAAACGAAGCCAATGAAAAGAGGAAAGTGTTGAAAAAGAGAAGCCAAAAGTGAGCAGCAAAAGCAGCAAACGGAACGAGCATAAAAGCGAAAAGCACGTAGTTGAAAGTAGCAAATTTGTGGTGATAAATGTGCAAAACTGAGAATGTGTATTGTGGAGTGAAATAGTACTGTGAACGTGTTGAAAAACTTATAAAGAGAAAAAAATACGAAAAACGTTGATCGAAAATCGGGCAAATCGCGGCCAATTCAATAAGTGAAATTTCCAAAATTGATTGGCACGAACCCAACGAACTAAAACACGAAATAAGTTTTAATAAATCTGAAACCGGAAACGGAACCGAAGTGCGAACCAAGTGTTGCCAACAGTTGAGCGGTAAACTTTATTGACGAGCTGAAAAACGACAACTGTAAATAAAAATTATAATTAATCAGCTAATAAAATAAGCGACAACAACAACAAGAAAAGCGCATTATGTCATTTCACATTCACGAGTAGCGCAAATCACGCCCCCAAAAACCCATTGAAGTGCGCATTGAATTTCGTTGCAATAATAAACATTTTTTTCTATTATATAGAAAAAACATTGTCATTAAAAAAATTACAAAACATCAACAAAAAAATAAGAAAAAACCAAAAGTGAACCAAACAACGTTTGAAACTATAATAAACGATGAAAATTACATACAAACCTACGCATTTATGTCAACTGCAATGTAATCCTAACTAAAACAAATTAAAAAAATTATAAAAAATAATACAAAATAAATAATAAACGACAATTACATTGTTAACTAACATTTGTCGAGCGTTCATTAGCCAAACGAAAGCAGTTAGTTGTACTTGAATATTAAAAAAATATATAAAAATAACAACAATTAAATGAAAAACTTGTTAGTCATAATTGTAAACAAATCACGCACACACGCATTACAACAAATGAAAAAAACTAAAAAACAATTTACATAAATAGTCAAATAAAACCCAAAGTAATATTAAAAATTTTCGAAATTTACATTTACCGCATATACCAAAAACATTTCTAAGTAAAAAAAATTCAACAAATTAGTAAATGTGTAGCAATTACAAAAAAAAAAAATTCATAATTACAAAATTCATAATTATAGAAGAAAAATTATTGAAAATTATGAACAAATATTAAATAACAAATTGAAAAGCAAAAAACAAACTAATTAAATTTAACAAACTAGAACCATTACGCGTACGTGTCACGTGTCATTTCAAGCAAACTCACTTCGCATACTTTAACTAGAAAATCTGAAAAAATTAAATAAATTAAATATTGAATACTGCAAAAATTAAATACACCTAAACAACTCAAATCGTTTAATTCATTGAAAAAAATTGTATTCCTGCTACTCACACATAAAATTTAAAAACAAAACAAAATAATTTAAAAAAAAGAACTAAAACAACAAACCGCATAGTCATATTTCCATACAACTCACAACTGGTGGTGTAAACGTCGTTCGCATAGAGTTGCCAACGCATTAAATCGACTTTTTCTGAGCGCTTGAACGAGAGCTGAGGCGCCAACGAGAAAACGCATTTTAGTAGTTAAAAAAAAATATATAAATAATAAATATATATGTATATCACAAATCTCTGACGTCGTTGTATGAATTGGAAAAGATATGTATTTGAAAAATGTTGCACTAATATTAACAACAACAAGTCACGGATAATGAAGTAATTGAATCGTTTCGGAAGAGCAAAGTGTGGAACGTATTGCAGAGAACGTGAGGTGTGGATTCAGTGCATGGAACTAGTGTCTTTGGATACAAAAAGAGGTAAGTTTTGTTGTCTTGTATCAATATTTTATACATAAGTATGTCAATATTGAGCGAATAATGTCTTAAGGTTATCATTGAAAATAATTTAAAGAGAGCTGAAACTGCCAGGAGAAGTGCATTCAATTCATAATGGAACTATTTCTACTTTGGGTTTTGCAAAAATAATAATAAATAATAAATAATAAAATGGTATGGGTTCAGCGAGTTTGTTGCTGGACATCGATCCTTGGATCATGTTCAAGCTCCTTGACTCTATACTTCCAATCATACTAGAAAAGCAATACATGTAACTGTGTTGCTGCCTTGGGCTCAGATTTTGATTGATTGACACTCATGATCAAGTCCGGACAATGAGTCTGGGAAATATTGCTTTCGAAAAATCACGCATGGCTTCAGAATAGAACAGAAGATAACAGAACAGGACAGAATAGAATTGTTTAGAACAAAGTTTTGCCTTTGGTGGATGTCGAATTAAGTGAGACTGAACGCTTCTCTGCGATTCAGGCAAAAGTGCATTCGATACTTGAGGCAATGAACTTTGTTGTAGATGGCAGAAGGAGAGACAAGGAGATTTATCTGTCACTATAGCAACAGCCAAGCTGCACTCTTGGCCTTGAACAGACCTCCAATCATCTCCTTGACAGACAAGTCCTGCAAAGCCAGGCTTAATTATGTCGGCAGATATATTAGCCTGACGCTCAACTGGATCAAGGGATCTCTTTCTTCATCTGCGGCCATCAAAATCATTTTTTACAAATGGGTCATTCCAGCTCACTAGCATACAATACAAGCTGAGAGTTGAAGAAAACTTAGGCATCCTGTCATCTCAGACCAATGCTCGCAGTTTCTTTTGTCGCTATGCAGCTTGGACTGCATGAATTGAGAAAAAACCTTGGCTTTTTGAAAACACAGAATTTCTCGAATTTTTCCGGAGGTTGAGACAAACAACAACCACTCAACTAATACAAAAACTTCTTTTTTTTGGAAGTAGTCTTTAATAGGTGAAAATTGCCGATATTTTCATAGAAAATGGGACCAACGTAGTGTGGACTGCGGTCTTTGTTCAGTTTTGTAGTGTTGAAAAAATAATAAAAAAATTAATTTTTTGTTTTTTGGGAGTGCTTCATGCATTTTTCTCAATTTGAAATATGTTGATAGAAGAAGAAATCAACTTTGCTTGAATTGCAATCCTTGTAAATTTTTTCAGGGTATTGGATAGTTCATGAAATGAACTTTTTGCACTTTTCGACGACTAATTGTAAAAGTTTTTTTAATTTGAAAAGGTTCAATGCAGTTTTTCATTTATGTTACGTTGTTACCAAATGCAACTTGAATCGTTTGAATTGTTTGAATTGTGTTCGCGTTCACTATTGAGTGTGAATATTTTTCAATCACATACCATACCTATATATTTAATTAACTGAAATTATTTTGTGCTTATGTCGGGTATACTTCATATGCAGAAACATTTTCTATGAAGAAACTTTCAATTAAAAATAAAATCGTAGATCTATAAAATTATCTGACTGACGTAGGTTTGGTAATAAAAGTTCCAATACTAATAAAAAACAACTAAATCACTTTTTAAAATTTTTTTTAGAAAATGTAATAGAATTATTTTTTATGAAGAAACTTTCAGTTCGACAAAAATAAAAATAAAATTCTAGACCTATAAATTAAAAATTGTATTGTATTTAATTTTATTTTATTTTATTTTATTTTATTTTATTTTATTTTATTTTATTTTATTTTATTTAATTTTATTTTATTTAATTTTATTTTATTTTATTTTATTTTATCTTATTTTATTTTCTTTTCTTTTCTTTTATTTTATTTTTTTATTTTATTGTATTGTATTGTATTGTATTGTATTGTATTGTATTGTATTGTATTGTATTGTATTGTATTGTATTGTATTGTATTGTATTTTAATTTATTTTATTTTATTTTATTTTATTTTATTTTATTTTATTTTATTTTATTTTATTTTATTTTATTTTATTTTACTTTATTTTATTTTATTTTATTTTATTTTATTTTATTTTATTTTATTTTATTTTATTTTATTTTATTTTATTTTATTATATTTTATTTTATTTTATTTTATTATATTTTATTTTAATTTATTTTATTTTATTTTATTTTATTTTATTTTATTTTATTTTATTATATCTTATTTTATTTTATTTTATTTTATTTTATCTTATCTTATTTTATTTTATTTTATTTTATTTTATTTTATTTTATTTTATTTTATTTTATTTTATTTTATTTTATTTTATTATGTTTTATTTTATGTTTATAAAATAATCTGACTGATGACATGTTTGGTTATAAAAGTTCTAATTCGAATAATGAAAAACTAAAACACTTTTTTAAACGATTTTCAAAAAATTGCTGGAAAGTTCCAGCCACATATAGTAAATCCTTACAAATGCAATCTCTGATTACCAAATAAAATTTCCACAGCTCAAAATTACACCATTACATTTTTCTTTAAGTACATTGATAAGCATTCAGTTACGCGTAAAAATTATAGTTTTCCACTCAAATGTTCAGCAAACCTGCCTTAAATCGCACTTAAGCATGACGCACAAACTTAAAGACCTTTGCCGAATTTTCGCAACGCACTTTTATGCGCCTTTTATATGCCTTTCACTAAGATATGACATAAGAAAACAAAAACCAAACATTGCTTTCGAAAAATATTGCTGCCCCTTCGAAGACGAAAAAAAACCACAAATATGCACAAAAAGAATCCTTTTTTTCTCGTTCACTACTCAACTACAGCGACAAATAACAAGCAAACAGTGGCTGCACATCGCACAACGCCAAAGCGGCGGAGTGTCATTTACTTTCACCTCATTAAGCGCAAACTCGAGTATATCTTAAGCTGCACTTCAATACCATAAATTCCACACTACTAAATTTTATCTGCTGTCGCTGCCACCGCACACAATGCGCCAGCCGCTCGAACCGCTCGAGCTGCTCCCCACACACACCCACACGTCCACACGACAAGTCGAGCATAACGCCCACATCGCACATTGGCTCCATTGGCCTGCCATGTTTGCGCATTTTTTCAACAGTTACAACAACAACAACAAGGGCAGCTCCAACAACACACACACACACACATACATACACACATTCGCATTAATGCCAGGCCAAACAAAAAGCAAAGCAAATGAAAGCCGCAAAAGTAGTGAAAAGCAGAATGAAGACAGGCGAAAAAAAGTATGCACACACATTTCGTGCAAGAAAAGCGCTTACACACACACACACACACGCATACACACTTCCGCTCACTCACATACGCGGCCAGAGTTACGAGCGCATATTTACTGCTGGCCGACTGGCAGCGCGCTTCAGTTTTCGTTTTTTCACTCGCTGCTATCAACCGCAGCCTTTTACTCAACTACTTCAAGATAGATCGCGCCAGTTAAAAATTATAAAGAATTTATTTTTGTGAGCGAGATAAAAATTAACAAGTGTCACTTAACAGAGGACAGACACTCATACTCGTACATTCGTGCAGATTATATGAAAGTGTGCGTGTGACTTGCAGTGCAAAATGATCAGCTAAAATATGTGGCCTTGGTTTCTAAGTTATGAGTAACTTTAACTTATTTCATTGCCACTTAATTCAATTAAGTTTAGTTTAAAAATAAATTAAATTGATTTGGAAATATAAAAGTAAATTCAATTAAAAAAAAATATAATAAAATAACAAATTGTTTTGATTGGTATAAATTCATTCAATTCAAATTAAAATAAAATTACTTTAACTTATTTTAATTTAAAATTTAAAAAATTTAATTAAACTAAAAATAAAAAAAAAAATAAAAAAAATTAAAATTAAACTAAATTTAATAAATTTATAAATAATAATAAAATTTAAATAAAATAAATAATAAATTAAAAAAAATTGGTCCAAAATAACAAAATAATTTTATTGAAATGAATTTACTTGACTTTATTATTTATTATGAATTCATTCAATTCAAATTAAAATTAAATTCCTTTTACGTATTTCAATTTATGATCTTTCAATTCGCTTTGTTAAAATTTATGACAACGAACTTTTTTTAACTCAACAAAACTCATTTAATTTCAATTCAGTTGAGTTTTTTTAGTTCTGTTTAATTCAATTAAATTTATTTCAATTATTTTGTATTCCTTTCAACACATTTCAAATTAGTTAACAATACCTAACTAAGATCATCAAAAGCAACTCATCTGAAGCCAATAAGTACGAAATAAATAAAATTCAATTACAAAAATTAATCAAAGCAATCTAAATTCAAGTTAAGGTACATTAACCAATTTAATTCAATTCGCTTCGCCTTAATTCACTTTACTTCGCTTTTATTTTATATTATTTCGTTTTATTTTATTTTATTTTATTTCATTTCATATCATTTCGTTTCATTTCATTTCATTTCATTTCATTTCATTTCATTTTTTTTTATTTTATTTTATTTGAATTTATTTTATTTCATTTTATTTTATTTTATGTTATTTTATTTTAATTTATTTTATTTTATTTTATTTTATTTTATTTTATTTTATTTTATTTTATTTTAAATAATAAATAATAAAATATTTTATTTTAATTTAATTTTAATTTTAATTTGTTTATTTAATTTTATTTCCTTAAATTTAATTTAATTTCATTTCATTTTATTTTATTTTATTTTATTTTATTTTATTTTATTTTATTTTATTTTGTTTTATGTTATATTATTTTATTTTATTTTATATTATTTTATTTTATTTTATTTTATTTTATTTTATTTTATTTTATTTTATTTTATTTTATTTTATTTTATTTTATTTTATTTTATTTCCCACGGCCTCTCTCCCCCCCACATACCGCGCGAGGTGGGTCCATTACAACTGAATATGGCGGCAGTAAGCGAACCGCAAGCCACTTCAGCTTTTATTTTATTTTATTTTATTTTATTTTATTTTATTTTATTTTATTTTATTTTATTTTATTTTATTTTATTTTATTTTATTTTATTTTATTTTATTTTATTTTATTTTATTTTATTTTATTTTATTTTATTTTATTTTATTTTATTTTATTTTATTTTATTTTATTTTATTTTATTTTATTTTATTTTATTTTATTTTATTTTATTTTATTTTATTTTATTTTATTTTATTTTATTTTATTGTATTTGATTTTATTTTATTTGATATTATTTTATTTTATTTTGTAATAAATAAATAGATAAATAAATATATACAAAATTACTATCAGTTAAACCTATATTTCCAATTGTTTCTGCATACTTTTCTTTTTTCTAACTACTACATTCATACTTTATTCATCACTTTAATGGCCTTAAATACATACATTTAATATTTTTCACCTTTCTTTCATTTCTCTATCGCTAATTTCACATACCATTTTACTACCGATTACAATTTCTGAGCAATCGTTTTTGCCTCATTAACGCCTTCTATGGCTTTTGTTGTTAGTATTTCTGTATATATAATTGTATGGAAAATGGCTCGCTCGCATTTACTTCACTCTTTTTACATGTTTTTTATTTTTATTTTTTTACTTTTTACAATTTCTACATGCTGCCGTTTTTCATTTCCGTTTTCAGCACATTTTCATCATTGTCATTATTATTTTGTCGAAAATTGTCAGTTATTATTCGTCAGCGCGTGCACGCCTTATGGCCACCACGGCCGCGTCCTGCTGTCAACAGGCTCAACCAGCCAGTCGTGCAGCACCGCACAGTTGGCTTTTCTTACATTCACTTCCACTTTTGCTGCCTTTTTCCGTTCGCTTTGTCTTCTTTTCTGCGCAAAAGATAAATTATAATTTTTTCTTTTATTTTTTATTATGCTTTTGATTTTTTCTTATTCCTCCCTCTTCCTCTCTCTCTCTCTCTCTCTAATTTACTTTGCAGTATTTTGCATTTTAGTTTATGTTGAAGGAATTTAAATGATTCGTCCTGGCAGCGTCATTGACAGCGACAGCGACATTAAATGTGTCCGTATAGCGCTGCGTGCTGGGCGTGTGCCTGTTGTACTTTTTTATGTCAATTTCCTTGTGTCAGCGTTGCCAGCTTGACGGCAATTTGTAAAATGTATTTAGTGGCGGCAATGCCAGCAGCCGGCGCGAACACACTTTACCGCGATTTACACATTATTATTATGTGTATGTTTGTATTGTTGTGCTTAAGCAAATTTAATTTTATTACCAAAAATGATTAATTTAAAAGATTTCAGAAAATTAATGGTCTTTGTTTCGCCTTCGACGCGATGCCCTTACAGCTTGTTGGCACTCGTAGCTGTTGTTGTTGGTGTTTTCGTGTTTTTGTCACTTTGAGTGTTTTCATTCTTTTGTTTTATTGTTGTTGTTTTTGTTGTTGCTCTTACTGGTTGTTGTTTTTGTTATTATTTGTTTCTGCTGGTGTGGTTATGTTTGCCATTTAAGTTGTGTAAGTTGACTGCACATCGTGCGGATGTTGGGGAAAAGCCATCTTGACAAATTGTTGTTGCTCGACATAGAGCGAATTACAAAAATACGCGGATTGTGTGGTTGCCAACCACACGGAGGTATTTTGTCATTTTTTTATATGGGGCTTGTGATTTCTATAAGAAAAATAAATTTTAATTGTTGGGTTTTTTTTTTTAATTGATTTATACAACTGTCTTTTCAAAGGTTTTTAAAAAGTAAAACACGTATTTTTGCGTATAATTTTAATTTCTACAATTTAATTGTTTTTTGTTTTCAAAAAGAAAAAAAAAACAATTACATTTTAAATTTGAAGGATTTCTTTTTAGGTATTTAATAATTTTTAGGTTTTTCTTATGACAAAGAAAATCTTTTAAGATAAAAAATATATTTTGTATAGCTTTTAAAGTAAGATAATTTTTCTAATATATTTTATTTCAATAATGTTTGTTAAATGATTTTAGAAACATTTATATATTTATTTAAACTTATTAAAATTGAACAACCAAATAAATAAATATATAAAAAATAAATAAATAAAAAAACTAATAAATATGTAAAAAAATAAATATATAAATAAATAAATACATAAACAATTTATTATTTTAATTTATTTTATTTATTTATTATATTTTCTTGCTGGATTTATTGTACAGATGGTATTATAAAATTAAAACCCAAAATTTTTTTTTTATGTATTTTTTCTAATTTTCTTTATTATCTTATCATTGTTATATAATTTTAGAAACATTATTTTATTTAATTAAACTTGTTAAAACTAATACAAAATGTTTCTTTTATTACGTATTTTTTTCACAGATCGTCTTAAACAATTAATATGTAAATTTTTTTTAATTTCATTTTTGAATTTTCTTTACGTAACGTATATATTTATTTTTTTATTTCTTATATAATTTATAAAACATTAAAAAACAACATTTAATGCAATTTGAGTAAATGTTTGTGTTTAAATTTATTAAGAAATTATATTTTAATTTATTAGCTTATTTATGTATATATTTATTATGCAGTGTCTAAAAAAATAATTTAAAAATTTTAAAAATATAAACAATGTTGAAAAAAACTACCAAATTAAATGTTTTCATCTTAAAAAATAAAAACAAAATGTTACATAGCTTGAGAAGCATTTTTGTATTTGAACTTTTTAAAAACAAATATTTATAAAAGTTTTTACAAGTATTTACTATACAAATTGTGACAAAAAAAAATTAAAAAATAAAACTTTACGAAACCTTTACGTAAAATAAATTAATGAATTATTATTTGCATTTTTATTTAATTTTTTTTTTATTTAATTTAATTAATTTATTTATTTTAATTTATTTATTTTATATTTTCCGTTTTTGATTTTCATATTAAAAATTATGTTTTGTATGTAAACATTTTCATCATTTCATTATAAAATTTGACGATTTCAAAATTTTGAAAATATGTTTTCTTTTCATTTTTATTCTGTAGTTTTTTGTATTTTTTTTTTGGGTAATTTTACCGCTACTTTTCTCAACATTGTGTTCAACATATTTTTCAAATATGTTTTCTCTCATCTCCATTGACTTTTCATTCTTGTCATTGTTATGCATTTTGGTTCAGTGTTAGCAGTCGCAGGTAGTTCATGACCTTCGAAGGTCAATGTCAGCAACCCTTAAAGGTAGCTGAAGGCAGATTTGTGTTTATATTTTGTATCTTCTTCTTCCTTGGAATGCGAGTATGTTGAACGACTACCTGCTGTCATGTTTGTGTCTTTCATTAGAGTATCATTGTTGCTTTTCTGCTAAATCCCACATGGTATTTGTTGAAATTAGCTGGATACGTTTTTTTTGTAATGGTGTTCGATATTTCCCACAAAAGATGTATGACGATGTTTTTTATACTTGTTGCCTCTTTCATTTCTTATCATCGATTATTTTTATTTCTACAATTTCCAACCGATTTCTCGCACAATTTTTTATTGCAGCTGACTCTCATATTGTCAGTATGGCAGTATGAAATGTTTGGTTCCAATACAATCCTTCACCCATATGAACCACTTATAGTAATTAACTTACATACTTTAGCTTTTCTACGACCATTGGAACAAATGTGAGGCATCTGAACTTAACAATATTTCCTGCAGCACCTGGCTACCATTTGAGGCATTAAGCATACGAAATTGTTCAATACTGTTAGGTCTAATTGGGTATATGTGGTCCCAGCTAATTTTTCGATAGTTTAGTCACAATCTCGAAACAAAAACTGAACAAATAGTTCAAAAACAAATGTCCAAATCTTCAGGGTGAGAAGGTTAAGAATACAAAATTAATATGTTATTTATTTATTCAAAATATAAAATTTTTCGAACCCTAAAATAGACGCAATTTTCACATTTTTTCCAACAATTGTTCAACTAATAATATTTTTCAAATTAAAAAATTAAAAAAAAATTTCAATAGAAATGGAAATATCATTCATCATTCAACATTACTTTATTTTAATTATAAAAAATGGCTAGTTTGTATCTAAACCTAAAATATATGCAGTTTATACATTTTTCCTAAAAAACATTAAACTAAATTTTAATATAAAATTTTAATATTTTTCAAATTAAAAAATATAAAACAATTTTCAATAGAAATGGAAAGAATACTCAATCCTTATTTTATTTTATTTTTAGTATAAAAACTTTAAATTTACAAATTAAGAAAATTAAAATTAAAGAATTTTTCACACAATAGAAAAATACTCAATAATTATTTTATTTTATTTATTAAAATTTCCTCTTTTTTTTCTAAACCTAAAATATATGCAATTTTTTTATTTTTCCAAGAAACATTCAACTAAATTTTAATATAAAAATTTAACATTTTTCAAATTAAAAAAATTAGAAATTTTAAACACAAATAGAAAAATTCTCAATAATTATTTTATTTATAACAAATTTCTCATTTTTTCTAAGCCCAAAATACTTGTATATGCAATTTCCACGTTTTGTCCAAAAGCCATGCAAGTAAATTTTAATATAAAAATTTAATATTTTTCAAATTAAAAAAAAATTAAAATGAAAAAATGTCTATTAAATTATTAATTAAACACAAATAGAAATATATTTAATAATTATTTTATTTTATTTATTAAAATTTTCTCATTTTCTTCTAAACCTAACCCTAACCTAAACCTTTCTTCTAAACCTTCTAAACCTTCTAAATATATGCAATTTCCATATTTTTTCCAACAAACATTCAGCTAATTTATAAAAATTTTATATTTCTCAAAATAAAAAAAAATTAAATTACAAAAATTTTCAACTTAAAAATTAAAATTACAAAATTTTTAACACAACTAGAAAAATGCTCAGTAATTATTTTATTTTATTTATTAAAAATGTCTCATTTTTTCTATACCTAAGATATATACAATATGCACATTTTTTCCAACAGACATTCAACAAAATTTTAATATAAAATTAAATATTTTTCAACTTACAAAATTAAAAAATATTTAACACAAATGGAAAAAATCTCAATAATTATTTTATTTTATTTATTAGAAAATGTCTCATTTGTTTCTAAGCCTAAAATATATGCAATTTCCACATTTTTAGCTACAAACATTCAGCTAATTTTTAATAATAAAATTTAATATTTTTCAAATTAAAAAAATTAAATTAAAAAAATTTTAACACAAAAAGAAAAACTCAATAATTATTTTATTTTATTTATTAAAATTTTTTCATATTTTTCCAAAAAACGAATTTTTAATATAAAAATTTTGTAATTTTCAAATTAAAAAAATTAAATTAAAAAAATGTTCAACTTATAATTAAAAACAGAAGTGGCACTTGTTTCCTTTTCCTAAGCTGCCATAATGTCCGTGGAGCTTGAGCCGCGCTTGTCATATTTACAGCAGAGATCAGTTTGGCCTGCAAACAGAGTACAAAGTAAAATCATTGTTTATCTATAAAGAAATTTTTCTATATATAACAACTAACCCGCCACATCCATTTTGCCGCGCTTTCGATGCCAAATCTTGACACCCATTGCAACGAGCGCCAGCAACGAACACACAACCAGCGCACTAACAGCGATTGCGGTGCCCCAGTGCCCCGAGCCGCCGCTTTCACCGGCGGCCACGAGTGCAGCGCAAATGGGCGCCGCTTCAATGTCGCCCACCGACTCGGCCTGCTGCAAAACATAGCCGTCGACGCAGCTGCACAGCCCGTCCGAGGTGCAGATGCCAAATTCCATGTTGCAGTCGCATTCGCTGGCAAACAGCTCACCGCTGCCGCTGCCACTTCCAAAATCGCTGCCGCTGCCCGTGTCACTGAAATCGTCACTGCCACTGCCGCTGCCACTGCCGCTGCCACTGCCACTCCCACTGCCCGCATACGCATCGCGACCGCTGTGCGTGCTCTGCTCGTGCCACTCTGTCGTCTCGTACACGTCGTACTCCTCACAAACGTTCGTATGGGCGTTCATTCGGTAGCCCGCATTGCACACGCACAGCGTTGCCTCCATGCAGTGTCCGTTGCGACAGCCGTCGCCCTCCACGCAGACGGGCACACAAGTGCCGCGATCGGCGCGATAGCCGGCCGCACACTGACAGCGTCCCGGCTCGACGCAGTGGCCGCCATGCGGACAGCCGGAGCTGCACTGTGGCCGGCATTCGTGCGCACTCTCGAAGTGCACATAGCCCGCCTGGCACTGGCAGCGGCCGGGCTCCTTGCAGACGGCGTGCTGCGGGCAGCCGTGCTCGCAGACGGGCTCGCAAGTCTCCAGCGGGGACATTCGATAGCCGCTGCAGCAGTGGCGCACCAGTTGCCGCTGCGTCACCGGCTCAATGTCTTCGTACTCCTCCCAAGTGCTTTTGGTCTTCTTGGTGAACTTGAAGAAACCCGTCGGCCGATGCTCCACCAGGCGAGTCTTCTTCACCGGCACATAAGTCACAACATTTTCGTAGTAGTCACAGTTGCCCAGTTGCACAGTGTTGTTCTCGGTTGCAGCGCACAGCGCGTAGAACTGACCGGCTAACAGGATGCCAAGCAGCCACTGTGCATTGCTGTCCATAGCCACGTTTCCACACAGACACCCACACAATAACACAGAAACAGAAAATTGCCAAAGAAATTCAGAGCTGTGTTATTTCTGTGCGATCCTCGCGCTCGCAACGTTCGTTTCGTACTGATTCGAACATTTTCCTTTCAGCAATGCTTGTGCCGAACGCAGTCGTCGCTAGTCGAATATTGTTGTCAATAACATCCGGCTTTAGAAATTTTCTTATGTTGAATTTATCTGAAACAACAGACGACGGCAATGGAAAGGCGACATTGTGTGCGTTATCACATACGGGCGCACAGTGGAACGAGAGTGTGACTAAAAATATGTAATACAACTGATTGCTCGAATTGTATCCACTGGATTCTAATACATTGCAGGCAATAGTCTAGAATAGAGAAATATGAAAAAATGATTCATAATTTCAATTTCATTGAAATTTGATTAGTTTTATCTCGGACTGAAAAACTAATACAATTAATTTTTAATTTTTAATTGACTGGCACGACAGCCCGCTTACGCGAGACTTAGGCCTAGCTTCCCGCAACTACCCGTGTTGTGCGTGTGAATTTGTACGCGGGTTGAAGGGACCTACAGTTTTATGCCGGTTCCGAACGGCAGGTTGGGAGCTCTTTCATAAGCAATTTTTACTCTCAGAGGTTTGCCATTTCCAGCTGAGAGGACAGCCACCGAAAGAGAAAACGAGTTTTCCCGTTATTTTTTTAGGTGTTATTACAGGCAGTATTTGAACCTGAGGTTGTTGCCTGCGACTCGCGGTCCAACGCACTAACCAACTGAGCCACGGCGGCTGATCACTGAAAAACTAATACAACACAAACAAAATATAGCAAAACCAATGTTTCACTAGATTTATGTTTAGAGCATCCATTCATTCGGTTTGAAGTATGATACAAATATTTGAAACTAGAATTGGCTTATCTATTCAGATACTGTTCGAAGGATAGTGGAAGCATAGAAAGTAAAAAGTAGGTAGAGTTGCCATTAGAATCTTGGCTTCTAATCTATACAGATAGTGTTGGAAGCATAGTAAATGGAGAGAAGAATGTTAGTAAAAATGCTATGAAGCAAATGCTTGGCAGTATTGTGTACTGGGGACAGTGGTGCACTGGGGGTCCAAACCTCCCCCAAATACAAAAAGTGCTGGTGCAAAATATGGTTTCAAATAGAATTGAGCTCAACAGTTGTACGCAAAAGCCCCTAAAATTAAAAAACTGTGTTCGTCAGTGACTGGGCAGCATTTGGTTGGCTTTCTGGTTTACTAAAACTATCTGAATATGTAACCTCAAATATGGAAGCAGTTTTCCATGCTATGCCAAAATTAATATACAATCCAAATCATAGCTGTGAACATAAGCAAGATTATTAAACTATCTGTAATGGTACTTTGAAGTAGTATAATAGAAGTAATTTAACCCTGAGGGAACACATTGAATCATGAAGACCCATCTTTTTATGGGTATTTTACAAACTTCAGAGGTACCTAAAATATTTATAAATTGTTAAAACTATGTTCAAAATACCACCCAGAATTCTTGTTTAACCCATTAAAACCTGACCCCAGAAAGGCTTGTGCGATTTCCATAAAATTTTACACAATCTTATTAATTGACCTAATCAAGAAAAAAAATCAAGCAAAAAATTCATACCATGTTTTTTTTTGTCCTGTTTTTCGCAAACTTACACAAATAAACAAAATCAAACATTTGCGGAAAATAAAATGTGCCAATAAAATATCAGCTGCTTGGATTTTGACATTTTCACGCGTTGCGTTGTATGAAAATTGGCAGTGTTTAGGCGCAACGTTGCATTCGCGCAACACAAAACTTAAAGCATATTTTTTGTTTAAAAAATAAAAAAAAAAATTTTCAAAACTAATTTTTAAATAGTTTAGCATTGCAAAATGCAGCCCACTAAGGGATTTTGATAGGTTTGAAGAATAAGTATTTTTGATTGAATTTCAAAAATTCCTCAAAAAAAACCTTTGGCTTTGGATCGAAAAAAAGTATGAATATTTAAAAAATTTTGAAATTTGAGTATGGCAGAATCTAAAACGATCAATTCTAATCCAATTCTACCCATTTTCAAGTCTTATGTCTTTATGAGTTACTTAATATAGCGAAATTCCCAAACGTTGCGCAAACGCAACGCTCAGGGCTTAATGGGTTAAGTCAAATACTTCAATAATTGTGGAATTATAGGCTATCAAAGATGGTCTAATTGACGCAGAGTGTTCCCGATAATTGAAAAGTAGATGCCTTCAGTCTAAAATAAACACAAAACATACTCATGTCAATTTGTTTCAAAAGTTTAATTAGTACTTTCTTTATCTTTTTTAGTTCTTTTCAGCTTTCGTACTGTACTGAAGACGCACTGTACATTAAAACATCATCAATGTTATTGACACAATGAAAACAAAGTTTTCTTTTGTGCCTCTGAGATAACACAGGATCATTTTTTCCTCTTCAAACATTCGCAGGTATCATTCGTTAGGTGACATACATTTATTTTTCGTCAACAATTTCAGGGTTGTAGTGATCAGTAATTTAACTTTAGATAGACAAATATTAGATCAGCTGAATATTGCGACTTGTAGTGGATTTTCTTGTTACAATTTTATATACAGTACATGTAATTGTCCTGACTGACTGACTGATTGACTGATTTATTATCTTCCAGTCCAAACCGCTTATGCCAAAAACATGAAATTTGAAATGAAGGCCCACTTTAGAAAATGAACCTTCGCTAAGATGGGATTTTTTGAAACTTGGGCTCTAAAGAAGCAAAACACGGGTTAAGGCTTTGTAGGAAGAATCGTAATTTAATGGATCTATTTATTTCAAACTTGGTGAAAATACTTCAAATCATAAATATTTAATTTTAAATGTATTTTTAAATTGATCGAAAATCAAAGTTTACAGGGGTCTGCAATGGGTTATGGTTTGTTTACGGGAAGACTTTGAAAAAATCATTAACCAATGGTCCTATTGACTTCAAAATTGGTAAAAACAATTGAAATCAAAAATTATTCGGCATGTGTTTTTTCCATTTTTTTTTATCACAATTAAAGGGTTTAACTAAGGGTTAAAAAATTGTATGGAGAAACATGATCTCATGAGTTTTTTGAATTCAAAACCAGTGTTGAAAATTGAAAATTTTTTTCCGACCAAATTACAAATTTGCGTTATCTTTAAATTCATGTTTAAATAACAATTTTATTTTTTAAATAAATCTTTTGTACTAATGAAAAGATATTTGCATCACAAAACGGATCGAAATTCGTTCAAAAAAAAAAAAAAATTTGACCAATTTTGGTTCGAAAAGACCAAAAGCGGCAATTTTGTTCAAAACTTAGTGAAATAATTTTTATGATAAATAATTCGATTCGTGTCGGGGTCAACAATGGGTTAACAGATAAACAAATTTTAAAGTGTAAAAAACAGAATTAATTGTCTTATTGATTTGGAATAAATTAGAAATAATCAGGAATGAGAAATAATTAAACAAGTATTTTTCATAAAAATTTGACGGATTGAACAAAGGCTTAGGAGAAACTTGATTTACTGAGCCCATTGAATTCAAAGTTGGGCATACAACTTAAAATTAGAAATAATTCAACGAATGTGTTTTAGTGTTCAAAAATCAACATTACACGAGGTAAAAAATTTGTAAACCTCTAAAAATTTGTTTACTTCGAGGTAACAGACGAGGTCAAAAAAATTGTTATTTTCTAACAATTTTTTTACCTCGTCTGGAAATTTGTAAACTTCTAACAATTTTTTTACCTCGTCTGAAAATTTGTAAACTTCTAACAATATTTTTACCTCGGCTGATGTTGATTTTCAAACCCTGAAACTCATGCTTTGAATTATTTTTAATGTTGAGTACTTTGTGTGAAGAAACATAACTCAACATTTGATAAAATCATAAAGTAAGCAAAGATTATTTAAATGAAATTATAAAATTAATTTATTTAAGCCGCCTGGCCCTGCTAGTCTACTCTACCTTTAGAGACATATTTCATCTACATGAAAATATCCATCAAAATTCTACCACGAAAGTGTAACTAAGAAGAAATATATAAATTTGCTTTCTTTTTGTGCAATAAAAGACGAGTGAGAGAATGGCGAATTAGAGTCACGAATACGTAAAGATTTCAAATTAAAAATAAATTAAAATAAATAGTTAAGCGATTTCTCCAATCGCATCCCAACACCCCTCGATGATCTCCTCTTCCCCCTCACATCATAACTTATTGCATGCATTTCTTGAAGTTGATAATGAAATTTCACTGAATCGACTATTAATAACGCACCCGCACAATACATTCATTCATATAAGTGCAACAACAAAAACAATAATAACAAGAACAACAACAATTTCAATAAACATAAATATATGAGTACGCGAGTACTTGCAGCAACGATGACATTATCTGCATCTCGACCAGCATAAAAATAAACACGGCACACTGACGACTGAATGACTGACTTATTGAATGACTAATTTTGCTATATTTGTGTTCCCTTTTACTCGAAAGAGATTTCATGAAAAACATGTTTGCTACAAAGAATTTGGAACATGCGTCATGCTAATAGTGCAAACGTGCTCTGGCCCCCTGCCGCTTGTTGTTGTTTCTCTACAGAGCCAAAGATCGGAAGAAGGGATCATTTTCATTATGCGTCACGCTTATCGGCCGCTGCTAACAGCTGTTGGGCTTTGTACCGAAAATGCCTATTCGAAATTACGATGCAAAACATTTCAGACTAGAAATTGACGCTCTTGTTGTTGTAATGGTTTGTAATTGGTTTGTTTGCGGGTTTCTTATCGAATTTCAATGTCGTCGCACAGTCTCAATGATGGCCTTTCAAATGTGTGTGTGTTTGCGGAAACAATGAAAGGTTGTTTTAAAGATTTCATTGTATAACATTTTTGTTTTGTTTTGTGTGACTTCTGCTTGCTTACGTCGCAAAATAAACACTTTTTCAGATATGAGTGTAAAACTATTTGTAATTAATTCATTGAACTAAACGCTGAAAAAGAAAAGTGAATGTTGAAATTTTGTATGGAGGCATTTTTGGAATGAAAAAATAATAAAAACTGTGACAGAGCATTATACAAAAATTATCAAAAATCATTATACGGAAATACTAACGCTTTGTTGTGACTTTAGATTTCAAGTACTTTTACATATAATCAGCTGATGAGGAACTACTTGGGGGACTACACATTGGGTGGCCAATTTTTCAACATATATGGCTTGAGTTATGCAGTAATAATTTTTGTTAATACGTTTGTTGATTTGTTTTCTATATTCAATGAACTTGGAAGCATAGGACCTCAAAAAGTCTATAGGTCGTAGTGCCAGGTGATGAGGTGTCCATCTGTTATCCCCTAGAAACCACGTTTCCGTATGGTAAAAGTGTTTCAGATAAGTTATATGAGTGGTCTCAGCGCATCCATTGCTGATAGGTATGTACTAAGATAGGTTTGTGGATAACACAGAGGGTTGGTGTCTTCGATGAGCGCTGCAACATTGACCTTTAGTGCGGATTTAATGGCCCAAGCCCAAAATAACTGTTTGTTACAAAAATTTTAGTTGACAAAGAACGTTTCAAATAATATTTACCTCAAAAGTTGTGCATGATACCTTCCCTAAAGAAAATCCTGTGTGCGCCACTGATACATGCACTACCTGAAATGTTGTTGTTGGGTATTAACGACTACTGAAAATGATCTGCTGCGGATTGCTCATTCACTGAATGGAGTGAAGAAGCTAAAGGATTTCACTGGGAAATGTTGATGAGACGAAAACCAATTAGAAGAAAGACAAATTTGGAAAAATTGAGAGAATTGAGAATTGAATACAGGACCTCTGGAAAGAAAGTTCAGTGCACTTTACGCTGTGCTACTAAGGCGAATAAATCGTTAATTTTGCCTGCTAAAAAGTAGTGAATTTGGAGCCTTTTGATTTTGGGATTCGATATATTTAATACTGTCAACTAATATTTTGTATGTACATATTTAATAAACTTAATTTAAACATTTTGTGGAACAAATGAATGGTTTTGAAGCCTCTTGATTTTGGGATTCGATATATTTAAGTACTAACCAATTTTTTTTAATGTCTTCAATAATCTTGAACTTGTATCTTTAACTAATATCTACATTAGACTTGAGTTAGTGCAGGTTTTTTAAAAAAGTACATGAGCCAAAAATTTTTGGAGCTAGAGTGGGGTTAAATGGCGTCGCATCGAGTTCAAAGTTGCGAATATCAACAAAATTAAAGCTGGGAATATCAACAAAATTGCTCCACAGCTGCTCAGAATTTGCTCTTAGAGGGTTTAAATCTATGACTGACCCCCACTATTTTTCCCTACTGAACATTTCTGTCAAACATATTTATACGCTATCTCCAACCTTTAATGAGGATCCCATAGAAAATGATTTTTTTTATAAAACAGGCGCCAACTGCTCCGAGGTTGACCACAGAAGTGTGAAATGCAAGACCGACACTCATTTATTTTTTCTTCCAATTGTTTTTTTCAAACATACCTACCCGCTATTTCCAAGTCTTAAGGGGCCTGCCATACAAAAGCTTCCCACTTGTAAATGTATAAGTTAAGTAAGCAAGAACACATCATATCTCGGAAACTATTAAACCGATTTGAATGATTTTTTCACCGATCTGGAATATTTTTGAAAATAAAAAAATACAAAATTAATTAATTAATTAAGAAATTCAGCACCAAAGGGCTTCTCCCATACAATCGGATTTGTGAGGTTGTCAACTTTTGCGTTTCTATGAAGCAATAATCAAAATGTATTTTCGATATCCCATTAATCTCTCCATTTAGTTTGTCAGAGCCCTTAGTTTATGAGGTATTGGTATTTAATTTCTGAAAAAATCTTTTTCGAAACCATTTTGCCTTACATAACATCAAATGAGACTCTAAAGCCTTTCGAAACCATTTTAAAATGACTTAAATATATTGTAATGAAATGCAGTTCCCATGCCTCACATGTGCCAAAGTAGCTCTAGTAAGTTTAAACTTATAAAGCAAATCATTGCAATCAAAATATCCTGTACTGTTCCAAAAACTCTCAAGGTCATATTTAGAAACTCCGCATCATCAAATTACATTGTCATTGTTAGGTTTGATTTATATTGTGACAACTGTTAATTGTTATTTTGACCTAAAACTTGTTATCTATTTTTTCATTTCACTATAACAAAACATTATTTTATATAAAAATAGTTAAAATGAAGCATTTCTGCCGCTTACATGTGAATTTTCATATTTCGTGACATACGTGAAAAATTGTCGTACTCCAGTTGCAGCTGAAAATGCCATCAACAGGCCTACCCAACGCCCACTGATACCGCAAGCAAATTATTCCTTTTGACAGCACGTCGCACAGGCACAGGACGCACCGAACATGCGTAGAACGCAACTTTTTGCCAAATACGATAACGAAAAAAAACGCACAAAAAGTCACACACACACACACAAGAAAAACGACACGCCAAAAGCAAACGAATAGGGAAAAATTCTGAAAAATGTAATGCCCAAAAGATACATTTGACACAATAACAACAACAACAACATGCAGGAGCGTACAAAATATGGGACACGGTAAAATTAGAGAAAATCAGAAAAAGAGACTGAAAGCTGATGACAAAAAGAGCGAAATAAGAGCCAAAAAACTAACAGCATTGAGCGAAAAAAAACAGCATGGAGTGAAGTAAAGTGGAGTGGAGTGAAATTTCAGTGTGTTTACTTGCATTTTTCTTGTGCTTTCGTTTCCACAATAAATGCCACGATTTCCTCGAAATAAACCATCAAATTTCAACAACAAAAAAATGAATAAAAAAAATTGCAAAAGCAGAGAAAAAGCAAAAGCAAACGAAAAAATAAAAGAATAATAAAAAAAATGAGAAGCTGTGAAGGGGGCGGGGGAGGAAGACTTTAGGGAAGGACACAGGACTTGTAGGCAGCGCCACCGCAATGATGATGATGACGAGTGGGCGTTAGGGAAACGCACGACACGTTGCCTGGCTGGCTGGCTGAGCAGTCAAACACAAACGAAAAAAAGCAACAACAAAAAAAACGAGAAAAATAAAACCAAAAGGACACATAATACAAAAATATGGCCAACCAAAAACTAAATGCTAAAGAAACATTTTCGCAAACGATGTGGAACATAATGGAAATGAAACATGAAACAATTTTGTTTTTGCAATATTTGCTTGGTGCATGGCTTATTATCTCTTTTTTAGGTGTTTGTGCGTATGTGTGTGTGTGTGTGTGTGTAGCGAGTAAGCGTGTGTATGTATATATGTACCGTTACAAATCATTTTTCTGCTAAGCAGCGCCTTGCACACCCTGTATAACCGCCACTTGGGTAACTAAGCCTTGAAAAATTGCGGCAACAAAAGAACTTGAAAATAAAAAAATAAAACCATGCAACATGCTTTAATTAGTGCGTGTGTATATGTAGGAAAACACACACACACACACTCAAAGATATTCACAAATAGTATACAAACACAAATATCTTTAAATGTTTATGGCCGTATGTGAGTATAAATCTGTGTGTGTTTGGGTGGATGTGTCCGGATTTGTAAAACGAAGTGAACCTTAATGGGCTGTGGTTTCCCACATACACACACACACACACACACACATACAGAGCTGCAACAAACAATGAAGCAAGTTGTACACTTTTGGTCAACGCGTGTTTGCAGTTGGGGGCTACGAAAAGCAATATGAGTCTCTAATAGATATGTATGTACCATATGTATAAATATTTATATATGTATGTGGTGTGCGATTGTTCCTAAATTGGCATCAGTTGGCCATTTATATGAACAATTCAATTATTTTCGATTACTATTTCAAATGGCAACAATGGCAAATACAACAAAGTCAAGTGACAAAGTGCGCTTCCGCGGGGAATTTTGCATTTCCTCTGAGAGTTAAGGAAGAAACGATTTGAAGGCATCAAATTTGTTTAATATTTAGTTAGATTAATGTGCATGGCAGGACTAACCAAGCAGACAAACAGGCAGTTGACGTTCGTAGCTGCAGATTTTCTACGAATGAATCATTAAGAAGGGAATATTTTAGTGAGTTGCTTTGATTTTCGCATTTTAGGCCCTTGGGTAGGAAATTTAGAATGCAGACTTACGTCTCATTCATTCGAAAATCTACAAAAAGTGACTTCTGACTAAGTTCTGAATAACGACCAAGTAGGGAAAAGTTGTGTGACATAAAAGCGACAAATCTAGTCTAGAGATGCCTCTTGTGATGCCACACAAAATTTGGACCCGGATCCTTTTACTTGTGAAAACTAGTTTAAGCTTCTAGCAAAACCAACAAGACTCGAAAAGAAGTTTTCCACAGATCCCTTTACTCGTGCAGCCAGTTTAAGCTAAAGGATCCCTTTATTTGATCTCTTTAGTTTTGCAACTAGTTAAGGCTTCAAAACCAAATAGACTAAAAAAAAATTGTTTTCATATCCCTTTACTCGTTCAGCCACTTTAACCCATTTTCGGCCGCTACCAGAAATAGTCAATATTTTTGAAATTCCTTTTAAGGACTTACATTTAGGACCTTAATCAAGAATATTTTTGGATTTTTTTGTGTTGTTTTTTTTTACAAATTTTTTTTATAAATTAATAAAAATTCAATTTCAAATAAAAACAAATATATATTTACATAGTTTTAGTCAAATAATAATCAAGCATGAAAACAAACAATTGTTGGCTTATATATGTACATACATGACGACTTCTGGCCAATCGTCGATTTTTCGACCACTGAAAAGTACGCGGTGCTGAGAGGTAAAAATATTTTCATAATCTTATGGATATCAATTGATTGTCGTAATTTGGTCTTTAGGCTTCGTAAATAATCAATAATAAATCAATAATTTGAAAAGGTTATATATTTTTCAGAATATTCAAAATATGACTAAAAAAATGCGTTTTTAAAAAAAATTATTATTTCGAGGGGTTACCAAAAGACCAAAGCTATTTTCTGCATCAAAAGTTCAAAGATATAATGTCTAAGTGCAGAGCTACTATCCTTCAAAGTGGCTGGTCGAAAAATCGACCAGCGGCCGAAAATGGGTTAAGCTAAAGTATGCCTTTACTTTATCCCTTTACTGGCGCAATTAATTTAGAAACACGTTTTTTTTAGGTGTCTTTACTACATAGTTTAAGCTTCTATTAAAACCAAATATACTAAAAAAAGTTGTTCTTCAGATCCCTTTAGTCGTGCAGCCAGTTTGAGCTAAAGCATCCCATTACTTGATCCATTTTCTTACGAAATTAGTTTAGTCTTCAGATCCCTTTACTCATTCAGCCGGTTTGAGCTAAAGGATCTCTTTAGTTGATCCCTTACCTACGCGACTCGTTTAAGCTTATATTAAAACCACATAAACTAAAAAAAAGTTGTTCCTCAGATCCCTTTACTCGTTTCAGAAAAGAAATTCTTCCTATAGTTTTTTCAATTTATTTCTTGCAACCATCATTGTAGTTAAGGTTCCATAGTTGCCATAGAAGAATTTTTTTCACCTTTTTTCTAGCCACAGCCAAGGGAAGACTTTGTCACTTGACAAACCGTTTTCTGATTGCATATCCAGGACTACCTGTCAGCCGTAGATATCAGCAGCATTATTATTTTTATTAGGGAGTCAGAAAGGCTTCTCTCCTTCAAGCGGTGTATAGGGTCATATTTTCTCTATCTGGTAACATTTTCTATATGAGCCGAACCTAGCCACTTCAAAGCTATTTATTAGTGTCCGACCGAATATTCGGTTTCGGCCCAAATAAGTGGTTTCGGTTTCGATTTCAGTTTCGGCCAAAAAATGGCCGAACGGCGGAAACTTTCTGAAATATCTTTCACATTTTATTGTGTAGCAGATATATAGTGAAAGTAGGAGTAATTTAGATGCCACCAATGTAAATAAACTTCTTTTTTTAGCATATATGTAGGTACTATTAAATTATTTCATTTTGAATATTAGGGAGTAATGTTTTCATGTTTATGTTTTTAAAAAATTAATACATTGTTTTTATTAATAAGTATTTATTTATTTATTTTATGGTTGTTTGTTTGTTCTTTATTTACTTAATGTAAAATTCGTTTGTTTAAAAAAATGCTTCATATGGGGATTTTTATGGCAAGTAGAAAGTTTCGGTTTCGGTTTCGGCCGAATATTGAAAAAAAACCGAAATTCGGTTATATTCGGTTTCGGCCCAAAAAAGATGTCTCGGAAGGACACTTTTTTTATAAAAAAAATAAAATTTAGAAACTAACTCTAAACCTTAACGTTGTACTCCAAGAATTTACTTCATCGTAGACGTTGCAATATCCTGAAATATCTTTCTCTCCTCAATAAAAAGCCCATTTAAATATTTCAAGACGTGTCATGCAAATGGTGTTTGTACAACAGAAAGTCTCGCAGAAGGTCTGAGGGATAATGAATGCATGTTTGACCTTGGGGCATGCATCTAAGGTGGCACTTTATGCCAAGAAGTTAAGCGTCTTTTTTACAACTCCGTGTGAATGGAGTGAAATAGGCCTGCGGAGAGATAACTTTTGAAGTAGAAATAAATACAAATAAAATAGAATAGAACAGAATAGAGCAGACCAGAACAGAACAGAACAGAACAGAAGAGAACAGAACAGAACAGAACAGAACAGAACAGAACAGAACAGAACAGAACAGAACAGAATAGGGGTGGCAATGAACAACAACGGCGCGTGGATTACAGAAGAAAACCAGCAATCTAAGACTTAAGGCCCCCAATGATGAGTTGCTCACAGCATTTCCATAGGAAAGAACGAAGGATTAACGGTGTGGTTTTTAGTCGACAAGAAACCGGTATGCTGAAGAGTTTCCTTTAGTATCTATGAATAGATATAGTGAACAGACATGGACCTATTTTTATTCTCGGCATTTGTCGGCCGCATGTTTGTCTAACAACGCAAAATAAGTTTTTAATGACTTGACCTACAAAATTCCCATTAATCTTTCTATCTACTTGCCAGACCTTTCTTTCACGGATTATCAGATTTGTTCTGTTCGCTTAACAACTTATTTTAGTATAAAAAGCTTTTATTGAGAGACCAAAAAGTAAGTTTATAAAAGCCATTTTCAGATGGCTATAATATACATATGTGCTCAAATATTCATTCAAGTAAATGAAAAGTGTTGTTTAATTTATCAAAACTTTCTATACAAAATTTGTCATGCATAACAATTCAGATTTGTCAACCAAAAGAAGCTACATTTTAATAAATAAATTGGCTTTAAGTTTTATGTAAATCCTTCAATTAAAAACCGCAAAGGCAGCAGTACGAATAGTAGTCTTCAATACTCAGTACACACACCCATACGCACACATAAAAAACGCACACATATAGAAATTCGTGTGTGTGTTAGTGCCCAACTGGCTGTGGCTGTTTGCTACGCCGTCCGTGCAATGTTGTTGCCTTTGGTTTTTGCGCACAGAAAGCCAAACAGCAGACGAGGACACTCATTAACAGCAGCAAGAACAATCACGAATACAGCAACAACAACAAAAACAACAAGAAAAGCCTGCCAACAAAGACGCTCATACAACGTATACATACAACAACTGTAATGAATACAATAACAGTCAGCCGAACAGCGAAAAAGACAAACACACACCGCTGTGCATAAAACACAATCAAAAACACAAAAACAAATGCAACAACAAAAATAAGAACAACTACCGAACGTTACAGCTGAACAATAGCAACAGCAACAGCACCAAAGTCCACAAGAAAAATGGCAATAAAGCAAATAAACAAACAAACATACAACAACAGCGTGCAAATACAAAAGAACTCAGTGGAACGAGTAGCACCAACGGCTAAAGCGCGCTAAAGTGCCAAAAAGTATGCTACATCATGTGCAATTTACGGCCGCTTGCAGCAGCAACAAGAACACAACAGTCAATGTGCCAAGTGTTGCATACAAGAGATAATAAAAACAACAACAACAACAACGAAAAAATGAAACAAAAACAAAAGTGCATAATATATGAAGCAGCAACAGCAACAACAGAGCGACAGCAAAAGCAATAATAATAACAATAGCGGCCACGGAGCTACGATCGCTCGAGTGAAGGCGGCCAACAGAGACAAAACAACAATAACAACAACGAACGGCAATAAGGAAAACAATAATAGGCAAAATACAGACAAAAGAATGAGTTGAAATGATAAGCAAACTTGAACCGGAGACAACAGCAGACAGACACTAGAAGCAACAAAGAACTGGTCAAAGGAATTGGCGCAGATGGACAGGTGTGAAGAAATCAAGGAGCAAATTGATGCACAGTGGTTCTGTGATGAAGATGCAAATACAAGTCAAATGATTGAAACAAACGGATAAAGCAAACGAGAAATAGTTGGCGGCTGGACTAGAAGAAAAATCAGCGGCGAACGCATCAAAGCGGAAAACATGGCCGCCCGAAATGATGTCATCAGATTGCAATGGACGCTGTTGCAGTCACAACAAAAGCAATAAATTGAGTATTTACTACAGGCTGAAAGCTAGAAGTAGGCACAGAATACAAGACACAGCATCACATTTGCATAAAGTCGATACATCAAAACGGGGTCGAGGCAAATTGTTGACTGTTTTCGACGAATGTCGGAGTTCACAAAAGTTGAATGATTAAAAATATAAATATAAAAGTATGACAGACAAGAAAAAGAGGAGTAAAAACAATAGCAAGTGACAGTAAGGAAAGTAAGGATAATAGAAGTAAAAATTAAAAGAGTTGTTTTAGGAAAGTGCTAGTCAATTCAAATGCTTCAGACAAGGCAAATGGGGCAGACAGACAGGCACACATTGGCTGAGCAATCGATTAAGCACAAAGAAGCTACGGTTGCTTTGATTTAGTTTGATTTGGTAAAAAGGTATTAGAGCTTTAATCGTAGGCGCAAAAAATTAAATAAAAATAAAGGTAAAGGTAAAAGGGATATTTATTTTCGGGGTCTTTTTGAAATCTGGAGAAGGAAAAGTTTTATGATTTTTTTTGGTTTATTGGCTTTTCAGACAATTTTTTTTTTTAATTAAGAGAAGAAAATTTAGGAAATTTAAAACTTATTTATGTTACTAGATTTCTCCAGACATTTTTATTTCAAATTTAAGAACAGAAAAAAATATAGAAAATTTCAAAGCTCTTCAGTTTTTTCAGACAATATTATTTGAAATTAGTTGAAAACGTTGATAATATCAGATAATAGTGTTCTATGCAGTTTTTAAACTAGATTGACTTGGCTTGGGTAGTCTGACTTGAGCGATTAAAATCTGTAAATCCAGACCGCCGTCGTTTTTTAGTAGTGAAATAAAATTTGAAAGAAAATTGACACTATTACACACAGAAAACCTGCCTGTTTTCTTCCCTTCTAGTCTAACCTAATCTAATAAATCCAATTACGCATTCCTTCAAAATAACCAATAAGTCATAATTTTCATGTCACTTTGCTAAATTTAATACACACTTTCGTCGCTTTACTTTTCCCCACGTTAAAAAAAAGAAAATGCTTTACAGCATTCAAAATTTGCCACCACAAAATAAAAAAAAATTTACTTTCTTCAGCACACAATTTATTATTTAGACATCAGCGCAAAATGTTGTATGCTTTGCCACCCAATCCGTCCGCTTCGTCCCTTGTGGCACGCTTCGTTGTCGGTTTTATTGTAATAATTTGTTGGCGGTTTACTTGCTGTTTGTGCTCATATTATATCTATTTGTTGTTGTTGTTGTTTATGTTTTGTTTTAGGCCACTTTGACATTTTTTAATCACATTTAAGCGGCTGTAATTTTTTAAATCTGTTACACGGCCGCCGCCCCCCAAACCTCACACAACGCGCATTCGATTCGCTGCACATTCACATCGAATCCCGACGAGCTCTCGCCCTCTCGCTAGTCTGAGCGACAACGCAATTTCCACGCATCGTTGACGCCTCGAGCGTAAATTGTTCCAAGGCGTTGCTTTGGTCAGGTTATGAAGTCGACAGTGTTGGAGTGGAGAGTTTTTTGGGGGGTAGTGACGGTTGAGTTTCTAAATAATTTAAATCAAATTATCATTCTGTTTTGTAGCTAACAGCAACAACAACAAAACAATGCAGACCAAAAAAGTAACAAAAAAGCCGAAGAAGAAGCGCGCTCATAAATTTCCAACTCAATCTGTGCGCGACTGGAAAGTGTGGCGAGAGCGGTAGGGATGCAGGGGATAAGTGACGCGCAGACTGTGGGCAACGCGATGCGGGCAAGGAGTTGGAGTTGGAGTGCGCTAAACGTAATAAATGCTTGGCCAAGTGTGACATGAACTTGGCGCACCGACACTGACAGGGCTGACTCATTTCAGCAACAAGCGCGCAATCAACAACACCAATAACAATGGCACACAATACAACAACCGCAGCAATAAATGTGTTCAAAAAAAAGTCCACAAAAGTATGCAAAAAAAGTCATAAATCTTTGCAGCGCAGAGGAGAAGCAATGTAAACGAATGAAAAACACAGACAAGCAGCCGGAAGAACCCAACTCATATGTGCCATGAGCGCCCCTAGCAGTAGCTCTGCACTCACCCATACACCAACTCACACACACACACACACACACAGACACTTTCACAGCAAACGCATTTTACGAATTGTTGCGCATACGCCAAGTGTGCCCGCGTGTGTGTTTTTCGTTTGTGTATATGTGGCGCTTTATTTTTGATTGAGCTGAGCGCTCTTCTTCTTCCCTATTGGGGTTTTGTTGTCTTTTTTGGTTGTGTTGTTTTTGTTTTTTAGATTGTTGTTGCCTAAATACAAATGTCATCCCTTTTCACACAGCTGGTAAACTTTTAACCCGCAGCGCCATTGGGGGGAAAAGCATCAAAAAACATATGAAAATATGTATATAAGTATGTATGTATGTTTTCATTTGTGTGCCACAAACAAAAAAACCTCCAGTACATTTATATTGGTAAAATTTGTAAAAACGTAAAATGTTGTGCAGTCACAACGGTGGAAAGGTTGTAGAAATACGACAATTTTCGTTAGAATGTCGAAGCGTTAAAAAACTCAAATGCTGGTTGTTGCTTCACTGAAAAGTTGTATTTGTAATTTATGTTTTTTTGTTTGTACTATGTTTGATTTTTTGTGAGCCATCAGTTTGTTAATGAACTGGTTTTTCTGTTATTAATTTCTGCTCTCGTATTGAACTCTTGTTGCATTAACAGTTCGAAGGCAAATGAAGTCAGTGGTGAAGTGGTTGAGTTGAAGTGGTTCAGTTGAATATAGTTCAAAGAGTATTTGGTTCCAAAGTTGAATACAGAACCACACAAAATGAAGTCCTGTGTGCGCTGCTGTTCTTCAGCTCTCAAAAAATGTATCCATCTAGTAGATTTATTGATGGAAAGCCCAAGAAATTTACGAAAACATGTACAGATCAGTGTTTCTATTTGCTTCATTGAAAGATGCATGGGCATTTTTCTTAACGTGGTTCTTGGATGCCCGGAAATTTGGACTTGTTTTTGTAGCAGAACTCTTCAGCTTTCCAAAATTGGATCGACCTGGTGCCGATCTCAATGGGAAGCTCGTAAAATCACCACATCAGTGTTCCTATCAGCCTGACAGGTATAGGTTTGGTTTCTAAATCAGAAGTGATAGCTGCCCTAAATTTGTAATTTTTCTTGAAATAGAACACTTCAACAGTGACCTACTCAAGGAGGGATTTAGGGGATTTGATTTGGCATCTATTTATGAAAAACATTGTGATTGACAAATATGGTTTTTGAATGATGGTATTAGGCTTCAAAACGATGTACAAATAAATATTTGTTAAAAATGAATTAAATATAGAAATAAAAATTAATTAAATTAATAAATAATTTAATTAAATATTATATTAAATAAAATAAATATCATAAAATATATTTTCATACAACTCGTATTGAAAATGTCTCAAAACACCACAAATACCACTTTTTTAAATGAATTTATTTGAGCGCATTGAAATCGTGCCAAATAACTTGAAATAGCTTTTTATATAAAATGTGTTCAACTTAAACGTTGGCTTCACCTAATAACACACAGTTAAACATATTTAGCCAACATGCACGTACTTACGCACAGAAATAAGCTGCGTTTTAATTTTACACATCACGTATAACGACACACATACACATAAACATAAAGACGGCGAATTGCTCGCATGCGGTGACGCACGCAGCTGCGTACAAACTCACATATAGACAAGGCGCTAGCAATATGTGTGTGTGTGTAACACAAAGATGTCAGTTTGAAGCTGTCAAAAGTACAACAACACCAAGTATTACACTTTCTTTGCCTTTTTTTTCATTTCCTTGTTTAGCTGATTTCAACGAATAGTTGCCACACTTTGCTTTCATTTACTTTTGTCTTTGTCTTTTGTTTTGCCAGCACACGCACGCACGCACACACTTGAAGGTTTTTCTGAACATTTCATATAGACAATACACATATAATTTGGTGTATGAACAGGCGTCCTGCAATATTTTTTTTTTTGGGTGTGTTTTCGTGCGTATTGCGTGACAGTGGCTACATTCGTTGCACGCGCATCTCTCACCGCTGCCCAGTCTTGGCTCAATTCCCGGCCAACTCCCTCTTCAAAGACGATTCATCTTCAACAGCTCTGCTCGACTACTGGGGTGGCTGCTCCTGTTTGTCCTGCTGCTGGTGTTTAGGATGCGTGGGAAGTTGCCCAAGGACATGGCTGAATTGTGAATCGTGAGTGCGTGCCATAACGCACGCAAACGCAACGATGCCGCCAACCATTTTCCAACGTTTGCCATTGCGGTCAAATTGTGTGCGATTTGTTGCTGTCTAGAAAGTGGAAGGACGACGGGAGAACTAAAAGATTAAGCCGAAATTGAAGCGCGGTGGTGTGTGTGTGTGTGTGAAAACGCAGCGACTGTGCTGTCAATGTTTGAAGAGCGGAAATTCGGGGTCGGAAAACCATCGCATAAATGTTTATTCGATTGGCAGCAACATGCTGTCGTCTAAGTTCAAAGGTTGAGGTTACATTTAAACTTAATAAGTTGCAACAATTGTGAATGTGTTGGACATTGCTTGCATAGTGATTCAAATTTATTTTATTATCAAAATCGTCTAAACGTAAAACATAAACGAATTAAAAAAAAAATAAGGAAATTTAATTAGATTATACTAGCTGGGCCCTGCGGCTTTGCACGCAAGCTCTCCTGTTTCCCCGATACGAATTCTTAATCCATTGTTGAGCCCATCAGATTTTGATGTAAAAAAAAACATGTGTCTATCTTTGATTTCGAGTGTTTTAAAAATTTTAAAGTCAGAAGGCCCTTTAAATCATATGTTTTCACATTTACTCCAAACAAATTCTTAACCCTTGGTTTACCATGGTAGATTTAGATTTAAAAAAAAAATTAAAAGCACGTTTTTATTATTTCCCGATTGAACTGCTTTTGATAAGTTTGAAGTCAGAACGCCCAATAAATCTTGTTTCTCCATACAAATTGTTAACCCATTGTTGACCCCGTTAGATTTTGATTTTCAAAAAAGTGAGAAACACGTGTCAAATTATTTCTCACAAAGAGTACTTTCCCCAAGTTTGATGTCAATGGGCCCATTAATTCATATTTTTCATTTCACAGTTTCTCCATACAAACTTTTAACCCGCCGCTGACCCCGTCCAATTTTAATATTCGGAAAAATTGCGTATCGAGTTATTTTACATTTGAAGTACTTTCACAAAGTTTGAAGTCGAAAGGGCTCAGCAAAATTTCTTTCTCCATACATACATACTTTTAACCCGTCGTTGATCCAGTTAGACTTCGATTTTGAAAATAATGAAAAACAAGTGTCGAATTTTATTTATTTCAATTATTTTTACAATTGTTGAAGTCAATAGGCCCATCGGTTCGTGTTGTTTGTTTCGGAGTCTTTCCGTAAATAAACCTTAACCCATTGTTGGGCCAGTTAAATTTTGATTATCGAAAAATTATAACATAAGTGTCGAATATGATTTGATCTAGAATATTTTCAGGAAGTTCAAATTCAATATGTTTATTAAATCACGTTTCTTGATACCACACTGTAACCCATGTTTTGCCTTTTTAGACCCCGAATTTCAAAAAATCCCTTCTTGGCGAAGGTTAATTCTTCAAGATGTACCTACAGTCCAAAATTCATGTTTGTAGCTTCAGCGATTTGGGCTGGGCGATAATAAATCAACCAATCAATCAGTCAGTCAGTCAGAATAAACAATCTATGTATAAAAAAATGGAGGCGGTACCACGCCCCCGTGTCAAAAACCCACCCCATTCCTCCTGTCGAAGGACACGACTAAATCGTTAGTTTGTACCAAGTGTCATTGATGTGAACGCTCTAGTTCCAAAGTTACACCGGAATTTAAAAAGTGCCACGCCCCTTGTCCAATGCCCATTAAATTTTACCGGTGGAACGACATGTTTACGTCATAACACTGTACCAAATTTCAATGCGGTACGACTTATAATTCTGAAGATATTCCATATTAAAAAGTTGGGTTGTATAGGCGGTGCCACGCCCCCTTGTCAAAAACCCACCCTATTCTCCCTGGCGAAAGACACGACCAAATCGTTAGTTTGTACCGAGTGTCATTGATGTGAACGCTCTAGTTCCAAAGGTACACCGGAATTTAAAAAGTGCCACGCCCCTTGTCCAACGCCCTTTAAATTTTACCGATGGAACGACATGTATACGCCATTACACTGTACCAAATTTCAATGCTGTACCACTTATAATTCTGAAGATATTCCATATTAAAAAGTTGGGTTGTATGGGCGGTGCCACGCCCATTGTCAAAAACCAATCCTTTTCCCCCTGTCGAAGGACACGACCAAATCGTTAGTTTGTACCGATTGTCATTGATGTGAACGCTCTAGTTCCAAAGTTATACCGGAATTTAAAAAGTGCCACGCCCCTTGCCCAACGCCCATAAAATTTTGCCGGTGGAACGACATGTTTACGCCACGACTCTGTACCAAATTTCAATGCTGTCCGATTTATAATTCCGAAGATATACCATATTATTTCGGTTGTATGGGAGGTGCCACGCCCACCTGCCGTACAAACATGTAATATCGCTATAAACCACCGCATTAACATCTTCTATCACATACGAAAAAAATTTTCCCAAAAGAATGAACCGTTTTCGCAAACACTGGCTACACACAAGAAGTGAACTTTTTTTTATATATATAGATAATAAGCCGATTTGATGTGCTAGTAATGTGAATTCACTTTCTTTGCTGATACTTCTTTAAATGAAGCCAAAGAGTTGGCTTAAGCAGGGACCGGAAATAACAGATATTTATGAAAACTATATTTGAAAAAATTACTGTGAAGGAAAAGTCATACAAATAAATGAAATATACCAATGCATTTCTTTTCGCACGGAGAATCAAACTTGGCAATAAACTTATTTTTGTAATTTTGATGGAAAAATTTAAAAGCAAGAATATTTTTTTATTTATTTTAAAAAAATTTTTTAATAACAATTATTTTTTATTTTTTTTAATTTTAGTCCTCAAATCACAGTTTTTTTCGATTTTTATAAAAATTTTCAATAAAAATCATTCAATGACTTTTATTTTTTAAGTCATCAATAAAAATCAGTAAGTAACTTTTATTTATAAAAGTCATCAATAAAAATCAGCAAGTGCCTATTATTTATAAAAGTCATCGATAAAAATCAATAAGTGGTTTTTATTTATAGAATTCATCAATAAAAATCATTCACTGACTTTTATTTTTTAAGTCATCCATAAAAATCAGTCAGTGACTTTTATTTTTTAAGTTGCAATATAAAAGTCATTTTCATTAATGCATGCAAAATTTAAGATTCTTCCAGAAAATAGAATTGTCTAGTCAGGTCTTGTTGAGTCGATCAAGAATATATATACATTTCGATATTTAATGAATCCAGTACTACGACTAATGAAAATGACTTTTATATTGCGACTTAAAATATAAAGTCACTGAACGATTTTTATTGATGACTTAAAAAATAAAAGTCACTTACTGATTTTTATTGACGACTTAAAAAATAAAAGTCATTGAATGATTTTTATTGAAAATTTTTATAAATAAAAGACACCGACTGTTTTTATTGATAACTTTTATAAATAAAAATCACTGAATTATTTTTATTGATGACTTAAAATATAAAAGTCACTGAATGATTTTTATTCATGACTTAAAAATGAAAGTCACTTACTGATTTTTATTGATGACTAAAAGTATAAAAGTCATGGAATGATTTTTATTGATTACTTTTATAAATAAAAACTTTTTATAAATAAAAGTCACTGAATGATTTTTATTGATGACTTAAAAAATAAAAGTTTCTGACTCATTGTTATTGATGACTTTTATAAAAAAGTCACTAATAATTTTTATCATACAACAACTAAAATAAAAATCGAAAATAACTGTTATTAGTGAACTAATAAGAAAAAATTAAGAATTGTTATTAAAGGATTTTTAAAATTTAAATTAAAAATAACTTTTATTTGTTGAGTCATTAAATAAAAGTAAAAAAATAACTCTTAAACATTGATTTTTATTATAAAACTTAAAACTGTTACGGTCTCTCGGCTTAAGGCATTCAAAAACAGTTCAGAAATCTTTGGAACATAAATTTGATTGCAAAATTGTTTATATGAAGTGCAAAGCTGTCTTTTTTAATTTTTTTATATTGTTTGTATTGCTTTTGTATCTGCGACAGAAAACTTCTTAACACCAGAAAGACCGCAAGTTTTTCAAAGACTACAGAGACTGTATATAATATACGCTGATATCTCGAAAAGTACACATGGGATTTAATTTTTAATTTTTCATAAAGTAAATTTAAAAAAATATACAGTTTTTCACGATCAAAAAATAATTTAAAAAAATTGAAAAAAATTTCATAATTTTTTGATCTCTTTTGTTGGATTAATAGTACGATATTTGATTTAATTTAGTTCAATTGCCTTGAACTTTAGGTGCCTCATTTTCTTTCGATACATTTTGGTCTTTTTATGTTGGTCTTTCGACTGTGGGCAGTTCCCTTTTTTTTGAATCTTTTTGGTCTTTCATTTCGGTCTCTCAAACAGGCTTTGCAGCCAGAAACTCTCAATCATATTTTGCCACATATTTTATTCCCAATGGGCTCAATGCAGCTAACTTGTAAAATAGATTCAAATTTTCATTTTGCGTCTACTGCGGAAATCCAAAACTTCACAACAACTTTGAAATTTTAATTCATTAGCGTACTGAAAGTAATTTTGATGACTTTAAGCAACAAATTTAGGGCACGCAAACAGTCACAACAGACCGTCCTATGTCAATGGAAATTATGCGAATTACGTAAGTAATGAGTTCGCGCTGACTAATGGAAGAAGTGCCAGCAAATTGTAGTGGAAACGGAAATGGCGGCCATTTTGAAATGTGAATTATGAATTAAGGCAAAAGTTATTTATGCTGCCAATTTATAATGGCACAAATGGTAAAATAAAATGTTAGCAGCAATCGCCACTTGAGCACAGAGTGAGTCAATAATAAAAGTGCAGAGATGGAAGTTGTGGTGAAAGAAGAAGATGGCAAAACATTTTATGAAATTGCATGCAAATTGAAAAACCAACCAGTTTGTAAGAAGGATTAAGCCGGAACAATGTACAAAAACAAATACAAATACAATACATAGAAACAAACAAACAAACAACACATATGCACATTGCTGCCATGCATCGATACAACAACAAATTCACACTTGTAAGCCGCTTAAAGGTATGTGTAAAACATACACACATATACATACACAACTACATATATATACAGCGGATATGTGCTTGTGGTTGCTGCCATTTACATTGTTATTGCTCTTGTTGTTGTTGTTGTCGTCGTAAGGCCTGACGTTGTACCAAAGTAATTGACCAACATTTTCAATTATTTTTTGCTCCAATAATCAGCACACAGCGCGTTGCCGTTCGTTGCTTATCCTGCCGCAGCAGCTGTTGCACGTTCGTCTCCTATGTTGCTTCTCCAACAACAACAACAACAACATCATCATCATCAAAACCCAACGACACGCTATGCGCATTACCATAAACGCAACGCAACTTCTGCCCGCTTACCTTTCGTCCATTCCCCTCGCTACCGCATCCCCTCGCAATCCCTCATGCTGCCGTTCGCTGCCATCCACTTAGCGTGCTGCACTTCAGTTTTTAATTTGTTTTTTTGCATTTAATTGCGTAACTTTCATTTTCTGTGTGTGTGCCTTTGACCTGGCCACAGTTTTGCCAGCCGCCTTTTCCTGCGTTTACTGCACGCCAACCCTTCCTTCCGGCCACCGTGCTTTATGCTGTTGCTGTGCGGGCTGGCATGTTGACTGGCTGACTGGCTGGTTAGTTCGCTGCGCAGTGTTGCAGTTTCGATGCGTTTAACTTTTGCGCCACCGCATTTGTACGTCTAAGTGTGTGTGTATGTGTATGTCTCTCTGTAAATGTGTGTGCGTGTGCGTAAGTTTCTGGTGTGAAAATGTGCAATAAATGCATTACGCAATTTTCTGAATTATTAAGTTCACCATAATGAATGCAAATGAGTGCAAACTCTTAAAAATCGCTGTCATGTGAATTATATATCACACAACTCTGGAAGCTTCTGCACTTCGACACAATAAAACCTCACACTTTTACACCCTTCATTATCACAACTATAGCACCTGAACGGGTTCTTCAGTTGCGGTCTTGGTTTTAAATGTTTATACATGTATACATATTTTTTTTAATCCTTAACCCTTTCGACCCCGAATTTTACCCTGTGTCTCGATATTACTTTTTGGTACTTAAATCATGAAACATGCCTAAGAAGTGTGTACACAAAATTTCAAGTCGCCACGCCTCTTTGTTAGAGTTCTAGAGCTAGTTTACTTTTGAACAATTGTACCTTAAAACGGCTTAAATAAATTGTGCATCAATATTTTTTAACTACAGAAAAATTACATAATATTTATGGAAAAATACAAAATTATAACTTTTTGATTTTATTTAACCATTATTAAAGAAACAGGGTTTTGGTCAAACGCGCCCAATTCGTAGACTTCAATTAGAACACAAACTTTCTCTCTTTCGATATCGTTTCAAATTATTCGAAATCATTTTGGGGATAACAGTAAAATTTTTGTAATTTACTTTAAATTCAATTCTACAAATATTAATTTATTGGTGACTAGTTAAATTAAACCTATAAATCAATTGTAGATTTTGCTAGAAGATGAAAAATAGATGAAGTTGCTCTCAGGCAACTTTGGGTTGAAAGGGTTCGATATTTTTAAATGTATGCATATTTTTTAATCCTTTAAGCTTTACATTATCAAATTCAAAGTGGCCAAATAGCAATTCCTAGTATGCCCATTTGTATGTTAATTACAATGATCGTAAAAAGCATTCAGTGGCAATTTTTATTTGAATTCTTATTCAAATACTAGCTCGGCCCTGCGGCTTTGCACGCAAGCTCTTCTGTTTCCCCCGATACGAATTCTTAACCCATTCTTGAGCCCATCAGATTTTGATTAAAAAAAAACATGTGTCTATCTTTGATTTCGAGTGTCTTAAAAATTTTGAAGTCAGAAGGCCCTTTAAATCATATGTTTTCACATTTACTCCAAACAAATTCTTAACCCTTGGTTTACCATGGTAGATTTAGATTAAAAAAAAAATTAAAAGCACGTTTTTATTATTTCCCGATTGAACTGCTTTTGATAAGTTTGAAGTCAGAACGCCCAATAAATCTTGTTTCTCCATACAAATTGTTAACCCATTGTTGACCCCGTTAGATTTTGATTTTCAAAAAAGTGAAAAACACGTGTCAGATTATTTCTCACAAAGAGTACTTTCCCCAAGTTTGATGTCAAGTCTAATTCATATTTTTCATTTCACAGTTTCTCCATACATACTTTTAACCCGTCGTTGATCAAGTTAGATTTAGATTTTTAAAATAATGAGAAACACGTGTCTAATTATATATATTTCAATTATTTTTATAATTGTTGAAGTCAATAGGCCCATCGGTTCGTGTTGTTTGTTTCGGAGTCTTTCCGCAAATAAACCTTAACCCATTGTTGGCCAGTTAAATTTTGATTTTCGAAAAATTATAAAATACGTGTCGAATAAGTTTTGATCTATATTAGAATATTTTCAGGAAGTTCAAAATCAATATGTTTATTAAATCACGTTTCTTCATACAACACTTTAACCCATGTTTTGCCTTTTTAGACCCCGAATTTCAAAAAATCCCTTCTTGGCGAAGGTTAATTCTTCAAGATGTACCTACAGTCCTAAAATCATGTTTGTAGCTTCAGCGGTTTGGGCTGGGCGATGATAAATCAACCAATCAATCAGTCAGTCAGTCAGGATAAACAATCTATGTATAAAAAAATGGAAGCGGTACCACGCCCCCGTGTCAAAAACCCACCCCATTCCTCCTGTCGAAGGACACGACCCAATCGTTAGTTTGTACCGAGTGTCATTGATGTGAACGCTCTAGTGCCACGCCCCTTGTCCAACGCCCATTAAATTTTACCGGTGGAATGAGACGTTTACGTCATGACTCTGTACCAAATTTCAATGCTGTGCGAATTACAATTCCGGAGATATACCATATTAAAAAATTTAGTGGTATGGGCGGTGCCACACCCCCTAGTCCAAAATCCACCCTATTCCCCCTGCCGAAGGACACGACCAAATCGTTAGTTTGTACCGAGTTTCACTGATGTGAACGCTATAGTTCGAAAGTTACACCGGAATTTAAAAAGTGCCACGCCCCTTGTCCAACGCCCATTAAATTTTACCGGTCGAACAACATGTTTACGCCATGACACTGTACCAAATTTCAATGCTATACGACTTATAATTCCGAAGATATTTCGTATTAAAAAGTTGGCTTGTATGGGCGGTGCCACGCCCCCTTGTCAAAAACCCACCCTATTCTCCCTGTCGAAGGACACGACCAAATCGTTAGTTTGTACCGAGTTTCACTGATGTGAACGCTATAGTTCGAAAGTTACACCGGAATTTAAAAAGTGCCACGCCCCTTGTCCAACGCCCATTAAATTTTACCGGTCGAACAACATGTTTACGCCATGACACTGTACCAAATTTCAATGCTATACGACTTATAATTCTGAAGATATTCAATATTAAAGAATTGAGTTGTATGGGCGGTGCCACGCCCCCTTGAATAATGCCACGCCCCCTATGCTAAGAACCTTCCACACGGTGCCCGTAAACACACACGTAATATTTTATTAAAATAGGTCTGGTGGTTTGGGAGTCTATAGAACACATACGAAATTTATTTGATTTTTATATATATAGATTGAATGGATCTACAAGACTATAAACAAAGATGGTACTACTCTGTAGACTTTGCTACAAGGTTTGCTTCAAATACACTTTTATTGTTCAGCCTGAAAAGATGCTTTTTAGTACATTAACGAAATCATATATCGAAGAGTCTTACTGAACTAAGGTGCTGCTGTATCTGACCGCTTTTAGCAGAACTAACTAATGGCCACAAAACGCTCTGACCTGTGTAAAAAAATATATATGATCAGAACAGTGGCGCACGCAGGATTTTGTTTCGGGGAGGGGCTTTTGTGTAACTTTGTTGAGAACTTTGAAATAGAATTAAATTTAGATGTATGAATATACAGATTGAGATCCAAAAATGTATGTTTTCCCTACCTGACATAGCTATTTTGGTACTGAAAGTTCAAAATATAAAATTTAGTTAAAAGGAGACAATTTTTCTCTGTCATTTGATACCCATATCTCCATCATTGCACAACTGCAAGTATTTAAAAAAATATTTGAAATGTGTATGTCCTTAAAGTTTTAAAGTCCTTTACAAAGGACTTTGGGCCAGTAAATGAAAAACTGACTTTGCGAGGTTACTATAAATTACCTCTAGTTTCACGTCTATATCAACATTTGGATGGGTCTCGGCAAAAAATATTTTTTTTTCGTACGGTGTTATAAATGTAAAGTTTTTCACTCAGTGCATCATAACTTTGTAATTTTTCTTTCGATTCAATTGATGTTAGGCTTAGTATTTGCACAAATAATATATATTTATTTTTAGATTTTGAAACCAAAGTAGATAATTTATTTTATCTATAAAAAAAAACATTCAAAAATGTATTATTTTTGAAAATGGTCGAAAATTCACTTTTTTGCAACTTTCACCGTCAGCAATTTTTCCAAATCTCATCTGATTTAGATAATCTGTATATCTCTGGAAAGGCTTAGGTATTATCTTTTGACCGATGGACAGTTTGTGTTAGTCGGATGATTCGTTTACGAGATATGTGCTCATAACTGAAACAACAAAACTGGTTTTTCGAAGATTTTTCGAAAACGCTTCTTACAAAAATGTTTTGATCTTCAGTTTCGTGTTCAGCGGCCGGTCTAGAAAACACTTTTATTTTTAGGTGCATTTTTTGTGTCGAGGATTGTTATTGATGATTGAATATTGATGATTGAATCGGTTATAAATTACATTTCTGTACTAGTAGTTAACTTAAGGATATTTCGGGGGGGGGGGGGTTTAAACCCCAAAAACACTCCCCTGTGTGCGCCACTGGATCAGAATAAGCAGGATCGTTGAACCGTTCATCCATCTCATCCATTCAGCAGCTTTGCTCAGTTACCATTCAACAAATAAAGGCATCGCAATTATATAAAAAAATTCGCAACTATTGCGGTTATTCCAGCTAAGAATTCCTGTCTGAACCTTTAACTAAAGACGAAAATATTGGCATTCAATAAAATAATCTGATACTTTACCCATGAAACCATTAACCCATAATGACGCCCAAGAAAAAGTGCAGCCCATGTCTCAGCTTTTTCAACACATTAATGATTTTCATGATAAATCAATTCGATCTTGCAATTCAGCAGCTAATTGACTAATTCCATCTAATATCCACCTTCAGACTCATAGGTATGGTCTTCCAGGTGCCTTTTGAGCGACTATTGGATTATCACAAACCTCGTCTTGCCTTGTCCACTTACATCCTTTTTGAGTACGTTTATCATTCATGTAGATGTCCCCTGAAGTCCTTATGCCCCAACATCCAATACACAACGGTCGAGCTTACGATTTAAGGCCACCTTTCTCTCTCTCTCTTTTTGACGTACAATTAGAATTGTTTTACAAACATTTGGCCATAAAACAAACGCCTCCGCTTCAAGTCGTTTCGTTGCAAATGAGTTTCGGCCAACACCTGTGCCAAGTCTAGTCATAAAAACGCATAAATCAACCGTATTAACTATAGGCAGTGTCGTAACTCCGGCGCACAGTAATTCATTGATGTGTCCATGGAACGAGTGCGACAGGTTCAGCGTGCTGAGGATACTAAGTAAATCAGGATATAAGTAAATCAGGATGTAACTCCAAAGCGCTGCCATACTCCACGCTGTCGCGGCTGCCTTGGCGGGAATATACGAGTATTTATTTTTATTGCTCAGGCAGCAGTGGCGGCTGTAGTGGTAAAATAACGGTAATAGAAATACCAGCGAGTTGGGCATAAATTTAGCGCCAGCAGCAAAGGCTGGCAAATGTGCCCAAATGAAGAGTGCTGCGTAACAATGGCGTCGAACGGAAGGGGGTGGGGGCGACAGAGGCCGTCAGTACTGGGGACTGGAAATGCGCGCTCATAATGCGAAACTTATTAACATACTTCAAAGTGTGGCAGTGGTTGTGGCGCCGCGTAGCGTTGCGCACGCATGGTTGCATTTTCGATTACAGTGGCGGCTGGCAAACAAAAATCGCCTCGAAATGGCAAAAAAGGCAAAATAAATGCAGAAAGGCTGAAGTGGAAAATGGCAGCTAGAGCGTTTAGGGAACACGACGGCATAAACAAGCGTCGAATGGGCGTGGAAGTTGGAAAATGAGGCGCTGAAGAAATACAAACAAAAAAGAGTTAGAAAGAGAGCGAGGTAAAGAGTGAAAGAGAGATCGACATAGTGGTATGAAAAGTGGAAAATGGCAAAATTGTTGGTAGGCACTGATGCTGGTGTGAGTGTGTTGTTGTTGTTGTTGTTGTGTCCTTGTCATGCAGCGTCGAACGTTTACTAAAAACTATGCGAAAAGCAGCGCATTGCTGAAGCAAAACGGCAGCGCGGGCAAAGAACGAAGTAACGGCGAAGGCACTGCAGAAAATTATGAGCATTGTTATTGCGGCTGTTATGCTGTTTGGTTGTTGTTGTTGTAGTTGTTGTGGTGCTGTTTTGATGCTGCCAAGAACAAAGCGCGCGCGCGCACACAACAATAATAGCTACAACAAAGGCAATAACAACAAAGACAACAAAATCCCATAGCAATGTAATATTTTTCAGCGTTTTCTAGCGCAACGACGACGCACAATTTTTGTTGTTGCTTGTTGTTTTTTTTGTATTTTTTTTTGCCCAACATTCCCTTATGTCGCTTTGTTGTTGTCTTGCAGCTGCTAGAGTTGTAGTTGTTGTTGTGTTAATTTTCAAGCGAAAAATAGGTCAACTGCATGCAGTCGCTGGCAGCGCAAATCCCTGGCCAAAATATGTGTGTGTGTGTGTAAAGAAGGAGTGGAACTGGGCTGCAACGAGCGCTTGCGTTCGGTGTGCGTGTATGTGTGACTGCTACAAGTGCAACAATTTTGCTGTAGCTAAAAAATATATATCTACCTACACATACATACATACACATTTCTATGTTGCATGTATGTATGTCTAAGTGTGCGCGATCGCACCCAAATCGCATACCACGCACTACAACAACAATTTTCATACAATTTTTTGCTGCAACTGTGCAAACTTTTTAGTGCGCTACGCTGCCAGCTGAAAATTGCTTTTCTTTCTTTCTTTTGTTGTTTCTTTTTTTGTTGTTTTCGTTATATAAATGCAATTTTTTTTTTTGCTGTTCATCTCCTATATTTCGCTTTGCAGCCGCACAGTTCTGTTATTCGCGCAACTAGTGGTTAATATTTGATGCATTTGCCAGTGTTGCCACAGCTACTGTTGCGTGTCTGCATCCGCCTCATTCGACCAGTTGCAGTTTTTTGCAGCCAAAGTTGGCCTCTTAACGCCGCACTCTGCACGCTCGCAGCAACAAGTATGCATATGTATATTAGGTATACATAAATATCTATGCATATATATGTATGTATATATATGTGTGTGTGTGTGTGTATGCAGGCCATTTTTGCCGTTTTCCTTTTTCATTGCTGCTCTTAAAAATTTCTGCTATTCTCTGCTCTTTCTTGACTAGGATTTACTTTTTGATTGGATTTTTTATAATTCAAGCTTTTCTGTAAATGATGGCTTTAAAATTTACAACAGCGTAATGCAATTTCATGAAAAAAAAATTACTCATTTCAGTTTATTTTTCAACAAATTGTTTGTAAATTTTCAACTAATCAGACCAGCCAAAAGTAAAAGAAAAAATTATTAAAGTCCTTGGAAAACTGACTTGTTGAGATTTATTGCTCGTTCTTAGCTCTTTGAAGATTCCTTAGAAGATTTTGGAAAACTGACTTGTCAGAGATTTAATGCTCGGTTTCTTTCATTCGCAATAAGTAAGCACCGTGAAAGCAACAACAAAACGGCGCACAATTGCTACTCGGACTAGTCAGGACCTTAAAAAACAAAAACAAAACACCTTATTTTATTCCATAAATTTAGTTAAACTTATGCATTAAGTATTAATTAATTTTGCTTCTTTGTTTAGAATTACTTTGCATTATTTTCCAAGTCATATTTACTGGAATTCACTGGGCCTTAAATCATAAATTTTGCCAAATAAAAAACAAAACACTTTATTTTTATTCCATAAATTTAGTAACAGTTATGCATTAAGTATTAATTAATTTTGCTTCTTTATTTAGAATTAATTTGCATTATTTTCCAACTCATATTTACTGGAGTTAAAATATGATGAATCAAATAAGTTCGAAAGTTCATCAAATTACAAAGTAAAAAACAAAAAAACAAACACCTTATTTTATTCCATAAATTTCGTTAAAGTTATGCATTAAGTATTAATTAATTTTGCTTCTTTATTTAGAATTAATTTGCATTATTTTCCAACTCATATTTACTGGAGTTAAAATATGATGAATCAAATAAGTTCGAAAGTTCATCAAATTACAAAGTAAAAAACAAAAAAACAAACACCTTATTTTATTCCATAAATTTCGTTAAAGTTATGCATTAAGTATTAATTAATTTTGCTTCTTTATTTAGAATTACTTTGCATTATTTTCCAACTCATATTTACTGGAGTTCACTGGGCCTTAAATTATGATGAATGAAATAACTTCAAAAGTTCATAAATTTAAAAAATAAAAAACAAAAAAAACACCTTATTTTTATTCCACGACTTTAGTTAAACTTATGCATTAAGTATTAATTACTTTTCCTTATTTATTTAGAATTACTTTGCATTATTTTCCAACTCATATTTACTGGAGTTCACTGGGTTTTAAATTTGATTTAAATTTGATTCATCAAATAAATGCGAAAGTTCATACATTTTACAAAATATATCACAAAGTTTACTTAACCTGTGTTTATGTTTTTATTGTTGTATTTTTTACTTTATTTTATTTTTATTTTGTTTTTGTTCTCTTACTTTTTTCATTCCTTTATACCGTTGCTGTTGTTGTTGATATTCTACGAAAAATTTTAGCTCAAAGTCATAAAAATGCATTATTACTGTCGTAAATCGTTGTCATAAAATTCACTATTAATAGCGAACTGCAACAATAGTAACAACATAATTAATAATTAATTGACTGGCACGACAGCCCGCTTACGCGAGACTAAGGCCTAGCTTCCCGCAACCATAGTAACAACAACAACAACAAAAAAAGCACGAACAAATACCATAACAAAAAACAAGAGCAATAGCTTTGGGAGAAAACAAACAACAACTAACAAACAATGCAACAATAACTTGTTTACAATTTCATTTAGCCAGCAAAAAGAGATAAAATCTAAAAATAGTAGAATAACGAGTACAGAAGTTTTAGGAGAGTGGGGTGTGTACATAAAGCCGTGAGAAAATCTATTTGGAAAGTAATAAAAGTAAATTGCCATTGGTTGTGTTTAATACAGACATTTAAGTGGGTGGATTCGAAGCGTTGTGGTGTATTGACAAATTGGGTGAATTGAGTGAAAGGAAAAAGAAAAGAAGTGCAAAGGAAGAAGAGGTATTGAAAATGCCCTTTTAAAACTTTATCCTTGAGTATCCTTGCAAATTTAGAATAATTTTTTTTTTTTTAAATATATCTTAAGGACTACTATGTACGCTACTACATCCTTGAATTTCGTCCTTCTAACTTTATTAGTTTAAGATATAAAAAATGTAATACTTCTCTCTATAAAACAAAGATATATTGCACCGTACGACAAACATAAAATACTTAAATACTTGAGATTTCAAAGTCCTTTAAAAAAAATCCTGACGTCAGAGAGAAAAACTAAAAACGCAGTTTTACTACATTTGGCTCCCAATTTTGCGAATATATAGATTTTTTCGTGTCTTGAAATTTTTTGATTTTCGTCGCACGGTGTTAGAGGTTAAAAATTAAAGGTTAGAGATTCAAAATTTTAGAAACTACAAAATAAAGGAGGACTTCAAAACTGTTCGACTACTGGTTCGAAATTATTCGAATTCTATGCAGAACTAAGTGCTGAGATTTTACAACAAGCTAAATTAATCTTAATAAGCCTTCAAGTCCAATCTAGAACTAACTTCGTTTTTCAACGTACAAAATGTCTATGCAATATCTGAGCAGCCATTTTGCCATTGTTTCGCATTTGAAACATTCCATAAAACTTTCTTTCTTCATTCTTTCCATATTTATTTAATTTAATTTAATTTTATTTTATTTTATTTTATTTAATTTTATTTTATTTTATTTTATTTTATTTTATTTTATTTTATTTTATTTTATTATATTTTATTATATTTTATTTTATTTTATTTTATTTTATTTTATTTCATTTTATTTTATTTTATTTTATTTTATTTTATTTTATTTTATTTTATTTTATTTTATTTTATTTTATTTTATTTGGTTTTAGTTTAGTTTATTTGATTTTATTTTATTTTATTTTATTTTATTTTATTTTATTTTATTTTATTTTATTTTGTTTTATTTTATTTTATTTTATTTTATTTTATTTTATTTTATTTTATTTTATTTTATTTTATTTTATTTTATTTTATTTTATTTATTTCCCTTGTATTGAACTTTGCTTCCATCTATTTTGATCAGCCACTTTACTTTCCTAAAATCATTCATATGCTTTGGTCATTCGTTTCTGCAACACGTTAACCCCTTTTCAAATTCGCTCAATAAAATTGCACAAGTTTACTGCTTTCCCTACTGCGACCAGGACCATTTGGTGGGGAAACTACAAAAATATGCTTGGCACATAACCGCCAACCCACTTGTTCGCATACACAAGTAATACACTTTATTTACACCCGAAGCGAGCAAAACGACTCGAAAGCCAACGCGTTGCAGCGCTGACGCAACGGACACAACTGCGGACACGCGTGCCCCCATGTAAATGCCGTTATGAGGTCCATATTGTCGGTCAGATGGCGCCCGACCGCCATATTCCATAGTTTATTAAATCCCAACGACTTTGTTGTATGTTTACATATACTTATGCATGTGTGTGTGTGTGTGTGTGTGTTAGTGTGGCGTGTATATGCGACCAACAGCTGACGGTTGTAAATTTGCACATGCAAATAATTTCGCCACAGTCGGACATATGCGCGCTCCGGCGGCCACATTTTCATAAAAACTTGCACAAAAATCGACAAATACAAAACGCAAATGCGCTGGTAATAGGATTAAAGTTAAAAGAGTAATGGCGAACATTTTTGCCCGCCGCGCCTGTACCCAATCTTCACTCTTCATGTCGCGTAAGCGATACTGCACTCAATTACGATTCCTGGCGCAGCGCCAAAAACTATGCTAAAGTCTGTGCGACAGTCTGGCCGTCTGTCTTAGTCGACGCTGGAACTGTGCGTCCATTTCGTTGTCGTCTGTCTGGTGGCGCTCATATTTCATGCACTTTTATGACCAACACAAATAAAAGTGAGCTGCGGCGCGGACAATGTGGCGTTCGGTGGTGTGGCGGCGTCATATGTCCAGCGACCAGTTCAGCGCACCGAATGCAAACATGCAGGCTGCGTGTTGACCAAATCGTGTGTATGTATGTGTGTGTGTGGTTGTATGCGGTTTTAAGTATGTGTGTGTGTGTGTGTTTTTAGGCGCCTAAGCTCTGGCATAGTGAATTTTGAGGTAACCACAATGGCACACAAATAACAACAACAACAACAACAATGGAAACAACAATGACATCAGAAATAAGGCACACAAAAGTGCCAACAGAATATTTTAGCCCGAAAACATTTATTTGCATACATTTCGGCGCATAATAATTTACGCATGAAATGCGCCACATATGTTGCGGCCGCTGGACGTTGGCGGTTGCTTTGTTGCTTTTGTGGCTGTGCGCGTATTTATTGCCCCCGCCAATGTGCCAGCCATCCGAGCAAATAGCCCCAAATTAACCCAAACCGGTAGCCACTGCCCCGCTAACCCACTAATCCGCTGCCCACTGGACAAAATCTGCTGGCCGCATGATAATTCAGTTCTGTTTTGTTTTCATTTTCTAGTCGGCTATTTTTGGTTTTGTGCCACTTTTGTGCGTTTTTTTTTTGGTTTTTGTTTTTCTGTCGTTGGTGGTAGCGCGCACAGTGGGCGGTACATTGTGCTAACGGACGTGAGTATGAACTTAACGGTTCGTTGACATTTTCAACACACGCACACACAGCCAGACATATGGCACGCAAATTTGTGCAGACGTGTACATTTACACATTTCAATTGTTTATAAATACTACAACGACACACACACACACACACCCACACACAAGTACATATCCATATTCTCGTTCGAGTTGAGTTATAGCGACCGCTTAGTGCGTCTAATCAACAGTGGCTTTGTCGCTCACATTTGAGTGCATTTTTGTTGGTCAAAACTGACTGGCCCCGCACTACTAACACACACTCACACATCGACACCGACACTATTTGCCAAATTAACATTTTTATAAATGTGTGTAAAATTGTTGCTTTTCAAAATTGCTTGTTATTTTCACAATTTCATTGTTGTTTTTGTTCTCCTCTTTATCTCTAATTGCAGGTACGTTGGATTTGGACACATATTCGAAAACGCAAATTCAATTGTAAACGTTCGATAATGATTTCTGATGCCCCACATTTGGCTTAATTGCGTAAGCATAACACAATCAGTTACTCATTGTTTCGAAATATGCCATAAATTATGTTAATTTAGTTAATTACAAGAACGTGTGCAAACAATGCTTCGAGGACTAAAAACAATTTTCGGCTAAATGCATTTTGCAATGCGGCGATTAAATCGCAGTCAAAATTATGTAAATTGAATTAAAAAATATAAAAAAAATATATTCAGTTTTTTGTTGAAAATTGCATTTGGGAAATGGCTTTTAATTCAATAAAATTCAGCAATAAATAAATAAAGCACACCATAACAACGCAAGGAAGAGAAAACATATCAGAAAATATTTTTTTTTATATTTTAAAAATCGTAGTAAAAATTCAATTAGATTGAATTTAAAAATAATTAAAAAAAAATTTATTCGGTTTTGGTTGAAAACTGCATTTGGGAAATGGGTTTCAATTTAATAAACTTTAGCAATAAATAAATAAAAAATAAATAAATAAAGCATAACATAACCGTAGTAAAAATTCAATTAGTATAAATTTTTTTTATTATATTATATATTAATTATTATTAATAGAATTTAAAAATATTTAAAAAAATATACAAGGTGCGTCCCAAAGTAAACAGGACTTTTGCAATAGGGACGTTTCTGGTGGCGCCATCTATGTGTGAGGACATGCGTTGGAAAGGTACATCTTTCATTCACATACTGTCTAAATTTCATGACATTTGGTCTAGTAGACGCCGAAATATCCCGCTCAATGTGACAGTATGTTTTTAACTTTGGTACGAGAATGTCGATCAAACAAAGAGCTAATATTAAGTTCTGTTTTAAACTTGGTAAAACTTTTACCGAAACGTTTAAATTGTTAAAGCAAGTTTATGGTGATGATTGTTTATCCCGTGGCCGTGTTAATGAGTGGTTGAATCGATTCAAGAATGGTCGTGAAGACTTGAATGACGACGAACACGTCGGCCAGTCGAAATTTGTGATTACTGACGATGCCATCAAAACTGTGCGTGATTTTATCAAAATGCAGCCAAAATCATCATTGGAATTGATGGAAATGGAATTGAACATCTCCAAAACATCAATTGATCGCATTTTAACCGAACATTTGGGTCTCCGTAAAGTGTGTTCTCGCTTCATTCCGCACACTTTAACCGACGACCAAAAAGCGCAGAGAATTGAGCACGCAAAAGACATCGTTCGGGAAGCCAGACGTGATCCAAATTTCTTGTTCAACATCGTAACCGGTGACGAAACGTGGTGCTTTCAATATGATCCCGAAACAAAGCGTCAAAGTGCCGAATGGAAGCACCCAGATGAGCCAAATCCGAAAAAAACCCGCCGTGAGAAGTCAAAAATCAAAACTCATCTCATTTGTTTCTACGATTCAAAGGGAATAATTCATCCAGAGTTTGTTCCACCGGGAAAAGCAATTAACGCTTTGTTTTATGTTGAAGTTTTGAAGCGTTTGGTGCATCGCATTCGTCGTATTCGGCCAGAATATCGCGAGGAAGGAAGTTGGCGTTTATTGCATGATAATGCACCGGCTCACAGAGCCCTAGTTACGACCGATTATTTGACCAAAAATCGCATTTTTACCATCAATCATTCACCGTATTCGCCTGATATATCTCCCTGTGACTTCTACTTATTCGGTCAGTTGCATTTGCCGATGAAAGGAAACCGTTATAAGGACGTTGAGGACATCCAAAAGGCTTGTACCAACATTCTGAAGGCGATGCCGGCCGATGACCTAAAACACTCATTCCAAATGCTTTTGGACCGTGCAAAACGTTGTATCGAAGCAGAAGGAGAGTATTTTGAATAAATAAAAAGAATTATACAAAAATAATCATCCGTTTTCTTTATTTTATAAAAGTCCTGTTTACTTGCACCTTGTATATTCAGTTTTTGGTTGGAAATTGTATTTGGGAAATGGCTTTCAATTTAATAAAATTTAGCAATAAATAAAGAAAGCATAACATAACAATGTCATTTATAAAAATCGGAGTAACAATTAAAAAAAATTGAATTCAAAAATATTAACAAACAAATATTTATGGTGTTCACAGTTGCCACTATCGGAACGATTTCTTTATTTGGTGTTCAACGTTTGTTTGTCATTTGAGCGAGGCATTTTTATTTTGATAATTTTTCCACAATTGTTTAAAAGATATACAATGGGGTGCTCACAGTTAGATTGTTTTTTTAGGGAAAATTGCCCAAAATAAAATTTTCCCGCAAACTGTGAATACCATAATTGAGTTTTTGGTTGAAAATTGCATTTGGGAAAATTTATCAATAAATAAATAAATAAAGGGGCATTCCACGCGAAGCGGACAGGTAAAAAAACTCGATGTTTCCGATTTCAATAATATTTGAGTATGTTCTACCTATACGTATTATTGATACGTATACCAAATATTTTTGTGATATAATGACTAGTTAAAGAGTTATGGGACTTTGAAGTTTTCGACAGCCGGTTGGCATGCAGTACTTCAAAGCCGATTATGGAGTCATAAAATTATATATTAAAATAATTAAACCACTGGATTTCTTACTTCATTTACTGAGCTTTTTAATGGTCTTGTTGGAAAAGAAAAAAAATTTTTTTTTCGTAAAAAAAAACCAATTAATTTTTTTTCCTTGATTTTCACTAAGTTGGACCATTTTGTTTTTTTTTATTTTTTTTATATAAATTGCTAATATTGTATAGAACATTGGTGCCAACTTTTATAATGGGCGTGGAAGTGGATTAGGAGCTAGACTGAAAATACTGCCGAAGGGTGGCGTATTTTGGTACTTAATAGGTATTAAATATCAAATAAACTCATTTTTTTGATAACACAGGCCGACAAAATTCGAACAAATTTCAGAACCAGAAACCAGAGTCTACTTTTCCGAAGGTTTTTGGTGCGCTGAACAAGAATCTGGCCTCAGAATTGCTCCATCACGTTAGGTTTTCGAGATATCCTAACCTAAAAGTGCGAAAATTGCGGTTTTTGCCTATATTTGAGGTTATGTAGCATAGCTATTTTAACTTTTTTTTGTAAAATAACTGCTGGCATCTTAAAGTACAAGCCTTTCCCTTTCAAATGCGCCTTAGTTTTCTCAAAAGTCATTTTTCGTCTTTGAGATATCCAAAATTGAAGTTTGGAATACACATGAATTATACATTATACACAGAATTTCTCAAGTTTTGTACACCTCATGTGTATTCCAAACTTCAATTTTGGATATCTCAAAGACGAAAAATTACTTTTGAGCAAACTAAGGCGCATTTGGAAGGGAAAGGCTTGTACTTTAAGATGCCAGCAGTTATTTTACAAAAAAAAGTTAAAATAGCTATGCTACATAACCTCAAATATAGGCAAAAACCGCAATTTTCGCACTTTTAGGTTAGGATATCTCGAAAACCTAACGTGATGGAGCAATTCTGAGGCCAGATTCTTGTTCAGCGCACCAAAAACCTTCGGAAAAGTAGACTCTGGTTTCTGGTTCTGAAATTTGTTCGAATTTTGTCGGCCTGTGTTATCAAAAAAATGAGTTTATTTGATATTTAATACCTATTAAGTACCAAAATACGCCACCCTTCGGCAGTATTTTCAGTCTAGCTCCTAATCCACTTCCACGCCCATTATAAAAGTTGGCACCAATGTTCTATACAATATTAGCAATATATATAAAAAAAATAAAAAAAAACAAAATGGTCCAACTTAGTGAAAATCAAGGAAAAAAAATTAATTGGTTTTTTTTTTACGAAAAAAAAATTTTTTTTCTTTTCCAACAAGACCATTAAAAAGCTCAGTAAATGAAGTAAGAAATCCAGTGGTTTAATTATTTTAATATATAATTTTATGACTCCATAATCGGCTTTGAAGTACTGCATGCCAACCGGCTGTCGAAAACTTCAAAGTCCCATAACTCTTTAACTAGTCATTATATCACAAAAATATTTGGTATACGTATCAATAATACGTATAGGTAGAACATACTCAAATATTATTGAAATCGGAAACATCGAGTTTTTTTACCTGTCCGCTTCGCGTGGAATGCCTCAAAGCATAGCATAACAATGCAAGGAAGAGAAAAGATATAAGAAAATATTTTTTTTAATTTAAAAAAATCGAAGTAAAAATTGAATAAAGTTGAATTTAATAATATTTAAAAAATATAATTTAATTTTTTTTAATAATTGACTGGCACGACAGCCCGCTTACGCGAGACTAAGGCCTAGCTTCCCACAACTACCCGTGTTGTGCGTGTGAATTTGTACGCGGGTTGAAGGGACCTACAGTTTTTATGCCGGTTCCGAACGGCAGGTTGGGAGCTTTTTCATAAGCAATTTTTACTCTCAGAGGTTTGCCATTTCCAGCTGAGAGGACAGCCACCGAAAGAGAAAACGAGTTTTCCCGTTATTTTTTTAGGTGTTATTACAGGCAGTATTTGAACCTGAGGTTGCTGCCTTCGACTCGCGGTCCAACGCACTAACCAACTGAGCCACGGCGGCTGCCGTCTTAAAAAATATATATACATAAAATATATATATTTTTGGTTGAAAATTTCAATTTAATAAAATTTTATAAGAAAATATTGTTTTTAATTTAAAAAAATTGAAGTAAAGTATTAATTAAGTTGAATTTAAAAATATTAAAAATATATTCAGTTTTTGGTTGAAAATTGCATTTGCGAAATGGCTTTTAATTTAATAAAATTTAACAATAAATAAATAAAGCATAACATAACAATGCAAGGAAGAGAAAAAAAATCAGAAAATATTTTTTTTAATTTTAAAAAATCGGAGGAAAAATTCAAATAAAATGGAATTTAAAAATATAAAAAAAACTATATTCAGTTTTTGGTTGAAAATTGCATTTGGGAAATGGCTTTCAATTTAATAAAATTTAGCAATAAATAAATAAAGCATAACATAACAATGCAAGGAAGAGAAAAAATATCAGAAAATATTTTTTTTTTATTTTTTAGTGGTTGCATTGTCCCTATTCCGCCATTTTGATATCACAAATTCTGGTTGATTTTGCTTGGAAGGCGTGTCAAGTCTTTAGAACGTTGTAACTATTCAGTGGCGAACACAGCATTAATTTTTTGGGGGTGGTTTTGCGTACAACTTTTGAGCCGAATACCATTCGAAACCATATTTTGTACCAGCATTTTTTGTGTTTGAGGGGGATTGAACCCCGAACCCCTGTATGCGGCACTGTAACTATTATATTAAATTGAAAAAGTTAATGAAGTCAAGTAGTGATTTGCAATATACAAGTTTTGAAAAGATGCTACCACGAAGAATTTTCAGCATCGTTTCCTTGGATTTTCAAATCTTCCATGGGAAATTTTGAGCCTATTTTTGGCAAGGCGCAGAGTTCTTCTAGACAGTGAGTCATTTTTTCGGATTTTAGCCCCATTAAAGAGTTAAACGATTTTTAAAAAGCTGCCGTTTTTCAAAGTTATCATTCAGCTTTTAATAACTAAAGTTTTTTGCTAAATATTGGCAACTTTGAGCCAACCTTTGTAAAGCTGAATTGTTCAACTAAACTAATAAAGTTAGAAAGACGAAATTCAAGGATGTGGTAGTGTACATATTATTCCTTAAGATATATTTTTTCAAAAAATACTATTGGAAATTTCCAAGGATATTCAGGGATAAACTTTTAAAAGGACATTTTCAATACCTCTTCGTCCTTTTGCACCAAAACATTAAATTTTCTAAGATTCTGAGGATTCTTCTCTTTCCTTTGATACCTATTTTGTTATTCTACAATTCGCTGAATTTGTAAAATAATTTTTTGAAATAAACATGTCCTTGAAATTTCAAAGTCCTTTTAAAACAAATTCCTGACGTCAGACAGAAAAACTAAAAAGCAGTTTTACTACATTTGGCCTCTAGTTTCGCAAGTATATCGATTTTGTTGTGTGTATTGAAATTTTTTGATGTTTGTTTACAAACCATATTTTCAAAAGGATGTAATTTTTCAAAGTAATCATTCAGCTTTGAACTATTAAAAATTTGTGGAAAATATTGGCAACTTTGAGCCAACTTTTGGAAATCTAAAGAGTTCTACTGGACTACGAACCATATTTTCAAAAAGTTGTCTTTTTTCAAAGTCATCATTCAGTTCTGAATAACTAAAATTTTCTGCTAAATATTGGCAACTTTGAGCCAACCTTTGGAAAGCTGAAGAGTTCTACTAGACTACAAACCATATTTTTAAAAAGTTGTCCTTCTTCAAATTCATCATTCAACTTTGAATTACTAAAGGTTTAAGGTAAATATTGACAATTTCGAGCCAACTTTTAGAAAGCTGAAGAGTTCTACTAGACTACAAACCATGTTTTCAAAATGTTGCCTTTTTCCAAAATCATCATTCAGCTTGAAATAAAGTTTTTTGCTAAATATTGGAAACTTCGGGCCAACCTTTGGAAAGTTGAAGAGTTTTTCTAGATTTTCTAAATTTTTCTTTTTTTAATTTTAATTTTTTAAAGTTCAAAGTTCATTTAGCTTTGAATTACTGACGTTTTGTAGTAAATATTGGCAACCTTTGGAAATCTGAAGAGTTCTACTAGACTAAGAACCATAATTGATACTGCTAGCCTTTTTGGTTTGGAAGTTACAGGCATTTAATCGATTTCAAAAAAGAATTTTTTTTCAAAATTCAGCCACCAATATCGATTTTCATAAATTTGATCTCTTCGAACTCTTCGTCTTGTTCAAGGCTCTCGCTGTTGTTCTGTCGTGGCATGTAGAACAAGTTAGAAGTTAGGTTAGGTTAGGTTGTGGTGGCTGCCTCTATAAGAGACACACTCGGAGGCCTATTGTGAGGCCCATTGTGATACCACATATTTCATCCGTTTTTGAAATGTGTATGCAACACTTTTTTCCAACATATGTTACAGCTCAAATTTAATTTCATTTCACTTTGGGGGGGATGGGACCTACAGATCAAGTTACCTTTGACTCAATGTTCAATGTTGAATCTCTGCTTTGCTGCATACATTTCGGCGTTAGGACTATCTAAGCCAATGTTTTCAACAATCGATCAGCATCTTTTTTCGTTCAATTCAACTCTGCCATAGAATTTTTAAATTACTAAAAATTTAAAATAATCACAACGTTTCTTCACACACGTTTCTATAAATAAACTTTAATTATGTCGAAAATTTAATACACAATAAAACTTTGCAGGAAATAAACAAGCAACAAATACAATAAAACTCATTCACATTGGCTAACAAACAACAACAACATTCAGGTTAACTGCCAAAGTTTCACTTTTAATGATGGCAAAAGTCGACTCGTAAAGAATTCAAACAAGAAAAGCAATGAACAACAACAATAATAACAACAAAATCGCAGCGAATTAACTTTCGCTTACAATTCGAGAAACAAATATTACACTCGAGAGCGTTAATTTTGTTTCGCATGGACTATTTATGCGCTCGTACGGCATATTTCAGCAGTTGAGCATTTCAACGCCAATGAAAATATTTAGGTCAAATGTGCAAATGTTGTAAAAATAAGAATCCACTAAAAACGGCAACGTGGCAGTGCGGCAGCAAAATTCCCAAACGAAGAAGAATTGCCAAAGCACCATTAACCCCTTTTTTGTTTTTTTTTTTTTGTTTCGCCTGATGTGGCTTACTCCTTGTTGTTTGTGTATGTATGCGTTTATGTGTTTGTGTGTGTGTGCGTGAAGGTAAGCAGCAAGCAGCGCAGCAACAGCAGAAAAAGGAGAGTAAATCCACAAAATTTAATATTCAAAGAGGAATATGGAAAGCCAGGACGAGGCGCAAATGCGGCCAAATGCTGTCAAATGGCGTAGTGCGTGTGTTGGCATATTTCGCTCTCGATGTGTGCGGGTGTGAGTGCTTGAAAGTGTGTGCGTAAGTGCAAAGAAACGCACACGACAGCATACGTTAGCTGCCCCACTGCGGAAAGGATATGGTTAGGCTGTGAAGCGACACAGTACGCAGGCGAGGCGAGGCGAGGGTGAAAAATTAAATAAAAACGAATAAGAGAAAAACATTCCAGCAGCATCCAGGGATAGCACGAAACGCGACAGGCAACAGTCAACTGTCACATCGACAACATCGGAGCGTGCTTGCGGCAAAAGCGACAAAGCTTTTGAGCGCTTTCGAGCGAGAAAGAGCACAATTATTTTGCTCTCTTTTTCAGACACTCTCGGTTGTGCTGCACGCAGCAAGGCAACTTTTCAACTTCCAACAATTTCTTTTATGCAGCTATTTTGCCATGAGGACGCTTTACAAGGCGGGGCGGGGACGAGCGACGGTTATAACGAACGCATTTTTGTGCGCTGATTAACTTGGCTTGTTAATTCAATTTGCCTATTAAGCACCCTGTATGTGTGTTTGGCTGCGCGAGTGCAACTGTCTCTACGTATGTGTGTATGTGTGTGTGTATTGGTGTGTATGCCTTCGTGCTTAGCAGCAACACCCACACGGCGCGCAAACATTGCCACCAATTTGAACAACAACAACAACAACAACAACAACAACAACAGCGTTCGTCGTTCATGCCGCCATATGGGGTGTGCGGTGTTGTTGTTGTTGTTAGCGTAGCTGGTGTTTGTGTTTGTATACGTTGTTGTTGCTGTTGTTGCTGTTATTGTTAATGTGTGCATGTTGTGACGTTAATTTTCACTTAACTTATTTGCTGTTGTCCTTATTGAATGTTGTTGCTTGCCACACACTGTTTTTTGTACTCGTTTGCTATTGTTAGTTTTGTTGTTGTTGCACTTCGTTGCTTTATCAATTTCGCTGGCGCTTCTAATGTCCCTGCTCGCTTTCTCTATTCGCATTTTTTTATTTATGCTATTTTTTTTTTGCATTTTCCTTTTCTCTGCTGGCTGCTTCATCTCCACAACGGTGGAGCTTGACTGCTTCGGCTGTTGCGCCGCTTAAAGTGAGCGGAAATATGGGTCAAGTTTTTGTTATTAATGCTGAACTCATAGAGTTGAGAGTCGCTGGAAATGAGGTAAGCAGCAACATGGCTGGAATGCGTAACAAAAGTGGCCACATAGGCTGATGCGATTAATAGCGAAATACAATGAAAAAAAAGAAATTATGTAGTAATCGGGGCAAAATTTAAGATTGCATATGGAAATATATGTGGCAACCCGCAACCCGCGCGTTTTCAAGGCAATTTACTAATAGTTAGGTTAGTTTAGGTTAATCTGGTTGGTAAATTGTATTTAATATTTTTAAATATTATGTTTGTGTTCTATTTGCATAGACTAGAGATTTCACAAAAGAAAAACTTGCGCAATTTTGGTGATATACAAATTTATATAAAAATGTTGATATAAAAATGTTGTGACATGACTCGGTCTGAAAATCGTTATCGATTACTTTCATAATAATAATCGATCATAAAAACCGTTATCGATTATTTTCATAATAATAATCGATAATAAAAATCGTTATCGATTATTTTCATAATAATAATCGATCATGATTTTTCCCTTGTATAGCGTTTCCCATTTTTAATAAACGGAACAATTGTAGAGAACAGCTGTTAAATTTCAGAGCTGCCACTTGAAAAGAGAAATTATGCCATCAAATTTAAATTTATTTCTTTATTTATTTACAGAAAATATTAATAATAATAATAAAAAAAATTCTAAATTTGAAAAAAATTTTAAATAAATTATGTAAAATTACGTTTAGAGAAATTATTGCATGTCAAGGACAACAGTCACTTGAATAGAAAAATTATGCAATCAAATTTAAATTGTGAAATATGAAAATAATACTTAATAAAAAAATTAGAAATTAAAAAGAAATTTCAAATAAATTATTTCAAATGGCGTTTAGAGAAATTAATGCATGTCAAGGATAGCAGTCACTTAAATAGAAAAATTATGTCATCAATTTGAAATTTTTTTTTTGGAACACCTTATATGGAAATAGTAACAACAAAAAATATAAAAAATCAAAATTCAATAATTTCAATAAAATTTCAAAATTTCTTTAACCCATTTTCGGCCGCTACCAGAAATAGCCAATATTTTTGTAATTCCTTTTAAGGACTTACATTTAGGACCTTAATCAAGAATATTTTTGGATTTTTTTTGTGTTTTTTTTTTACAAATTTTTTTTTATAAATTAATAAAAATTCAATTTCAAATAAAAACAAATATATATGTACATAGTTTTAGTCAAATAATAATCAAGCATGAAAACAAACAATTGTTGGCTTATATATGTACATACATGACGACTTCTGGCCAATGGTCAATTTTTCGACTACTGAAAAGTACGCGGTGCTGAGAGGTAAAAATATTTTCATAATCTTATGGATATCAATTGATTGTGGAAATTTGGTCTTTAGGCTTCATAAATAATCAATAATAAATCAATAATTTGAAAAGGTTATATATTTTTCAGAATATTCAAAATATGACTAAAAAAATGCTTTTTTCGTGCATTCGCCAACATCTCTAAATTTATCGTTTTTAAAAAAAATTATTATTTCGAGGGGTAACCAAAAGACCAAAGCTATTTTCTGCATCAAAAGTTCAAAGATATAATGTCTAAGTGCAGAGCTACTCTCCTTCAAAGTGGCTGGTCGAAAAATCGACCAGCGGCCGAAAATGGGTTAAGTAAAGAAATGTAGTGATTCCACGACAGCAGCCACTTGAAGAGAAAAATTATGAAATCAAATTTAAAGTGTGGGCTTTTATTGGGCGACCCTATACGAAAATAATAATAATAATTAATAAAATAAATTCAAAAACATTTCAAATAAAATATCTCAAACGTCCTTTAACGAAATGCAATGACTTAAAGTTTGAGTAGCTAAAATTAAAAAAAAAATGGTTTCAACTAAAACCTTGTTAACATGTAATCCAACGCACTGTTCAACAGCTCTAACGGAATCATTTTTACACTTTTTTTCTGATTATAAAATCTAAATAAATATTTTTTGATTATATCGCATATGATTTATTCTATGACAAGGACGAAATTAATTTATGTCAACGACAGCAGCCACTTGAATGGAAAAATTATGAAACCAAATTTAAATTGTGGACTTTTATTGGGGCACCCTATATGAAAATAATAATAATAATTAATAAAATAAATTCAAAACAATTTCAAATAAAATATCTCAAACGTCCTTTAAAGAAATGCAATGACTTCAAGTTTGAGTAGCTAAAATATTTTTGAAAAATGGTTTCAATTGAAACCTTGTTAACTTGCAATCCAACACACTGTTCAACAGCTCTAACGAAATAATTTTTTACAATTTTCTTTTCTGATAAAAGAAATATTATTATGATCATATCACATATGATTTATTCTATGACAAGGACGAAATTAAAACATGGCAAGGACAGCAGCCACTTGAATAGAAAAATGATGTCATCAAATTTAAATTATGAAATATGAAAATAATAATAATAAATTATATAAAAATTCAACAAATTTCAAATAAATTATTTCAAATCTCCTCTAAAGAAATGCCATGACTCCGAGTTTGAGTAGCTAAAATGGTAGTAGAAAAAATGGTTTCAACTAAAAATTGTTTACTTGTAATTCAACACACTGTTCAACAGCTCTAACGAAATCATTTTTTACACTTTTCTTTACGGCTAAAATAAATATTATTTTGATCATATCACATATGATTTATTCTATGACAAGGACAAAATTAATACATGTCAAGGACAGCAGCACTTGACACCGGAACCGAATCTAACAAAAATCAATCAAAACCAAGCAACTCCTTTTCAATTTTTCTATCCTTTGCAGCTGCCGTGTGTTAACATCGAATTCAGCTTCGCATTTAACAACGCTTTGTTATGACTTGCGTCATTCAATAACGCCACTACAAACCATTGAACTCGCCACGCCGTGCTGTTCTATTTTTCGCGCTACATTTTCCGGATTTCCAATTTTCACTCACAAATTTACCGTATGAAGGCGCACGCTCGCGTGTTTTGCTTTGCTTTACTTTTGCGCACGCACGCTCGCCCCACCAACCGACCGACCGACCGACCGACCGGCTGTCTGTTTGCCTGTCAATGAAAAATGAATTTCCGTTAGCTGGGTATTGCGAGTAAATATGATTGTGTGTGTGTGTGTGTGTTGCGGCGTTTCTAACATACACTTGGCCACCTTGGCCACACACACACACACACACATGGACACACGCGCTCCCACAACTGTATTAGACGCAATTACTTAACGTCACCAGCACAAATGAAATCGAAACGAATTTCAAGTCATTTTTCAACATAACCGGATTTCCTTCACTGATTACAGCAACACCAAACGCAGCGGCAGCACACAAACATGGCAACGGCAACTGCAGCTGAAGGCAAACAAAGGCGGCAACGCTAACCGATTTGCTGCTGTATGGGTGCATGAGTTTGAATGTATGCGTGTGTGTGTGTGTGTGTGTCTATTGATGTTTGTTTCCTTTGTGTGTATATGATTGCAGCAAAATTTTGGTTTTGTGATTAATGAACTTGCACTGCGCTGGACGTGATTTGATTTTAGTCTTTTTTTTAATCTTTTATTATTTAAAAAGTTTTAACATTTTTTAAGTTATCATAGAGATTTTGCAAGCTATTTTTAATGGAAACACATTACCATTTAAAAGCCTATATCTGCAGAGCTAATAATTTGCTGTTCAATTCGCAGCGCTGCCGAACTTTGCCACTCAAGCAATAATCCTGATGGGTCACATGAAATATTCAACTGTTGATAAACAAAAACATGCGCGCTGTGTCAATAAATTTGACATAATACTGAAAGCAGATAAAAAGCCAACAACAAGCAAATGTAAACAAGCGCACACACACACTCACACACACACTCATATGGGCACAAAATATGGCGCCATATAACCCAGCAGCGCGTAAACATTAATTTCATGCCACTGAAATAAATTACAAAGATGAATATATTTTTTACGTATGGCACATTAAAAATATATATTGCAATATTCACGTGATGGCGATGGGATATTTTATATATATTGCTTTAAATGCATCAAAGATAGCGAAGGGCGCAAAGTGAAAATCGAAAGGTAGCATTGATACAAAGTGAATATTTGCATTCATTCTTTAGTTATTGAGTGATATTCTAAAAAATGCATAACAATTTTTTGCTGTCAAGCATATAGCAAAGCTCTAATAAATAATTTAATTCTAAAAGAAAGCAGACAGATAGCTGAAAAAAAATAATCTGAATTTGGTGTAGTCTGAGAAGAGATTCGAACTTATTACCTCTAATATCATGTTCCCACCTTAGTAAAACACGCCTTCTCGGCATGTTTTATATTTTTGGCTGAAAATAACTTTTCATTTTTGAAATACCGTCAAACGAGAATACCTTAGTGAGAAGTTTTCAGTAGAAACACGAACGAAAACATCTCAAGATCGAACACAACTCTGTAAAAAAACTGTTATAAAGTTTATATTGTTCCTAAAAGATATTACCGAGAAGAAGATGCTATTCGTGTTTGGGTAGCTTTCTAAAGACTTTCATCGAAGCTGCATGGACAAAGAAAAGAAGGGAAACGCACTTCACCTTCTATGCACTTGTCCTGGAATATGTTAAAGAAGAGACTCACCTCTGTAACTTCTTCTTCAAAAATCTAAGGGATCTATCGCCTTGACTATGCACAGTCTACTAGGCTTCGTACAGAGCTCAAAGAGAGAGTGAAAGAAAGTGCACTTCACCTTCTATGCATTTGTGCCACTTTATCTAGAAGAGGAAAGCCTCACCTGTGTGACTTCTTCTTCCACAATCTAGGGGATCTAGACGATAGAACTATTCACAGTCTACTAGACTTCTCTGGTTCAATAAGTGAGCGGACCCAAGTTCGATTGATTGTGGCATCACAAAAAGCTTTTATGGCCTAAATGAGCTCTGCTTTGTTACAAAAACAAATAATACCCCGAACTATTTTACAACTAATTTTTGCTAAATTTCTATAAAATAAGAAACTAATTTACCAAAAAAAAGTAAAGGTAAAAAAAAAATATACAAAAAATTTAAAAATAAGCATACAAAATTTTCTACTTCTAAAAGAGCGAAAGAAAAAAGTGACTCAAAGATAAAATCATAAATTAAAAACTGTGCAATTTATTGACTGAACACTTCAAAAGGGGGGAGACCTTCAAATTTAAAAAAAAAATTGTATACATTAAAAATAAATAAATACAATATTAGCTGCAAATTGTTTTCAAAAAATTCTCGAAAGTGTTTTTTGCTCTCGCTCATCATTCAGTTTTGGGCGACCCAAATTTTTATCGTCTCTCAACAAGTCTCTGAAAACCGCATTTAATTCGTCGTAAGTTTATGTAAGATTTTTTCTACCTTGAATTTTTTCCCATTTTCACAAAAACACTCACTTTGACTGACTCAACCCACTTGACTGTAAAACAACAACTACGAATCTAAAATTTCTCAAATTTTATTGAGTAACTTTTAAAAGAAGCGCAAACTGATTCCCTACCTTTCGTTGATGAGTGCTGCCATCTTCAGGTTGAGATTGAAAACTATTCAAATCACCCTCGTATGGCCATATGTAGAGTGCAATACAACAACAACAAGTTCATAATGCATGTGTATTTTAAAAGCATAAAACATGTGTCGTGTGTAAATAAAATAATAAAATATTAGTTGACAGCAACATTTTTTAAAATTGACATTTATTGGCCACATTGCCATGCATAACAACAACTACGACAATAATAACCAAAACAAAAACAAACACACATGCAATAAATTTTGAATAATGGTTTCAATGAAACTAATATTTGGAGCAGCAATAAAAACGTTGAGCAATATGAAAAAACAAATAAAAATATGTCTGCTATTTGACCTCAATTCATAGGTGTATGCAGAAAATTTCTATTGAAACACTGCTATAAAGTTTTTATAAATTTTTAATTCATAATTTATAATTGATTAAACAGATTTAACTAAAAAATAGCCATTAGAGGAGTGCAGTGGGTCACAGCAATAAAATGTTAAAATAAAATATTGCAATGGCAGAGATTTATAAACATTTTAATAAACCAGATTTGAAGCTGGAACTAACTAAAAGAATTAATTAAAAATTATCTAAACTATTTGTGCATGTAAAATTGACTAAAAGACTGCTTGAAGCTGAAATCTATAGGTGAACATTTATTAGAGTTAAACTGCATAGAGCAAGACTTCTCAAAGACTCGAAGGACTCAAAAATAAAAAAAAAATATTTTTTAAAATTTCAATTAAAATAAAATTAAATTAAATTTCATTGGAGTTAAACTGCATAGAACAAGATTTCTCGAGGACTCGAAAATGTAAATAAAATTATTTATTATAATAAAATTATTTTTTCATGTGAAATTCACTAAAAGACTCGAAAATTTAAATAAAACTATTTATTAAAATTTCAAGAAAATAATTTTTGCATGTAAAATTGACTAAAAGACTGCTAAAAGCTTAAATTTATAGGTCCACCTTCATTGGAGTTAAACTGCATAGAACAAGACTTCTCAAGGACTCGAAAATTTAAATAAAGCTATTTATTAAAATTTCAATAAAATTATTTTTGCATGTGAAATTGACTAAAAGACTGCTAAAAGCTTAAATTTATAGGTCTACCTTCATTGGAGTTAAACTGCATAGAACAAGACTTATCAAGGACTCGAAAATTTAAATAAAATGATATATTAAAATTTCAATTAAAATATTTTTGCATGTGAAATTTACTAAAAGACTGCTAAAAGCTTAAATTTATAGGTCTACCTTCATTGGAGTTAAACTGCATAGAACGAGAATTTCAAGGACTCGAAAATTTAAATGAAATTATTTATTAAAATTTTAATAAAATAATTTTTTCATGTGAAATTGACTAAAAGACTCGAAAATTTAAATAAAACTATTTATTAAAATTTCAAAAATATAATTTTTGCATGTAAAATTGACTAGAAGACTGCTTAAAGCTTAATTTTATAGGTCTACCTTCATTGGAGTTAAACTGCATAGAAAAAGACTTCTCAAGGACTCGAAAATTTCAATAAAATTATTTATTAAAATTTCAATTAAAATATTTTTGCATGTGAAATTGACTAAAAGACTGCTTAAAGCTTAAATCCATTGGCCGCCATTGATTACAGTTAAAATGTATAGGTCAAACCTTTTCAAGGACTCAAAGAATTTAGAAAAAATCTTAATTGAAAAAAAATATAACAGAAAATAGGACCCACTAAGCTATTTTAAAAACTCTTAGCTCATTCTAAAATACCAAAGTTTTTCAATTACAAAAAATTCAAAAATTTCCATCAATTTGTGCTAATCAATTTCAATTTTTTCAAATCTCCGAAAACTGATTTCTTCAGTTCCCACTAAACATCAATGGCACCTCATACACGTTTATCACTTTAAAAAACTGGCTGCAACTCAAATCTAATACTGCCCATTACCGGTGAGTAGCCCATTTATTAGCTGGAAACTTGAAACCGCTGCCGGCGTAAAATTCGCATACCTACTTCGGTACCGCAAATGCGGAACGATAGCACATTTGTAGTCAAGCTCAAACCGTTGACCAATCGATGCTGAAGGTTCTCTCACTTCTTTCCATACCTTTTTCCCTACATTCTCTCTAACTTTTTCTTCGTTTCCTCGCAGCAAACGTTGCGCAACTGTTCAAAATTCGCAAATTCCTTTACAGACGTTTAAAATGGCGCTACCCAAGTAGCTGCGGCACATGCTTCTTCTTATGAATGCTGCTGCTGCTGTTGTTGTTGTTCTGGACTGTCCAAAAATATGCCTGACCAGGCCGTCTATTATGGCATGTAATTTATTTTCGGCCATATTGAGTTTAGATGCGGCATTAACGCACACCAACACCGGCGCACATGGTGCAGTACGGCAGCCGGCAGTCGCCCCTCTTCCCTCTCTCCAACCCAACTATCTACACCAATTGACTGTCATTCGGCAGTTGCAGAAATGTTTGTGTTCGCACTTTTGTCGTTCGCACAATGCCGCCCGATACGCTCAGCCAGCCAGCTGTCGCTCGCCCCGCGCCTTCTCAATCATCATTTTTTTTGCTGTGCTGGTCAGCCGAAGAAACTTGTGGATTTGCAGAAAATTGAATGCCTTAGACTTTTTCTCGGACATTAACTGCTTAACCGGGTTTTTGCTGGCTGCATGCAAGCATCCACAGCACTGTGGCTGCTTGAAAACTCGTTGTATGTGTGTGTGTGTGTGTGTGTATGTTATTCTTTAGTCTTCAGCCTGCTTTGCTGGCTGTTTTGTTTGGCTGAGTAGATGTATGTATCTGTGAGTGAATCAGTGTGTGTGTGTGTTATTAATGCCTACAAAAACGTCCCACATAAATTGCCGCCGTATACGTGAGAACCCACATTCCAGTATGGACTCCTGCACGCTTTGTTGTTGTTAGTGCAATTCTAAGCCCGAAGACAGTAGTGGCCGAGCGGCAAGGTTGTGTTTTAAAGGGCACTTTGGCATGTTTCGATTTTGGACAGCAAACATTTCTTGCTTTACCTACCCACACGCACACGCACAGCACCACAAAATTACGCCAAGTTTGCATTATGTGTGTGTGTGTGTGACTGGGCGCCGCCTGGTTAACATGGCCATTATTATCGTAAATGTTAATGTTATCTTAGTTAAGGTTGTGATTCTCGTATTTGTTTGGGTTAAATTGAGTCGAAATTACTGCCACATTTGATGGCCAATGACACACTTTGCCGACCGCCGTTGGCTCGTTCCAGCTGCTACCTCGGCGCCGCTTGCTACCTTTATCCTTTTTTTCTTCCTTTTGTTCAAACTGTGTGCTTGCCTTTTTGGTGTTTAATGAAAAATTATGAATGGCTTTTGACGAGCTTAGCTCGCATTAAACGATTTCGTTTAACATTTTTATGCGCCATTTTTTTCATTGGCTTGTTGTGGCTGAAAGCTGTGCGGCGCCTTTGGCTGCTTTGAAAGTTGAAAGCGTTTGTATGGCTGAATGGCAGGAAGTGGCCAGACAATGAGTTATCGACTATGCAATTGAAACGGACAGCAAAGATTGCGATTGGTTGAAAATTAATGAATACGAATGAATCGAGCTGGCTGGCTGGTTGGTTGAAGTGAACGTGGAAGTGCGAATGATACGGAAGTTATAAACTGAGTTGTGGCAGCGATATGGCAATCAATTGATGTGTCATTGCTTGTGATTAATTGAAGCATCAATACTAGGAAAACGTATTGTGATGACTTCACAAGAGAAATGCAAGGCAAGTGGGAATTTAAACATTAAAACTGGAAATTGAAATTTGGTAAACTTTGAAAATGATAAAATTTTAAATGAATATATATATGAATATACTATATATGAATATATATGAATAATAATATATTAATAATAATAATAACGGAAGTCTTTGGATTGGATTGTTTCACCAATTTTTTGTTGTTGCGCAATTTCGAAATTTTCTCAATTTATTCTCAATTTAGGTTTAAATTGATTTCAATTTTAAACAAAATATCTGAATTTGGCTACATGCGATTAGTGCTAAATTGACCAAAAATTGAGGTTGATTTTTCATGCAACCCTGTGTAGTGCTGTTATCATGAACAATTTTATTCACAATAGACCGAAACAAAATAAGAAAAAGAAACTGACGAAGGCAAAATATTAACAATAGTTTTTTTTAATTTTTTTTGGGACCTTAAGTACTCTCTGAATGTGTGTCCTTTTTCGTTATTTTCGAGGTATTATAATAATGAAAGAAACATAAACAGAAACATAGCAAAATAATTACAAAACCGTGTCGAGACCGAATTTTTTCAGCAGTTGTTGGAGAAGAGCTCAATTATTTTCTCAGACTTAAAAGAAAGTCACTTTACCTATTTGGCAACAAGTCCTGTTCAGACAGCCAAAGAAATTGGGGCAATTTAGTTCTTAACTGTTTTTATCGCTTTTGTTGTTCACACAGCTCAATTAAGCTGTTATCGATAATGTTATCGATCATGTTTTGTTTTTGACGGAGGAAAGTTTTTTTTTTAAATATTTATTGAACTTTTAGTAATATATTTTCAAGATTCCTAGTGATGACACATTTTTACGACGAAGGCAAAATATTAACAATAGTTTTTTTTAAAAAAGGCCCTGAAGTTTCTGCAGTCTCAATGAGAAAGTCCAATCACAAAGTTTTTGCTTAGATTGCTTCACCTGGCCTCTGACTTTCCTTTCATGCCATTACTGTTTATTGTAAAATTTTAAAAAATTTTAAAATTCCAATTGAAAATGCCAAAATTTGTAGTTCCCTAACAAATATTGTAAACCACTTTCCAAAGCGTATGCGGCCGTTAAAAAAAATATTCCAAACATATTCAGCTATTGTTGTGTGCCACGAAAGCCAATTCTATCGAATGATATGAAAAGGATAATCGATAACTTAAATTTGAGCACCAATTTTATTGAATATTTTATTGTGTTTCGCATACGACAGATCCATTTACACGTACAACACAATTTTCAATAAAATCAAATTTAACAAACAACAAAATACACTAAATAAAAGACGAAAAGGGGAGCAAGCCAATGCGAACAGGAAAGAATTGGGAATCTGCTGAAATGCAGCCAAACAACAGCAACAATGAAGCGCACAACAACGACAGTTAGTTACAGACTCCACCAACGCATTGCCACAACAAGCCAACATTCTGCCTCATGCCCCCTCCCTCAAGCAAACCCGACCATCCACCATGCGCCATTTAATTTTTTCTACGTTGGTCATTGCCATTTAACGAGCCGAATGTTGGTATTTTTATGCAGCAGCCGACTGGGAAAAAGGTTGTGGAAGGAAGGGGGGGGTGCGGAAGGTTTTGTTGTTTAGGGTTCGTTTAGCTGGGATGATAGGCGGCGACTGTGGCGCATTGTTGCCGCATAGCTGGGTCCTTACAAATATGAGAGACGTATTTAAAAACAACAACAACAACAAGCACAACAAAATCATTGCCTTTGCCGGCTGCATATGGATCGAAATGAGTAGCGTGACACAGAACAGCGGCGCGCAGCTGCCGCAGGAGCGACAAGGACAGCATCACAAAGTTGGAAAAAGTGATTATGCCATTGAGGACGCGAGGGGGGCGAGCATAATTCAGGCAGCACACAAAGCCAAGGACAAAAGCAGCAAAAACAAAAAACAAAAAAAATCGTAATAATAATAAAAATAAATAAATGACAACAGAGCGAAAGCGTTCAGCTGTGCGGAGGCGGCTCGTCGTAGGCATAATGATGCGTTTGTGGCGCTTGAAAGGGAAGAGGGGGAGCCGCAGACATACATAAGACTGTGACAATGCGTTGTGAGTGTGAGTGTGAGTGTGGTTTGTCCAGCGCCAGCGCCATTATCCATGGCAATGCCGCAGTGTTGGTATGCATATATGAAGTAATCTATATGTGTATGTGTTTGTGTGTTTACGTATGAGTGCGAGTATGTGTGTGTGTGTGTATCTATGTGGGAGATGATGTATCATTATTTGTGTTTAGTAATCACTTGGCTATACATTTCGCTTGCTCATTGGCCGTCCCTCTCTCACTTTCTCTCTCATGTGTGGGCGCTGGTTGTGTAAAAGCAGCAACAGCAACATTACTGTCAACACCGACAACAACAGTAAACTCGCGCAGCAGTTGGGGAAATTATTTAGAAAATATTGTCTGAGTCGGCAAAGTTAACGAGGGATTCACCAACGGCTTTAGCGGCCACTATGAATTATAACAAGTCTGTCCATTGCTTCTACGTATGTCTATGGATAATTTTGTTGTTGTTGTTTTTGGTGCTATTTTGTATATGTGTGTTTTGTTGTTGTCCGTGTGTGGTACTCGGTTGGTTGGGTGTTGGGTTGATTGCAAATGATAAATCATTTTTATCAACATTGTCAGCAGAAATTTAATGTGTTCTTCTCTTTTCGAAAGATGTGTTTTTTTTTAAGGGAGTTTTTTCAAAGTATTTTGCATATGACTTTTTATAAGTATAATGACATTTAAGAGAGCAAGAAAATTCGCGTCGGATATTGATTAAGTTTTGTTTAACATAGTGAACAGGAAGTTTAATGTAAAGTTGAACAAAAGTGAAGAAATAAAAATATTTTTTGTTCAATTTGATAAATGTTTAGTCTTATTTATTTTCTTATTTTTTAATATTTTGAAAACCCACTAACCCTTTCGCTATTTTGATGCCATATGGCAATATGCTACTTTGTGGACGTCTGCATCCTCTATGGTTGCAAGAATAAATTTTTTTTGTTGGTCTTTAGAATAGTTTGAAGTTTTAGGTAAAATACGAAATTAATAAACTGAATATTCAAGTTTAAAGTTTTTTAATGGTATATCATGACATAGTAAAGGAAGAAGAAGCAGAAAAATTAGAGAACTTTTTAATTTGACGTTTTCTTTCAATTTAGATACTTTTTTTTTAATTTTGGCTGAAGTAAATGAAGAAATATTCACATTTTCGTTATGCGTAAAAAGTTGTATGTTTAAGTAATTATTACAGCCACAACGATGTGGTTGCTCTCATAGAAACACACTCTTAAATACATGGTCCGAGTATAAAAATTAAAAAATTTCTAATGGAATGTTGATAATAGAACCAAATAGAAGCCTAAGACGTAAAATATAAAATTTTAATTTTCCCCAGTAAAAACCTGTAGCAAAAGCGTTAAAAGGGAAATAAACCTAAAGAAAATTTTATTTTATTGGACACATATTTTCAGTAAATTTGATTAAAAATAAAAAATATGTACTGTTCGATTTGATAAATTTTAGATCAATTGGCTTTTAAGTATTTTGAAAACCTAAAAAAAAAAAATAAAAATTAAAATAAAATAAAAAAATTAATAAAAAATAAAATAAATAAAATGGAAATAACGCTAAACAAGAGATCAGTGTTTAGTATTGAAATTTCATGTTATTGGACTCATATTTACTTTATTTTTTTTGTCAGTAAATTTGAAAAGAGTGAAAATGATTTATTGTTCAATTTGATAAGTTTAAATCTTATTGGCTTTTTGATTATGAAGATACAATTTAAAAATAAATCAAAGTTCAGTAGTTAGATATAAATTTCTTTGATGTATATTTATTTAAATTTTATTGAGAGTAAAGTTTAACAAAAGTATAAAATGTTCAATTATTAAATTCAGTTAGTCTTTTTACCTTTTTTTTTTGGCTTTAGTGTAGAAAAGATAATCAAATGGAATTAAAACTGAAAAATAAAACAGAGTTCATTAGTTAGATTTCAATTTCTTTGATGTATATTTATTTTAATTTTATCGACAGTAAAGTTTAACAAAAGTGACAAGTATTCAATTATTCAATTCAATTAGTATTTTTAGCTTTTTTAGGCTTTAGTGTATTAAAAAGATAATCAAATGGAATTAAAACTGAAAAATAAATCAGAGTTCAGTAGTTAGATTTAAATTTCTTTGATTTGTAATTATTTTAATTTTATTGACAGTAAAGTTTAACAAAAGTGAAAAATATTCAATTATTCAATTTAATTCAATTAGTCTTTTTAGCTTTTTTTAGGTTTTAGTGTATTAAAAAGATAATCAAATCGAATTAAAACTGAAAAATAAACCAGAGTTCAGTAGTTAGATTTCAATTTCTTTTATTTATATTTATCTCAATTTTATTGACAGTAAAATTTAAAAATAATAAATAAAAATAAATAATCAAATGGGATTACAACTAAAAAAGAGATACGAGTTCAGTAAGTTGAGTTCAGTAAAGTTGAAACAAGTGAAAAATATAAAATTATTTATTATTCAATTTGAAAATGTTTAGTCCTACTTGCTTTTAAATGTATTGAATTGATGGATTGAATTTATTTAATTTTCTTTGATTTATATTTATTTTAATGTTGTTTACAGTAAAGTTGAAATAAAGCGACAAATATTCAATTATTCAATTCAAGCAGCTTTTTTTTAGGCTTTAGTGTAGTAAAAAGATAATCGAATGCGATTAAAAGTAAAAAAGAGATAAGAGTTCAGTGAGTTGAGTACATTAAAGTTCACAAAAATTTAAAATATTAAATTATTTATTACTCAATTTGAAAATTTTTAGTCTTATTTGCTTTTAAATGTATTGAAAACTCGGGAAATGGAATTAAAGCTTTATTAATATTGATCCTAAATTCTATATTTATGGGTTTAAATCGGTAAACAGTAAAGTTAAACAAAAGTGACAAATATTATTAATATAATTAATTTTTTTTTTATTGAATTTAGAAAATGTGTAGTCTTATTAGCTTTGTTTTAGTCTTTAGTTTATTAAAAATATGTTCAAGAAATAGAGATTTCAGTAAGTTAAGTTCAGTAAAGTTGAACAAGTCATAAATTTTCAATCATTTGTTAGTGAATTAGAAAAATTGTTAGTCTAATAAGCTTATTTTCAGTCTTTAGTGTATTAAAAACATGTAACAAAATATCATTTAAACTAAAAATAAGATCAAAGTTCAGTAAGTTAAGTTCAGTAAAGTTGAAAAAGTGGAAAATATTCAATTATTTAGAAGATCAAAATTCAGTAAGTTAAGTTCAGTAAAGTTGAAAAAGTGGAAAACATTCAATTAGTTGTTATTAAATTTAAAAATTTCTAGTCTTACATGCTTTTGTGTGCTTATGCTTATGTATTGAAAACTCAGCCAAATGGACTAAAATCTAAGAAGTTATCAGAGTTCAGTAGTTGAATTTTGTTAAGTTTGAGATCAAAAGGATCAAAGTATCAAATAAAAAGGAGATCAAAATTCAGTAAGTTGAGTTCAGTAAAGTTGAAAACACTGCAAATATTCAATAATTTTTTATTTCATTTGAAAAATGTTTACTCTTATTGGCTTCTAAGTATTTAGACTGATTTATATTGGATCATAGTTCAGCTTTTTATTATTTGGTTAAATTTCTACTAGTGATATCTCCACTGGAAATTTAACACAATCCCAGAAAATGTACATAACAAGGCTCAAAAATTATATAAAAACTGTAATTTTGTATTCTAAATCATCCATTTTTATGCCAACTCATCACGTCTCGGCGAAAGACTTCATACACGTCCCGTCACAGCAAATCGACCACTATCCATAATATCAAACATAAAACGCCGCATTACAACAAAAAACCAGAATCGCAATAAATTCTCAGCGCTCATAATATTTCTTTCTTGCTGCTTGTCAGACTTGTGCGCCATTAAACACACTCGTTCCTCAATGATTTCTTAGCGCCCAGCCGGTGCAACTGCAGTCCCACATTGCATACAAATATGCAGCAAGTATTAAAAAAAAATATATTTAATAACGATATTCAGCCAGTTCGATGGCAGCCAGACCGACAGACAGACAGACAGCACGTTCAGCACGTTCGGTTCGTTGCTGCGGCAACAGTTGAAAATCCCACTTGACTTCGATTTATATTTATGATAAGCCAATTTCACTTAAAATGGCACGGCGTATCACCCACAGCAAACAATTGCAAGCAAATTAACCTCAACATGACAACGGCAGCAAACTGTCGAGGCGGCACCGAATGCCAGACATCGCAGCTATCGCCGCCACAGCCACCATTGCAGGCACACAGCCGGCACAGCGCAGACATTTTGGCCAAGTGCCAACATTTCGGGCAACGGCATCAGAGCGCCGCCGCGCTGTGCCGGTGCAAAGTGGCAAGCATGGAGCTAACTAAAAAGTGTGGCTGCCACAAAAAGTGGCCACAGTCATCGGTACGAAGCGGAACGCAATGCTGATGTCCGCGCGCCATAATGCGGGCATTTTCCGGCCGTTTTGCGTCTGCTCTCTGTCGCACTTAAATGTGGCAACGTGGGCAAGCTGTTGCTGACAGTGTGTACTGTTGTTGTTGTTGCAACAATTGCCATTGCAGCAGTGCTCGCTTGGTTGCCGGCATTTCTGTGCGCTTGTCGCCATTCTGCATTATTATTGCTGTTATTATTATTTGTTTTTGTTGTTGTCGTTGCTGATGGTGCGCCGTGAAAGCTGCACAATTGTTGCAGCAAATATCTCAAATTAAACACATTGGAAAAATAGTCACAAGCAAACAAATATCAGAATTGAATGGCAACCAGCGGCGGCAACATGGGCCACCATGTGGTATGAGTGACAAAAATTGCGGTGAGTGTTGATATGAAAAATTGAGAATGAGACACCTGCTGCTGCTGTTGCTGTTATTGCCGTTCGCCACTGATATCACCACTTATGTCTTCTTCTTCTGCGCCAGCAGTGGGCTTTCGTGCCATGGGGGGTTAAGTAATTTTTGGCTGCACTTTATTTTGTTGGCAGTTTAAGTGCAATTGTAATTGTAAATGGCATCTGAAAGCTGGCACAAAGTGGCCGCAGGCCAAGACTTCCGGCTGATAAATGTTATTGTGATTGTTGTACGTTTGTTATGATGGCAAATGAAATGACCGCAAACGGGCGGTGTGCAGTGTGAGTTGTGCTGTGCGATAATTGCCAGCTTAATGGTGTTCAAATTATGTGCGGGAAATGTTGTATAGGATGAGGGTAAATGTGGGGTGGTGTGCAAATAAAAGAAATATCAAATATTAAAACAAGCAGCAGGCATGCAGTAATGAGAGCAAACAGGAGAAATGCAGTATGAGGAAAGAACATAAATCAAATAAAGATGTAATTATTGAAGCAATTCCTTTGTTATGATAGAAATGTTTTAGAGTCATAAAAGTCATTCAGAAACAATAGAAAACTCAAAGATATTTAGTTAAAAATTTATTTTCTGCAACTTTGGCATCTTCAGAGTGTAGCTTGGGAGCAAAAAATTATCCATTAACAGTGATACGTTTTCTAAGAACTGAAAAATTAAGAATTGTGCCATCATCTTCGATGTAAAAATTTTCAAAAAGATACCTTTTAGGCGTCAAAGTTCTTTGAAAGATTATAACATATTTGCTAATTTTGTCAGGTTTCCCTCCAGCCAAAAACACGCCCAGGCTGCGAATTCATCAAAATCGCTCTTAAATTTTAAAACATTTATTTTATAATACAAAAACCAAAATTAATAAATTTTCAAATTTTCATACCATAGCTGCCGAAATTAATATTAGAACACACTTTTGCCGCTCAAAATTCAAATTTTAAATTTCTGCTGCAAACATCAAATAACTAAACTTCACATCATCGAAGACTATCCGGTTCAAGTCTGTGGTCTGCCCCCTTCCACTCCTTTAATGAATTTTTCCTTAGCAGCGTTGGCACTAAGTCAGTGAACGAACGCTTCAATTATGGCCATATTGGCTTCAATCTAAAACCGCCTCACTTCAATGTCCAGTCTCTCAGCTCCATTAACCTCTCTGCTCACTGCACTCTAATCCACGCCACAGCCTACAACATTTTCAATTCAAATTTTCATCAGCCACACAGCAAGCGCTGTAAAGCCAAAGACATTGAGAAAAGCTTTAAGCCATAAAAACAAAAAAAAAACACGGCAAATTTTCGTCAAATCCTGCAGCACTAAAAACGAACTCAATTTTCAACCAACCCACCTCACACCCCATAAATGTTTGCAAATTATATTTGACGTTGCTGTTAAACCCTTTAAGCGCCGCACGCGACAGCCACTCAGACAGCACAGCACACCCGAACGCTTTCAGCTCGACTCAGCGCAGCGCCAACCAGTTAACACTGCGGCAATGAATATTTGGTGGCTAAATTACAGCAGCAACAAAAGTAAATTACAACAACAAGAAAAGCAAGCAAAATAAAGCCAAAAGTAGCCAGCAGCAGCAGTGGCGACGAAAGCAAATAATCGCCGCCATTTTGAATTTAAGCGCAAACTGCAGGCGCCGCATGCGAAAAACGCCGCATTGCAGACGAAAACATGGCCGCAGCGAGTGTTGGCCATAACCAGCTGCGTTGAGTTGCGATGCTGTTGCCGTACGTGCTTCTGAATGCGTGTGATTTTTTCGACAGTGTAGTTCATTGTTTTTGGAACAAATTCAAAATTTAAAAACAAAAAAAAATATTGCAAACTTTTCATCTATGCATTTTTTCTTTGGCAACACCAGTTGAACCAGCGTTTCCATCGATTTCGAGTGGTACCATAGGCACGTTTTTTTAATATCATTGTTGTTGGTTTCGGTGTTTTTGCTGCAGGCCCCAGCAGTCCTTTGTGGCATAGAAATTTGTTCAGTCAAAACCGCAACCAAAGCCAAAACAAAATTTTATTATTCGCTGCGCTATGCTGTTGCGTGTGTACTTTTAATTGTTTTGAATTTTTTTTTCATTCTTGTTTATAGTTTTTTTCCTGGTTAGGTAACCTTTTGTTGGCCCAGTAGTTGTCACAAATTTTTAAATCAATTTAAATTTGAATTTTATGCAAAACATACCGACAGTAATTTTTTTCGCTTTACTTATTGTTTTTGCAATTTTCTGTCTTTTTCAAACTCTCTTTAAAGAAATTTTGTTGTAAAAACATAAATTAATTGTACTACAAATTTATTAAAACCAACTAATTTTATTGCCTGGCAACGCTGTCAACATTGTAGTACTGAATTTTCTTCTTTTTAAATTTTTCTACAAAGAGTATTTTAGCTGAAAGCCCTTTGCCGCTTTCTATTGAAACATTTTAACAGCTTTCATTGCAGTTTAAAAAGTGCAATGCATTTTTGTAGTGAAATTTGTGCAAATTGTTTTAGAAGGCTGACAGTTTTAATTGAATTGAGTAGCGAAATAGTTTCGTTATTGGATTAAAGGGTTTCATGCTGAAAATTAAAAAAAAATAAAATATGTGAGCAGGAGCTTTAACTAAGTCCTTATTGTTGCGAGAAATGTAGGCATTTATTTAGCACAGTTAGAGTGATGCGATTTAGGCCAAATATGCACCGTTTTGTTTAATTGAGATCGTTGTCCCTACTGGGCAGTCGACTTACACAATTTGACGCTCACTCAAATAAAAGTGAGTCAAACAATCACAAAGCTGAGACTGACAACTGAAACTGACTGTCTGAGAAGTTTTTTAGTATGGAATTTTATCATTCTGACACGTAACCCGATCACAATTATGCAATATGCAGACTACTAAAGCAGTCAATATTTGGGTCCCAAGAGTATTCGTTGTAGAAAAAATTAACTGTGGTTGTGACACAAAATATTAAAGTACACATTGAGTTGAAACAATTTATGCAAAACACCACAAAAGTTTGAAAATTTAACCAATTAAAATTGTTCTACATGAAAGGCCAAGAGAATTTTCCTTATTCAAACAGCCTTCAAAGTTTAAAAACTTACGCTGCATACAACCACACTGACCTCACTCAATACTTGAATATGTAAAGCCAGCAGTTGATAAATAAACAATGCACAGATTTAGTGGGGACAAGAAATTTTTAATCTGCTTACCGCAACGTAACTGCAACAACTCTTTCAAAATTTGCCCCAGTTAACGCCTCGGTGTGCCTCAAGAATGTGTTTAAACATTGCACACACACACACACACATACACACATATAAAACAGCGTGCGACAAAAACTAACATAATTTTTCATACCGGAAAAAATCCATATGGGCGTAGAGACCAAACATAGTAATACTGCGTACTAAGTTTTTTATTTCTGCATCCTTAGTCCTTTTAAAAGGGCTTTACAAAAATTTTAAAAAATATAAAAAATACTTAACCTTGTTGGAATATGGCGACATTTATATCAAAGGCAATGCAATAGGAATTTGTATCTATTTGTAAAAAAGGATATGAAAAGGTCCTTTGAAAATTTTAATCCTTAACCCATTAAAACCTGACCCCAGAAAGGCTTGTGCGATTTCCATAAAATTTTACACAATCTTATTAATTGACCTAATCAAGAAAAAAAATCAAGCAAAAAATTCATACCATGTTTTTTTTTTTGTCATGTTTTTCGCAAACGTTACACAAATAAAAAAAATTTAACATTTGCGGAAAATAAAATGTGCCAATAAAATATCAGCTGCTTGGATTTTGACATTTTCACGCGTTGCTTTGTATGAAAATTGGCAGTGTTTAGGCCCAACGTTGCATTCGCGCAACACAAAACTTAAAGCATATTTTTTTTTTTTTTTAAATAAAAAAAAAAAATTTGCAAAACTTATTTTTAAATAGTTTAGCATTGCAAAATGCAGCCCAGTAAGGGATTTTGATAGGTTTGAAGAATAAGTATTTTTGATTGAATTTCAAAAATTCCCAAAAAAAACCTTTGACTGCGGATCGAAAAAAACGTATGAATATTTAAATAATTTTGAAATTTGAGTATGGCAGAATCTAAAACGATCAATTCTAATCCAATTCTACCCATTTTCAAGTCTTATGTCATTATGAATTACTTAATATAGCGAAATTCCCAAACGTTGCGCAAACGCAACGCTCAGGGCTTAATGGGTTAATATCCTTGAAAATTTACATCGAATTTTCTTGAAAACCCCAAATCTCCTTAATCACGTGTCAAAATTTCATTATTCTCGCTTTATTGATTTTGAATCTTTTTATTATTTAAATTACTGATACTCAAATAAATTAAAATTTTTGTAGTTCATTAGAATTGCAGCTTCCGCCTTTTTTTTTAATATTTTTCGAACTAATAAAGTTAGAGTAATGACATTTTGACACGTGATCAGCGAGATTTTGGGTTTTAACATACTTAATTTTTAAGAAAATTTTGTTCAAATTTTCAGGGATATAAAGGATTAAAATTTTCAAAGGACCTTTTTTATATCCTTTTTTACAAATAAATAAAAATTTAATTTTATTTAAATTCCTGAGCCTTTTTTCTTACATTTGATATACCTATCGCCATATTTTAACAAGGTGAAGTATTTTTTATATTTTTTTATTTCCTATCAACTTCAAAATTTTAAAGTTCTCTAAAAAGGACAAAGGATGTAGAAATGAAAAACTGAGTACGCAGTATTACTATATTTGGTCTCTAGGTTCACGCACATATGGATTTTTCCCGGTGTGAAAAATGCTGTCGCACGGTGTATTCAGCAGCACTGAATGCGGTCGACACATACCATCACCTTTGCAAAATGTCATCACGCCTGTCAGCGAAGCCAACGCCACACAAACACACTAAAAGATGCAACATTTAGTTACTTTATTTAACCTTGAAATTTCCAGCGCTGTGCTGAAGGGGAGAGGGCGAAAAACGCTTAAGTGCGCCTGTGTGGCTGTATGCCAATAAATTGGCAGCTAAACATAATATGGAAAGCACATAAAGCACCCAGTGGAAGCGCGCTGTCACTTCATCATGAGCTGCCAGCCGTTGCATACTGTTGGGCTGAAATTCAAAAATGTTATGATCTCTATGTGTGTGTGGCAAAAAAATCATTAAAACAAAATCACTTGGGTGACATTTAATGCATGACATGTCAAAAACTGACAGCAAAGTAATGAAAAATATTCGCCACCCTACGGACACACTGACAGCGATCACCCGCTCGCTTCGCACCAACAATGCAGCCTACGCGCGCCAGGTTGCGCTCGGCAAGTGTTGGCGTTGGGTTAAGTGGTGGGCGCACCCACGCCAACTGCAGCTGGTGCAATATTATTACTGCTGCTGGCTAAAGTTGCATGTGACATTTGCGCCGAAAGGCGGCAAAAAGGCGTCAACATAGCCGACGCTTCTGCCGACAGCGCTGCTGTCACAGCATGGACGAGTAGTTTTGCACTGCTGACGCCTAAATGTATGCATTAAATATTTAAAATGAAAAGTTAAACCTGGCGTAAGTTTGCGCAGTGAGATTTCGACAGCGAGGAACGAGGGTCGGCACAAATGTTGGGTCATGCAGAAAATTTTGCGCAACGACAAGTGTCGACTTGTGGGGTTTCATTGATTGGTGTGTCACGTGCTAAGTCAAAGTGAAAGTATTTTATTGAAGCTTTCAAATTGAGGCTCTATGATGTCATATTTTTTGTTGACTGCTACTAATGAGTTAAGTGGATTAAAGGTGCTACCTTTAAAATTTGTTGTTGCATAAAAATTGCTTATAAGTAATTTTTTGCACAATGTATATTAAAGGATTTATTCGGAATATTTAGTACTTTTTAGTACTTTTTCATTTTTTTTATACCTCAGTTTTGCTTTTCAATTTAGTTTGATCAAAAGTTTATAGTAATAAGAGATATTCAGTTAATTACTTAGTAATTTTCTATAACTATTTTAGATTAATTAATTAATTTTAGATATCCTCTTTTTCTTCACATTTTCCTCTTGGTTTGGAGTTTCATTGATATGCATTACTAAAAAGTATTTGAAAAATTGTATTATATAGATATCAAAAATGCCTGAAAAAAAGTTTGTTTCGTAGGAATTCATTATAAGCCAATAAAAACACACTTAATGTAAAATGAAAAAGCGTTTTTCTTGAAACTAATTTATAATAGGAAGAGATTTGTTATTCCATAAGTTTAGTTCGTAGGAATTCTTTATAAGCAAATAAAACACAAACTTAAAGTAAAATGAAAAAGCAATCTTCTTGAAATCAATTTGAAATAGAAAGACATTTATTGTTCAGAACTTCATTCGAGAAAAGTTCAACTGTATAACTATCACATTTCTTAGCGATAATTTTACCATAACTACTGTTAAAAGACAAAATATGACAGCAAGTCAGAGCGACTCAATATGAAAGTGTTTTTTCATGCTTCTTCTCATCTTTCTTATTACTAAAAATTCATTTTATTACGATTTTTTAAGAATTTTCTACTAAAATAATTTATATCAATTTTATAATTTATATTAAATGAAAGTGTTTTTTTCTTCTCATCTTTCCTATTACTAAAATTTAATTTTATTACGATTTGTAAGAATTTTTAACTAAAATAATTTCTTTAAATTTTATAATTTATATTAAAATATGACAGCAAGTCAGAGCGACTCAATATTAAAGCGGTTTTTCATGCTTCTTCTCATCTTTCCTATTACTAAAAATGCATTTTATCACGATTTTTTAAGAATTTCCAACTAAAATAATTTGTATCAATTTTATAATTTATATTAAATGAAAGTGTTTTTTTCTTCTCATCTTTCCTATCACTAAAATTTAATTTTATTACGATTTTTTAAGAATTTTCAACTAAAATAATTTATATAAATTTTATAATTTATATTAAAATATGACAGCAAGTCAGAGGGAATCAATATGAAAGTGTTTTTTCATGCTTCTTCTCATCATTCTTATTACTAAAAATTAATTTTATTACGATTTGTAAGAATTTTTAACTAAAATAATTTCTATAAATTTTATAATTTATATTAAAATATGACAGCAAGTCAGAGCGACTCAATTTTGCATGCTTCTTCTCATCTTTCTTATTACGAAAAATGCATTTTATTACGATTTTTTTTAAGTATTTTCAACTAAAATAATTTATATAAATTTTATAATTTATATTCAAATATGACAGAAAGCCAGATGGAATCAATATGAAGGTGTTTTTTCGTGCTTTTTCTCATCTTTCTTATTACTAAAAATTTATTTTATTACGATTTTTTAAGAATTGTTAACTAAAATAATTTATACATATGCTGTCATATGTCATATGCTACACATTCTGCATAGCTATTGCAATTAATATTTAATTGCATCATTTTAAAATGTTCGAGGAAGCTTGAATTCAATTTGAAGTTGAATGCCACAACATGACAGTTGACATTATAATAAATTCACAGACATTTCCTGTGCATAGTTTTGACGCTACACAACACAATTTTATAAACGAGTGCTTTTCATTAAAAATTCAATGCAATGCAATATTCTTTGCATTGTGCAGTCTTCGCTGGCCGTTTAAGGCGAAGCGCATCTGTGCTTTGCAACGTAGTTACTCATACGCCTCGTTGTTCTGCAAAACAGCACGCACGGGATGAGCTGAAAGTGAAGAAGCGTATGCAACTACAAAGCGATAAGCACACCCACACACACTCCTACATGAACGGTGACATTTGCAAATCACACACACACATACACACACACATGGCTGGAGCTTTTACAAGCGCATTCATATTCATAATTTATTTGTATCGTTTACTGATTTATCGTTCTTATTTCTCGATCAGACATTTGTATGCGTATGTATGCAGCTGTTGGCAGCTGTTGAGCTGCCTTCACTGCCTTTTGATTTGTTTCCTTTTTTTACTCTTTTTGTATTATTGTTTATTGTTATTGTTATTGCACTCATACTTTTGCTGTTCTTGCTTTTCTCTGCTTTTTTTACGCCCTTATCGTGTAGTGAGCGCCGCTGCTGATGGCTGCTTGTGCCTGTGTGTGTGTGTGTGTGTGTGTGTGTGCGTCATATGAAGTAGTAAAACAACAACAACAACTTATATACAACAACAGCAAAATATTCATGAGTCTGTCATGTCGGCCATACACATCGCGCACTTGTACGATTACGAGTACGTCAGTTGCTGCGTTTGGCTCCTGTGCCTTCATTCCTATGTGCGTCCATTTGTCTGTCCCACGCTCAGTCGGTCTCTTGTCTGTCTGGCTAGCTGGCTGTGCCTTTTGCTTTATTGCTGTGCTGCTTGCTGTCTTTCATTATTATTATTGTTGTTGTTATTATTGCTGTTGTTGTTGTGATTGTATTGTTTCTACATATCATTTGTAATAAATAAATGTAAATGTACGAATGTTTATGTGGCTGATAGAGTCCCGCTGCGTGCATACTAGTCACATTTATCTGCTTCCAGTACAACTTGGCAGCACAACTGCATACACATTCATGCATATGTCTGGCCGCAAATGTCTATCTATGTGTGTGTGTGTGTGTGTGTGTACGTGCGCCCTGGGGAAAAGTGAATTCTGCTCGTTGCCATTGCACAGCGTGAAAATTATTTATTTCTCTACAGCTCATGATATCGAAATTTAAATAAAAACGACCGCATCAGCAGCAACGAAAAATCACGCATTACAACAACAACAGAAAATGAGCCTATAGCGACGTGGCATATTTGCTTGAAAGTTCAATAAACTTGAAACTTGTGTGGTGGCAAGTGTGCTCAAGTGCCACTGCCGCCAGACTTGGCTGCATAGCATAAATATTTGCAGCATTCCAGTGTGATCCATTTGTTGGTATTCAATGGGCATTTCCAATTTTGGTTATTTAATGCTTGTATTATTTGACTTTTCTTGATTGCTTTTTGTTCTTTTTTCTATATACAATAATATAACAAGTTATATATATATAGTATGTTTATGTATTTAGAATATAAAATTTATGTTATTTGTGTTACATTGCTCGGCTGACTGGTGAACGATATGCGATTCTTTTTATTGAAAGTCAACAGTTAAAGTAAATTTGAAATAAATTTAGAACGCTGAGAGCTATGCTGGAAATTATAGGCTAAAAAAAATGTGTAAAGAATTTGTAAAGATGTGTTGGAAAGGGTTATTTGCGGTTATTGAAATGCGGCTATGCTAACTTGTAAGAAGCATATCAGGCATTACGCAGTCTGTTGACATTAGAAGGCGGCCGCCTTCTCAAACGACATGCAATGCGTCCAATGGTAGACGCTGAACCATTCTGTGTATTTCTAGACCTGACTAGACTAGACTAGACTAGACTAGACTAGACTAGACTAGACTAGACTAGACTAGACTAGACTAGACTAGACTAGACTAGACTAGACTAGACTAGACTAGACTAGACTAGACTAGACTAGACTAGACTAGACTAGACTAGACTAGACTAGACTAGACTAGACTAGACTAGACTAGACTAGACTAGACTAGACTAGACTAGACTAGACTAGACTAGACTAGACTAGACTAGACTAGACTAGACTAGACTAGACTAGACTAGACTAGACTAGACTAGACTAGACTAGACTAGACTAGACTAGACTAGACTAGACTAGACTAGACTAGACTAGACTAGACTAGACTAGACTAGACTAGACTAGACTAGACTAGACTAGACTAGACTAGACTAGACTAGACTAGACTAGACTAGACTAGACTAGACTAGACTAGACTAGACTAGACTAGACTAGACTAGACTAGACTAGACTAGACTAGACTAGACTAGACTAGACTAGACTAGACTAGACTAGACTAGACTAGACTAGACTAGACTAGACTAGACTAGACTAGACTAGACTAGACTAGACTAGACTAGACTAGACTAGACTTCCCCTACCCTTTTTAAATTTGCACTAAACTGCACACGCACACATAGATAATTCAAATGCCACCATTTTGACATTGAAAAGTTGCCCAAGTTGGCACTTGTCGCTGATGGTAACACAAGCGAAATAATCGCTTTTCGAAGCGTCAGAAGAAATTCTTCAAGTGCAGAAGAAATGCTTCAAGTGTGCACTAAAAAAGATGGCAACAATTTTAATTTTTCTGACTGCTTCAGATTTTTGACAGCCAATGCAAAATATTTGCATGTGTCATAAAATTGCGTACATGTCTGTTTTAATAGCTGACATCGCTTCAGAACTGAAGAAGAAAATGTGTAGTGGCACTTGAAAGATGCATTAACACAGACAAACATATGTACAAAGATATGAGTGTGTTATAAAAATGCTCAGCTGCATACAGATAGCCAGGCAAACTTGTAATACTTGTGTAGAATTATAAAATGTTTTGTTTATTTTTGTTTATTTCATTGTTTAAGTAATCCAGAAGTTTTGTATTACAATTCATACAGATTACTACGAGAAGTACAGTGAGATATATAAATATCCTAGCTAATTAAATCATTCAACAGCAGTTTAAAATGAGTTTCGGAATAGGAAAAATCCAAAACAAAAGAATTTGAGAGCGAGTTCATTTCTTTTAAAGCTCTAAAAATTGGGGCAAAAGAAGCGTAATTTGTTCTTACCCTTTCCAAAGCGAAAGTGGCATGATTTCTTAACGACCTTTGCGGAATAAAAAAATTGATACGACCGAGTAGGCAAGGACAGTCTATCGCACCCCGTATTAGGTTAAAGACAAAGGTAAGTGAGAGAATACTTCTCCTACCCTCCAATGACTTTAATTTAATAAGTAGACATCTAGACTGGTATGAGGGAATGGGGTAAACAAAATGCAAAGAACGTAGGGCATAACGAAGAAACCTTTTTTGGATTCGTTCAAGTCGATTGATGTGACACGCATAGTAGGGTCTCCAAATGAAGGCCGCGTACTCTAGCTTAGACCGAACCAGGGAGGTATAGACCAACTTTAGAGTATACGGATCCGTAAAATCAGAGCTGAAACGGCGAACAAAGGACAGCATAGAGTATGCCTTTGCAATCGTGCTGTTTAAATGACTTTGGAAAGAGAACCTATTATCAAACACGACACCAAGATCAGCAATTTCAGTAGGATTCACTAGGTGACAGCCACCAATGTTGTAAGAAGTGGGAATAGGGGACCGGGATTTTGAGTAGGTCACATGGAAACACTTATTTATATTTAAATTAAGCTTATTTTCTTCACACCAAAGGACAACGTTGTCAAGGTCCATTTGAAGATTGCGAGAGTCTGAGAGACACGATATTGATGAGTAAATCTTCAAATCATCAGCATACAAAAGGTACTTGGAGAATTTAAAGCAACTGGCTATGTCGTTGATAAAGATTACAAAAAGAAGGGGACCTAAAATACTACCCTGGGGTACGCCAGAGGAGGCAATAAAAGGATGTGAAAATACATTGTCAACTAAAACAACACAATTACGGCGAGCCAGATAAGATTTCATCCATCTTAAGAAGATAGAATGAACTCCAAGACTATGTAACTTCGAAAGCAACAAAGAGTGGCTAACCTTATCAAACGCTTTTGAGAAATCCGTATACACAGTGTCGACCTGAACATGGCTGTGAAAAGCAGATATGCAGTATTCAGTAAAAACTGCCAGGTTAGAGACTGTGGACCTACCGGCCATGAACCCGTGCTGGTTTCCAGAAATCAAACGGTTTATTGAAAAATAAAGTTTTTGTTTGACAATGAATTCAAATAATTTTGAGACCGTTGATAATTTGGAAATGGGTCTGTAGTTCTCTACATTGCTCTTATTTCCACTTTTAAAAATTGGGTTTATGAGAGTAACCTTCCAGGCGTCAATAAACTCACCCTCCTCTAGTGATTTATTATAAATCAATAATAGAGGATAGGCTAAAGCATAGCAGCTCTTGAAGAGGTACGAGGATAAACCATCCACATCAGAATGAGATGACGATTTGATTTGCCGTATGCCGTCTTCCACATCGTCAATGGTTAAAGAAAGTGAACAAAAATTAACTGAAGAAACATTGTTCCGGAGACTATTACCACTTACATCAGTTTCTGGTTCAAAATTGGAATTAAAAAAATCCGCAAAAAGATTCGCAGCTTCAAAAGAAGTATGAGCTTGGGTATCATTAAGGAATACTACAGAGGGAATACTAGAACAAGATTTCTTAGACTTAACATAACGCCAAAAAGCTTTGGGATTGGATTTTATATCTGACTCAAACTTACGAACATAATTACGCTTCAGCACCTTACTCAATGATTTAAACTCTTTCGAGTATTGCAGATACTTATCTTTGTGTATAAAGGAATTCGATGATTTAAATTTCCTGTAAAACTTGTTTCTCAAATTCTTGAGTTTCTTAAGCCCTTTAGTATACCAAGGAATCTTATAACATTGCTTTTTAATAATTGGTATGTTGCTTCTGCAAATTTCACTAATCTTATGTTTAAATATATCAAAGCATTTGGCAACTTCAACCGCAGTAAATAACGAATCCCAGTCTAAGGACTCAACTGCAGCATTTACAGCCTCCATATCACCATTTCTGAAATTAAAACACATAGAATTACTGTCCACGCAGATAGTGTTAAACTCATAAAACTCTAAGTGGATGACAAGTGGAACATGGTGCAGACCAGGTCTGGACAAGGGATCAAGGCATTCCAATAAGGAAGAATGCATATTGCCTTTGATAAAAATGAGATCTAAAGTTCGGTGCAGTGTATTTGTAAAGTTGTTTATCTGCATTAGGTCAGAACTTAAAAAGTTATCCACCAGATAGGTTTCAGCAAAAGTAGAGATAGATTTTGGATATAGCCCACGACCATTACTCATACTAGACCATTCGATATTACTTAGATTGAAGTCACCAATTACACATAAATTTTCATGATTTGAAGCTAGAGCAAGAACATTGTCAACGTGAGCCTTATAGATTACGTCAGCACTAGATGGTGGAATATAAGAAACGCAAATAAAAAATTTAGAAATGCCATTCACCGAAATACAAATTTGATCCAAGAGAGTGTCCGCATTCTTTAAAGGCAGCAAGGACGCGCGGTATTTTCGGTTAACTGCTATCAAAACGCCTCCGCCTCTTGAGAGCCCAGTTTTTGACGCATCACGGTCTTTGCGGAAAACATTGAAAAGATTACAGTCGAAGAATTCATTGTCAAAAAAATTTCCGTTGAGCCATGTTTCCACGAGGATAAAGATGTCATAATCCATATGGGAACTCATGGCAAAAAGTTGTTTCGATTTAGTTCTGAGACCCGATACATTTTGAAAGTATAGTTTTAGATGTTTTGGGGCGACATCAGGTGGAGGAACTACGCGTCCCGTTGATTCGCAGCGTCTTTGGGAAAAAAACGGAATGGACGGATCTTCACATTCGTTGGCCAAATATCCGCGTTAAGCACCTTTTCAAAGCAGCATTCCGACACTCCAAGTTTAAAGTTGATTTTTTTTAGTTTACACACCTCCGCGTCTTTTTTAACAAGCATAAAACAGGCCAACATCTTTGAATCAATCGCAGCATGCTTTGAAACATAAGCCAAAATCAGCTGTTACATTACTGGAAAAGGATGATACGTGCAACCATCTCATAATAGGCACAACATGCAGTTCTTGATTGCTATTCGATCCGACGACAATAGGTTGTCTAGCAATTCTACGGCTATTTTTGGAGACGAAATTCCACTCGGGCAACTGGTGCACAGATGAATTCCCAGACGAAGCAGCAATACTAGCATAAGAGAACGCCTCAGTAACAGGCGCATTATTAGAGGGCGCAGTAAGAGCGGCATTTAAAGTTGACGTTAAATTCTCCTTCCCTGCATTACCGACGCACGCACTTTGTGAAACAGCAGGTAGCGGTGCAGCGCAGACAGAAGCACGAGAGCCCGACACAGTATGCTCAGCAACAACAACAGGACCGCCAGCAGACGAAGATGACGAAGAAGAGGGAGCAGTAAAATGAGTCTGACTAGCAATAGTAGTCACATTATTGTTTTTATTGTTTTTATTGTTTCTGACATTACCAGTAGGAACAGGGTTTTGTTTGTATACACTAGCAGAGACAATACTCTGCAGAGTTTTTAATTCCTGTGCTAACGAGGAAAGCGCAGCATCTTTATCACTAACAATAGATTTCAATGATAAAATCTCTTGATGGAGATCATCAGTTTTTTTCAGTAGGATCTCCCTATCTTCAAATAAAGCATTTACTACTGTGAGTATGCGAGCGTTATCCGCTCTTAAAGCGACAATTTCATCAGCCACTGTAAGCAATGTAGTTTGTTGCTTATTATCATGCGAAATTAGGCGTTCAGCTTCTTTGTTTTTTGCCACTAGCAGAGGAGCAGATAACGGTGGTGAGCGAATAGAGGCGCGACGCTCAACCGCACACGATTTACAAAAGAAAGGCTTCTCCGAGGCTAGCAAAAAATCGAGATCTGCTTGTAAGATACCAACACAGTCAATATGGAAAAGCTCTTTACACTTCGCACAGATAATTTTCTGTTGAGCACGGTCAACCTTTTGTCCACAACAACACGGCATTTTTAGTTCAACTTCAAATTATTGCATTTAGAAAAATTAATGTTTGAATATAGCAACTGCATTAAATTGTTTTATTTTTGCAAATTGTTCAACTGTTGGACTTTAATTAATCCACTTCGTCACTTTGAATTCGACTAAGTAACTGGTAATAATTGATTTTTAATTGACAAGAGACCGACCAGCGAAAACACGTCCGATCCGCTTGCACGACTCGACTCGACTCGAAATATGGCTGGAAAAAATAAAAAAAATATAAATAAAATAAAATAAAGTAAAATAAAATAAAATAAAATAAAATAAAATAAAATAAAATAAAATAAAATAAAATAAAACATATAGGGATTTCTATTTACTTGTTAAAAATGCAATCAACAGTGAATGTCATTAAACAAACAAATTTTTTTTTAAACTTGAATAGTTGTGCTGGAAAGGAAGCATACAAAATCTAAAAAATATAAAAAAAATATATAAATAAAAAAAATTTTGCCAAACACAAATTGTCGTTGTTGACATGGCATCATTTCTTTGTTTGTTTTTGTTTTTTTGCTGCCTTGAACTCTACTCCTTCTCTCTGTACGAGCGAATTTAATTTTTCTTTTCATACTCAAAATTCTCTTTCCTCGTTCAGCACCTCCTCCATGACTTTCAATCTAACTTAACATGATTTGTTAAATCGACGTCATTGCCTTTGTTTTGTAGCCAATTTCCATGTTTGCATACTTCTTTGTACCGCTTCAAATATTTCTCTACTTCCGCCGTTTTTTTTTACCCGCTTTTCCTTCTCCACATATTTCTCTGTACTGTTTGCTGCATTGGTTAGAATTTTAAGCCTTCTACATGTTGCTTTTAACTTTTCCAAGTTTCTTGCTTCACATGCTAAATTTTACTTAAATTTTCCCCCTAAATCTCTCAGCACATTGTACATTGTATGTGTACAGCTAGCTCTAAGTGTTTATATATGTATGTGTGTGTGTGTGTACACTCTTCATGTGTGCATGCGCCGTTGATTGTTGTGTTATTTTCCGCTCGAGCGCTGCCATCCGTCAGCTGAAAGTTGACATTGACTTGGCTTTAACTTTGGCTTTGACTTTTGGCCAGTTTGACAATGCTGTCGTCGCATGGCAGCACACACTCACTCACACAGAAACGCCTGCAGCGTGTTATGATGCGTGTGTTGTCAGCATAAATGTCAGCTGTGCTCGGTTAAGTGTTCGCACTTTTTTTGTGCCCGCGTTGGCGTTAGTGTGGCCAACTATTGTTGCCACTTGCGCTGTTGTGCTCGGTTCCTCGTTCATACAGTTTTGCACTGTTTTTATTACTTTTTCCACTGCTTACTTTGTATTCGTGAGCTTTCAAGGCATTTAGTTTGCATTCTTATTGCACTCTTTAACAGATTTGTATGCGCTTTTGGCAGTTGAAATTTTCGCTTTTCAGCCATTTCGTTTTGCATTCATTCACACTCCCATCTCTTCGCTGCCTGTTTTTGTGCACTTTTAACAATGTTTTCCGCACGCTCAGCTGCCCAGTCTAGCGATTCGACATTCAGCAGCCTTGACAAGTGTTTATGTCACTTAGTCAAATGCGTGAGTGCAAGAAATCGGCGCAAACAAACAACAAAACTAGAGAGAAAACATAAAAACTACTGTAAAAGAAGACAAGAATAAAGCAAGGCATGCAACAGCTGCAGCTGCCCTGTTGCACTGTTGCTTGGTTTAGGAATTGGTTTTTGCTTTTGTTGTTATTGCATTAGTAGCCAACGTTGTTGTTTGCGTTGGCTGTGTTGCCTCACTAATCGGTCAAATGTCTAAGAAGTGTCACAGCTGGCTTTGCAGACACTTTAGTGCTGAAAACGCATCGTCAATTGTGCGGATTTTCCACACTGACACAAGTTGCGACAAGTTGATTTATTAAAAGATCTAAACGGATCACTGCAACAAGGACAAAGGCATTGAAAATAGATATACAAGTTTTGAGAAGAAATTTTAAACAAAAGAAATTTAAACAAATGAAATATACATAATTATATGTATTGCAATAAATTATTTTCAAGGCAACAAAAAATTACTAAAGAACAGTTTTACAGGATATTTTAAGCATTTCATGGTATATAGAACTTGCAGAAGCATAGCGAACTTGTGCTTAGAGTTTGTTGCGAAAGTGAGATGAATGTAAAGAATGGAGTGACAGCGTTCTTATGAAAGCCCACACAGGTACAAAGATATGAATGATTCGAGCTTTTGGAAGGAATGAGGAACAATTGTATTGGAGAAAGTTAACTTTGTAAAAGAGGGAGAGATCTTTGTATGGACGTGGACTTCAGTGTACCCATGAACCAAGAATTATGTATGGACTTGGATACTGTTTAGCATATAAAATAACTTTGAGACATAGAACTAAAACAGATTAATTTTTAGTTAGAGATAATGCTAGAAAAAGAAGTTGCCCGACAAACAACAGAGATAGGATAGATCTTTGATACGTTTTGTGTAGATGCGGACTTCAATGCAGAGATTGACCAAGAACTGGATAGGGACTTGGATACTGCTTAGCAAACCAAATAACATTGGAACAGAGAAGACTCAGAATCCTGTTTAGTTAGAGGTATTGATGGGGCGAGGACTTGCTCGAGAAACAAGAGAGAGAGAAGGAAAGATCTTCGGTACGGATTGTTTGGACGTGGACTTCAGTGTAGGAAAGAACCAAGAACTGTATAGGGACTTGAACACTGCTTAGCAAACCAAATAAAATTCGAGCAGAAAAAACTCAAAATCCTGTTTAGTTAGAGGTAATGCTAGACAGAAGTTTCTCGAGAAAAAAGAGAGAGAAATAGGATAGATCTCCGATACGGTTTGTATAGACGTGGACTTCAATGTAGAGATGGACCAAGAACTGGAAAGGGACTTGGATACTGCTTAGCAAACCAAATAAAATTCGAGCAGAAAAAACTCAAAATCCTGTTTAGTTAGAGGTAATGCTAGAGAGACGTTTCTCGAGAAAAAAGAGAGAGAAATAGGATAGATCTTCGATACGGTTTGTATAGACGTGGACTTCAATGTAGAGATGGACCAAGAACTGGATAGGGACTTGGATACTGCTTAGCAAACCAAATTACATTATATTAGAACAGAGAAAACTCAGATTTCTATTTAATTAGAGGTGATGCTGGGAAAGAAGCTGCTCAAAAAACTTGAGAGAGGGAGAGAGATATTGTTAGTTTTATTTATTTTTATTTTTTCGACTAATAATTAATTTGTTAGGATGTTTTTTAAGAACATTTTTTCATTCATTTAATTTTCATACCAAAGGTTCTGTATTCGATTTTTTCTTAGGTCGGGCTTATTTAGCACTCGTCTACTCCTATCGCTATACACCAGAAGTAGATGAGAACTAAGGCCTAAGTGTGTCTAATGTAGAGGCAGTCACTCTATTCTAACCTAACCTTGTAACTTTAACTGAACCCGACCTCACAAATAATGAAAAAATTGCGAATTTGATGAAAAAACTTTTTATCTCATAAGAGAGCTTTAAATCATATATTTAACTATCGAAAAGAGCATAGAGCATGTAAAAGTAAAACACAAAATTTTTAGTGATTTTGAAGTTTACTACATCAAATACATAAAATATTCTACCAATGCAAATTCAAAAGAGAGAACTCTTCTGCCTTGTTGCCTCCCATTCAATACAATCGTTCTCCCCTTATTAAGGCAACAAAAACGAAAACCCATAACGTCTTTCACATGCAAATGTTGTCAAAATGGCGTCTCTTATTGTTTCTATTTGTTGTTGCAGTTACTCGTTTAGGTCTTCAATTTATTTTTAGTCATTTTCGGCGCTGCATTTAAGTTTGCCAATTGTTGCTTGCAAATGCCAAAATCGAAAACCAACAACTGCACTACACACACACACACATATACATACATACACACAGAATTGCAAACTGCAGTGTAGCGAACACTCACACACAGACTTGCACTTGCACACTGCAGTGTAACGGACAAATTGATTATTTCGCTACGTTGCTGCTGATTGCTTTTGCTGTTGTTGTTATTGTTGTTATGACAACTGCTGCAGTTCTCTTATTGTTGTTGTTGCTTTTTTGCTTGTTAGCAGAGAATTTAGCAAGGATTTGCAGGCCAGCGCAGGATCATTGCATAGGGAGCGGCAAATATGACTGTTTGTTTGTCAGTTTGTTTGTTTGTCTGTTTGTTTGTGCATCTGGGGAACGACATGTACATGACGACTGCCTGCCCCTGCTCCCTACATACAGTTTTAAAACGTTTCGCATGCTGCGCTCCGCATGAGCAGCTACTGCGGCTGACAATTATGGCTGTCAACTGTGATTGCCGCCGTCATGGCTCAGCGGGTTCGTTTGCCGGGGCCGGAACAACCATGTGGTGACGCCGGGTATTAGCAGAGAGATTTGCCGTGGAGGGCACAAGTGACTAGTGGCAGGAAATTAAGTGTATTAGCAGTGCAATGACAGTGACAGTGTGGTATTTGTTCATGGCGCATATTCCTTGCAGTTTGAATTGTTTGGCAAAATGAAAAAAAAAATTCTTCAAAAATTTGCGCCCAGTGTATCTGAGTGTGTCGTAGAAGATAATTTTTGACAGGCCACTGGTCGGCGGAGAACTTTATGAGATCTTTAAAATAATATACATACTTAAATATAAATAAATCTTAAAATTGTTAGGCGTTTTGTCCGTTTTTATCTGAAAGAAAAAATATAACTTCGTTGAACTCTAAATGTTTTAAAATTTTAAAATGTCCACCTTCATAGAACTTTAATTCTTCGGTCTTTCCATTAAAGGGCGCATCCTAAAAGTATGCAAAAAGACATTTCAAAATATTCACAGTAATTTGAAAGGAAATGTATGCCCTCATTTGACATTTAAAAAATGTCAAAATTTAGCTTCATTGAACTTTAAATATTCGGTATTTCTATTAAAAATCGCAGCCTAGAAGTATGCAAAAAGAAATTTCAAATAACCGCTTTTATTTGAAAGACAATTTATGCCCTCATCTGGCATTTTAAAAAATGCATCTTCATTGAACTTTAAATATTCGGTCTTTCAATTAAAGGGCGCAGCCTAAAACTATGCAAAAAGACATATAAAAATATTCACTTTTATTTGAAAGAAAATGAATGTCCTCATTTGGCATTTAAAAAAATTTAGCTTGATTGAACTTTAAATATTCGGTATTTCTATTAAAAAGCGCAGCCTGAAAGTATGCAAAAATACATTTTCAAATAACCGCTTTTATTTGAAAGAAAATGTATGCTCTCATTATGCAAAAGACATTTTAAAATGTCCACCTTCATTGAACTTTAAATATTTAGTATTTCTATTAAAAGGCGCAGCCTAGAAGTATGCCAAAAGACTAGTCTCAAATGGGGTTATACGCTTTTTAAAAAATTTACCTTCGTTGAACTTTAAATGGTTGGTCTTTTTATTAAAAGGCGCAACCTAAAAGTATGCAAAAAGACTCGTCTCAAATGTAGTTATACGGATTTTAAAAATTGACCTTCAGTGAACTTAAAATATTCGGTGTTTTTATTGAAAGGCTAAAAGTATGCAAAACGACTAGTCTCGAATGGAGCTATACGCATATTAAAATATCGGGATTTATCGAACTTTAAATATTGGGTCTTTCTAGCGTTACAGGATGTAGAAAGTGCAGAGATCACAACTCCAATGAATATATTGAACAATTCTGTAACTTTACCGTGGCATAGCCTACTCGAACTTAAGACAAATTTGACACAAAAAGAACAAAACAATAAACAAATCTATAAGCTCTTGGAAATGTCCAATAAATATCAAAATATTAAGTACAGGATAATAATTTTGCTGCATACTTTTAGGTGCCATATAGTTAATTGTGAACGTTACTGATAAATAACGCTTTGAGCCTACAAATATGCTGCAAAAATTATTAATAATGCAGCTTTTGCTGCATACTTTTCGGCGCTATGTATTTAAGTGTGAACTGTAGTGGAAAAAAGCTTTGAGTCTAAAAATATGCTACACAAATTATTACTAAAAGAAGCTGTGTGAGTCATCTCCAATTAAGTATTTTCTGTTGCATACTTTTAGCTGCAAACATTTTGACTCCAACATAGTTTGACTACTAAACCAGTGAACTTAATAGCAACAAAAGGAACATTTTGCTTTCCCTTCTCTCCGTTTCCCTTCTCTCTCTTATTACGTTTAGAAAACCGCTTCTGTCCCTCGATCCTTAAAAAGGTCTTTCTTTCTTTGGGTAACTATACTGTTTTGAGTTGTACTTTTCTGCGGATTAGCATTCGCTTGGATTTAATTAGTTTAATTTAATTAAATTAGGACCTTTTTTTCCTGCAAGTCGCAAAGTGAAGCTTTAATTTTACTGCTTTGACAAAACGTCAATTAATGCGCGCTGAAACCAAGCTTGCACATTAAAAATGCATCAACAGGCCACTTGCGCACAGCAGCTGCTTGCACTGTTTCATCCTCACCCTCCCTTCGCTCATCGCAACTGCGTCTTCATTCAGACGCCACAACCTCATTAGGCGAGCGCGCTGAAAGACGAAGTTACGCACTTGAGCAGTAAAAATAAAATTTTACAACCAACAATTGCAACTGCCATTTCACATTTCACGTCAGATTGCGCTGTGCTGCAGCATGAGCGCCAAAACAAAGCAGCTGAATTTTTAATATTGCACTAATACGTAACCAACACACACACACACACACACCAACACACAAAAAAGACTCTCGCATACATTCGCACACGCAGCGAGACACTTCGACAGCGTTTTGCGCTGAAAGCTATAAAAATTGCAATGAACGACAAAATGAAAACAATAAAACAAAAATAACAAAAAAATATAGCAAAAAGCACAGCGGAAAACTGCTACAAAGGAAATTAATTTTAAGCTGTTTTCTTTTTAGTGGCGGAAACAAGCTAGGAAACTCAATACAAAGTGGAAAACATTGAACTTACTGCAAATGTACGGAAAGGCATATTAAATGTTTAAGTAGTGTGGAGGTTTTTCTCCACTTGGAAGGCACAAACAATCAACAAAATTGCTTTGGCAACATAAATCAAATTTAATTGAATGTATTTCGATTGTAATAGAGTAATTATAACTCAATTGTAATTGATCGAAAGTATTTAAAAATATTTCATTGGATGGTTCTTTTAGAGATATAAAACAAAAATTTAATAATAGAAATATTTTTAACTTAAATATACGTAAATAGTAGTGTCCGACCGAATATTCGGTTTCGGTTTCGGCCCAAATAAGTGGTTTCGGTTTCGGTTTCAGTTTCGGCCAAAAAATGGCCGAATAGCCGAAACCGATAATATTAAATTATTTAATTTTGAATATTATCGAGTAAGGTACGAAAGGGTGATTTCTTCTTGTTTACGTTTTTAAAAAATGAATAAATTGTTTTTATTAATAAATATTTATTTATTTATGCTATGTTTGTTTGTTTGTTCTTTATTTACTTAATGTAAAATTCGTTTGTTGAAAAAAGTGCTTGATATGGTGATTTTTATTTCAACTAGAAAGTTTCGGTTTCGGTTTCGGCCGAATATTAAAAAAAAACCGAATATTCGGTTTCGGTTTCGGTTTCGGCCCAAAAAAGTGGTTTCGGTCGGACACTAGTAAATAGTGATGCACTAAATTCAGTTAGAAGTTTTTCCAACTGAAATTGTTTTCTATAAAAATCAACAAAAGAAAACCTTTGCATCTTTGGGCCATGAAAAATTTTCGTTTGTGTACTAAAAACCATAAAATTCATAAAATAAATAAAATCATATTTTAATTAACTTTATTTGTCCTCTCTTTGCAGCAAGCAACCGCTGCAGTTATTCCTGGTACACATCACTGCCATAATTATTCAATAATTACAGCGATATACTCTTATAAAGGAAACGCACCAATACAGAGAAACTAAACCACATTCAACACACCACACACTCGACAACAAATGCAACAACCATGTTGGGCCACAAAAGCGCCGCAGCACCGAAGCAAATCAACCGTTGAACTTGTCAACAAGCCATAGGAACCAAACTGAAGCATAAAATAGAAATTAAATTTATAATGAAAATGAGTGAAATATAAACCAAAAAAAAAATAGCGAAACGTTTCGAAGAAGAATAGAGAAAATAGCACAAAAACCAATACCAATAAATACATAGACTAGGCTACAAAAAAGCTCTTGGGTTGTAATACAGAAATAAATAAAGTAAAACTAAAGCAAAAGCAACAACAAAAGCACAAAGCACAAGCAAGACGCAGTGAGGCGCATTACTTTTTAAAAAAAAGCAACAATAAAACTTATACTCGCCATATTAATTAAAAGCGAACAAAATTGCGAAAAGCACAAACTTTTCGTAATGTGATTTTATGCAAATGCAATTTTTTCACACAAGAACAACAACAACAACAAGAAGAAAGCAACTCACATAGTAGCAACAAGTAGAAAGTGAAAAGGCAACTAGTCATTCTGAAGCGATTTGAAGAGCAGAAACTTTGATAAAGCTTTAAAGCTTTGAAGCCATTAAAGCTGCCAGCGCCGCTACGATTGGGTTTTGAGCAAAATTCACTGAAACGCAAATTGGGCAATTAGACAAATGCCAAATAATGGTGCTGATCGACGACGAAGACGAGAATTACAGCAGCAACAACAACAACCACAGCGGCAACAGCAACCACAGCGGCAACAGCAACCAGAGCAACCGCAGCTACGCCAGCCACAACTCGACCTATACAAATTTTTTACGCAAAACTAGAAGAAAAAGCTGGGGAAGCTTTAAAGCGCTGCGACGACCGCTCAGCGTGCCGGTGCTCAGCGAGCGACTGCGCGGCCATTGTGTGCACCGAACAAAGAGCTTTAATAGTGCGTCGTCTACAAACTTTCGGAGCGGCAGCGCGCATCTGGCACGCTTCATCCCGACTAGCAACGCAAGCAATACAACAAATACTTTAAACAATCAGGCGCCACAGCGGCGGCGACAACAACAACAGCGCAATGTCGGCGAGACAGCGAAATGTTGGGCCGCTTTCGTGGCGTACGTACAACGTGGCCAGAGCGGACGAGAATGCGGCAGCACGCGCACGCAGCAATGCAGCCGCAACAACAGCAACACTGGTGGCAGTAGTGGGCGAGAGCAATTTGCCAGCAACATGAACGAGTCAACAACATACAGCCAGCAGCAGCAACAGCATCATCATAACAACAACAACAACTATAACAACAACTATAACAACAGCATAACCAGAAGCAATAATGGCAGCTATAACCGACCGCAATCCCAAATAAGACTGTGCGTACGCAAAAGACGCCTGCGGCGGCGTCGAAAAAGAAAACTCCACATCATGTCAACAACAAAACAGCAACAACAACTACAACTAAAACAAGAACAAATGCGCTCAACAACCACATTCGGCAATATAGCAACATTTCGCTGTCACAAGACGGCAACTGCCATAGCTACTACCATCACCACCACCACCAACAATAACAACAACACAGACTTCACGCATTTACAATTCGACGCGCCTCCAGCACCCTGTGACGCGTTCAATGCACCGCACAACAACAACAAAATGAGCAACAATATTGCAACAACCACATTTCGCAGCAGCAAACGTAGTGCAGCATACAGCAGCAATACAGCAACAACAACAATAACCACATCAGCACATCGCTCAACCGTTCATACGGCAATGCACATAAATCGACTGTCTGCATACTACGCCACGGCCACGTTGCGTCTATTTTTAACCACATTGACAACACTGATCGCCAGCACAACAACAACAGCATTATCAGCAACAAAATACTCATGGATATTTTTACTGATATATTTGAATTTAACTGCTAAAGGTGAGTTAAATTGAATTGAAAATTTATTTTTTGTGTTGTTTTTAAATTTCGATACTTTGTTTCCTTCTTGTGGTGATGAGTTTTGGAAAAATATGAATTTTGTATTTTTTTTTTACATTGAAAATGTTGTATAATAATTAAATAATTCAAATCGGTTAAGAAGTTCGTGCAATATTCCTTTACATACCAAACTACTTCGTTCTAAAGTGGATATTTGTCAATTTTGATGACTCGCTTCAATCTTTTGGTGTTACGTTTTGGAACATTTTTAGATTTTGTATTTTTTGCACTGACAAATACAATTTACCTATAAAAGAATCATTGAAATTGGTTAAGTAGTTTGTGCAATATTTCTTTACACACCACACTACTTCGTTCTAAAGTGGATATTTGTCAATTTTGATGACTCGCTTCAATCTTTTGGTGTTACGTTTTGGAACATTTTTAGATTTTGTATTTTTTGCACTGACAAATACAATTTACCAATAAAAGAATCATTGAAATTGGTTAAGTAGTTTGTGCAATATTCCTTTACACACCACACTATTTCGTTCTAAAGTGGATATTTGTCAATTTTGATGAATCGTTTCGCTCTTTTGGTGTTACATTTTTTAATATTAATGGATTTTGTATTTTTTACACTGATAAATAAAATTTACCAATAAAAGAAGCATTGAAATTGGTTAAGTAGTTTGTGCAATATTCCTTTACACACCAAACTACTTCCACTAAAATGGGTATTTGTCAATTTTGATGCTTCGCTCTTCTCTTTTAGTGGTGAATTTTTGAATTGTTATGGACTTTGTATATTTTACATTGTACATTTTTACATTGTTAAATTTTTGTTTTTTTACAAATTATCAATAAAAGAATCATACAGATCGATTAAGTAGTTTGTGCAATATTCCTGTTTACACCAAACTATTTCATACTAAAGTGAATATTTATCAATTTCGATGCTTCAGTTCACTCTTGTAAATAAATTTTGGAACACTAATGGATTTTGTATTTTTTACACTGATTAATACAATTAATCAAAGTAAGAATCATTGGAAACGGTTAAGTAGTTTGTGCAATATTCCTTTACACACCAAACTATTTCCACTAAAATGGGTATTTGTCAATTTTGATGCTTCGCTCTCCTCTTTTAGTAGTTAATTTTTTAATTGTTATAGACTTTGTATATTTTACAAAAAAAATTTATATTAAAAAAAAAAAATACTTTTTGTACAAATTATCAATGAAAGAATCATACAGATCGATTAAGTAGTTTGTGCAATATTCCCGTTTACACCAAACTATTTCGTACTAAAGTGAATATTTATCAATTTCGATGCTTCAGTTCACTCTTGTAAATAAATTTTGGAACACTAATGGATTTTGTATTTTTTACACTGATTAATACAACTAATCAAAGTAAGAATCATTGGAAACGGTTAAGTAGTTTGTGCAATATTCCTTTACATACCAAACTATTTCCACTAAAATGGGTATTTGTCAATTTTGATGCTTCGCTCTCCTCTTTTAGTAGTAAATTTTTTAATTGTTATAGACTTTGTATATTTTACAAAAAAAATGTATATTAAAACAAAAAAAAATACTTTTTGTACAAATTATCAATGAAAGAATCATACAGATCGATTAAGTAGTTTGTGCAATATTCCCGTTTACACCAAACTATTTCGTAGTAAAGTGAATATTTATCAATTTCGATGCTTCGGTTCCCTCTTTTGGTAATAAAGTTTGGAACATTTATGGATTTTGTATTTTTTATTCTGACAAATACAATTTATCAATATCACATTCAAATCGGTGAAATAATTTTTGCAATATTTATCTACAAACAAAGTTATTTTCAATAAATGGGCAAATCCATTTCTTATAAATGGTCACTTTTGTATGGCAACTCCCTTAAAGCATGGAGATAGTTTGGGATAGGAAAGACTAAGGTATTATGTATACAATAGTAAAAAAAATATTGGAAAAAAGTTCTGGGAAGACCAAAAAATACGATCCAATCTCATCCGATCTTCCTTGAGTAGAATTTTACATTAAAGTTTGAGTCCATTTTTGATGAATTTTATATGCTGTAACATTTCGTAATGAAACACATTGAATACAAAGTCGACCATCAGGCATTAAGAATATGAATACTTTTATTAAAACATCAATTACACTTTTCTGGTATTTTTATTTCATTTTCATTTTTCATTTTATTTATTTATAATTAGTCAAAGAACAATTGTTTCCTTACTGACTAATAAAGAACACCATAATGGATAAGTAACAATGTAAATATTACGTAACAATCGATAAACTTAATTAAAAACAGAGTTTAAAAAGTTCATAAAAATTGCTTTAGAAATAGTGAAATCCACCGAAAAATTCATTGAGATCTTATTAAACTCTATTAGAGCTCGCAAAAGAGGAGCATTTAAAGCATAATTCGTTTTGACGAAACCAACATTGAAAAAATCAAAGTGCCGGAGAGATCTAGAAGGGATGTTGAAGTGAATCCTCTCTAAGAGGGAAGGGCAGTCAGCCAACCCGCAAACAACATCAAAAACAAATGACAAAGATAGGATGGATCTTCTATCCTGCAAGGTTTTTAAATTTATGAGCTTACAACGCGAGAAGTAAGAAGGAACAGGATCCTGAAAGTGTAGTGATTTCAGAGCGAAACGTAGGAAAACCTTCTGAATACGTTCCAGGCGATTAACGTGACAATAGTGATATGGCCTCCAGATAAACGAGGCATACTCTAACTTCGAGCGGACAAGACAGGTGTAAAGCAGTTTGAGAGTGTAAGGATTGGAGAACTCGGAACTATTGCGTCTCACAAAAGCTAACATGGCATAGGACTTGGCAATGGTGGAATTTATATGACTTGTGAAGGACAACTTTGCATCAAAAACCACCCCCAGGTCCTTAGTCTCAGTAAGAGATTTCAAATAAGTATTTGAGATTCGGTAGGAAGTCTGAAGGACAGAGTTGCTTCTGGAGAAAGATAATTTAAAGCATTTATTAACGTTTAGCGGCAAACGATTGCGAGAGCACCACATGTTGACAGCGTCAAGTTCTGCTTGGAGCGCCTGACAATCGGCGGAGTCCCTAACTGTTGAGTAAATTTTCAAGTCATCAGCATAAAGCAAAAAACTAGAACCCGAAAAACAACTACTGATGTCGTTTATAAATAAGGAAAAAAACAAAGGCCCCAAAATACTACCTTGAGGTACCCCGGAAGTTGCAACAAACGGCCGAGATGGAATATTGTCGACAACTACCACACACCTACGATTACTCAAGTATGACTTGATCCAAGCCAGAAAGACCGAGTGAAAACCCATGTCGGTCAGCTTTTTGAGTAGGATCAGGTGCGAGACTCTATCAAAGGCTTTAGAGAAATCCGTGTAGATAGTATCTACCTGGAGACCCTTTTGAAATGCAGAGATGCAGTCCTCTGTAAAGACTGCTAGATTAGTTATCGTTGATCGCCCAGGGATAAATCCATGCTGATTAGGGCAGATAAGACTCTTCACTGCGAAAAACATTTTGTCTTTAATGATGCACTCAAACAATTTGGAGACAGTAGAGAGTTTAGAAATAGGTCTGTAGTTAGCGACGTCGCTCTTGTTTCCACTCTTGTAAATGGGGGAGACGAATGCCAGCTTCCAATCCTCAATGAACACACCAGAGGAAAGTGATTTATTAAAAATCACCTTCAACGGATATATAAGTGCATCACAGTTTTTGAGCAGAATCGCTGATATGCCATCAGCATCTGTTTGCAAAGATGTTTTAAGCCGTACTATACCATTTGCCACATCTTCAGTGGATAGTGAAAGGGATCCAAAATTCACTGATGCCTTGATATTACTTAAAAAGTCAGCATCACTATCAGTTTCTGAAGTAAAATTGGAACTGAAAAATTCAGCGAATAAGTCAGCAGCATCCGCGGTGGAAAGCGCAGCCTTATCTTCCTTATTTCCTAAGTATGTTTATTTCCTTTAATTTGTTGGTACCAAAACGCAGTTATAGAGTCAACAGTATACACAATTTATCAGGTTTTTAGGCGCATACAAAGTGTTTCACTACTGAACAGTGAAAATAAAAAGTTTAATTTTTCAAAAAAGTTTCATTTTTAAATATTTTTAAACTTTTTTAAATTAAATTAAATTTTTAAAGCATAGTTAAAATTGATTAGTTCACCACGACATGAACAAAATAAAGCAGGAAAACATATTTATAAGAGCCTCTTATAGCAGCAGAAAAATAGATGCAATAATTAACAAATTAAAAGACATTTAACCAAATCAAAGTCAGGCAGTAAACAAAGAATGCAACCAACTAAGAAGAGTTCAAAAAACGTAAGAGAAATAAAGAAAAAATACTTACCTTACTTCTTGGAACTAGATGCCACAGAAAGTTTGTTAAAAAAAATTCTGGAAAATAATTACGCATTTAAACGCTTCAGCGGACATGGCGTTAATTATGGAAATTTGAAAATATGCAGCAAACGTGCAAAAGCCTAAATTAGCCACACAAGGTGAGAAAAAGCTGGCAAGTGACCGCTGGCTGATTATTTTGGCCAATTGTCAATAAATTGTGGCGCACCTCAATGCGGTTAACTATGCCGGTTAGAGCCAATGCAAACAGCATTAAGGGCACACAACCCATATATTATTTTATGCACATATGTATATACATTGATATATATATATGTATGTATGTATGTATATAGTAAGTATGCTCTTTTGACAAAGCGCACATCCTGCTCATGTGTGCTGACATTTTGCAGCTGCCAGCAGAGCTAATGTTAACATTGATCGCATGCTGTATGGCAGGCATGACAAGATGGCATGCAAAGCACACACACACACACACAAACAATAATATGTGTGTGTGTGTGCACAATCAAGCCACATATTTTATGCAAATGCATACCAACAGCATGTTTTGTCAAAATTATCCGTTCGCCTGTTCGACGTCTATTTGTCTGTCGGTTTATGCGCTCACGCACTTCGGTCTACAATGGCCAACAGTCGGTGCTGCCTGCCTGCCAGCATTGACTTTGTCGCCTGTCCACGCTTTCCGGCCTGATGGCTGCCCCTTGGTCCGTGTTGCAATTGCCCATAATTATGATTATGCTATGCGTATTATTATTTTCTGTTTGCATTTCGCATTTGTCTGCAACGCTTATTCAGGCTTTGTGCATTCCATATTCCGTATGCTGGTCTGTTGTGCATGTACATTTCGAATTATTTAATTAATTTAATCATTTATTGAGCGGATTTTGTTCGAGCTGCTGGCTGGCGTTTGCAATCGTAATAGAATTTTAATAGCGTTATGTCCAACGTCATTTGCCTTGTTGCCAGTCAAATGTAATGCCTCATAGAGCCAATCAACTGGCAAGTGTGCTTACTAGCTTATTGAGCTCTTTGAGCTAACAAGTGCCTCAGCTAAACATGCAACTGTACAATAAAATTGTAGATCTTTGACAATATTTCTATTGAAAGTGGAAATTTCTGAGAAATTCATATGGCATTTAATGCATTAACTTTTGATGGTTTGCATAGGAAATGTCAATACCAAAATCATTCATGTCTTTTAAAGTTGGTAACAGAATATATTGGGACAAAACAATACATATGAAATAGTGAAAATCCCAAAAACTATTAAAAAAAATGAGAAATTTTCAGACAAAGTACGATTCTTTTCAATTTTTTGTCAATAGTTTTAATTTTTCAGCAAATCATATTTACTCCGAATTTTCGGAGTCAGTTATTTGAGGCAAAAATAAGTGGTTTAACATGAATTTGAATCCAAATTGAAATTAATAGGAAAAAGGTCATAGTTTATGCAAAATTTTTTACTCCGAATTTTCGGAGTTAACATTTTTGGAAGAAAACACAATTTGTGAATATAAAATCTTTTAAAACCAGCATTTTTAGAGCTTTAGTGAGATAAAACCATATACATATTTTGAAATAAGCCACTTAACCTAAGCTTCTAAAAATGTTCATTGATTTTACAAATTTGAAATAATAATTTTTCCTTTGTTTAGAACAACTTAACTTGTATTTGATAGCTGCTTATTTGGGGTGGCCCAACAGAAACTTTAAATTGACTAAGAAATAATGAGCGCACGTATTTTTATTAGAAAGGGTTTTTCATTAGAAAGGTACATCCATGCCGTTATGTATGAAATACAATTTCATTCATGTAACTACCGTTACTTTCTTTACAGTACGTCTTTCTTTCGACCCAATTTGTCACTACATTTTCCAATGTGTGTGGCTCTATCTTACCGATAGTTTGTCGAATATTGGCTTTCAAGCCGTCAATCGACGCGGGCGAGTCCACATGACATCTATCCTTCACGGTTCCCCACAAAAAAATAGGCTAGCGGAGTCAAATCGCAGCTGCGCGGTTGAAAGTGCACATTTCCAAAACGGCTGATTACATGATTTCTGATTGTATCAGCGACTGAACATTCACTTTGGAAGTAAAATTTCAAATTTCAGCCGTTAGTGCTGCCAAATTCGATTTACTCGCTCAAAATGCAACCAACAGATGGGACACCCTTTATATCTATCGCTTGTATGAATATAAAACTATTATTTATGGCATAGCAAAATCCTTTATAAAGTCCCTAAAGAATTGACTTTAGGGACTTCAATCATTTTTTCTAATGTATAAAATCAAAAGCATCCCATTCATGCAAACTCCTAAAGAAATAATAGATAACTTTAACATTTTTGTTTTCTTGCGCATACAACCAAAGCATACCGCATTTGGTTACATGCAAGATTTTAGTGGTCTCACCACTCGCGAGCTGCTCCATCAAATATTGAAGACTCTTTAGTTGCTTGTAACTGCCTGACACTTACGCCACCCGAGTGTACTTAAGGGCAATTTACACTCTACCCACAACGTCACACCGCTTAGACTAAATCACATCATTTCATAACAAAAAAACAACAACCAGGAAAGCAACAATGGACCAAACAAATGACAACCAAGATGCCACTTGAAAAAAAGAGGTGCCAGCAAGACAATGGCATTTGCACTCTCTGACACCTACACACGCGCACACAAACTCACAAATAAGCCACAACGAACAAAGCACAACTGCCACACCCCCATATGCATGCTCGAGTGCAGCTAATGCAGCTTGCCAGCAACAGCTGCAACTACAAAATATGCAACACATCTTCCACCCACAAACACACTGACTTCCCCTCACATTGTCACTTTGACACAGACGCGTCGAGATACAACAACAATAATAAAAAATCAAATAATAGTAACAAAAAGTGACATTTACGACAGACAACGCGGCAAGCACTTGAAGTTGTCTGCGGTCTGCGGGCACACTGGCAGCCTACTTTCGTCGACCGGCTGCCACATGCAGCGCTGACAAAGCCCACCACTTGATGCTTTTCACTTAAATGAATGAAACAAACAAACAGACGAGAGTGTGGGTGTTGCAGAAAAATTCTATACAACATACATACACATAATCACATGTGCCACATGTTGGAGAACAACAGCAACAACAACAACAAAACACAACGTAAAAACCAAAACTGCATAAAGGCGGCATTTGAATAGCAGTGACACGTGCCACAATATGCCTCACTGCACTTGCCACCGGGCCGTCAGTTTGCATAAAATGTAGGTGAAGCATTTACAAACATTTGTTGCATACTTTTAGGCACAAACGCTCGCTTGAATTGATGCCACTGTTGGGGCTGTGTTGTGTGGAGCGTTGCTTTTGGTGTGTAAAGTTGAAGCAAATGTTGGAAAAACTTTACACCTGACGCGCCCCCAAAAAAAGTTGAAACTAAAAAAGCAAACTGCGCCATAACATAACATGAGACACGAGGCGTGTGGCAAGTTATCGTGCTAAAGTTTTGACTTTTGGTTGGCAAGATATAAATTTAAATATTTAGAGAAGCAAAATGTTGATAAATTTTATAGCAAAAAGTGAAAATAGTGAAAATAGTGAAAATACATACAAGAAAACAATGCTGTCTGATAGTTTTTTGAGGCAATCGTTGTGGTTCTATAGTTAGTAGAAAAGATGCATCTTTAAAACTACTCTGTCACGTCCAAAATATCAACTTACTTAACTGGCCATAACAACCCGTTCAAAGCCCCAAACTCCACCGCCCTGTGTGCGCCACAGCTTGCATGTTAATTGCTTAGTTATGCTCAAAATCATTGGAAAAACTTAGTCCATAATTTCAGAACCAGTAATTACAAGTGTATAATAACCATTTACATTAAAATTCAGTAAAAAACAACGACTCCGAAATTTCGGACTTAGTAATACAAAGTGAGAAAATTGAAGTCTAATATTGTATTTCACTAAAAACCCACAACTCCGAATTTTCGGAGTCCATGATTAATATTGTATTTCACTCAAGCCCACAACTCCGAATTTTCGGAGTTCATGATTCCGTGTAAATCGTGAAACTGAAACTTACAAATACAAATTTTGAGCAAAAATCCAATTCAAACTAAATTCCTCAGCACATGCTGCTGGAAATAAATCATTCGGAACTATCGAATAAGTATAAAAAAATTTCTTTCATTCTGTGTTCTAAAATTGTAAATTTGAAAAAAAATAAACTTGTCAAGCTCTCCCAATCCATCATCTCCGAACTCACCCACTCGAGCTCTGTATAAATGATTTCAGAGTCAGTATCGTTCGCTCGCTTTGGTGTTAGCATAGCAAGTTTATAAACTTCCAAAACCCACTCATCCACACACTCACAAAAGCCAGCAACTAATTTCGTCATGTAGCTGCTTTATGTTGACTATTCGTTGACCTGCTTTTAGGCGCTTCAAAGAAAATCGGTAATGCATACATAAAATCAAACGCATACGATTTCGTGTATTTCGGTAGAATAAAATTCAAAATACACGAATCAACTTGACGCATTTTTTTGTTAGAATACCGATTGCTTTTGTCAGAATTTGTTGTGTTGTTGTTGTTGACTTATTTATTGCATTACATGCATACAATCGAAGGCATTATTTCCGCCGCCTGAGCCCATTTCCTCGTTTTCTCTGTTGCCACTACAGTTGGCAACGACCCGGAAACTCTTCCGGCTTTGCCTCATTTACAGAGAATGAGTAGCTGGGCTGGGTCCTTGAATGTGCGTACTTGAAGTAGTAGAAAGCAGTAGTCGAAGCAGAAGCGGCTAAAGAAGAAGCAAATGCTAAAGAAAAGCTGCACAAAAAAGAAATTGCTTGAACGCATCATTGAAGCTAAGTGCCGCCTAATAAAATAAAATTAACGTAAACTCGCTCGCTGCTGCACGCAAAGAAATATATAAATACAACAACGTAGAGACACAAAGGGCGGCACACTGCTTTTATATCTGCACACACACACAAGCAAACAGACAAACGACAAAAGTGGCAAAAGTGCTGCAGCCACTTGCTTTTCCACTGTTCGCCTGCTTAAGTAGTAAAATGGCGCACAATTCCGGTACGGTGTCAGTCAGTTGCCTGTCAGCCACTCAGCCAGTCAGTCAGTTAGTCAGCCAGCGTCAGGATCAGGACCGGCTGCCAATAACACTGGCGCCCTGTGCACTGCGTTCGTTCGGGCATACGAAAAAACCCTTCAAAACAATCGATTGTTGCGTATACGACCGACTGTGCCAACTTGTCGAAGTGTTGGCATGTGTTGGTATTTGTTCTGTGTGTGTGTGTGTGTTCTCAATACTACAGCCGCACTCGCATACTTGCCGACACACTGTCCTTATTGCAAATTTGTATTTGTATTTTAGTTGTTGTTGTTTGTGTTGTCTCCGCATGCGAAAGGAAGCGAAATTATACGGCACTGCGCCCCAGTGTATGCTTTGTAATTTTCAATGAATTTTATTTTTCCCCTCGCTGTTGTTGTTGCTAATGTTGGCTGCGGCAGGCTTGTTGTTTTTTTAATGGTTGCCGCCACTGTTGCTGTTGTTGTTGCTGTTGTTGTTGTTATAGGTGTTATTTGTATTGTTGCTGGGATTTTTGCGCAACGTCTTCTGTGTTACACCGTCATTGCATACTTTTAGGCAGGCTGTGTAATCATTTTCTGCTCTTTTCCCCCCCGGTGTGTGGGTGTGTGTGTGTGTTCAGCACATTTTTCATTGTTATTGTTGTTGCAAAAAAGGAAAGATTTTAAAGCAGGGACCGGAAATAACAGTTATTTATGAAAACTATAATTGAAAATTTTACTATGAAGAAAAAATCATGCAAATAAATGAAATATACATTCATTCATTCATTCATGGCATTCATGTTTTTGTTTGTCTTCTGAAATTAAACTTAAGTTGGTTAAGACCCTTGTTGTCCCACACATCTCGTACTTTTGAACTGATGTATGGCAGTCTAGACTGTGTGTCAAAAAATAAATTAACAATGACTTTAAACTTCGCAGCTAGATTCATATATTGTAAGAGAAAATTTGAGCACATCTCGCACCTGACGAAAAATATTCTTGGGTTCTGTGTAACTGACTATCTCAATGTTCGTAATGTTATTTTTCTGTACAAATTAATAAAATGTCGTCAGCCGCACTATCTGTATGAAAAGTTACGTTTTGTTGTCTCCTCACGTACTCATCACATAATTATCCCCAGATATGTTACATTAACGTCCTCTAGACTGTTCTTTGTTAGTGCTGTCAGACTATGGAACACTTTACCAACTAGTATCAAAACTCTGAACAGCACAAGATGCTTCAAAAGGGCAGTTACTACGTTTTTTCATACAATGTGAATCTTTACGTTCTATTTTCTACCTTCTTTTCCCCCTAAGTGTTTTATCTTTCTACCCAATTCGTATTCTTAAATTTAGAAATTAAGCCTACATTGTTATTTTTTTAAGGTTAGTTATAAACTCAAAATGTTGAAAATCACGTATTACTGATGCGCAATTAAGAGAGCGAAATCTCTCACTGCGCTACCTCTTATCCTTTAAATAAAATAAATAAATAAATAAAATAAATAAATATACCAATACATTTCTTTTCGCACAGAGAATCAAACTTTGCAATAAATTTTTTTTTGTAATTTTTACGGAAAAATTAAGAAATAAGAATAATTTTTTATTTATATTTTAAAAATCCTTAATAACAATTATTTTTGATTTTTTTTATATTAGTCCAGAAATAATAGTTTTATTTCGATTTTTACTTTAGTTGTCCTATGATAACAATTATTGGTGACTTTTATTTTTTTAGTCATCAACAAAAATTATTCAGTGACTTTTATTTATAAAAGTCATCAATTAAAATCAGTCAGTGACTTTTTTTTATAAAAGTCATCAATAAAAATCAATCAATCAAAAATTTATAAATAAAAGTCATTGAATGATTTTTATTGATGACTAAAAATAGAATAGAAGTCACGAATAATTGTTATCATAGGACAACCAAAATAAAAATCGAAAAAAAATGTTATTTGTGAACTAATAAGAAAAAAAAATCAATAATAATTGTTATTATAGGATTTTTAAAATATAAATAAAAAAAAAATGTTATTTGTTGAGTCATTAAACAAAAGTAAAAAAATAACTCATAAACATTGTTTTTTTTATAATAAAACTTATAACTGTTACGTTCCCTGTTTTAAAGTCATTTCATTTGCCATTTGAATAAATTTTTTCAACGCGCTCCAGTGTTGCCACACAGCTTCGACGTCATCTTCTGTTTATTGATTTTTTCGTGCTCCTCATTTCGCTTCAATGAAAGCGTTGGTATACAAACGGCAACGTGCTTAGATGTTTGTGTGTATGTGTGTGTATGTGTGCCTAGTGTCGAGCTGTATCACATCGTTTTAGGGGATTAATTTGCTCCGCTAAGACGGTTTTGCATTGCTCCTAAGTGTCGTTAGAAATTCATTCGACTTATTTGCCGTTTGCACCAATATCTATGCGCATGTGTGCCTGTTTATGTGTGTGTGTGTGTGTATGTGTGATATGTGTTTGTGAAAGTGCGATACGCTGAGTGTCGTAAAAATTTAATAGTGTTGCTTCTTGTTGACGTCATTTGGGTAACGAAAGGCCGCGACTGCGCTTGACTCGCTTTTTGTTGCTCTCATTAATGCAAGTCGCGTAGCTGCTGTAGTACAAACGACAAGTATGCAGGGCGTAGGGTGTTTGTGTAGCATTCTGGTGTGACAATAAATTGTCGCCTTTTATGTTTTGTTGGTGCGTAGAGCAGTGTAATTTATTATGATTTGTAGGAAATTAATTTTTAATTTTCTTCATTGCGTTTGCCTTCAGAGCCAACTGTGAGCATGAATAGGCTTCGAAGGACTGGGCAAAATGCAAAAAAGGACACAAATTTGCTTCGACAGCTTAATTGAATTTCTATTTTCAGTTTGGTCTTAATTCAATTAACTGCAACAACAAAAAAATCAATTGTGTAAATTATGAAATAATTTCAATTTCAATCCAGAGAAATTGCTATGCAGAATTTTCAATAATATTTTACATGATTGCGATTAGTTTAATTTTGTATTTGGATTTTATGAAAGCATGCATTTATAAACATTACTTAGACTTAATCTTTAATTTACATATTTTATATCAATGAGCATGTAGAAACCTCATTGCAAATAATGCATTAGGCCTTGAAATTATCAGACAGAATTGTAAGGAATGAGAAGAAATCCGCAAGTGGTCTGCTTCGTTCAATCACACTAAAATTTTTAAGAAGTTTTTTTTGTGCCACTTTGTACAAGTTAATTTTTATCAAGGTTGCAACTATTACATACGTATATGTATAAGTGATCTACCTACTTTATATTATTCGTGCATTAACTTTCTGTACCAATCAACTCTATATTGAAGTTTAAGTTCCACTTCACTGCAGATCGCCTTGAAAGTTGCATTAATTAAGCGCTCTTCACTTGGCTATGCCCCAGGGCCGCGAGTACACACCTTAATTACAACAATAACTATTTACAATTCTTTGCGCCATGTGGCCACACTCCAATAAAGTCAACGAACTCCATAGTTTTTTTTGCATAACGCCGCACAGCACTCAATGTTGAACTGCACTCCAGTGCAGCTGCAGCACTGCAGTGTCACCAAAACGACACTGCCAACGACAGCAAAGCGCCACTGCCTCGTAAATGCCCACAAGCATTTAAAGACAACGCCGCGCTGCAAAAAAATGCACTTTTAATTACCTTCATGCCGGCTTAAATATGCAAATAAAAGCCCAGCTAGACAACAGACAGCGCACAGACAGCATGAAGTAACAACCGAATTCCGTTAGGTCCGACTGCCCAGCCCAGACAGACACTTTGTGCCTACCTCTTCACTGCACTCTTCACCGCTAACAAAAGCGCCGAGAAACGCGTCGCGTCGCTTATGCCAACGTCCTCTGAGAGAACCGGCGCTGCAACGCCCAAAAGCACACTACACTTTTGTTTGCTACACTTTTTATTTGTTATTTGCTACGTTTTTTTTCGGCAGCAGTCACTTGTGCTTTGTCGGTGTTGTTTTTTGTTTTTGGTTTTTTTGTTTCTTCTCACTGCCTGCTGCAACTAAAGTTCTAGGAAAGCTGTGCAACCAGTGCAACTATTTGCGAATATTTAATTCAACAAAGACGCCAAGCGCTGAGCACTTCGTGTATATAAATGCAATTAAAATGCTGCCACATTCTTTGTTGGCATTTTTTTTGATGCAGTGCTGAGCAGTTGTGCTTTTGTTGTTGGCAGCATTGTGTTGTCGATTCTGGTGTTGGTGGGTTGTTTGTTTTTTCGTTAACTGATGTAAGTAGAAACGTTGAACGTTTTCGCTTGGCCAACGGGCGTTTCGTCTTGCAGTCTTTGGTTCCAAAAATGACTGGGAGAAATGTCCTCAAAACTGCACTTTTCCATCTTCCGTCTTCAGACAATTTGCTTCTGAATTTAATGTATAAGAAACCAGTTCGAAAGCATATCGCCTCAACGCCTCAACGCTTATGAAGTATTTGTATTATTTACAGAATTCTGGGCCTGAATTTTGTAATTTGCAGAAAGAAATTAAATGTTAAGCATCCATTATAGCGAAAATATAAAAAGGTTCTTATGGAGCCGGCTCATTGGTTTTAATTCACCCTGAGCTGGGTGCCAGGGTTCAACCACATTGACGGCAACTATCGAGCTCGAAGAGGCGTCGATCTGTGACTGAGACTCGACTCGGTTCACACTTTACTGGGCTCAATCAAAAGCCCATCTTCGCTAAAGTCAACACTAGGTGACTGAGAATGGAACTCCATAAAATCAAAAGCTTACTTTGGTCAACATAAAACAAGAACAGGACCGCAGAGCTCTTTTATAAGGGCCGCCGATATAGTGTAAAACTAACTGCTGTGAGAAACCGAAAGCTAAGAAAATCGTCTATCACTTCCTCTGTGCTTATCCCGTCTTATCAAGAGGGAAATGGAACACTCTAGACAAGTCAATACATTAGAAGTTTGGAGAGATAGCGTAGTGCACTGTGCACTCGCTACTCGCTTTCATCAATCTCTCAGACTGGATATAGAGATCAAATAGTCTAGAAGACAACATACTTACATATTTACTATTACGTAAATTAGTTCTGCTGGCCAAAGCAGGCGTAGTTCGTGTCACTGCAATGTGCCTAAATAAAACTCACTGACATTTTTTAATGCAGTACACCAACTGTTGACAGATTATTTAAAACTTTCACAGTGAATTTACTTGCACTTTACTGATTCCTTAGTAAAGTAAAATTACTTACTTTCACTTCACTTTTCATATCTGTGTTACCCGGCTGCCTTTTATAGTTACTTGTCTGTCCGAAAGACACATCGTTTAGGATTTATTTACCTGTTAATTGAATATTTTATGTTAGTCGTACGGTGCAATAAGTTCTTTGTTTTATAAAGAGAAATATTAAAAGTATCCTAAACTAATACTTATAAATACAAAATAAATAAATAATCTTAAAACTCAAGGATGTCTTTGTGTACATATTAGTCCGTAAGAAATATTTTTTTTCAAAAACAAACTAGTCGAAATTTGCATGCTTATTTAAGGATAAAATAAAGGCTCCAGGAAATTTTCATAATTATTTAAAGATAAAGTTTCAAAATGACATTTTCAATATCTGTTCGTCGTTGTTCACCACAAAATTAAATTTTTTTTAATTTTAAGAAATTTTCTCTTTTTCTTTGATATTCACATCAATATACTATACTGCACTCATTTTTTTTTTAATAATTTTTAAAATATTCATGTCCTTGAAATTTCAAAGTCCCTTTAAAACATTTCTAACGTCAGAGAGAAAAAATAAAAATTAAAAAAGTGTTACTATAATTGACATCTAGTTTTACGAGTATAGCGATCTGCTCGTCTATTTTCAAATTTTTGTATTTTTCGCACAGTGTTATTTTCAAATATAAAAAAATCATCAACATTAAAAGTATTCCAAAATCAAGCTAGGTTTATAATAAATCTTAAATATTCACAAATGCAGTGCTTTGCTTGTGTTCCATCGATTCTAACCTGGTATGAAAATTTTAAGAAAAATGTTTAACCATTATCAAAATCCGATCAGAAACTATAAGCAAATAAGCTTTATTTTGTTGTTTTTCTTACATATATTTTTAATGGTTTTTTTCATTTTTGTTCTTCTCCAGCACGTTGAATTTTGCCTCCTCATCCATTGTCGGTTTTGAAATGAAATTTTCAATTAATTTTTTGTAATTATTCTCTGCGTTTTTATTGTCTCTCAATGCGTTTGTATTACTGGTTGCTGCTGTTGTTGTTGTTACAGTTACATTAACATTCAGTGCACTGAAATTTGCCATGCAGCGCCACAGCTTTGCTACCCATAAGTTTTATTCACCTTCTTCTCTTCTTCCTCGCCGCTTTTCCTTTTCTTCCTCTTCTTCTAACACACTTTCAACATTCTGTCTCTGCTGCTGATGTCAATGTTTTGCCCTACAGGCTGCCGCTTTCTTCTGCACTACGCTTTCACACTCGACTATGCAAAGTTATCTTTTTCACCGCACTCAGCTCTCGCCCCCTGCCTCCATTGTTCTCTAAAGTGTGTACGAGAGAGAGAGAGAGAGCGAAAAAAACACTCAACACACACTTCAATGCCGCTGGAGGGCGTCACTTTGTTTCGAGCATTTTAATTTAAATACAACAATAATAAGAACAACAACAACAATGACACCTTCAACAATAAATTCAGCAACAACAACAACAACAAAAACAATGCTCATATCAAAACAATGATAATTTATATGTGCATAATTTGCAGACGCTCATTTTTTATGCAAATTTTTCTTGCGCAAATTTAAAACATTGCCACTTGCTCTCGCTCTCTTCGGGGCCTCCAGGCCAACGGCTCCCTTTTTCTTCTTTGCCTCGCCAGGCGACTGTCTCATGCGCTATGCTCTGACAAGTGAATGTTTATAAATAACTGGCCAGCGTAGTGCCGCAAAAATGTCCTTAATTTGCTGAAAAAAATACAACAAAAAAAAACAACAAAAAACAACAACTACTACTACAGACATGTAAATGTCGAGTATGGCAATGGCGAGGGGCTGTCGCCGTTTGGCGACAACGTCGCAATTATATCCGCTTTTGCTACATTAAATCGGCGCCACAATGTATGCTAAACATTTTGCGTACGCTTTAGTATAAAACGGCCAAAAATTAGTTGTTGAATTATTGGCGCTCGTGCTGTCAGTGGACGCCGCGCATGTTTACTTTTGCCTGCCGAAATTTCGTTTGCCAAAAATATAAAAATAAATTGCTGTCAGCGCTGTCGATTGTCGGCTGCCGATGAATGCACACACACACATACAGGCACACATTCACACGCATTAATACTACATGCAAATTATGGATTTCCAGCGCTTTTGATGCTGACCCAATTCGGGCGCTGTGTGTGTGTCTCTTGTCTCCTGGCGCTGTCGCCTGTAGCCTGTCGCCTGCCGCAATGTCGCATTATATCGATGATATACGATATTGTGATTGTGGTATGTTGGGCGGAAAAGTAGGCCAACCACCAAGTCAGAGATAAAATTAATTTTAAGAATTTATCCGTATATCATTGGTTGAGGCCGCTGTAGACTGTTGTCGTTTTGTTGGTTGGTTCATTTGTGATTTTCGGTTTATGGGCGCTGCCACTGAGACGCTTCCTTTGCCGCAGCTAAGCACTCATTGACTATGCGCGAATTTTATATAAAATGTTTCTCAATGCTATCTACTTTTCTTTGTTATTTAAACATTCTTACAGGACATTCGGTTACAGGAAATTTGCTTTAATTCAGGTACTTTGAATGCGGGAAGATGTGGGAAAATTGGTGCAAACGAATTTTTTAAATATTCTTTACAGTTAGCTTATTAATCAAGGACAGTCTGTATGCTTTAATTTTAAAGTAAACATATAGTTAAAATTAATTTAATATAAAAACATTTTCAATTTCATCTGCAAGCAGAACACTGACCTCTGCCGACTGTTCATGACATTTATATGTTTTTTATGATTTTAATATTTTTTTAAATTCATTGTATGAATTTAATTTAAATACTAAAACACTGCCAATTCAAAGTTTTCAGTACCACATCCTTTTGTAACTCCACCACCAACTTTGCCACAATCTCAACGCGCTTTTGTTGCGCTCGCGCCAACAGCTGCGACCCGCCGAGACTTAACAAGCGCAGCTAATGTCATTAAAAGCATAAATGCAAGTGTGTACATCTAAATACATACATTTACTACAACAGTGGCTTGCTCAAAGGGCGGTCTTGGGGGTTCAAACGCTCTAAATATTTGTTTGTTATACAAATTGTGAATGGAAAAATGGTTTCAAATGGTTTTGAGCCCAAAAGATAAGCCCCCACAATGAAATCCTTTGTGCGCCACTGTACTAAATACATACATACTCGTACATACATATATAAGTAAATATGTATGTAATGTATGCGCGCAAGTGTGATTTTGTAAATTGCATGCGGCAGCTGCGTTGGCAAGTGAGCCAAAAGACATTTGCCCAACTTCTCGACAACAACATTAACAACAACAACAACAACAACAACAATAACAATAACAGCAGCAACAAGAATAACAACAATAATTGCGCAAACAACAACAACAAAAAGGCGCAAATAAAGCAACCAGCCAGCACAATGCACAAGCGTTGCGTTTGGCCAAAGTTTTCGCTGGTAGCAGATTTGGTAAACAACAACAACACAAACAATCAAGCATACACAACTCCCAATTGGCTGGTGTAAATTTATGTATGTTTGTGTGCCAGTCGCGCATTGCCGACATCAGCTGTGCGGTAAGTTTTGCTTACATGCGCCAGTGTTGCATGTGGCATATACACGGCCATTGTTGTTAGAGTGCTCAGCTGACAGTTGTTGTTATTGGATTTTGTATAAACATACACACACACATACATTGAGAATGCCTGCCTGACTTTACGACACTTCCGTTTCCGATTTTGGTGCAACTTTAGCAACTCGCCAACATCAACGCAACCGTTTCAGCTGCAGCAGAAGGCGCATGCAGTTTCTCTTCCTCTCTCTCTCTCTCCTATAACTTTTCCCTTTTGTTTCACATTGGCTGCTGCCGTAACTCACCCACTTTTCTGACTTCGGCCTGAAAGCGCTAATAAAGTTTAAACTTTCGCTGTGCCCTCGCCGTTTTACACTAACTTCTCTCCACTAACCCTTCTCCACCATTTTCACCTTTGTGCCTTTGGCAATGCACAATGCAACTCTGCGACATTTCCTGCTCACTGCTCCACTTATACACTTTGTGCCGCTTTCAACGTCACTACTACTCACTCACCACCTCTTTCCAGTTCAATTTTTCCAAGTGCGCCTCCCTGCTGCCCTCGCACACTGCACACCGCACTTCTTCATTTCGTTTGACATTTATTGTCTTGCTGCGTCAAAAGTTTACAACACGACCGTCTCTAATGACACTCCATCGAACTTTGATGACTTGTCGCGCTCATTATAAATCAAATATGGTGATATCAACACTAACACACACACACACACACATGCGAATACACGCACGCAGACTACAATCAAAATCCATCACATGTCCCTCAGGTACTCATTTACATTTGCCCCCCTTTTCATCTCTTCCTCACTTTCCCACTCTTTTTACAGCTCAAGCGAGCGTCAGTTTTATTTTCCCTCTCTCCCTTTTAATCAACCATTCTCACTTTTACTTCATAATTTCATTAAAGTTTTTGCTTGAAATAATTTTATTTTATACTTTTAAAAGTTTTTTTGCAAAAATTTCGCCGCTCTCATTAACTTTGCACTCCATGGTCTATTAGGATTTTTTTCTGCTGCACAAAAGTTTTCATCCATTTCCCAGCGATGCGTTGAATTCAGCAAAATCAATTGTGATTGTTTTTCTTGTTTGTTTTTTCTCTGCTGGCGCAACTTTTCACGCTGAAGTGGCAAAAATTAAAACTTTCATATAACAAAGTCTGTCAGCCGTATGTGGTGAAAAATAATTTTCTTCTTACTAGCGCCACTCGTCGCTTTTTGTCTCTCTCGCTCTGCACATTTTAAGCCATGCTTCAACAACTCGTTGCGTATGTGTGCGTGTATGTGTACGGTAGTGTGAATAATTTTTGCATGTGTGTGTACGTGTGTGTGTGATGCGCTGCGCACATCTTTCGCACTCAACTTCATGCAATAATCCGCTTAAAATTGTCAAAGTTGTCAAAACTATTAGCAAAATTGTTAATGACATTTTTTTTATTCTCTCCCCCCTCCACAACCAATACAGCGCGGCCTGAAAACGTGTGAGAGCGCTGGTGGCTAGTTTTCAGCTTTGTTGTGGTTGAAAAATTTGCAAAATTTGACACTTAAATCAGTAAATAAAATTAATGATGCTATTTGAGGTATACAAGTTTTAATTTCTTTAGATAGAAACATTTGTGTGTGTAAAATTGTTGTGAAAATTTTGTATGCTGTCGACCACAAAATACGTTGGTTGGTTTTTGTACTTGAAGGTGTCGAAAAGTTTTTTTCTCATCTGCTAGTGGCATAAACTGAATGCAGTGTTTAGATTGACCATTGGATCAAACTTTCTTCTTTTTAATATAGGAAGAATTTTACTAACTGACACTCAAGATTGTTTCTTTTATGTGGATCTTGAACCTACTGATTTTGTTTCCATTTAGTGTGAGTCTCTTAACAAACAAACAGTTTCAATTCAGTATCTGCTTAACATAGACCGATTGTTAGCTAAAGTCTCCTCTGAGATTCTGCTCGCAATTTTATCTACAACCTGCCAATTCGTCAGCTTTCATTTTCTAATAACTCAGATGTCCTTTAAATTGAACTAATAGAACTAACCATCATTAATAGTTTCGTTCGTTAGATACGTAGATACTAGTAACTTGAAGTCTATAGCGTCTTTCATAAAGAACTAACTACCATCAACAATTTCATTCCTTTGGGACTCAGATGCCTTGAAACTTAAAGTTTATTTCGTCTTAGCATTATAAGTATTTAACCACAACTACAATTTTGTTCTTGGAACTCAGATGCCTCGAAACTTGAATCTTATTTTATCTTAGCATCAGAAGTCTTTAACCGTAACTACAGTTTTGATCCCTAGGAACTCACATGCTTCGTAACTTAAAGTTTATTTCGTCTTAGCAATGGAAGTATTTAACCACAACTACAATTTTGTTCCTAGGAACTTAGATGCCTTGAAACTTAACCCGGCGTTGGTGTGGTGGAAAAAAATTACGTTATTGGTGTGGTGGGGTATGACATACCCCAAGACTTGATATAGCAGCAACCTCACGAAACAACACAAATATAAAAGATAGCAATTTTATATTATTCTTTATTTACTTTTACGCAAGAAAATACAAAAGCACTTCATGTGCAAGCAATTTGTAAAAGAAAATATCAAATATAACAAAAATAAACGAAAAGTACCGATATTTATAAGTTGACTTCATATAATGGGGTTTAAAAACATTTCTGTATATAATTTTCCAAAAAACATAGTCAGTTTTAAAAATGAAATACATATAGTTATGTGACATTACATTTTTGGTAGCTACCCTGAAAGAGGAGCGAATTACAGGGTGTCAAAATTAGCGCATTTTTCGCCAGTCGTATAAGGTTTTTGCTCTCGCACAAACCGAACATCGAGTGCTGTACTGACGACGTTTCGGTACAGCTTCGCCTTATTTCAAGGATTTACAGAATCATGATATTTTTGTGTATTAATGATATTTTTTGGAACATATGATACGATGAAAACTATTGTCGTATGTGCTATTAAATTCAATGAAACATACGACGTTCGTTTTCTACGGCGACAAAATGCGAATACTAAACTAGGAGCTTTTCTTGCACGTAGGAGTTAGGCAGTTGGTATTTGCCTCTTATTTTTCCGTACGGTGAATTTTTTAACAAATCGATGACTACTAGACCATCGAAAATAACAATTTGAATTCAAAATCATTTACACAAAAAGTTACGTTATTGGTGTGGTGGGGTATGTCATACCCCAATGAACTTTAGCGGGATGTGACTCAAATCTGGTCACACTTAAGTTGTTTTTAGACAGCAAATGTGTATGGATGGACTGTTATAAACAGCTACTAGAAGCAATAGTGCCCGCAAAAAACTGATGTCCGTGTTATTTACAAAAATACAACCTCTGGGGTATGGTATACCCCACCACACCAATGCCGGGTTAAAGTTTATTTCGTTTTAGCATTAGAAGTATTTAATCATAGCTACAGTTTTGATCCCCAGGAACTCAGATGCCTTGGAACTTCGAGCTTATTACATTCTCATATTCGTTCTTTCGAACTAACCAATACTAACAATCCCGTTTCCTAGCAACTCAGAACTTGCCTCGGAACTTGAAGATCAATTCATCTTCATAATAGAAGTAAACGTTATCAGCAGGTTCGGTCCCTATGTAGTAACTGCCTCGAAACTTGAGTCTTATTTCATTCTCATCTTCGGTCTTTTGATACTCAGATACCTGGAACTAAAAGTCTACACCGTCTTTGTAATGGAACTAACCAATACTAACAATCTCGTTCCTTAGCAACTCAGATGCCCCGGAATTTTGTTTCGACTTCAAAATAGCACGAAAAGTAATCAGCAGTTTCGTTCCCTATGCAGTAACTCAGATGCCTCAAAACTTGAAGCTTTTTCCATCTACATCTTCGTTCAGTAGATACTCAGAAACCCGAAATTAAAAGACGGAATAGTCATAACAGACCTTAACGTGATCAGAGATTTCGTTCCCTTTGCAGTAACTCAAATGCCGCGAAACTTGAAGTTTATTTTATCTCCGCAGTGAAATTAAACATCATCCACAATTTCATACCCTAGAAACTCAGAAACCCTGGAAATTGAAGTCTACACCATCTTTGCAATAAAATCAATTTTGAATTTCAATTTCGTTTTCTAACAACTCAGGGACCCGGGAACTTAAGGTTTATTTCCTCTCCGCTATAGAACAAAACATATTTTTTCATTCATTTATCGGGACTTTTAGTGCTACTTATCTCAGTGGTTAGTGTGTCATATTACACCGTGCGAAAAAAATTAAAACAAAATTTTCACACCAGAAGAAATCCATGTGGCCGTGAAACTAGAGACCAAACATAGCAATACTGCGTACTCAGGATTCCATTTCTACATCCTTTGTCCTTTTAAAAGGACTTCAAAATTTTGAAAGAGAAAAAAAATTAAAAATATATAAAAAATACGATTCTCGCTTCATTGATTTTGTATTTTTTTATTATTTAAAATAATGATACTCAAATAAATAAGAATTTTTTTACTTCATTAGAATTGCAGTTTCCGCCTTTTTTTAAATAACTTTCGAACCAATAAAGTTAGAATAATGAAATTTTGACACGTTTGATCACGTGTGTAGATTTTGGGATTTAACAAAGCTACTTTTAAAAAAAATTCTGTATATATTTTCAAGGTTATAAAGGATTAAAATTTTTAAAGGACCTTTTTCATATCCTTTTTTTACAAATAGATAAAAAATAAATTTATTTAAATTCTTGAGCCTTTCCTCTTTCATTTTATATACATATTGTCATATTCTAACGAGGTTAAGTATTTTTTATATTTTTTTTATTTTTTATCCCCTTCAAAATTTTGAAGTAATTTTAAAAGGACAAAGAATGTAGAAATGAAAAACTGAGTACGCAGTATTACTATATTTTGTCTCTAGTTTCTCGCACATATGGATTTTTCTCGGTGTGAAAAATGCTGTCGCCCGGTGTTACTAGTCAAAAATCTGTGGTTCGAATTCTCACGCAGATAGGCAAAGCAAAGTAGGTGCGATCACTATTTTCGAACGGAGTTTTCTTTCTTTATTTATCAATCCACCTTAAACCTGATGACTGTCCTAACAATTCTTTTGTGATCCAGAACCTTAAAGAATTTCTTACTGTTAATTATTTACAAATAAACATTTCTTTAGTTAAGGGATCCCTGCCTAGTCTGATGGGTTTGTAAATGTTACCCTATTCGAAACCATAATTGCTTTGCATATGCAAGCGTAAGTCCTATTACTCCTTCACAATGACGCAGCGTCATTCTTATCCCTTTCAACAAGAGCTCTCGCTCTTTGCCAACCAGAGAACGACACGACCCTTTAAACGTCTGACTTCTCCTCATCTCGATAGATCCCCGAATATACTGTGAACATTTAAAGTAATGCTGGCAATTTTTTATTCAATCAATTGCATGCCGGATTACCCGAACCAACTGCTAATTAAAAACAAAACTACGAAACAATGTGAAAATTTGAGCGCTCGCGCGTTCCCTCTCTCTGTGTCAGTCTCGTTCGCATCGCATCGCATCGCATGGCATTTTTTAATTAATTGGCTGGCTTAAGCCGCGAAGAATTGCAGCGATGCAGTTTCATTTGCAAATAACTTTGTTCGCAACGCTTTCATTGTGTCAGCTGCAGCTGACGCAGCCACTCGCGCAACTATTTGCCAAATAACGCACTGCAAAAACCAACACGAAATCACACCGAAAATATGCGCAAGTTTTTGCTTCATTCCATTAACGCGCTGCTGCAAATAGTCAGCGATTTTTTAGCGCCACTACAAACTCCGGCACAATGGTGGATGGTTCATGCCACGTTCAATATTTCAACGCGTCAATGCCAACACTTTTCAATTTCAAGTCTTCGTTATAGCAAATAACATAAAACATTGCTGCCAAGACTGGAGTCCATTTCACTTACGTCAACAAAACTGCAAATAATACCAAAAAAAAACAAGAAAGTGTGAGTAAGTAAGTGCGTGCAAGTGTGGTAGTAAAGTAGTAGAAAGGTAACAGGGAACACTGAAAAATATGGTATGGAAAGGTGGCGAAAAAACCAGCCAACAGACACTGAACTACAAAGATAGAAATCGAAAATGGGCAGCAAACTATCACAGACAGAGACTGCAAGGAATAAGTAGTAAATGGTAAGTAGTAAGTAGTAGTAGTAGTAGTAACGCGGCAGTGAAAGCGTTGCTCTGCTCTGAAACAACAAAACTGGTAGTAAAAGTAGTATGAGTATTTTTCTAGCTAACAAATACTTTGCAATTTTTCTCTGAAAGTACGTTAAGCACTGTTGCCGTCGAGACAGACGGTTGCATATATTTGTAAATAATAGTGAGGTCGGTTGATACTGTAAATGTCGAGAGGGCGTCAAGGTAAGTGACTTGATAAACGCTGGACTAAAGAAGCTGGCTATAGAGGTAGGAAAGCTCACAGATTGTCTGGCCATGGCAAGACAAAAAAAAAACGAGAGCAAATAAACCGAAATGTCGGCAAAGAATTTCTTAGGACATCTATAGAGCAAACAAAGCGAAAGTAGAGCCAAGACCAATCAGTGCAAGAGCACAAATATTACAGAACATAAATAAAAAAATTATAATTATTTACAGAATTGCACATATATCATTAACCTTTTCGACCTCAAAGTTGCCTAAGATCAACTTCACCTATTTGGTATCGTATAGAAAAGCTACGATTGATTTATGGGTTTAATTTAAGTAGGCACCAACAAATTAATATTTTTAGAAGTGAATTCAAAGCAAGTTACAAAAATTTTACTGTTATCCCCAAAATAATTTCCAATAATTTGCAGCGATATCAGGGAAAGTTTGTGTTCTAATTTAAGTCTACGAATTGGGCGCGTTTGATCGAAACCCTGTTTCTTTAATAATGGATAAATAAAATCAAAACTTGATAGTTTTGTATTTTTCCATAAATATTAAATAATTTTTCTGTAATTAAAAAAAATATTGATTCAAAATTTATTTAACCCGTTTTAAGATAAAATTCTTCAAAAGTAAACTAGCTCTAGAACTCTAACAAAGAGGTGTAAGTGTTTCATGATTTAAATACCAAAAAGTAATATCGAGACACAGGGTAAAATTCTGGGCCGAAAGGGTTAAGAGAAACTAAGGTAAAGGATTCAGGCCGCCAAATAATTTGAGCAACAAATAAAGCTTTAATATTAAAAAAAATTTGTATTTGAAGCTCTACTTTCAAATAGGTGGATTATTAAAATGTTTTGATCACTGATTAGTCGGCCATTTGAATCCAACTTTATTCTGATTAACTAACGAATAGACAGATTGTTAGGTAGAGGACGTATAAACGAATGGAAGGCCGACGAAAGGTTTAATGTACAGAGACAAAGAGAGAATAGACAAATGCGCAGATGGATAGACTTGAGAAAGATCAAAGCTTAAGAAAGCCAGACAGTCAGATGGATAGACTTGAGGCAGATCAAAGCTTGAGAAAGACAGTTAGTCAGATGGATAGAATTGAGAAAGATCAACCAGACAATCAGATGGAAGAAAAGGCATATGAGCACACCAACGGATAGGCAGACAAACTGACGGACAGATAGAGATTCACATAAACGGACGAATGCACATGCAGTCGGATAGAAAGGGCAGCAAAAGAGACAAATGAACGAATGGCTGAACTGATACAAGGACTGATGGAAGTAAAATTGAAGAACGAATAGGCAGACACACAAAAATTATGGATAGAGGACAGATTACTCAGACGAAGTGGCAAAAAGGCAGATGGATTAATGGAAAAGAAAATTGTATATCCGATGTATAAAACTCATCAACAGATGAACAAGCAGACAGATGAATAAGCAGTCGTTGAGTCGAAAGAATGGAAGGATGAATATAAGAACGAGCACCCACACGGATGGCAGGACGAAAGATCATAAGAGGGCAAACTGACAGACGCAGTAGACATATACAAAATAAAATGATAAAAAAACAGTCGATGGGGCGTAAGAAAGTCGAATATACAAATGGATACCAAGACGGATGGAACTCACCAACAGATGAACAAGCAGACATATAAACAAACAGTCGGTGAGACGAAAGAACACGGATGGCCGGACGAAACATCATAAGAGGACAAACTGATAGACGCAGTGGATATATAAATAGTAGACAGATGGATAAACAGTCGGTGGGATATAAGAAAGCCGAATATATAGTACAAATTAATACACAGACGAATGAACTTAAGAAAAGTCATCAAATGGATTGATGGAAGAATAAGTAGACCGATGGAGAAGCGAATGGACTACCACACAGACAGATACGGAAGAACAGAAAGATAAACAGCTGATAGAGGACAGAGAGAGATGAACCGATGAACACCCAGACGGATCGATGCAAGAACAGGCAGAAGAGTGAACAAACAGGCAACAGACGGACGGCTAAAATGATGGAATATCGTACTTGAAGGACTAATAAAAACAAGGATAAAAAGACAAGAGTCTTTTAGACGGAAGAATAGAAAAGCGAGTATACGAAAGGGTACAGGTGGATGGACGGACGAGGGATTTTATGACAATTGAGCGGGAGAACGGATAAGTCGATGCAGAAACGAATGAACTGCCAAGCAGACAGACGAATGGACAGGCAGACCGATAGACGGACAGATAAAAGAACAGAATGGCAAACAGACGGACGGATAGATAGAGATATGCCGCCAAACAACCAGACAGATCGATGCAAGAACAGGCAGATGAATGACCAAACAAGAACGACCAGCGAGACTGATGGAATATCGTCCTTCAAGGACTGATAAAAACAAGGATAAAAAGACAGTCCGTCAGATGGTAGAATACAAAAGCGAGTATACGAATGGATACAGGTGGATGAACGAAGGAAACATCTTAAGACGGATGAACAGTTAAGTCGATGTAGAAACGAATGGACTGCCAAACAGACAAACGCGCAGAAAGACAGAAGGATAAACAGTCAGATGGGCACTCACATAGACGTAGAAATGTACAGACAGACCAACAGACAGGCACACCCACGTAAAACGATTGGACTGTAACACAGACAGACGCACGTAATAAAACACAAAATATTTCTGCCGATTATTTGCATAAAATTTAAAATGCCGCAAAGTATTTTTATTTTTTTTTTTTGCAGTAAAAGCTAACATAGAAGAACAACAAACCAACGGTGCGCCATACAATTTTACCATATTACAACAAAAAAAAACAGCGAGCTCTGATTGTTTGTTTGTTTGTTGGTGTGTTTGTTCGGTTTGCTTACTGCGGCGCTGTGTTTGGCCACATTAAAAATGCACATTTTATTGCAATCGACCATAAAATAAAACACAGCAACGTTTTGTGAGCTACTGACATTGCTCAAGAAAACAAGTAGAGAGTGAGAGAGATAGAACGACAAAACGGCGCAGCGGGCGAGGAAGCCACAACAGATGCCACAATTCTTGGGTCAATGAGGTGATTGGGGTCGAAGTGCCAAAAAGAGTAGGAAAGAGAGGCAGGTAGAAGAGAGAGGGAAAGTTAAGTAAGAAATTGCAATTGAAATAAAATTGGAATTATTTTTGCTACATGTGGTTTTTGTTGTTGTAGTCAACTACTTGACTGCCACACCTGCCACACCCAAAGCCATTTCTTTGCAGCGATGCTTGTTTTTTGTTGTTGTGAATTTCAATTTTTATTTTTTTATGGCATCACTTTGTTGTGGTTGTTGTTTTGTTGGTGAGGTCAAATTAAAAATTGAAAAATGGCATTTTGACCGAAAAACCACTTAAAGCAATAAAAAATGTTGGTCGTACTGGACGACGACGATGGCTGCACAGTAAGCAACAACAACACTGCCAAGGAGAGCGCAACGGGTGTGCAGAATATTTATTTGGCTGGAATGAGGCGAAATGTATGACCCACAACGGCGGCTGTAGCCTGAATAGATGATTAAGTAAATGTTGAAAGCAATGAATGCACAAAATGCGGTCTTGAATGAAGGCGACAAAAGGGCAAAAGGCCCACTGAAGGTATGCCGAAGGGAGCGCGCGTGGAGTGGGCCGAGCAGAGGTTTGCGGAGATGAATGAAGCGCTGCGTGGAGAATTGCTTGAATGAGTAATGAGGTAAATGGGGTAAAAGGAGTATTTGGGACACACTTAACTGTGACATAAGTGAATAATTCAATAGCGTCAAGGTGACGTTTATCAATTTAGTATTTTAATTTTATGAAACAAATGGGATTTCTACAATGTTGGTCGTATAATTGATGTGCCACAAATGTTGCTCTGAGGTGACAAATTACTCATTAGGTGAAAGGATATTCAGTTTTATGCATTGATAATGGAAAAAAACACTTCTTGCTACACACAAAACACACACATACACTACTCCGAAGTACAGTTGCGAAATGTCAACAATTAATTTTGTATGAGCGCCTAATTTAGGAAATGTGTCATTTACAATAAGCGAAAATTCGCAAAAACTATGGTACGGCTATGAATTTAACACGAATTTGCAAACACATAGACACCACAGAAGCACACATCCATACACGCAAACATGCATAATACATACACAAATTTCTATGTACGTATTTAAGCACACACACACACACATAAAGCCATAGAAAATAGATATTAAAAGTTAAAGCCAAATATTAGGGATTATAACTCACACATACACATACACAAACTCAAATTCACACATACAGATATATACATATATGTATTTATAGGCATTATGTATTGCTTAGCGTCTACTTGCAATAGAAGTAAAGCAAAAGTTGCATGCTCATAATTCACGATAACAACTTCCGCCAATATTGGCTGAAACTCGAGTTTCAGCTTACACAAACACACACACAGGCACACATCTACATATGTCTATACATACAAATACTATTTATGCATCAACGCATACCAACACATGCGCTTGTGTTGGTATGCGTTGTGTTCCTTTAATGATTCGCTTTAAGCGCATTAAACCCCTCATCACCCCCCACCACCGTCTCCGAAATAACGCAAAATTACTGTACCACTTCCTGGTGTTGGTTTGCCGCGGCAATGTATGGCCAATCATATTTTGATGCCACAGATAAAAGTTTGTTGTTGTTTAGGATATTGTTTTGTTGCCTTTGGTCAGCGTTTTGTTGCTCATTTTGCAATCATAAGAAAGAATACAATATTTTATATTTTTCTTAACTCTAACCTATGTGTTTTTGGTAAGTTTTATTTTTCCAAATTTTTTTTTCAAAACAAAATCATTTTTTTTAAGAATAACGTTTCGATAATAAATTTTGATTTTTGCTTCGTAGAAACCCAAAACTTTATAACCTCAAAACTTCGTTTATATGAGGTTAAGGCGCCCTCTGGAGGGAAAATTTTTAACTTTAATAATTTTGTATTTTTCGCGCTTAAGATTGTTGCCAATTGTTGAACAACTCATTCTAATCGATTTGATAGTTTCCGAGATACGATGTTTCTTAATTTACTAAACTATTACAATTTCAAGTGTGTAGTCAAATCCATAGAAAATTACCAGTTTTGTATGGCAGTCTGCTTAAAAGTTGAAAATAGATTGTAAGAATGTTTGGAAAAAACATTCAAAGGGTAAAATAAATGAGGGTCAATCTTAGATTTGATACATCTGAAGGCAACCTGGCAGCCCATTTTATATAAACAATCATTTTGTATGGCAGACCCATTAACGGTTGGAAATGAGGAGTAAGTATGTTCGAAAGAAACGTTCAGAAACCAAAACTAATGAGGTCACTCATAGCTTTTAACCCTCTCAGAGCAACTTCTGAGCAGCTGTAAAGCAATTTTTGAAATTAGTAGCATTTTCGTGAACTTTGACCTCAATTTACTACAGTCTGGTCCCCTAATACACTTTTTGTTAATACACTTTTTTGTTAAATCGCATAAAATAAGAGATTCCGGAGAGTTAAAATTGAAAATCGTGCTTTAAATTTTGTCTAATATTTAAGTTTATGCTTCAGAAGTTGGACCCACTTTTTATCAGCATAAATTTTTCAGTAGTTCTATGTAAACTCCCTTTGAGTAGGGATAGGAGTTTATAATAAGTAGGTACAGTGGCGCACACAGGAGGGGTGTTGGGGGTTCAAACACCCCAAACATAAAAATTGCTGAAATAAAATATGGTTTTGAATGGTATTCGGCTCGAAAATTGTACACAAACCCCCTTCTCGAAATAAAATCCTGTGTGAGCCACTGCTCAGATACATAGATAGGTATGTGACTGTCCCACGGCGAAGCCAAAAATACGTGGTTTTTAATCATTTAACCAGCTCGAACTCCAGTTTGAAGCCTAACAGACTGTGAATAGTCCTAACATCTAAATTCCCTAGATCCCTAGATTCCCTAGAAGAAGACGTTGCCCAGGTTGGGCTTTCTGCTTCTAGGTAAATCAGAACAAATATATACATAGAAGATGAAATGAATTTTCTTCCTGAAATGAATTTGTCATCTGATGCCTTTCAGCCAGTGGCGGATTCAGGGGATAGTTTTGGGGGTTGAAACCCCCAAAATATTAGGGTCGACTTTAAATCTACATACAAATTAAAAGGAAGGTACATAAACATTTATGAATATTAAAGAATTACTTTTTGAAACCCCCCAAAAATATTTTTTTAATGCACCCCTGCTTTTAGCTATTAATTTCATTTCATAAACTGAAAAAAGATCTATTATATCAAATTTTTTCAATCCTTTTGTCAATGCATGTAAGACAAATTTTCAAAATATCACAAAGAACTCTGCTTGTTTTCACGTTCCTTTCAATTAGTTAAAGTGGCATTAAGAAACGATGTTATTTTGCCAACAACAACTATAGTCTTGACACCGTTTTGTAAATCTTGCCTTGCTGAAGTCTCGTTTATGATAAAGGAAAGTTAAAGAATTTCATTTCTATGCAAATTTAAGTTTTTTTTCCTAAGAAAGAAAGAACTTTACATGAAATTTCAGCTAACATCTCTCTGAACACCACACCAATGTTCACCAATATCACAATTTGGCAAATTGTTTTTCATAATTTCCATAGATTACGTTCACTATTCGTTCGATTTCCTGTCTCCTTGTGCCGCACACGCCCACTGTACTCTCGCTTGCATTGCTTTTGCTTGTTTTCTGCTCGTCTCTTTCCTCCTCTTTCGTCTTACAAACACCACTTTATCACGATATCAGGTCAAGCGTGGGGTTTCTTATTTTTACTCGCATTTCAGTTGAAAATTTATGCGCACATTTAGCAATTTATGAGCAAGAAAAACACATAGAAACACACACACACACACAAATATATATAATATTATAACAACAGCAACTTAGTATAAATATATAGAATACAGTACAAAAAACATATATATAAATATATGAATAAGTGGCAACACTAAAAAGCGCCGATTATTCGGTTGTGTGTCTTGGTGTACGTACAAATTTCCACGCGCTACTTTCTTTCGATGTGTGTTTGTGTGTGTGTGCGTGTCTGAGCCCGTAAATTAGACGCTCATTATTTCTTGCTACGTTGTTGAGTGGATTTCTGTTATTTTCACATTGCCATATTTCTTTGCCACTTATGTTTTGCTTTCCTTTCGTTACGTTGCTGCTTGCTGTTTGTTGCCTTTTTTTCGGGTTTTTGTTACAGTCCGCAATGCGGACTTTTGGCCCCACAAATATGTTCTTTGCTATTGTCAAAATCAGCTGATTGAATTTTGATTTATGACATTGAGATGCTCGCCTCATGTATGCGTCTTCTTTGTATATGTATTTGTCTGTGTGTGTGTGTGTTTATGTTTGTGGTAAACGTTGTTACATTTATAAATATCAATGACAGCTCAATCACAGCTGTGTGCCTCTCTACATTTGTTATTGGCATTTGTTTGTGTTACGAAAGAGCATTTGGCGTCTTAACGCTCGTCATTGTTTTTTCTATGCTTCCAGTTATTATTCCTTTCGGCGGCGATGCTTATTAAGCGTGTTATTAGCCATGGCATTGAACGTTCGGATAATCGGGAAATTTAGTGGCCAGCTATTTGCGAAATTCAATATAGATTAGGCGAATTATGTCAATATGACCGAAAGTGTGGCGAAAGGCGGCTTAATGAGATTTGTGTGATCAAGCACATAAAACGCTTTATTACCTATGAAGTCACTGGAGGGGTATCAATGGTCACAAGCATCACTTATCAAGGATATATTTTTTAATAGAGAAAAATTATAAAACATTACAAAATTTACAAAAACTATGTTTTATATCTGTGAATATACATATAAATTATTAAAAATATTATATTATTATAATTCTAGTCTAAATATTCGAAAAAATCGATTTTTTTTTTAAAATATCATATTTTCAAAGTTTAGACCTTTAAAAATAAGCCCCTAAGAGGATTTACGGAAATTCGAATTATTTTCGGAGTTATAGTTAACTTTGTGTCGCGCCACTCAGACTGTGAACTTTAAATACGTTTTTCTCGAAACTACTTTTTTTCGATACGATTGACATCAGTGGCGGATTCAGGGGGGGAGGGGTGGTTTGATGGTTGAAACCCCCCTAAATATTAGGATCGACTTTAAAAGTACATAAAACTTAAAAGCCATTTTATAAATATTAAAGACTTACTTTTTGATAAAAGCCTCGATAGCTCAGCGGGTAGCGCGCTGGCTTCTCATACCGAGCGCCCCAGGTTCGATTCCTGGCTTGGGCTGGAAAAAACACTCGTCTACTTCTATCGCTATCCACATGAAGGGAATGAGAATTACAAGAATCGCACAAGTGCGCTCTTGGCAGGCAATGGCCAAACCTCCAAATGTGAAAGAAAAACTGCCAATCGCCGTTCGGATTCGGCGTTAAACTGTAGGTCCCCTCCTTCCCTCTCCCCATCCGTTTGAAAAGTGTGTTGTATCACATGTTGGAAAAAACAGTGTTGCATACACATTTCAAACGGTTGGAATTTGTGGTATTACAACGGGCCCATAGGCCTAAGTGTGTCTCATACAGAGGCAGCCACTAAACCAACCAACCAACCAACTTTTTGAAACCCCCGAAATATTTTCCTGAATCCGCCCCTGGTTGACATGATATCTCAAGTCAAGTTCTAATGCATCCATTTACTTGAAATTTGTAACAGACTTTCTTAATACTATCAAAATTGCCCCGACGTTGGGGTTTTTGTAATTTGTTTTTTTGAAGACTTGAACTTTCAAGGACATGTTTATTTAAAAAAATTATTTTAAAAATTGTGCGCATTGCAGAATAACAATGTGGGTATCAAATGAAAGAGAAAAATCTTTAGAATTTTAGAAAATTTAATGTTTTGGTGCAAAAGGACGAAGAGATATTGAAAATGTCCTTTTAAAATTTTATCCTGGAATGTCCTTGGAAATTTCCAAGGATATTCAAGGAAATTTTATTTTATTTTTTAATATATCTTAAGGACTAATATGTACACTACCACATCCTGGACATTTCGTCCTTCTAGCTTTATTAGTTTAGGATATAAAAATTCCATAATTCTCTCTGCAATGCGCTCAATTTTTAAAATAATTTTTTGAAATAAACATGTCCTTGAAATTAAAAAAAAAAATCCTGACGTTAGGGAGAAAAAACTAAAAACGGAGTTTTACTATATTTTGCCCCTAGTTTTACGAGTATATAGATTTTTCGCACGGTTTTATACGTTTTTAAACTTTTCAAGTATCAATGAAAACTGATAAAAACATGGATACTAAAAATGATAATTGTTTTTTTTTTATTACGCCCGTAAAATCACCTCAAAATCGAGCCTATAGACTAGAATACCCCCCTTCATATTTGAAATCAAAGTTTATCTTTAGTTTAGAGTATGAGTTCAGTTTAAAGTAGCCACATACATTGTGTCCTGTGATCACTTAAATCGTGAGTCGCAGCTCTTTCCTATCTAGTCGAAGAAGATATACATATATTCCGTCTTTTCCGTCCCGGTGCTCTCATAAAACACTTCTGTGGGATTCCGCTCTGGACCATTTCCCCATTGATCCATTGTAGAGGACTCTGGTTCCATATTTTTTATTATTTCGTTGCCAAGAACACCAGAATGTCCTGGAATCCATATAAAGGTTAGCTGATTGCCTGTGATCCTGCGATCGCTCTAGGCATGAGTTGCAGCTCTTTTCTATCTAGTCGAAAAAGATATATGTTCTCTCTTCACTCGATGCTCTCACAAAACTATTTGCAATTCTGTAGGATTTCGCTCTGGACCATTTCCCCATATGAAATGCTTGATCCATTGTAGAGGATCTCTTATTAAGTAACTCTGGTGCCAGATTATACTGTGTATTGTTTATTTCATTGCCAAGAACAGCAGCATGTCCTGGGACCCTTATAAGGGTTAGGTGATTGTGTTGTGCGACACTTTTCAGCTCTGCCTTACATTCAGGTCCCCTCCCCTCCCTTTCCCCATCCGCTTGAAATGTGTGCTGTAACATATGTTGGAAAAACAGTGTTGCATACACATTTCAAAACGGGTGAAATATATGTGGTATCACAATGGGCTTTTCGGGCCTCCGAGTGTGTCTCTTATAGAGGCAGCCACCATAACCTAACCTAACCTACATTCACTTACAATCTTTGAGCAGTTTGATGAGTCTCCTAGGGTCTTTAGAGCAACCTGGCTGTCACTGCAGTCCCATATGCGTCTTCTACGCAATTTCTGTTCAATGATTCAGCAATCCACACTAAGGATGACATAGACCTCGGTTGGAAAGACCGTAACTATCTCTCCTCCAGGTATCATCCAACTTCAGTTCCTTAAACAGTCTCCACTGTTCTCCATATTTTTCTCGTTACTAGGCTTCGCCGTCAGCCGTCTCTTGGCCAGCATGAAGTTAATCCATCTGACAAAGATTTCCCCAACCTCAACTTCACTTGCTGCAGCTAACTCACCAGAATGTTCACTCCAGTGTGGAAAGACACACCCTTTCCAAGCTAACAAAACCTGCAAGTAGTGCAGAGAGGATTTCATTTGGAAGGCTTCGATACTTTGTTACTAAAAATTTTTTTAACAAACAGATATTTGGAAACGTTTGAACTTCCAATTCATTTATATACTAAGCTTGAACATGCTCCATTTCTTCGCACTTCTTTCATTTCCATTTCCTTCCTTGAAAGGTTATCCCAGTGGACCTCAGTCAATCTTAACTGTCAACATTAGATGGCCAGCAGGCGTCAGCACCAGTCATTTCACATAGCAAAAAAAATTACACGTTATATGTGTCGGTTTTTAGGTATCGAATTCAATTTCAATTCCTACATGCAAATTGAAGTGTGTCAATTCCAAACAGCTCTTACCTAAGCGTACTAACACATTTACATACGTACATATGTATGTATATACCTAACTGAGTAAACCATGCGCGCCTGTCGCACATTGCTGACTGCAGCCAACTGCAGAGCCATCAACGTCCACTCTAACTTGGCCAATATGCTTGCCAATGTTTGCTTAAGTATAGCCCGTATTTACGGGTCGTATTAATGTGTGAGTGAGTGTATGCATATGACAAGCTTCAAACTCGGTTGAGACATATTGGTTTTTGAAGTGAGAGAGAGAGAGATAGAGATATTACAAAATGACTAGAGACAGTCTGAAATGTCAGCATTTTTTAAGGGCGAATGTCAGTTGATGTAAACGTAAATGTAAAAATTATTACATCTTAACAGTTTCTCCTTTATGTTACCAATATTCTGCAAAAATTGTTTTTCAAATTTTTTAATGTTTCGTTTTTCCTTTAATGACTTTATGCAATTTTAAAACTTAAACTTCTAATAATTTAATTTCTCTCTCATTGCAGTTTGCTTAGCAGGATATCATGAAAAGAGACTGTTACACGATCTTTTAGATCCGTATAATACACTAGAGCGTCCGGTTTTAAATGAATCGGATCCGTTACAATTAAGCTTTGGTTTAACTTTAATGCAAATTATCGATGTGGTGAGTACAAACAAATATTTTTAAAATTTTTTAACAATTTATAGGAAAAGATTTCCTGAATACTAAAATTTAAAATAATTCGTTTGTATTATGCACCTAACAAATGGGTTAGAAAAATTTACATTGCACTTGAAAATAACTTTCACATGTTCGGCCTAAAAGTAGACCAAGAAATGTGTGTACAAAAAAACACATAAGCAACGGTTACACTTTAATTGCGTTGACATGTTAACAGCACAACAGACTGGGGCAAGAAAAAGGAAGTGACTTCTGCAGCAGCTCACAAATGAAGTTGAAAGTAGAAAGTGAAATGTCTGCTTAATTATTTTCACAGCCACTTTGGCCAACGAGGTGACGCCAGCCAAGTCCAAACCAAAGCAACCCAAACCAGCATAACCCAACCGAACCGAACCCAACCCAACCGAACCCATCCCAACCCAACCCATTCTCTCGCCCTCTCCACATTCCAGCTCAAACACTCAACCCAAGTACTCGTCTTACAGTCGTTCCTCGCCTTCCTGCTCCCCCCTCGATTCCTTTATTTGTTGGCACTGTCAACAATTTGTATGCGCCGTCATGTGTCAGCATACTAACACAGACAACAACAACTACAACCATAACAGCAACACAGCAGGCACGTCTTAGCTGCACTAATAAGTGAAGTCCCTTAAGTCAAAACAGGCGCAAAACGCAAAAAGGCACCAACAACAACAAAAGTGTACTCGCATGCTGTTGCAAGTGCGCCTTGAAGTCTGCAACGTAAACAAGAAAAAAGCCCAAAAAAAAATCAAATCAAAATGGGAGCATTGGGTTTTGAGCAAAAGGCAAAAGTAGCAAAATGGAGCGAGACGAATCGGTGACAGGGATAACAGGCAGAAAGGCAAATGTGTAAGAAAGAACGGGCAACAACAACGAACGTTATACAGGTGGCAATGTTAGCGCTAACGGCTGCTGTATACTTAACACACACACACACAACCACATGCACCCTCCAACCTCAATTCATAATAAAATTCTTGTACCTTTATGCGCAGCTGTTCCCGTAAGCACAACGCACACAAACACAGACACACACACACATACATATGGAGTAAACAGCGCAGAAATGGAGCAAATAAACAAAACAAGCAAACAAACATGAAAAAATAAGTAAACCAGTGTTAAAGCGCAATGAAATCCGTAATGAGAACGTTGACTGGAGGTGGCTGACGAAAAAATATATCAGCAAAACTAGAGGCGTGAAACTGTAAATGTTAGAAATAGATCTCAAATAGATCAGATTTGTTGAACCTACAACAAATATTAGTACACACTTATGTAAATAAACAAATACAAGCTGAACGAGTACCTAAAATAAAATAAAATAAAATAAAATAAAATAAAATAAAATAAAATAAAATAAAATTAAACAAAATTAAATAAAATAAAATAAAATAAAATAAAATAAAATAAAATAAAATAAAATAAAATAAAATAAAATAAAATAAAATAAAATAAAATAAAATAAAATAAAATAAAATAAAATAAAATAAAATAAAATAAAATAAAATAAAATAAAATAAAATAACATAAAATAAAATAAAATAAGATAACATTAAATAAAATAAAATAAAATAAAATAAAATAAAATAAAATAAAAAAAAATTAAAGATAAAATAAAATAAAATAAAATAAATTAAAATAAAATAAAATAAAATAAAATAAATAAAATAAAATGAAATAGAATAAAATATAATATAATAAAATAAAATAAAATAAAATAAAATAAAATAAAATAAAATAAAATAAAATAAAATAAAATAAAATAAAATAAAATAAAATAAATAAAATAAAATAAAATAAAATAAAATAAAATGAAATAAAATAAAATAACATAAAATAAAATGAAATAAAATAAAATAAAATAATTAAATTTGCATACCTTCAAGCGTCAAGTGAAGACAACAGAATAGAATAACAACAATAACAACGCATAAGAACAAAAATCGTGGCAAGAAAAGTTGACAAAACGAAGTAAAAAATTTTGAAAAAGAGAAGCAATGCCGGCTTTGAAGCAAAGATTGTTGAAAGAGAAACGAAAAATAAGAAATATTTTAAAAAGAAGCAGAAATAAGAAGATTGAAATTTTTATGATGCTATTCCCTAACTATTCAAATGTCCATCGAGCACTTTGCACCATCTGAAAATCATTTACAGTGCATTGCAAAGTTTAGCAAAGTTGCTGAATTAAAATTAAAAATGAAAGGCAGCGAACAAAACTAAGCTTAATTAAAAAAAATGTATGAGATTTTAGTTAACCCATTAATGCTTGGCCACGCAAGGTGCATTCCAAAGTAAACAGGATTTTTTTCAATATAAAAACAACACATTTTTCATGGCAACACCGATTAATTTGATTCAATTTAGTTTCCCTGGAACTTAATACAACGATTTTCGTGGTCAAAACGTAGTCGAATGAGTATTTACATGGTCGGCCAAATGTCCTTTATGATGTTAGGAAAAATGAAAAAATTAAAGTTGCGCGATGTTAAATTAGGCAAATCCTGAGACTGGTGGATTGTAAAAATTTGATTTTTTTAGTAAAAAAATTGCTCAGTTCAATGTTGAATTCTGAGCAATTTTTTGTACAATGCAAACTTTTCGGTAGCCCAAATGTTTGGCAAAATTCTATAAATGGATGTTTTGGAGATACGCAATTCTATTCCATTAATTTCTTCTTTGATCCTTCTTTGAAATCTTCATTGCTTTTGTCTGATTTTTTATGAATATTTAAATCTCGCATATGCAACTCATGAACTCTACGACAGAATAAACAATCATCAGCATTACTTGGTTCATCAACTAAACTATTTCGGTAAAAGTTTAGAACAAAGCTTTATACTGTTGGTTTGATGTTAATTTTTGTACCGATGCACAGATTTTTGGGGCTTTCTTAGTTGGAGTTCTAACTTTTGAATGACATTAAAATCGTAAAATTCTGAGACCACAAATTGTTTAAACTTTGTCTATGGAACGAATCACTGTGAAATGATACAAACTTACTGTCACTTCAGACGCAATAACTTCGCTTTCAATGAATCAAATGTAATGAACCTTTCAATGAAAATTGTGAAAGGATGTAGCTTTTAAACACACTAATTCAAAAATAGGTGGCGCCACGGTTTACTTCAATATGCGCCTTAGAGATACCACTATAAAATTTTTCAGAGAGTTCATCAGCAAGTTTAGAAGTTGCTATGAAAACTTAATGTTGGTAACTTTTGGCATATGCAAGTTGTACAAAGCTACCTGCTTAAGTTAACTTAAGTGTCTTTTGGAGGTTAGCCCGGCATTTTTTATCCTCTCTTTAGTCATGTCCAGTCTTTACTCCTATCAGGACCGTACCCAGAACTCAGTCATGGAGAAATGGGAGAGGTTCAAAGAAAAATTTTCATTACTAAATTTTGCATTGAAATTGCAAACCTAAGAATGTATATATGAAGTACTGTATATATTTTTTAATAACGTAAATCAAATGCAAACTTTTACTATTAAGTTTTGTCATCTGTCTCCGTCACTGTGTCATGCAAGTTGTACTAGTTTTAAATGAACATGACATACCTTTAATATTATTTTTTTTTAGTCTTGAATATTCTTTTCTTCATTTTCTTCTTCCTAGTATCATATTTCAATTTACTTTCAATTCACGTTTTCTCCTTTACTAGTTACAAGCGAACATGACATACTTTTTCAGACTTCAATACTTTTGACTTAATTTTTTTCCTAATATTGCATTCAACTCGCTTCAATTCGCTTCTTTCCGTTGCTCATTCACAAATTGTTTAAAATTTCTATAACAAATATTTCTACTGCTTTAGTATTTTTCTCTTCTTTAAATTCATCTCCATAAATTTTCTCTTATTAAAATTTAAATATATAAAAAAATTTCCTCCTTGCTGCATTTAGCACACTTTTCAGTGTCCCTATCGCACTCGCTGTGCCCCTTTCGCTCTTGTCTGCACTTCCCTATTACCTTTTCCCCCATTGCTCCATTTTTGCTCATAAAACAGCAACAACAACAACAACACACAGTTTTATCATTTCTTCATACTAACCTCAAATATTGTATTAGTAACCAAACTTGCGTCTGTACTGCCACCGCACTTCTCTCTTCTCATTCATAGCTCATTCATAAACTTCACTTCATGTTTGGCATAAATATATACATACACATACATATACATATACATACATATATAAATAAGTATATGTGTGTTTGAACGCGCATTTTAAAACCGAGTAAAGCGGGAATAACGTGTGGTGTCCTAAATTTCACGCTTTCACTTTCAGCCTTTCAGTTGGCGTCTGCTTTCGGCCCCAGATCCCCTTATTCCCATTTTCACGCTTTTCATTCATTTTATCTGCTTTCAAACGCGAACGCGCACACACTCACCTTTTGCGCGCTTTTCAATAGATCCTTCAGGAATAGAGTTCGCTCGTGCGCCCGTTCGCTCGGCTGTCTGTCCGTGCGTTCGTCTCACCCTTTACAAATAAAGTCATTTTTGTCTGCGTTGTTACAATGTTGCCACTTTTTCATAAAGCAAATGCGCGCCAAACACAGACATACACTAACACACACACACACACACATATAAACTGACACACAGACACACACACTGACAGACACTTCACAGCCTATTCGCTCAAAAGGAAGTAGTGCAACATTTTGTCGAACTTTTGCAATTATGTTTGCATTCGGATTTCAGTTTTTAAATTTTTTATTTCATTTTGATTGTTTTTTTTTACACTTTGCATAAAACTGTGTGTGTGAGTAAAGCAGCAAAATAAAAACAACATAAATCAACTGAAAAAAAATATGTGTACATATATATGACACAGCAGGCGGATATGAATGATGCCCGCATTAGTATTTGTATAGGAGACAACAACAACATACACAAATCCTGCCTACATCGAGGCGCTTGGCTGCAGGTGTTTGCTGACAGCAGCCTACAAAAACCAAAGCGTCTCATGCTGTCTGCTGCCGTTGCCATTCACTCTTTTCTAGCAAAAAAAAATAAAAAATCTCTGTTTATGCCGTCGAGATTCGTGGGAGATTGTCCTGAATTGAGCTTGGCTGTGGGTGTGAGTGTTTGTGTGTGTATGCGTCACGCAGCAGCAAATATTTTATTTTGTGTGGACTTGTAAATGGGTTGTTGTATTAATTTTAAATTTTCATTTTCAACAACGGAAATATGGGTCAGCTTGTTCGCAATTATGTCGCATTCTATTGGAAATGTAAGTTAGTTTGATTTTATGAGAACACCAAATCGCTGGCTTTAAGTTGACAAATGAGAGACAATCGATTACTATGTGCTGAAATAATACAGAAATTATTATAAAATATATGAAGAATGAATGAGAATTGAATGAGAGAAAGAAAGGTCTGTTGGCATTTCCGTGACAAGATATGAGTGAATGAATGAACGAATGAGATCTGAATGAAAGAAAAAAAGTCTGCTGGCATTTCCGTGACATGATATGAACTTTAGAGATCATTTAAAGGACTACATTTCATGAGATTCTAAATAGTAGAACAAAGCACAGTTGGTGTCTTAAACATATGTAGATGAATCCTTTTATTGGAAACTGGTTTGGTTCAGAGTCCAAAAGACAACATAGACTAAAAAAATATATTGTATCGGGTGTTTTCTTTAGAGGTATAAAACTTTGAATTGAAATAAAATACAAGAAAATCGTTTTAATGTCCATCAATTTGGCTTCATTGGAAGGATAATTTTATGCCATTAATGTTTAAATATGATTTCGGGCATGTGGCCGCCGCGGCTGGCTCGAATAAAGCCAATTCTACAGGTCCAATTTTCAACCACTTTTTCGAGCATTTGGGGCCGTATGTCGGCAATAACGCCACGAATGTTGGCTTCCAAGTCCCCTAACGTTTCTGGTTTGTTGGCGTAGACGAGCGACTTCACATATCCCCAAAGAAAATAATCCAATGGTGTCAAATCACACGATCTTGGTGGCCAATTGACAGGTCCATTCCGCGAAATTATGCGCTCATCGAATGTTTCCTTCAATAAATCGATTGTGACGTGCGCTGTGTGGCATGTAGCGCCGTCTTGTTGGAACCACAACTCATCCACATTCATGCCATCCAATTCGGGAACAAAATAGTCGGTTATCGTGGCTCTATACCGGTCTCCATTAACGGTAACTGACTCCTCTTCTGACTGGGTCCTCTTCAACATTTTGCTCTACAGCGGCAATTGTTTCTTCGGTGCGCACTGTTCGACGTCTCTGCGGATGCGTATTATCACATAGAGTAAACGTAGTGCGAAAACGACCCATGGTTAACCGAATTAATTGCTCTAATGGACGATTATGTCGACCATAAAATGGACGGAGCTTGCGGTAAACTTCGCGAACTGAACCATTATTTTCGAAATAAATTTGCACGATTTGCAAGCGTTGTTCTTTTGTCAACCTGTTCATGATGAAATGGCAAACCAAACTGAACATAAATGACATTAGAGTTGCCAGATTTGACCACAAAATGCCAGTTTTATCTCTATTCGAAAAACAAACCTCTAAAAAAAACACCCGATAGATACCAAGCCAGAGTATTTTAGTGGGTGTCAGCCCATCTATTTGGGAATCTCCTCAAAAAACCTTAAAGTTCGAGTATCAGCTGGTACAAAAAATCTCTTATCCACACAAAGACAATTTTTTTTACTAATTATCAGCCCATCAAGTTGAGAAATTCATTCCCAAAAGTCAGCAGATTTTGCAACCAAGTACCAGATATATCTTAGAAAAAGTTTGTACCGATTTACTAAACAATCTCTGTTTGAATTGATTCATGTATTGGATCATCTAATGAATAGCTACCTGTTGAAAAGGGTTAACTTTATAATGTTAAACAACCAAGCGTTTAATAAATGCATGCAGCTACCTAGCGGCGTACACAGAATTTAATTTGCAGGGGGGGTGGGGGTGGGGGGGGGGGGGTGCGTATATCTTGTGAGCCCAATTCCATTTCAAACCATATTCTGTACCAGTAATTTTGGTATTTTGGGGAGTTGAACGCCCACCCCCTTCAACGCTGGGAACGCCACTGCATCTACCTATGATAAACCTACTCGACACGAAAAATGCTCCTAAAAATAAAAGTATTTTTTAGACTAATCTTCGGCTGCTGAAAACGAAACTGAAAATCAAAAAATTTTCTTAAGAAGCGTTTTCGAAAAACACGTTTTTTCCCCCTTATTTAAGTTATGAGCACATATCTCGTAAACCATCCATCCGACTTACACAAGTGGCCCTTCATTCGGAAGGTAATTAACTAACCTTTCCAACGTTATATAGATTGTCCAAATCAGATGAGACTTGGGGAAGTTACTGACGATGAAAGTTGTAAAAAGTTGTAAACTTGAACTTTATGAAAACGAATAGGAACTCTCTTCGTAATCCGCTTTGATAGACCGCCCAATAAAAGTTGGTTTTAATCATCAACAGTCTCTCATACGAGTAAGTTTTGTTTCAAAGGTATCTATGAAGGTTTTGCAGCTTCTGGGTTGAAAACCAAACACCAGGAACATCATTTCATCATTTCACTTAAAATTTCAACACTCCCCACTGAGCAGTAAAATATGTCTTTAGACATAAAAGAACACAACCCAACCATGACTTATGGCTTATGATGATTAAACCACAATTCCAACTAACATATATTTACTACATTCTGGTAACTTCAAACTGTCAACGTGCATATTGTGAATGTCTAAAACAGAATTAAGAAGTGCGTTGAAAAACGAAAGCCAAAAAGTCATTAATTTTAAAGTCAACTTTTGCGCTACTTGCCGCAGACAACTGCGCTGACAGTGGCAACCAACCAAAAGAGAAACCCAACAACAACAGCAACAATACCAAATAACAATAAGAATTATAGCAACAACAACAAGAACGCAAAACAATAATAAGAATGATAGCAACAAAAACAACAAAAACAACAACAACGACATACAGCGAGCTACAACCACTAGCAACATGTTTATTGTTGTAGTGACACAGTAGCTGACGCACATATCGCACTCATTCACACACACACTCACTCACTCACTTATTCTGCTCACTCACACGTACACATACATGATGGCGAAACAACAAAGGCGTTAGCGAACATGCAAAAAAGCTCATGCACACAAAACTGTAGCATACATAGCGGCGCGCTGACATGTTGGCTGGCAGCGCTGCTTTGGCCAGCGTCGCATAGGGCAACATAAATTGCGTCGCTTATTCAAATGCAATTTTCAGCTGTCACTACGCCAGCAGATGCGACCATATGTGTGTGTGTGTGTATATGTGTAGTTGTGTTTTGTATAAATCTTTGTTGTTGTTTTTTTAATGCAGCTTTGTACGTGCATGCGTGTCCTTTTTCAGTTGACCTCCCTTCAGCGCAATTATGCTCACATCTATTTTTTTTGTGCTCCTCTCATTGTTGTTGTTTAGTGTGTTGTACTACTGTTGCCATGTTGTCGCTTTCGCTGCACTGCGTACAATTTTATGCTTCCATTATTTTGTTGTTCTTTTTTTTTGGCTACAATTTTCTAGTATGTTGCTTTGAAAAATTGCATGCAATAAAAATTGCATTTGGCCAAGTTTTAACGCCTTCAACAGTTGCTCTTCTGTTGTTGAAATGCGTCTATCCGTCTGATCCTTGAACGCACCAGACGCACGCAGACAGCAACAAAGTGACTCTAGCCTACACCAATACACGCACACACATTCAAACACACACGTACACATCGGCACGCTTAGCACTCACACGCGAGCGCAGTTTATCATTTTCATTTCACTTTCGCTGCCTTCTTTGCCTTCAACGCTGTTCAGTCCTTGTCGGTTCTTTCATTTTGCTCACTCGTCGCGTCATGCGTTCGTTTGTTGTGCGCTTGCTTGCACTTTATTATTGTATGGATAACAAGGAATAAAATAAAAGTTCAGCACTCAACTTGTTTTGAAAGGGGGGGCGCGTACTCACACACACACACACACACATCGAGGAAAAGACAATTTGAAAAATTAATCACTCAAAATGGATTAAGTTAGCAAAAGTACACTCACACACATACACGCGAACACATATATAACGGTAAACGCATCTAAATATGAGAGTGTATATGTGCTCACACACACACACACACGCACATACATATAACCCATCTGTACTTCCTCTAACAAAAAGTTAACAAAGTGTGGTGCTTGGCCGGCAAACGCCTGAAAATATGCAACAGCTGGCCCGTGTCAGCTCAATTATTTTGCTTCGTTGCTATTGTTACTGTTTTTGTTGTTGTTGTTGTTGTTTTTGTCATTAAAGTTCAACGTCAAATGAAACTAAAAAGAAAATACAGTAAAAGCGACACTTGGGTTAGTGTGTCAAAAATGTTGTCGTTCAGCGCTAAAGTTGTTGCTGGACAGTGAATTGATGCGCTTAACCCTCACGTCTTCCAACGGGTCTGTAGATAGCCTAAACATAAACAAATGAGAGTGATGCTTTAATCTGAAATAGTTTTGTTGAAATATTAAAAGTTTTAAACCACATAATTCCGACTTAGTCAACTTGTCTGCGCGGCGACAAGAAACAAAATATAAGTTTCTTTTAATTTGGTGCTGGTTTAGTCTAATTAACAACTCTCCCTTCTTATGTGTAACTGAACGTCTACATGATCCAAGTCGTGCTGTGATCTACGTCTACAATGATCTAAGTATACATACTGAACTCTCCATTTATAGGAATCGGCTGGTGTGCGTTACTCACTTTTGCTCAATGAAATTGTCCGAACAAATCAAAGCTTTATGGGACAAAGACAATGACGATGGCTTTTATACGGCAAGTAGCCTTCACTCTGATCACAAATGGATCAATTATCAGTTCAATTCTCTCCTCTAGGCACGCAGTGTTAGAAAAATTTGACAACATTTGGCATAGCACACAAAGAACTCAAAAAGATTTAACACCATTCATCAAAGCGAATTAAGAACTAGGAACTTACTTTCCAGTGCCACTGTTTTTGTCCCATAAAGCTTTGATTTGTTTAGACAATTTCGTTGAGCCAAAGTGAGTAATCGTTCTTCCAGAACTTCGCAACTAAACTGAAAATTGCTGTATCCGTTTTATGATGGGTAATGTAAAAAGTTAGTTTTAGCACTTCCTTAAATCTTTACATACAATTTTATCCTTTTCGGATTATTGGGATAATACGCACCAAGTTTTTAATGCCTCTCAAAACTATAATTCAGATCTTATGACCCACGTAAAATATGTATTCGAATTATATGTCCCCGGATAAAAGAATTATTTCAGAATTTATGAGTAAGAAACATAATTTTTTACCTCTAACTTTTACAGCATGGGAACATTTTTATCAAGAATATTTTCATTTTCAAAATTAAACTCCTTTCTGAAAGGATTAACAGAATTTTGCTTGTAACTCACTTGAACTTATGTTCCATGCACAACCACCAAATACTTAACTTTCGGAAAAGCTGTACTGCAAGAAGTAACTTATTAAATCACACAAAACTTCAAGGATTTACTTTAAGCCAGAGTTTGTACAAATCTTCTCTATTTTTAGCAGTTTTTTACATACATTTTAACAGAGTTTCGCCTGTAAGTTGATTATAAGTAACCCTTTCACAACCACCAACCAGTTTTCGTGACATAACATTACCGCCAAACAACTTCCATGACAGCTGTATTGACAAAAGTAACTCAGTAAATAATACAGAACTCAAAATATTTACTTTAAACTGAAGCTCGAACAGATCTTTTCAGGGAAATCAAACCAAAATCCTTGCATTGAAAAACATTCCAAGTTTATTTCATCATCACACATCTGCCCATCTCGTCACCTCAGAAAACGAATGTCGTATGTTCCATTGAGCCTAGTAAGACATACGACATTTGTTTTCTGAGGCGACTATCTGCCATCACACATCTCACTTTGATTAACGTTTAGCATCCTCAAGGCCACCAATAGGCATTCAGTTTATTCCGCTGTACTGAGTGTTGAGCTAGCTGAAAGTAATAAATTAAATTTTCCAAAGCCTTGTTTGCCAACAAAGACCTTTCATCAGTTTGCATATTACGAAAATTTTGTGCAAATAACTGCACCTAAGTAGTGACTAAGTGGAAGGCGCCAGCCAGGCTCCATTTGTTGACACCCAAATATCAGTTAACAGCCAACATCTAAGAACTCATTAAAACACGAATATGAATATATAATTTTAATTCCGATTTAATTAACTACTGTATGACACACACACACACAATCACACGAAAACCTTGGTTACGGTCATCGCTGAAAATTTTCTTACAAGTGTAAAACGTGATTTATCGACTGAAATGATAAAATGGCCGGATATGTTGGACACTCCAGCTCAGCTGCAGCGCGACGTCGGACATGCAATAATTGTCATTATCAACAACAACAACATTATCAGCGTTACAGCGCCAGCAACATGATTACCATCGGCCGGCAATGATGAGAGCGCGCTGGACTTGGCAAGCACGAACGACGCGCTGTCCTGGCCAGCATCCTTATCGGCTGCAGAGTTATCGCTTTCGTCATTATTGTCGTTGGCAAGTAAGTAGGGGCAGAGTGAAGTGAGGAAGAGTGGAGTGGAATGCAGCAGTGTCGCCCTGAGGCGAATGTGCGGCAGCAGGGACTGGTATAGCACTTTAGCTCAGTTGTAATCGGAGCTACGAACGACGAGTATGGAACGTGTGCCGGACGCGCTATTAGACTGTCGTTATGAGAAAAGCTGTTGACAGCATCGTATGTGTGTGTGTGTGTGTGTGTGTGTGTGTGTGTTTAATATTGACAGCACAAGCCAAAGGCTTGCAGAGAGCGAGAGGTAGATGGATAAATATTTCAAGGAAAAATATCAAAGATTTAGAGAGCAATTTTTTGGCTGTATAATGATAGAGGTGGAAAGGTAAGAGGGCAAAGAGGTAGAAGAAAAATGGAAGAGAAGTAAAATAGAAGTAGAATAGCATTAGAAGAGAAGTAGACGATAAATAGAAGAGACATAGGTTATAATTAGAAGAGAAGTAAGACTAAGACTAAGACTAAGACTAAGACTAAGACTAAAACTAAGACTAAGACTAAGACTAAGACTAAGACTAAGACTAAGACTAAGACTAAGACTAAGACTAAGACTAAGACTAAGACTAAGACTAAGACTAAGACTAAGACTAAGACTAAGACTAAGACTAAGACTAAGACTAAGACTAAGACTAAGACTAAGACTAAGACTAAGACTAAGACTAAGACTAAGACTAAGACTAAGACTAAGACTAAGACTAAGACTAAGACTAAGACTAAGACTAAGACTAAGACTAAGACTAAGACTAAGACTAAGACTAAGACTAAGACTAAGACTAAGACTAAGACTAAGACTAAGACTAAGACTAAGACTAAGACTAAGACTAAGACTAAGACTAAGACTAAGACTAAGACTAAGACTAAGACTAAGACTAAGACTAAGACTAAGACTAAGACTAAGACTAAGACTAAGACTAAGACTAAGACTAAGACTAAGACTAAGACTAAGACTAAGACTAAGACTAAGACTAAGACTAAGACTAAGACTAAGACTAAGACTAAGACTAAGACTAAGACTAAGACTAAGACTAAGACTAAGACTAAGACTAAGACTAAGACTAAGACTAAGACTAAGACTAAGACTAAGACTAAGACTAAGACTAAGACTAAGACTAAGACTAAGACTAAGACTAAGACTAAGACTAAGACTAAGACTAAGACTAAGACTAAGACTAAGACTAAGACTAAGACTAAGACTAAGACTAAGACTAAGACTAAGACTAAGACTAAGACTAAGACTAATACTAATACTAAGACTAAGACTAAGACTAAGACTAAGACTAAGACTAAGACTAAGACTAAGACTAAGACTAAGACTAAGACTAAGACTAAGACTAAGACTAAGACTAAGACTAAGACTAAGACTAAGACTAAGACTAAGACTAAGACTAAGACTAAGACTAAGACTAAGACTAAGACTAAGACTAAGACTAAGACTAAGACTAAGACTAAGACTAAGACTAAGACTAAGACTAAGACTAAGACTAAGACTAAGACTAAGACTAAGACTAAGACTAAGACTAAGACTAAGACTAAGACTAAGACTAAGACTAAGACTAAGACTAAGACTAAGACTAAGACTAAGACTAAGACTAAGACTAAGACTAAGACTAAGACTAAGACTAAGACTAAGACTAAGACTAAGACTAAGACTAAGACTAAGACTAAGACTAAGACTAAGACTAAGACTAAGACTAAGACTAAGACTAAGACTAAGACTAAGACTAAGACTAAGACTAAGACTAAGACTAAGACTAAGACTAAGACTAAGACTAAGACTAAGACTAAGACTAAGACTAAGACTAAGACTAAGACTAAGACTAAGACTAAGACTAAGACTAAGACTAAGACTAAGACTAAGACTAAGACTAAGACTAAGACTAAGACTAAGACTAAGACTAAGACTAAGACTAAGACTAAGACTAAGACTAAGACTAAGACTAAGACTAAGACTAAGACTAAGACTAAGACTAAGACTAAGACTAAGACTAAGACTAAGACTAAGACTAAGACTAAGACTAAGACTAAGACTAAGACTAAGACTAAGACTAAGACTAAGACTAAGACTAAGACTAAGACTAAGACTAAGACTAAGACTAAGACTAAGACTAAGACTAAGACTAAAACTAAGACTAAGACTAAGACTAAGACTAAGACTAAGACTAAAACTAAGACTAAGACTAAGACTAAGACTAAGACTAAGACTAAGACTAAGACTAAGACTAAGACTAAGACTAAGACTAAGACTAAAACTAAGACTAAGACTAAGACTAAGACTAAGACTAAGACTAAAACTAAGACTAAGACTAAGACTAAGACTAAGACTAAGACTAAGACTAAAACTAAAACTAAAACTAAAACTAAAACTAAGACTAAGACTAAGACTAAAACTAAGACTAAGACTAAGACTAAGACTAAGACTAAGACTAAGACTAAGATGTTGTTGTCTTAAATGTTGTTGTCTTCAGTTTCTTCTACTCATTCCGAAAAAAATCGCTAAATTTAGAAATGTGTTGCAAAGTTTTAAGCAAGATTCAATGAAAGTCCCAACTAAGAAAGCAGCAACAATTTCTGCCATAACATATCAACTAAAAACTACAACAAAAACGAGTTTTTGCAACTTGCTGGCTGTGATTGTGAAAGCTGGCAACACGCATACAAATCTCACTGGCGCTAAAAACATTGTCGACGCCGGGCGTCTGCCAAAAGCTAGCGCCACCTTGCCAACTATTGCCAAGTGTATTGCAACACTACTATTTACTAATACAACAACAACAACGATTGCAACAATAATAACGGAAACATGTAGCAACCCGAGCGTATTGCTGGCTGGCAATGAGTGCACGCTACGTGGACGAGCAGCGAAAAATGTAATAAAATCGTCTTCGGCACTCAAACACTTGTCATCGCTTGCTTCCTCGCTTCGTTTCGCCCTACCTTTCGCCGTCGCTCTGACTTGTTTTCTTTGTAGTTCAGTGTATTAAATCTGAAGCTTCAGCATGTTGCAATGTTTGTTCATATATTTCTGTATTCTTGTCTATGCGAACGTGTTCATGTGCGCCCTTATGTGTGTACTTGTATGTGTGTTTGTGTGTGCGTGTAGTGCGAGAAATTTGTTTGCCTCGAGGAGCATTTGAAGCGTAAGTCAAATATTGACAATTGCTCGGGTATTAAAAGTTTTTCAATGACAAATGTTGTCAGCAGTGCCAAGATGAAGTGTTGCCAATGTGTATGTGCACATGTACATGTATATGGTGTATATGAACTGTATGTACAAAATATATGTAGGTGTGTGTGCTTCTATGTAAACATATGATGCTTCATTTTGGATTTTTGAAAGTATACTTTGGAGATTTTGGAGCGTTTTGATGCCAATTATTTGAAGCTGCACGTCTTTAGCTTTCAAATAGGACAACAAAAGATACTAGGTTTGAATAAATGGCACATATACACGTTTAGGTGTATATATATGTATGTTTGTTAATAAAACTATTGTGTTAATGTTTGTTGGAATTTGCAATGGAATCCAGAGACGTTAATAATGTAAAGATTTATGCTTATGAAATATTGCCACCACTATCTGCGCTAAGGTTATGGCTTTTCAAAATAACTAATTGCAGATATGAACATAAAAGATAACTATTAATCATGTGAGTAGAAATACAAAATATTTGGACGTTGTTTAAGGCAGGGTTAGCCAACCGTTTTGGTAATAGAGAAGCGCCTCTTTCGGATTCATGAATGCAGATTTGCGCTTCGTTAAGGCATTTAACATATTTACTGATCCATTGGTTATGTATTGGTTATGGTTGGTATAAGAACCAATGGCAGATCTGAGAACTCAGCGCATATTTTTTCACCGTTATGGGTTCTACAAGCTTTGTAGTGGCATCAAAGGTTCGATAAGAATTAGTTAAAGCTGCCATTGCGCAGTTATAAGTGCGTTCTTTCGGTCCGAAGCTTTGAGCATTAAATATATTTCATAATTTTAATTTAATAAATTCAATTTTACTATTTAAATTGTTTAATTTATTTGTTTAATTTCATTTAATTAATGTTTAATTTAATTTAAATTTAAAATGCAGAAAGAACAATTTTTCCTGTCCATTTAATTTCCTCATTCAGCCACTTAACATTCCAAAAGGCTTTTAAATCCCAGTTTGGGAATCAATGACACAAACACACACACACACACCTAACGCTCCCCTCTTCGCATACGTACAACTCTTTGTCACATCCATTCAAAGGGTATTGCGTTGCATTTTCATAATCGCCTAAAAGCACACATCGATTTTATGCTTAATGACTATACAATTTTCGAATAGTTGCGCACACAAATTTACTGGAAATTAATTTATTGCAATGAATACAGCCGCAACAACAAAAACATCACACACACACACACAGATACACTCAGCAACGTTGACAACAAATTAAACTACAAAACGCCTAAAAGCAAACTATTGCATAATCTATGGTTTGCCGCTAACCAGTCACTGTACCGAATCGCTATTTACACAGCCTGCCGATGGGGTTTGAAACGTTGGGCAATGCTTGCAGCGAATGCTGGAATTCCATTATCGAAATGAAAACTGCCGACAAATGTTTACTTAAATCGACAACTGGCGGCAGTATTTGCACACACACACACCCACACACAGAAACACAAAAGCTGAACGGCGTAAGAACAAAGGCATTGCTGGGATTGTAATAAAATTTACTCTGTTTCGGTTCTAATTGATATTTTCAAGCAATGCCAATCAGGCAAGCCGCCAGGCCAGGCCCCGCAGGCGAACAGTCAAACTTGAGCAGCAGTCAAACAAAGGCAGAGCACACTTTTTGGCGCAACACAGTCGACCGCCAAATGCCGAATGCCAAAATGCTGCTCTTCACTACAAATACAACTACAATAGCACGCGAAATGATTGCAATTAATTGCTTTTAGCGCACTGCGCCAACAAAATGTCGAAAATCAGCTGGCAGTGTGTGCGAGCATTTATGCGGATTTGCCGAAAACTAATATCGCCTATCGACAGTCGCGACGAGGCAAGCGGCATTTTGAGAGCTTCAAACGCATTTTGTGCATAAATTAAGCAAATAAAATTTCAATGGGTAGAATTTTGCCAGTTATCCGAACAATCACATCGACAACACAACACAGACTCAGCGCCTAAAAGCTAAATCAACGCATTTGCCACATATTTTCAAAATAGTTTGATTTTGTAAAGAGATTACTTGGCACAAATGTGCGTGTGTGTGTAGATGTGTGTGTGCGTTCGTCGTTCGCATGTTGGCTGTGTGCTGCAATTGTTGTGCCTAAAAGTGTGATTGTTGTTTTCGATGAAAGCGGCTTTTGTGTACACTCTGCATGTTACGTATCTGTTTTTCGACAACGCCATATTCTGTTTGCTACATTCGTAGTTCAACTAGGCTGGGCTCTATTCAGTGCGCCGAAAAGTATGCTACAAAATATGAAAGCATGTTTTGAGCTGATTTTTTGCATGCATGCAACTTACAGCAAATGTAAAGCACACTTTTGGGCAATGGAAAAACTTATTTTCAATATTTGAAAGTAATTTGTGTACCTTCAGATAAAAACTTAAAGTTTAAATTTAATTTTCCATATTCAAAAGGAAATTTATGCTTGAAAGCTCTCTTTAGCTCAGGTTTTTATTTCAAAATTGAATACATATAAGCTTGCTTATATGTATTAAATTTTGAATGTCTTTCAAGTAAAATACCTTCAATTTTTTCTTGTAAACTTTTTACGAAATCTACAAATTGTCTTTTTAGATTTTTAAAGCTTTTTTCTAATAAGAATCAAATAAATCTACATCTGTTTGGTATATAGTAAAGTTTAATATCTTATCAAAACTTTATAATTTCAAAATTAGATTTCAGCTTAACCTTTTAACCTCAAAAGTGACGTTTTGCAGACACTTTTCGATACAAAGTCGTAGGTTCAAAAGTTCGGTCAAAATTGTTTCCAATGTAAATTATTCTCAACTTTCGGATACTGCAATTGAAATTTCATCAAAATGCAAGTTGAATAGATTTTGTTTATTTACTTCACAAACATGACAAGACAATTTTTCTTTTAATTTTCTTTATGTGTTTAAGAGTATCTTTAGCTAGTGAAATGTATGCGCGCCTGGACTTAAGACTTGAGAACAGGGACTGCAACAGTTATAAGTTTTATTATAAAAATCAATGTTAAAGAGTTATTTTTTGACTTTTATTTAATGACTTGTTGAGAGTTATTTTTTAATTATATTTTAAAAATCCTATAATAACAATTATTTTTGATTTTTTTCTTATTAGTCCAGAAATAACAGTTTTTTCGATTTTTATTTTAGTTGTCCTATGATAACAATTATTCGTGACTTCTATTTAAAAAAGTCATCAATAAAAATCATTCAGTGACTTTTATTTATAAAAGTCATGAATAAAAATCATTCAATGATTTTTATTTTTTAAGTCATCAATAAAAATCAGTCAGTGACTTCTATTTATAAAAATCATCAATTGCACTATTGGATTCATTAAATATCGAAATGTATATATATTCTTGATCGGCTTAACAAGATCTGTCTTGACAATTCTATTTTCTGGAAGAATCATAACTTTTGCATGCATTAATGAAAATGACTTTTATATTGCGACTTAAAAAATAAAAGTCACTGACTGATTTTTATTGATGACTTAAAAAATAAAAGTAATTGAATGATTTTTATTGATGACTTTTATAAATAAAAGTCACTGAATGATTTTTATTGATGACTTAAAAATACAAGTAATTGAATGATTTTTATTGATGACTTTTATAAATAAAAGTCAATGAATGATTTTTATTGATGACTTTTATAAATAAAAGTCATTGAATGATTTTTATTGATGACTTTTATAAATAAAAGTCACTAAATGATTTTTATTGATGACTTAAAAAATAAAAGTCACCAATAATTGTTATCTAGGACAACTAAAATAAAAATCGATACAAAACTGTTATTTGTGGACTAATATGAAAAAAATAAAAAATAATTGTTATTATAGGATTTTTAAAATATAAATAAAAAATAATTCTTCTTTTTAATGTTTCCGTAATAATTACAAAAAAAAGTGTATTGCCAAGTTTGATTCTCCGTGCGAAAAGAAATGTATTGGTATATTTAATTTATTTGCATGATTTTTCCTTCATAGTAAAAATTTCAATTATAGTTTTCATAAATAACTGTTATTTCCGGTCCGTGCTTGAAATCTTAGAGACTAAACTTATAGCATTCGCTTAGCATTTCTTGACCAGTCTATCAGACCTTCAAAAACCCATGTTGTTTGTTAATAAAAAATATTAAATAATTTAGAGTATTGTAAATTTTTCAGTAGGCTAGGTTCGGTAAGGTTAGGTCAGGTAGGGAAGGGTTTATGCGACTGCAATCTGACTCTGAGGCCAAATCGCTCAGGAATTACCCGTAACAGTCTCAATATGGAACAAACCAGTTTGACCTCTTAATAAAAGAGAGCAGATCCGAGATACCAACCTTTACCGCACTAACCAAGTCCGTCGGGAATCTTGACCTCAGGGTAAATTGTCATATTGCAATGGAAGTCGGTCATGCGCATTAACTAAGTTGCATTCATACATTTTATGCACATCTTGATGATACACAACTTGATGCTACATTTATGCGCACAAAAATATGCTACAAATTCAACATGTTGCAATATTTCAAAGTCTTTCAACATCCTTTTCCTTACCATACTTTCATATGCTTTTGTAACGTCATATTTCTCTGCAACACTGCAAGTGCACAAAGGTTTCTGCTTTCGCATTGTGCAATTGTTGAGAACAACTTTCAAACAACCAAACTTAAGAAACTTGGACTATGTCAAAAATGCAAATATAATAACCACAAAAAATAAAACACAAACAAACACAAACAATTGACAAACACAACAATAAGCAGTGCCAGCAAACAGTTGCTTTAACAATCGCCTAAAAACATGCTTCAATAAATAAACACTGCATGTTACATACTCCTACTACACTACATATACATATATGTACATATATATGTACATATATACACATCCATACTCATTCATAAATATATACGAATGACATACAACGCCACAGCGCAGACAGACATCAGTGCAAAGTGTGTGCAGAGCACAGCGCGAATGGCAAAAGTGGACGAAATGCGCAAAAATGTTGAAGAGAGATGAAAAATTATAGTTTCACATTCAGCGCCAAAATGTATGCAAATATTCTTTTTAACTTTTCAAAACATCACACACACACACACAAATTTACACAGTTAGCTGCGTTATGTGCGCTGCAGCCTCATGTGTGGCTATGCGCTGAAATGTATGCAATAATCCGTTCAACTGCACGTACTTTCGTTCATATATGTGTGCATAAATATTATATATCTGTGAGATGTCTGTAACTCAGTGTGCAGCTACTACAACAAAAACTTGTATACAATAAAAGCAATGCAACTGCAAAGCCATTGAAATGGTTGTCAATTTGAAAATTACACTTCAAGTTGATGCAAAAAACAGCACAAAAGAAAATAGGAAACACACACACACACACATTCACCTTCTTAAATGTGAAACATTTATGGAAAATTTTGTAGTTATATTTAAGGATATGCAACCCTTCTGCTGTGCTCAAAAATATACCTCAAGTACTGTGTTGTTGGGTCAAATTGATCCAATTAGAAAAAGTCTTTCAAATCAATTAACAGAAAATTAAATTCAATATTTTAATATTTTTAATTTTTTTTAATATTTTATTTCAATATTAAACCACAATTAAACAGAATAATTATTATTTGGAATGAGCCACTTTTTTTAAGCATTGCAGAAATTTATGCAAAGGACAAAACCGCATAATCTGTCCAAAAGTAGGTCCTTTGACCGGAACAAAGCAAAGGAATTAAGAAGACCATTTCATTTCGATAAGTGTTGAAAAAGCTCAAAGTTTAGTAGAGCTCTAACTGTTAAGTTGGTAAAAAAGTTGTCAACTAAAAATTTAATCTCAGTTGATTCAAAAAGAAGTGAATATAAAAATAAAAATTTTAATTTTAAATTGAAATTAAAAATAAAAATGAAAATTTTATTTAACCGTAGACCTACGTTGGGTCGACCAAATTTGTTTTTGTACTTCTAATATTTTTTTAAATTTGTTATTATTTTTAGCGGTTTTTTCATGACTTTCCTTCTTGGGTTACTATCTATCGAAATCAAACTCTTTTATATTTAAAAACTAAGTTGGCCTTGCATTTTTTGGGTCGTTTTCGACCCGTTACATGCCGAAGCTTTTTGTATTCGAATTTCTTCGTGATTTCATAGCAAACGTAAATAAAAATGTAAATTATGCCTAAAAAATATCTGCAAAAATAAGCACAACCGCAATGTGTGTGTAAAACGCCTTGAAAGTGTTTAAGAACTACAAATAAATATTTACGTTGTATTTTCCAAAAAGTTTTTTTTTTTTTTACTTTACGTCAATTTTTATACTAACTCCCATATGTGAGGGTCGAAAACGACCCTAACATAAGATTAGTCGTTTTTTCTAACGTAGGTCCACGGTTAAGACAACAATTTGTTATCATAATTACAAAAATTTGAGGAGAAAATTTAATTTCAAACCAGCATATGTGCATACAGTGCATTCAAAACGCTTTAAATAAATATTTAAAAAAAATGTAAACCCAAATTTCTTTAAATTCTTGTTTTTCTAAACATTTTCAATTTCCAATTTTTCCAATTTTCTTCAGTATATTCGGCAAACTAACACATCAACACTGACGCATAATATTCTTAAAAAATTTACATAACACCAGCAATTTTGCAGCCACTACTCGTTGAGGCGTTTAAGAACCACGAAATTGTCATCAACAACGCCAACAACCGACATCATATCTTGCTTCCTCTTTCTAACGAATCATTTCAGCATTGCCACCAACCCCCCATTCTTTTCAACCACCCATCCCTACACAACCCATCCTTTCCACTGCCACAGCACTGCGTGTCGCATGTCCGAGCGTGTTGTGCACGACAAATTGAAAAATTTATGAAATTCATATGCAAATATGTGCAGATTTTGACGTTTTTATTCAAACAGTGAATGGTATTTATTGTAGGTTATGACAGCGCGCAGCATAGCGGGCGAGGGTATTATATAGCTGAGCTGTCGATACTTGAAACTACAACAACACAAAATTGTAAATACACTATACACAAAGAATGGCAAAAAAAATGCAGTAAAGCAAAAGCGGGTTCAAGCGCTTAAAAGTCACATGTAAAAAAAAAGGGACAGGCGAATGCGGCGGTTGGGCAACTCACGAACGAAAGTCTGAGTGTCGCATTTTGCATGCAAATCTGACACATAAAACGTGATGTGTAGTGTAAATTGCCATTATACAGTTTTTGTATGCCTTCTTGCTGCTAATAAAGCAATGCACCAAAAGCTATGCAATATAAATTTATGAATGCAAAAGCAAAAAAACAGAATATAACAGAAAATGTGGCCGCGGATAGATGCGTTTAAGTCGAGCAATGAAATTTACAACACTGTATGGTATATAAAAAAAATATGTATGTGTAAGATGGATAAATATTGGATGGTAGCTGAAAAGTAGCGGCAAAGTCAACAACCAATCGATTGGTTGGGTGGTAAATGATAAAATAGGAAAATTATGTGCGACATTTGACTACAAAGTTTACAAATGTAGTTGTTATTTAAGTGGGTGAAATAAGAGACTTGAACTATGGAAATTTGTACTGAACAGAGCAGTGAAATGTTGTTACAGTTGCTGGCTAAAAATTATTTTTTATTATCATAATTTATTTATTTATTTATTTTTTACTTATGTTGACTAAAACTTCAAATATTTGATCTGCGCCATTTTGAATCCTTTGGTCATTCCAGTATTAAGCACTTATATTTCAGCCAAAAGTTTTACTAGAAAAAAATGTCTTTAATATGAAATTAAATGGTAAAAACTACTTTAAAATAAAACTTAATAAAAATGAATATGAAAATCAATGAATCATGCAATCAACGAATGAGCAATCCTCAAATTAAATAATGAACAATGGTAAAACAACCTAAAAAAAAGAAGAGAGCAGACAAGAAGTGTGAGGCCGTGGAAGTGCACGCATTAATTACAAAGCAAATTGCCAACTTATTGCCAGGTAATTGAGATCAACGATCAGGGGAATCCGGCGTGTTGGCTGGCTGTGTCTTGGCGTTTGTGCGGAAAAAATGGGAAAAATTGATGAAAAATGCAATTAATTATGGCCAGCAGAGCGGTAGCGCAACAAAACTCGGAACAACTAAAGACGAGAAAAATTACAACAAAAAACAAAAATAAAGAAAAAAAAAGGGAAAACAGTGAAACAAAATCCCAAACGATGGTCGACAGCAGGCCGTAGCCGCAGCCAGCAGTGGGAGGAGTTGTAGTAATTGTAACCCAACTGGCAGCGATTGAAAAGCAATTTGTGTGTGTGTATGTATGAGAGTATGAGTGTGTTTTTGTGCGGCAATTGTGGCGCTACGCCGATAACGAACTGGCGCACACAGCAATTGGCAGAGTAATTGTGAAAGAGCAACAAGGCCAACCGCCATCGATACGCGAGTTGCAGAGTGCAGAGTAATAGGAGGGAAATTAGTAAACGATTGCGGTTGAATATTGGCCGAATATTGAAAATAATGATAAGGTAGTGAGAATTTCTTTAGGTTCTAAAATTAAAAAATCTAAGTAAACGTTTTAGTGAACTTAATTGAAAGCCTAAAAGTGGGCTAACATTTAGTTGAAATTGGAATATGGGTGTTTTATGGGTCATGTGACTTATAGCATATTTTTAGGATGAACGTTTATCTGAAAAAGCTCCCAAAAGTATGCTTTGAAATTCAAACAATGCTTTCTTATAACTATTGGAAAAGTTAGCCTACATTTAGGCAACTACTTTAATTCATTGTAATGATTGAATTTCAAGATCAAATTAGCGCATATAATTATGTGGCATATGTGCTGCTTAAAATCTAAGTAAACGTTTTAGTGAAATTAATTGAAAGCCTAAAAGTGGGCAAATATTTAGTTGAAAGTGGAATATGGGTGTTTTATGGCTCATGTGATTTATAATATATTTTAGGGGTCAACGTTACTTCACGTTTATCTAAAAACAGCCCTCAAAAGTATGCTTTGAAATTCAAACAAAGCTTTCTTATAACATATTTTGGAAAAGTTAACCTACATTTAGGCAACTACTTTAATTCATAGTAATGATTGAAACACTAGATCAAATTAGCACATATAATTATGTGGCATACTTTTGGGCTGCTTCAAATCAAAGTAAAATTTTTACTGAAATTACTTGAGAGCCTAGAAGTGGGCAAATATTTAGTTGAAGTTGGAATATGGGTGTTTTATGGCTCATGTGATTTTAAGCATATTTTAGGGGTGAACGTTACTTGACGTTTATCTAAAAACAGCTCTTCAAAGTATGCTTTGAAATTCAAACAAAGCTTTCTTATAACTATTGGAAAAGTTAGCCTACATTTAGCCAGCTACTTTAAAGTGGGCAGCTATTTAGTTGAAGTTTGAATGTTGGTATTTTATGGGTCATGTGACTTATAGCATATTTTTAGGATGAACGTTGTTTGACGTTTATCTGAAAAAAAAGGTCCCAAAAGTATGCTTTGAAAACTTTAACACATATTATGCTTTCTTATAACTTATTTTGAAAAAGTTAGCCTACATTTAGGCAACTACTTTAATTCATTTGAACAATTTAATTTCAAGACCCAAATGACGCATATAACTATGAGGCATACTTTAGCGCTGACTTCATGATTAATGACTTTGGATAGCTATAATTTATCTCAAATGGTTTTTTTTTTAATTTTTTATTTTTATTAATATTCTAAGAGCCCATATTGACCACACTGAATTTTTTTGACAGCTTGTAGTCATTTAAAAATTATTAAATTAATATTTAATTCTGCAGACTCATTATATTTCTGTACTTTTTAAACTCGTCACCTGCTTTCTTTTGTTTTAATACCTCACGTCTTTTTTATGCCCAGAAGTAGACTAAAATATTTTTGGAATTTTGCAAATCATGAAATTTGAATAAAACTGCCAACTTTACCTAATTGTAAAATTTTCAATTAAAGTTTTTTAATTAGTTTCTAGTTTATTTTTTTGCTGTCGCTTTTACAACTCAACCTCTTTCGTTTCACACAATTCATGCCATTTTAACTAACTACTTTAGCTACAAATGCAATTTTTCGCTTTGCAAATCTCAAGCGATTTTATGCAAATCATTTGTACTGTCGTCAACAAATGAAAATTTGTGTACGTATTTGCTTACAGCAACAAATTGAAAAAGTTACCATTGAAATCGTGGAATTATATTTCATTTATAGAAAATATGAAAAACACAAAACGATACACTACAACTTATAGTCAGCTGATCCTAAAAGTATACCACTTTTCAGGGACTTTGATAGCATTTAAATTAAAGTGAAAATATTGCAGAAAAATATAAATATTGCAGCTCACTTTAGTTGCAATTAATATGAACAACGACGAATACTCGTTCGTTGCCTCGTTGGTCTGTTGATTCATGTTGTTGTTGTTGTTTTGCGGTCTTCACTACTCACCAACGCAACTCTCTTCATGTAGTTGCCGCAATACACAGCAATTATAACATACGAAATTCTAATTTTAATTAAAATGTTACAGCAAAGCGCCAGCTGCCTTTTTTGCGCAATGCAAACCACTCTTTTGCTCTTCTTCATTCCACACTTTTCGCATTTTTTTTGCTTTTTTGCATTATTGAAGTGTGATCGTGTGTATTTGTATATGCAATCTCCATGTGTGGTTTGTATGTATGTATGTGTTTTGTACGTGTGTGTGTGCGCGTGAGTGTGTCTAAGCAGCAGCTGTGGCCGTGGTCAAAGGCTGCGCACATGCTTGCGTGTCCTTTATATATATGTGTGTGTGTGTGTGTGAATGAATTAAATTGCGCCAAACGAAGCTTATATGCGCCTCGAAGTATGCTAGGAGAAATTAAAAGAAAAAAATCGCAAGCTAACACTTTTCATGAATGGCGTAGGGCAAATACTTATGGTGCATGGTTTGTTGTTGGTTTTGTTGTTGCAACTGGCAGCAGCCAGTTCATTGACATCGCTCTGAAGCAGCTGCAATTAATTTAGCCACCAGACGCGTCTGAAGAGGCAAGCAAACGGTTCGGCTTATTTATTAACAATTTTCATAAAATTAGAAAATTTTTACAGCAATTAAATTTTAATTAATTGCAAGAATTCAGAAGCTAAAATTTCTTGTAAAAACATTTCAATTACATTAAACACTTTTCTATTCTTATAAGCTTTTAATTCATTTACTCAGCTCACACCCAAAATTCGACTTTAACTCACCTCAAACAATTTACCTTTCCCATTCGAATGTCATTTCGGTCAAATACAAATGACGTTGCCGCTGCATTTGGGCATAAATTTGACCATTTGCTGCTTTGCGCGCACATAATTTTAGGCGCCTACCTTGTTGTCGCTGCCATAATGCTGTCGACAAGAGATTTTAATCAGCGCTCACGTGTGCGCGACCAGAAAAGCCCATCGCATCGCACCGCTGCACTGCATTGAACTGCATGCGCATTGCATACTTTTCGGCGGTACAAATAAACTAATGGCTGCAGGCATAAATTTGTGTTTTGCTGTCATGGGGAAAGAGCGAAATTTATGATGGGTTCTGTGGTGTTGTTACATGTAGCAGTAAAAAAAAACCCACACACACAACAGGAACTGTTACATAAAACAACAACAACGACAGCCAGCATATCAACAACAATGGTAGCATGCAAATGGTGCCGAAACGGCGCACAGTGTTGCGAGTAGTGACAAAAATTCCAAAAATGCAATGTTATAACCACAAAAATCTGAGTATGAGATTTTGTTGGAAATATTTCAGTTAATAGAAATCCGTACTCTTAAAGTACGCTCTTCCAGCGTTGAAAAAAAATTGTGTACAAACAGCAAATTTTTGCTTTGACTTTGAGGTTGAATATTTCAAAATAAATTATGAGCAGGTCCCTAAAAGTTACTATTGTCGTAAGTTTCATATAATTTAGGTCTGCTAAGACCAAAATTTTGCTGATTACTTTCACCTCTGAGCAGTACCGTTGTGATGAAAATGAAGTAATGAAAACGAGTGAATTAAAAGTGAGTTCAAACTTTAAAAGTGATTTAAAAAAAACGTTAAATATCACTTTTGAAATTTTGTGATATTTTGTTTCGGCAAGTACTTGTATGTACATTATGCTGTACAATTTTCAGCTGCGCATATTTGCGCGAATGCAAGCATTTTTCGGTGAGGACTTGAGTTCAAATTAGCGATATTTTCACCGTTTGGTTGAATGCCAATGCAATCTGCCAAATGCTCTGCTGCTGATGGAAAAATTTGTTGAAGATAGCTTCGGAAAATCAATTACGATTACTATTATATTCAAAATAGATAGGTTAATGGAGTTTCGACAGTACACTTTGATTTTTTTCGTACAGACTCAAAAGTCGACAACCTAACTACTTCACTTGTATGGGAGGCGCCCTCTGGTGGTGAATTTTTGAACTTTAATTAATTTTGTATTTTTTGCAAATTGAAATGTTGACGAATGATGCAGAAATCGTTCAAATCGGCTTAGTAGTTTCCCAGATAAGATGTTTCCTCGCTTACTTTACTTCATTTACAAGTGTAGAGCCAGTTCCATTGAAAATGACTAGTTTTGTATGGCAGCCACCTTAAGAGTTGGATATAGCGGTTAGGTGTGTATAGAAAACACATTTGGAGGAAAAATAAATGGGGGTCAGCCTTACATCTGATACATCTGTGGGCAACCTCGGAAACAGTGGGAGCTCAATTTATAAAAACGATGATTTTGTATGGGAGCCTCATTAAGGATTGGAGACAGGGGGTAGGTATGTTCGAAAGAAATATTCAGGAGGAAAAATTAGTGCGGTCAGTTTAAGATTTTAACCCTCTAAGAGCAACTTCTGAGCAGCTGTGTAGCAATATATCGAGAATTTATTTTCAATCACTTTTAAAAAAAGGACATTTTACCTACATACACATTTATAAATAAATTTATATTAAAATACAAATATTTTCAATGTAGCTTTTATAAACTAAGATAATTTGCATTGTTATTATGAAGTTTTTTGAAACCCGTTTGTATGGGAGGTGTTCGAAGTTTTGGTCCGATTTCAGTGAAATTTTGCACAGTAGGTTCTTCACTCAATAATAACTGTATACCAAATTTAATTTATGTACGACCACTCCTTCTATTTTTGTCACTCCGCTATATGAACTCGCAACACTGTGCGGCGCTGACCACAAGCGCGCAACAAATGGAAACTCATAAATTATGAGCCGGGTGTCATGTCGGGCGATACACAGCGACAGACCTTTCGTTCCGGTCATGTTGTCGGGGATTAATGACGAGCGCACGCACAGGCTGACGCGCGAATTGGCTGCAACGGGCGCTCTGCATACGGTTGTGTGCGCCCAAAAGTATGCATGCATGCATTCATTCATTTGTTCACTCATTTGTTTATTTGCGTTGACGTGCTTTTATGTTGTTTTTCCATGCATTTCTCGCTTTTTTTTTATCGGCCACCGTCTGTCTGACCGCTCGTGCGCATTTAATTTTGCATTTTTGTTTGCATTTAAAATCAAATTTTATGGTCATTAAGTTGTTTGCGCGCTATTTTATGCGCCTGTCTCGCTTATGCTTTTTTTTGTTTTTTGTTGTTATTATTTTTCGTTATTGTTTCATTCAGTTGTGTTTTATTTGCACGTTGCTGTGTCGAGCGCGTTTGTTTGCGGTTGGCAGCTGTTTTGCGGCTGCGTGTCATGAATATGCAAAATCTCACCGACCACCGCCCACCACCCACATCCGCTTATGACAGCCGTGTCATTGACCAACGCGACCCCGTATTGACATTTGCCATGTTGGCCAATTTTAATGATTGCTTTCGGCATTGTTTTTGTGCAAACAAATTCAGGCAATTGTTGTATGTTTATGGTGTAGCCGGATGGTTTCATGAATATTTTTTCACATTTTAATATTATTTAACGAAACCTTACAACTTATTGAAGATTTTAAAGGATTGCTGTAGCCTAAAAGTAGGCACCATAATTTTAGTATAAGATTAAGTAAAAAGAAATCCATAATTTTTCCAATTGATTACTTTGGTAATTTATATCTCGCATTGTATAAGAGCTATCAACTAATGCTGGATGGCATTAGAACGATAGGATTTCATACTAAAAAAACTTCTCAGACAATTTTGTGATTGTTTGACTTAATTTTCTTGGAGCGCGCCTCAAAGATGGACACCAGCAAAGAGATAATACTCCATAAATTACAGTTTTTTCTCAGTAAAGACAAAAACACAAACAATGCGGCTGTAAAAGTGAATCGTGTTTGTGGTCCTGATTGTTAACGCACACAAGATCTAATTTTGGTGGTGTTCCGTACACAAGTCTTAAGACAAAACCCATTCGAAACTATACATGCCACCGAAAATGTGTAAAAATAACAAATATTTGGGGAAGTTTGAACCCTAAAGCCACCATTTCGTGAGCCACTGATACTGTAACAGCCAAAGCAATTTCGGTTACATCAATTCTATTCCGATATTTGGATATCAAAGATGAACCACGCTCCCGCAGGACAATTATTGAAAATATGAATTAAAACATGGAAGTCGTGAAGTCCAACCGTCATGTAGGCACTGTTAAGATTACTCAGCTAAACATTGCATATTAAACTGTTTGGAATCAAATCATAAGACTGGATACAAAAAGAAGCAGAAGAAGAAAACAAATTAAAGTCTCAGAATTTTAATATTTTTATATTATTTGAAAGATGAAACTCCAACTAAGAAAACCCAAAAAAGCTGTGCGATACATTAATTAGCTCAAAGTCGGAACTTGTTTCATAAAAAAATTTAAACACATGTTTTCTGTTTTTAAGTCTATTGAGTAAAAAAAAATCGTAAAAATTCATGGTTTGGAAAAAATTGCTAAAACTTTCAATATAAATTAAGAATTGATGTGGGCATTTTAATGCTTTCTCAAACTTTGCAAAGCTAAGGCTTTGCAAAATAAAAAACTTGAAAATTGGCACAACTTAGAGGAAAATATTTAAAAAGTATGTGAAAGTATGTTTCTCGATCCTTCTGTTCCTGTCTATGAAGACGGATTTCACTACTAAAAATTTTGCGCCAGATGAAGCTTTTGAAATTCGACTATCCCAGTTTCTGCCAATAAGGACGATCTTTTCTAAATATAAGACAAAATATTTGAATTACCTTCAAAATGGCAACAACTTATAAAACAGAACGTTGTATATTTGAACTAAATCGAATCACTCAAACTATGCTAACTAAATGCTTCAATTTATTTTAAACATCAACTTCAGCCTTCAAATAAAACCTACTTTGCAATAATTTCAACTCATACAAACTGCACTTAAAACAAAATTACCAACACAGGCAATGACCATTAATTATTCGGAACCAAATCTCAACTTAACTTGCGTTGCAAACTTGTGTTGAAGTTGAGCAAAAGCATGCAAGACAGCCTACTGAACTAACTTATTTATTTGCCTTGAAACTCCCACACTGCCACTACCTGCAATTACTTCTAAATTTCAACTCACACAAGCTGCCCAAACTGCATAAACTTAAATACACCGAGACACAACTGCACACCGCTTCGGCATCAACTTCAAAATGCAACACTGCCAGTTTGCACTTTTTGATTACAGCGCAAATAAACCGTGTTGATGCCGTGTTTGTTGCACTAATAACTGCCCAAAAACAACACAACACTTCGGCAACGTACATACAGACTACGCGCGCACTGACCGGCTTATGGCAGCGCTCTCACTTAACCGCCACCAGCTGCCGTGCAGCTTATGCACTCAAACACACACACACGCACAGACGGACACACCTTTTCGGGTGCCGGTCGGTCAACCACTGTCACCGGCCACACTCTAATGGCCACTCAGGTCACTGCGCGTAATGGCTTGGAATAATGTGTTCTGTGTGCTAGTGCACCTAAAACTATGCAATATATAGTAATTTTTTTTTTATTTGTAATGCCTGCGATGGCAATTTAATTTGAAATCAACAACAAAAAATAAAAAAAAATGCTTCTATTAAATTAAATGCATGGCAATTTGTTTTGGAGAATTTTTGGCTTTAATGTGACATATTTTTGGGGCATACATTATTTTCGAAAAAATTAATACCTACAATAAAACAAGGAAACAATTAAGATTCTTTAAAAATTCTATATGTTACATATATACCTACGGTTTTTATAAGTACTTGCTTAGAGGATAATATATAAAATTATTGAATAAATGGTTGCTTTTTCAATTTGTGGCGCCGGAAAGTATGCAAAGAGATTTTAAGTTAATTTCTATATTAGTGAAAATTGTTTAGGAAACAAGTTTTAGCTCTCAAAACTTGATATTAAATTATAGAAAACAAACTTCACTACGTACCTCGCCAAGCTCTTACACTCCCCCTCCACCAAGCTCTCCTCTCCTCATAAAAAAAGACTAAAATCTTTCCTACTGTTGGAAAAATGTTCCCCTCGAAATAAGTCAAACTACAGTTGCCCTCAAAGAAATTGTAACGTTGACAAAGTGTTTTCCACTCAAGTGCTCGAGTGAGCGCCTACAGCAGCAACAACAACAACGACAACACCAACATGCCCACACATTTGGCCAAGACATATCAAGCCATGTCCATGCGAAAATTTTGCTGCTGTTGATTTCTTTTATTTGCCTTTGTTTTCTTTTGAACGACATGAAGTGCAACACTTAAGTGTGTCTGCCAGCATAAAATGACACCAGCAACAAACAAACAGCAACAAATGCAGAAGCAATAAACCAACAACAACAACCCACCAGTAGAACTCATCACACTGATTCATCAAACATCAACTGCGCCGCGTCCTTCTGTCCAATAAACAAAAATCAAATCTGCACAGACTAACAACAAAAAACTTCTGTCCCTGGCTGCACGTTCGTCGTCAAGCGGCTGGTCATCCGGGCCACAGAGGCCGTAATTTCCAAACCTCACTGCCACACTGTCGTCCAGGCCAGTGTTCGTTATGGCATTTCTGGTATTTACGTTCCGGAAATTAGGTCAGTTCCGTTTATTGGTCTGCACACTGCACTGAACACACAAACGCACACACACACATGCAAACATCCATACACAGCCACACACACTCACTCACATAAAGCTATACAAACAGGATTTTGTGGGTTTCGCTGGCAAACTGAATTTTTAGTGCAATGCGTTTCGGCTCACTGAAACCAAATTCCAACCAAACTCGCACCACGTATAATTCGATTAACGAAGCGGCCGACAATCAGTGCAGCAAAAATTGATGCGCCAGCGGCTCAAGCGAAGAAATGGAAGTGTAAAGACATACGTAAAGAAGTGGAAAATGTTGTCGAAAAGTGCGGAAAAGCAAAAGCAAAATTATGCTAGAAATTGTGGCACGTGAATGGTTGAAGTGTGTTGAAGTGACTGCCGACTGAACGTGCTGAATTTTTTAAGCAAAATATTTACACGTACAAATGCCGAAAAGTATGCTTCAATATTGGCTTTTGGTTGGTTTCCTGAAGCATTCTCCTGTAAAAAGTAATTTGAAGAAATTTCAATTCATGCAAAATGAAAAATTTTTAAATAAATTACTTTCAAATGAATGTTTACAGCACAAAATTTCAATTATACAATTTTTTAAATAATTTTACTTTCTGTCTCTCTCTTTGCAGGATGAGAAGAATCAATTGCTCGTCACGAATGTGTGGTTAAAATTGGTGAGTTTAATTTTTGATTAATTTGTTTTCAAATACTTAAAAAATTGCAAGTTTTGTTGAGTCGGTTTCGTACGATTTTTCATACGTTGCACTCTGACGAAAACAATGCCCAAAAATCAAAACAATGTACAAAACAGTACTTAAAGTACTTTTATCTTCTCTGAAGGATTCCTAGGGACTTTCATACCTACTTACTTCATAAACTGGCGCTACAAGCATTTATGGGTCTTGGCCGAATCGTAAAAAGCGCATTAGTCGCTTCTATTCTGTGCTTGCTTACACCAACAGGGGTCTGCAAAACTTGGTTCTTATAACGCAGATGTGGTCGTTTTCTCCCGCGATGTCGATCTGACCGACTGATCCGCCTTTCTTGATAATCTTCAGACATACGGACGACAAAGCCCAGCCAGCACAATCGTTGTACTTTTATGCGCTTAACTATGACCATGTCCAGCTCAAAGAAACCAGGAACATCGGGAGAAGTGAGGACTCATTGATCTAATCCCTACCACAACTCTCCTCTCCTATACTTTACTTTATCCTACCCTCTCCTCATGGTACAATGGTTAGAATGAATTTAATACTTGTATTATTATACATAGAATGCTTGCAGACTTACTGCCTAACCTCACAACGTCACAGCTCGATATTCCACTGAATACGGTACCCATCCCCAAGCGGAGAGGACTGATCGATATATTTGCAAAACTAGGGACTTTGAAATTTCAAGGACATGAATATTTGAAAATTGTATCCAAAAAATTGAGAAAAATTGAAATACTAATGTGGACATCAATTGGGCCAACTAAAGTAAAACTGCTTTTTTAGTTTTTCTCTCTGACATCAAGATTTTTTTCAAAGGACTTTGAAATTTCAAGGACATGAATATTTGAAAATTGTATCTAAGAATTGGGCAGAAATTAGGATATCAATATGGATATCAATTGGGCCAACTAAAGTAAAACTGCTTTTTTAGTTTTTCTCTCTGACATCAAGATTTTTTTCAAAGGACTTTGAAATTTCAAGGACATGAATATTTAAAAATTGTATCCAAAAAAATTGAGCGGAAATTAGAATATCGATATGGATATCAAATGAAAGAAAAAATTTCCTGAAATATCAAGGACATGAATATTTGAAAATGTTGTCCAAAAAAATTGAGCGAAAATTAGAATATCAATATTGATATCAAATCAAAGAAAAAATTTCCAAAATATTTTTTCGGTCGTAAGAAATGAAAATGTCCATTTGAAACTTTTTCCTTGAATAACCTTAAAAATTTCCAATAGTTTTTTCGAAAATAATGTGCGACATTCTTGAATTTCGTCCTTCTAACTTTATTACTTGAGGATTTATTAACCCTAATCCGTCGTTCGGGTGATTTTTCACCCATTTTCAACTTTGGGATGCTATAACTTTCCTATATATTTATCAAAATTATTAAGGTTTCTTGTATTTGTGGCAAACCAATATAAGTTTTAGAAATTATCTACAACATAATGATTATTTCATTATAACGGTGATTACAAAAAAAGTTACGTGGGCGACGTTCGGGTGATATTTCACCCATATACAAATTGTATGGAAATTCAACACAACACATACAGAAAATGCGCTAAAATTACGTCACTGGAGTGAAAGTTTTGAACTGCTTTTATAGGCAAAACCTTTTTATGGATCAATGGGGCTCCTGAACTCAACGGAAAACTAAGAGCCAATCATATTATTTCAACTAAAGTTGGTATAACTCGCTATGCTTGAAGTCGTGTGTCAGCAATACAAAATGCCAATGAACACCAATGTTAAAGATAGTAACTGACAAAACTAATGTTGAAGGTTTGGGAGTTTTTGGCAGTGCATGGATCAGCGTTGGTGATATTCAGGCATATTTTGGTATTTCAATTTTGAGTGGTGTTTATAAGTCGAATGGATAATCTCTTGTTAATCTATTGATAATCTGTAGAGTTACACAACAGGCAGACCAATTTTTCGTTCTGTCGGTGACAAAACCACTCGCCAGAAACGTAACGATTGTAATCAAGAATGAAGCTCGTTAACACCCATAAGACATATATGAGAAAAGTGGGTTTAGCGACAACTGCTATGTACGTCCTATGAAAAGGACACACTAAGTAAACAATTGCCGGCTTTTCGCGGAAGATGCCCCTTTGAGCACTTTTCATCATAACCAGGAAATGTGGGTGACAAAAAATTATCCGAAATTACATCGTTTTACAATAAGTCAATAGCAGTAGTTGACACTTTAGACCAATTGGTTGTTCAGTAACTATACCGTCAAGTAAAAACTAATCGCTGTCGATCCCAGCTGGAATCACAACAAAAAGTATAAGCGGCGAATTTTTCTTGAAGACATAGATTTGAGTTTAGGAAAGCTAAAGATTTTACGTAGAACAACGTTACCGAAAGGACAATCTTCATGCTGACTTCTTATCTCAATACAGCCAATTTCCCAAACCTTGTCAGAAAATCAGAGTGTAAAAAAGTGAAAAACTATTGAAACACGGTGCCAATTTGGTATCAAAAACGATCAAAAGGCATATTCTGCTTGCAAATCTTGAAAAAACTATACATGTGGTGAACACAAAGTTTTAGTTAACTACTGCCCATTCTTCCCCCCTTTCCCCATCCGCTTGAAATGTGTGCTGTAACATATGTTGGAAAAAACAGTGTAACATACACATTTAAAAAACAGGTGAAATATGTGGTAGCACAACGGGTCTCATAATAGGCCTCCGAGTGTGTCTCTTACACAGGCAGCCACAATAACCTAACTTAACAAATTGCAGAAAAATATAGAAAATTTTGTTAATTTATTTATCTGTAAGATAACAAAGATAATAAAGATTAAAGATAACAAAAGTTTTTTATTAAAATTGGTAAAAAAATGCATTAAAACATACAAAGTACCATATGGGTGAAATTTCACCCGAACATCTTATGTGTGAGTTTTTTTGAACGTCGGATGAGGGTTAATGTGTTTTAAATATTTGATGATTGTCCTACAGTGCAATGCATTTGTTGTTTTATAGACAGAAGTCTTATGGCCATTTACTCTTCTTTACGCTTCTCCTGGTGATTCTAATTGTGTTTGTATATACTTTTTCATACCAGTCACCTAAGAAAAGCTCCTTCGATTCATCTTCATCAAAGTGTAAACTACGAAGAGCTGAAGATTTGATATCTAATCAATAAAAAAAGTCATTTTTATTTGATAAAGCAAACAATATCACATTTTCAATCTCCCACAACTCAACCCTTCACTTTATCATACAACACCGTAACTACATACAAGCCACACATACGACAAAACATTATTGAGTGCTGCACTTTATAGCCGCCAATACGTGTCGGCCGAATGCGAAGCGTAAAGTTGAAATGTGTTGCTAAAGTTCCAATGTAAACTTTATGCTCAACATTTACAGTTTTTCTACACGCCACTGTTGCCACATGGCCGTTTTTATGTCAGTGCTGTCCAATCACAAACCAAGGAATGGCTGAATTGCACACAGAATTTCGAGTGCTGACGTCATTTTAGTGCCATATTATCAATTGATGATGAGGTCATTAACTCTCTGGGTAAATGCGCTTCGATCACAGTCAGTCGCACACACACATACACAAACAAACTTATATAAATGGCCCAGCAAGTGCCCACCTGCACTTCACTTTGTGTTCTATGAGTTGTGTGCATTTTGTATGTGTGTGTGTGTGTGTGTGCGCAGCGAGTCTCGCTAGCATCGAGACTCGTTGGCTTGCGGTGACCGGAAGTGCATTAAACTTATCTTGTTTGCATTTTCCTGATAATGGATTTTTCGAATTTCGTTAATAAAGTTACGCTCCCCCCACAAACTCTTTCCCGCCAGACTTTAGTTCGTGCACACCGAGAATCGAGTGTAAAAGCCTCATAACTCATGTGGAAAAAGTGTCCAGTTTGAGTATTTTTTCAATTCAATTTGCCGCATTGCGCTTGTTTATACACACACACACACACACAAACAAACATTGCCACCATTCATCCCAGTCTCCCGTATCAATTTGCTGTTTATCCACACCGCTTGTATTCTCAAATGTAAACGAAAAATATGCATTTACGACTATGAAATTTTTCACTTTATATCAACTATGAAATTTCAAATAACTTTCCCCTGGTTGTTGGTACCTAATGGGATTTCTCTGTGGAGTAAAATGCATGTTGGCAAAATTGAAAATGTTTGAATGTAGTTGAAATACTTCATTGGAGATTTGATTCTATGATTTTCCGCTGAAAAATCCAAACATATGCAATACACTTAATTTTATAAATTTTAGAGCCCCTGAAAATATGCTAAACCACTGCAAATCTTTTAATATTTCATGCTTTAAGCCTTTCGCTTTTTTGTTGCCAATGGCATCATGCTACTTTGTGGACGTCTGCATCCTCTATGGTTGCAAGAATACATTTTTTTGTTGGACTTTAGAATGGTTTGAAGTTTTAGGAAAAATACGAAATTAATAAACTGAATATTTAAGTTTTAAGAAGAGAAGTATACACGTTTTTAATGGTATATCTTGACAGAGTAAAGGAAGAAGAAGCAGAAAAAATTAGAGAACTTTTTAATTTGACGTTTTCTTTCCATTACATACTTTTTTTTTTTCTTTGGCTGAAGTAAATGAAGATATATTCAAATTTTCGTTATGCGTAAAAAGTTTTATATTTAAGTAATTATTACAGCCACAACGATATGGTTGCTCTCATAGAAAACACTCTAAAATACATGGTCCGAGTGTAAAAATTAAAAAATTTCTTATGGAATGTTGTTAATATAACCACATAGAAACCTAAGACGTAAAATATAAAATTTTAACTTTCCCCAGTAAAAACCTGTAGTGAAAGGGTTAAACTACACGAAAAGAAGTTAAACCCGTTGGCCAATTAACTTACATGCGAAAGTAAACTTTTCCACTGAAAAATCCAAGCATATGCAACACACTTTATTTTATAAATTTTAGAGCCCCTGTAAATATGCTAAACTTATAGAAATTTCTTAAAATTTCACCCTTTAAACTTCACGAAAAGAACTTTAACCAGATGGGCTATTAACTTCCATAGAAACTTTTGAAACTTTTCCCCTAAAAATCCAAAATATGCAGCACACTTAATTTTATCATTTTTAGGGCCCCTGTAAATATGCTAAACTTCTAGACATTTCTTAAAATTTCACCCTTTAACACTAGAATGCCCGAAAATCTGACCTACCTAAAATGCCCAAAGGTAGTCATTTTGACTACCATATTGTTTACTGACTTTTTTTTAAATTTTATTGGTTTTTAAGTAGCAAATATAAATAAATGTACATTATATTAAATTAAAATAAGTACGCCATTTTTATTTTTTATGGTTTACAAAGAAAATTCACTAAAATAGAATGGCGTACTTTACACATCAATGGGATAAAATGGAATGAAACTTGGAATTTGTGAATGAATTTTGTGTGTGAATTTTTGATTGAAAAACTTGGGAATTGTCACAGCCTACTATGATATTTTTTTTTAATATTTGCAATTATTTGAAATTTTCATATTTCGCAATTGAAGATGCATATTTGTCTTTTTATCAATAAGATTTGCTGAAAATTGTATATAGGTAGTCAAAATGACTACCTTTGGGCATTTAAGGTAAATTTTGCAAAATTGGGGTAACAAATTTTTTTACAATATTTTTAATTTATTTATTCCATTTAGCTTTAAAAACTAATAAAAGTCACGTAAGATATTTTTTTAGAAAGCGATGCAACAAAAGTTATTTACAATAAAAGACCTCAAAGTAGTCAAAATGACTCCCTTGGGCATTCTAGTGTTAAACTACACGAAAAGAAGCTAAACCAGATGGCCTATTAACTTCTAGAAATTTCTTAAAATTTCACCCTTTAAACTACACGAAAAGAAGCTAAACCAGATGGCCTATTAACTTCCATACAAAATTCAACTTTTCCACTAAAAATTAAAAATATGGAGCACACTTAATTTTATCATTTTTACGGCCCCTATAAATATTCGAAACCTCTGCAAATCTTTTAACATTTCACACTTTGAACTACATGAAAAGAAGTTAAACCAGTTGGCCAATGAACTTACATACAAAATTTAACTTTTCCACTACAAATTCAGAATATGCAACACACTTCATTTTATAATTTGTAGGGCCCCTGTAAGTATGCTAAACCTCTGCAAAACTTTTAACATTTCACGCTTTAAGCAAATCGAACAGAACTTAAATCAGTTGGCCAATTAACTTACATTTCCCCTCATTTTTTTCTCTTCTTCTCACTCTCTGCTTCTTCGTTTTGCTGTCCCGTTGACGTTCGCCAGGAGTGGAACGATATGAATCTACGCTGGAACACATCCGATTATGGCGGCGTTAAAGATTTACGCATACCGCCGCATCGGATATGGAAACCGGATGTGCTGATGTACAACAGCGCCGACGAGGGTTTCGATGGCACATATCAGACGAATGTTGTGGTGCGTAATAACGGTTCGTGCCTGTATGTGCCGCCCGGCATTTTTAAGTCCACCTGCAAAATCGACATAACGTGGTTTCCGTTCGACGATCAGCGCTGCGAAATGAAATTCGGCAGCTGGACATATGATGGATTTCAGGTTTGAGTTGTTACAAAATCAAAAACCAAAAATTATCACATTTAAATTGAAAACTTAATATTGATAAAATTGTGTAAAAAAAGCAATGGAAATATTGCTTCAACAACGAACAATACCAAGCGGAAGTACATGTTAACTATTTATGAATGTGCATCAAACTAATTTTTTAGTATACATTTTAAATATTAATTTTATTTATTCAAAGTCAAATTTTATTACAATCAAATTTCTACACTCCCACCCAAAAAAAAAAAACCAAAAAACAACTCTCAACAGCTGGACTTGCAATTACAAGATGAAACTGGCGGTGATATCAGCAGTTACGTGCTCAACGGCGAGTGGGAACTATTGGGTGAGTAGCCGAACGTGGTTGCCAAATAAGACTTGAGGGAAATGTGTTTGTCTCAATAGTAGCTACAACAAAACACAACAACACAATTCACATATCAGCAAATTGTGTTGTAAAATTTCGCTGCTATCCGGAATTGCTTTATTGCATGGCAAACATTTACTTCATCGCTACAAGTTGCCGTCCAATGCAATAAAAGCAACAATACTTCAGTATTGAACTGCTGAGATTTTCAAATGTAGAGACGTTGCCGTAAACGAGTGTTGGGGAAGTTAAGTCGGGAACGGAAATTTTTGCTTTATTGCATACTTTTTCGTGTCTTGCTTACTCGCAGTGCTGCCAAAGCGAAAAGTGCTTTGCGTTTCCGGCTCTCAATGTGGCCACTACAACATATTTGATTACCATTTGGCTGGCAAAAACAGAGCACTGCCAAAAAACAGGGACGTGCGTGTGTGTGTGCTTATGTGCTGCAAAAAGTGCTAAACCGTAGCTTGTAGTCTTCTAGTGAATATTCTGCGCTTTCTGAAAGTGGGCTCAAAGTTCTTGCCACTCAGGGAGGAACTTGAGGAAATGGAAATCAAAGGATTTGAAACAAGAATTTTTTAAATAGTCCTTTGTGGAACTAAAATGCATTCTATTTGATGAGCAGATGAACTTTTGATGAAGGGATCAAGATCTTTCTATGTAAATTGAATGCGTGCTAATTTTTAGAAAATTTTAAGAACATCTTAAAATAAGAAATCAAGATCCTTAAAGTCTTTGTGGAGCTAAAATACAACTTTTTTTAGACAATTTCAATAATTTCTGGAGATGGGAGCAAGCAGGGATAAAGCTTTTTCGTATGTTTCTTTTTTATCCTCTAAAAAAGGGAGCAAGATCCTATTTTTCAAGCTTTACTAAATGATAGAAAAAATTCTTAAAGCTTTTTCTGAAACTGAAATATATCTTTTTTATAAACAATTTTCAGCTAGATCCTTAAAGCGTTTTGTGTGGCTTGAATGTGTCCTATTTTTCTAAATTCATTAACTTCTGAAAATGGAACCAAGATCCTTAAAGCCTTTTGCGAAACTAAAAAGTATCCTATTTCATAGACAATTTCACTTCTGAAATTCGCTTTTTGAGAAACTTAAATACATCTTTATTTTATAGACAGTTTCACTTTCTTCTGAGAAAGGGAGCAAGAGCCTTAAATCATTTGATGGCTTGAATTTGTCCTATTTTTCTAACTTCACTTACTTCTTCCTTAAAGCGTTTTGTGTGGCTTGAATTGTTCCATTATTCTAAATTCATTAATTTTTGGAAATGAAACCAAATCCTTAAAGCCTTTTGTGGAACTAAAAAGTATCCTATTTCATACACAATTTCACTAATTTCTGAAAATGCGGGCAAGATCCTTAACGCTTTTTGAGAAACTGAAATATATCCTTCTTTTATAGACAATTTTAATTTCTTCTGATAAAGTCAGCAAGATCCTTAAAGCCTTTAGTGTGCCTTGAATGTGTCCTATTTTTCTAAATTCATTAACTTCTGAAAATGGAACCAAGATCCTTAAAGCCTTTTGTGGAACTAAAATGTACCTATTTAATTTCATAGACAATTTCACTACATTCTACATTCTTATATATATATTTTTTTATAAAAAATTTCACTAACTTCTGAAAATTGAAAGCAAAATCCTTACACCTTTTTGTGAAACTGAAAAATATCATTCTTTTATAGACAGTTTCACTATCTTCTGAGAAGCGGAGCAAGATCCTTAAAGACTTTTGTGTGGCTTGAATGTGTCCTTTTTTACGAATTCATCAACTTCTAGAAATGGAAGATCCTTCAAGCCTTTTGTGGAACTAAAACGTATTCTATTTCATAGACAATTTTACTAACTTCTGAAAACTTTATCCCATCCTTAGAGATTTTTATGAACCTGAAATATATTCTTCTGTTATAGACAATTTCACTATCTTACAATTTAACTATCTCACAAAATCCTTAAAGCCTTTTATGTGGCTTGAATGTGTCCTATTTTTCTAATTTCTGAAAACGGGTTCAACTTTTCTTACGACAACGTCGCATTGCCCATAAAAAGGAATATGTTCTGTTCTTTGCTTTTTCGTCACTCAAAAAGAATATTTAGCAAAAAAAATCATACACGAACTTGTAGCTCGCCTTTGATAGCTGCCTGCTGCCCGAAATTTAACAAAATCAAATTAGTCATTGCTGCAAGTTCGAAGCAAGTTGTCTCTCGGACGTATGCAGCTCGCATCGGCTGGTTAAGGTTGAAATTTTCTAAAATGCTATCAATTTGTAGAAAGAAATGCAGCACAAATCTTGTTTGTCCCTAATGTCTTACAAACAAAAACTAAGAAAGACTTAGTTGATAGCTCAAGTTTTCATTATATTAAAGCACTTAAGGTACAGAATTGAAGAAATGTACCAAAGCAGCTAAAAGTATGCAATGAGTTCAATATATACTATATTTAAATAACGTCTGCTAACTTGCTACCGCTGCTTAACGCAGCTATGATGTGGCATATTTTTAGGCAGTTGGAAAAGATAAACGCTTAAATCGTCCAAGACATCATTGATAAATATTCCTTTAAAACTTGCTGCTCAAAATAATACTTATGGACTTAAGCGATTATTGCTTTTGGCCACTGAAATATAGAAAGACGCATTGCTTTGATCTTAAAGTCATTTGTAAGTTTCCCCAGAAAGTAGTGAAATTTACTGAGCTGAAGGCATACAGAGAACAGGCAACTTTTCACTTCTAATCCGCCTCAAGTGCCATTAAGTTAAGAGCTATAAATATTAAATTTAAATCGCTTATTCAGCAGCTTATTAGCAACTACCAGCTTAAGATGTATAAACTGCATTCTATACATTTAAATATAAATAGTACATCGGAACAAAATTACGCTCCCTTTGAATAACTGAAATTCTCAGCCAATAAAATGCAAAATATGTAGCACATTATTTACCTGTTCAATATATAGAAATGTGGCAGCAAGAAGTCCCAGCCCATTATTTATTACATAGCTCAGTCTTGCAAAATTCCATTTCAATTATACACAAATCAATGCCGCCACCAACTTTTGCCATCAGCAAACCCAAACCGCAGGCAGTCGAAAACTACCCCAAAGCTGCACACTCTGCACGTTGTATGTAAGTGTGTATGTCGCCAATTTCCGCTACTTATTTTTAGCTACATTTTTGGACATTTTAATGTGCTCCAGTCCAGTCCAGTTCGGTTTGGTACTTTCCACTGGCACTCAAAAGTCGACGTAAATACTACAAACTAAAAACCACAAAATCCAGTCAAAGCTGTTTCCTACACTTTTCTCGGCGAATTAACAAAAAAAAAATACTGAGCAGAAAATATTGAAAAAATATTCGCCTTACTCACATGCTGCGCTTGATTTATGCGCACATTTTTCAATTGCTTTTACATTTTTGCTATGCCATTTCGGCGTTTTCGCCAGCACATTACTTGGCTTTTCCCACTCTTCCTGCCCGCCACGTGCGCCATGAAGTTCGTTTCACCTTTTTTTGCTTGTGTCGACTTTAGTGTCCCTCTCCATTTTTATCCACCTATCGACTAACCAGTGCAAACCGCAAGCGTACATTCCCCAATCCCCCAATCGAGAGCGCAGCGTTGCCAACTTGGCCCAAAAAAAAGAAAGCAGCATCGGTACACATAAATTTATAGCACATTTTGGTTGCTGCTTTTATTGGCATTTAGGTAATTTAATGTTGACGCGCGCACACTTTAATTGAATTTATGTGGGGATGAAGCAGAAAAATGTTATGCTACAGCTACTACTTGAGGCAGCAGTAGCAACACACATGCACACACATACGTCACTTTCGTGGAGCAGTGAGTGCACAAAGCGCCGTTTCTGCGCTCGGCCTAAGTAGTCACGCAGTCATTGCAGCACTCAGACTTTACTTCTACTCATACGTACTCGTACTTCAAAGAAACTTCCTAAAATATCATAAATAAATAAATAAATATCACTCATACGCCTACGTGTCGTAACTTTCCATTCTTGTGCCAGCCACATGAAAAGCATAAACTATGAAAAGCAAATCATGCGCACTCACTGTGCATAAAAATTTTCACAAAAGTGATATAGAAAAAAACTACTACTTGCTACACTATTCAACCAATTTTTTTACTACTTAAGTATGAACAACTTGTAATACAAAAGCCAAAGCAAACAATAATAGGAAAAGCAAATTTCATTCACGCTCATTTCCACTCAACTCAATCTACCACAACTCACTCAACCCACTAACCCACTAACAAACAAAACAGCAAAAAAAATAAATTAAAAAAAAATAAAAAAAATTAACATAAATACAAACTTAAATAATTTTAAAGATTTTTGTAAAAAATAAAAATTAAATTATAGTATCAAAGGGGCGCTTTAACTTTTCAAGTCCGAAATAGCCGCGTAAATGTTTCGCTTTGTAAAATTTCTTTCAATTGTGAAAGTGCCAATGAGCGAATTTGTAATTTTGTCCAAGTGTACAAAAATATATATTTGCTTATTTGAAAAAAATATATATAAATATATAACTAATTGCCTAAATTCGAGGTAAGCTTTTCGTTTTGCATTACGAGTAAGTGAACGACATTTTTTTGTGCATGTGTGAGCGTCTAGTTGAGCATTTCGGCCAACAACATTAGTTCACAACATTAATTCACTGTCATTGCATACTATGGCAGCTTATTATTTTGTTTAATAAATTTAAAATTGTTTCAGCTAAGCTAAAAACACAATGATTCTTACAATTACAGTAGAATTAAGTATGATTTGAAACAGAAAAGGACATTAGCTAAGAAATGTACGCCTAAAAGTATGCCAACAATATGAAAGACACAAAGATAGAGATTTTATATTAAAATGCCTATAGCCAACTCAAAGAATGTTGCGCTTAGTATACTTTTAGGATGCAATTTTACTTCTTGTTGTCTCTGCCTGGGAGCTGAGGTCCTGCATAAAGTCTCAACTGGGCTAATTTGCAAAGGTTATTTTAATCGATTGACGTTCTGTTAACCCTTTCGCTATTTTGTTGTCATATGGCAACATGCTACTTTGTGGACGTCTGCATCTTCTATGGTTGTAAGAATACATTTTGTTGTTGATCTTTAGAATAGTTTGAATTTTTGGGAAAAATACGAAATTAATAAACTGAATATTTAAGTTTAAAGAAGAGAAGTATACACGTTCTTTTTAATGGTATATCTTGACATAGTAAAGGAAGAAGAAGCAGAAAAAATTAGAGAACTTTTTAATTTGACGTTTTCTTTCAATTTGGATACTTTTTTTTTAATTTTGGAAACTAACTAACTAAAGGAAAAATTGTCAGATTTAATTTCAACTGGTCAACAACTGGTCTGTGTTCTGTTAGGCACAGTTTGTGTAAACTAAAATTTGCAATAATTTCATCAAAATAATATTGACATTCACTAAGATAGAAAACAATTTAAGCATACTTTCAGGCTATTTGTAATCACTTTTAACCATAATTTTTTTAAAACAATCGAAATCATCGAATTACTAAAGCTTCTTTTGTATCGAAAAGTAAATAATTTCCATAATAGTTGTTCATTGTTAAGCTAAGAATTTTCAATGCAATATAAATTTTCTATTCGCCAAAGCTTCTTATGAATGAACATGTAATTTCCAAAATATTTTCTCAAAGTTAAATCCATTGGTATTTTACAAAATATCTAAATACTTATTTTTGCCATAAATATTTTAGCAAAATTAAAATTTACCATGGTGTTGGTATGTGCATAAATCAACAGCATAACTTTGACGCCAGGCAGCAATCAGTAATTAAATTTCTTAAAAATTTCTAAGCCAAAAAATATGCAATTATTTGAAATTATAAACTATGGCAATAATTTGCGGTTAGTTGCAACATAAAACCACGTTGCAATGGAGTCTCTGCCATGTAGAATACATAAAAAAAAAACCTCTACAAATTAAAGCCAAATCAATTACTCACTGAACGATTAAGCCAAAAAATGTTAAACTCAAACATATAAATGCTTTTAAACACACAACAAAATATAAATTCACTAAAAGTATCACTATCAACACACAAAGTAAGCAATAGTTTCAATAGTTTACATTCAATTCTTGCAATATATACCAACCAACTCCCAACTTGCCGCAATACATGTCTACGAAAAACACAATAAAAGAGTTGCAACCAACCACAACTGACATATTTTGCTGCTGGAAATTATAATTTATGATTGCATATTTGCAGGCGTTCTAGTCCTTGCTGCTTGTCAGTTTTTGGTCAACAATTTGTTGGAATTTTTCAGTGGCAATTATGCATATGCAACGTAACTGCCACTTGCAAGCAGCAACATATGCGTTTCAACTCCTAAAAGTAGTCACTGATAAGTGTGCATTGTTCAAACGACTCGTACAGAATTTCACATACGTCATTGTAAATGTGTGCATAAGTTTGTAGCACACAGAGCATGTCAGGTATGGAGTTGTTATCTTTTTTGTTCTTGACCGTCCGACAGTGGCAAAAGTCAAAGCCAGAGCCATAGCTGCCAGGCAGACACGCAACCAAGCATAAACTTTGAACAGAATTTGAAAATTTGAAAATTCTTTGGAATATTGCAGTGAATTTAAAACAAGTTAAACAAGTTAGCTCATAGACAAGGTGAACTAAATTAGCTGCCAACTGAAAAGTGAACATAAAACTGACCAGTGAAGAATGCACTTTTAATGGAATTTTGAAGAAGCGCAACAAGGCGAAGCAGCTGAAGACATTGTATTTAGTTGGGTTAAAAACGATTTGGAAGTCTAAGTTTAATTCTTAGAGGCGCTTCAGAGACTCCTTAGAGACTCATCGGAAGTTTCTTATCCAAGTAAAACTGATTTGGAAGACTAAGTTTATTCCTTAGAGGCGCTTCAGAGAATCCTTAGAGACTCTTCTAAAGTTTCTTATCCAAGTAAAACTGATTTGGAAGTCTAAGTTTATTCCTTCGAGGCCCTTCAGAGACTCCTTAGAGACTCTTCTGAAGTTTCTTATCCAAGGTCTGCCTTAAGTCTGTATATGTGCTAGGATGGTCTGAATAGCTGTCGGCCTAACAAAGATACCAGACATTTTTTCTTAAATTTTTTTTTATTTTCCTACAAAGTCTTCTTGTAAGTCTATACACTTTATTGCACTCTGATTGGTTGCACATTCTCTACAGAAATAAACTGAAAGCCTCCACAGTCCAACAGAATTTGTGTGATTTAGTGTGCATTTTTCTGTGTAATCCATTAGAATTCGAACCAATTAATTCCATAGTGCCTGTTTGGTTTGAGCTGAGCAGGTTTCAGTAATTTTGAGATTCTCTGAAATCTTTATTTTGTTATCTTCAACCGAAATAATTGCATATTAAAAACCAACATTTAAGGTTTTCTTTTAACGAAATATATATACAAATTTATCCAATAACACTGCACAACACAAAAAAAATAACAAGGTTCTGACAACGGATTCTGGTAGAGGGGACCAAAAAAAAATATACGTGTATCGGAGTTTTGAAAGTTTACGTCTGCATTTTTTTTAGGGGGGGTCAAAGTTTTCCCCCTTTTGCACATTCTTATGGTGAATCGGCATACGAAAACAATTTAACTTTACATGTTAGGTATATGATGGGTTCAGCAATTTGATGTAAAATACTACGGAGAATATTTTTGTGGAGCATTTTAACCCTGTAGCTACTATTTTTATGGGTCAATTTGACCCTTCTTTCTAAAGTGACAAAAATGTCCTGTAAAACAGGACTTTTTAAGGAAAAAATGTACAACGAAATTATTCGCCATAAAATTCTACTTTAGGTCTCTACATCAAAGCTCAGAAATTAACTTGAACGCCAGAATTAAGCCAAATCTGAAAATGTGTTTAACACTAGAAGTACCGGGAGCGGTCATTTGACGGTTTACAGTTTTTGATTAACTGTAGCTCGAAAACGGTTTAAGTTACGAATCTGGTTCTCCTTGACTTTTAATATTTTACACTAAGCTCGATATTCTAAAATTTTGCAATCACTGCGCCGATCTGTTCTCTTTATATCATCGATTTTACCTACTAGTACCACGATCGGTCAAATGACGGTTAACTACGTAGCCATGGAAATAAAATTATAACATTCACAAAAAAGTCAAAGATGGTACACATTTTACAAGAACCTATGTCTTGCCTTCTGTTTTATATTAAATTTACAACCGACTTTTATATATTTATGAATTTCAAAGCAAAAACAAAAATGCATTATTTTACGTGTTGTGTTTGAAAGCATGAGCAGAAAGCGGCGAGACGAAATTTACTATGGTCATGAGTAGTAGCTTTACTTTTAAAATATTTGCCAAAACTATACTTTTTTACATTCAAGAACATAAATGAATGTTGTTTTAATGCTTACAATGAAAAACTTCTGCAGATTCAACCGATTTCGTTAAAAGCTCTGAATACCGTCATTTGACCGCTCGTGGTACTAGTAGGTATGAGCAAAACCCGGTACTCCTAGTGTTAACTGTTTATTTCGTACTTAACCAAAATTGGTACTAAAATCTCCTACAAAACTTGATTATTTTGTGCAGTGTAATAGATAATCCGCCTTAAAATTTCAAAATTTTCTTTTTTCATAATATTGCAACAAATTGAAGTCATATTTTCTTCAGAAAATTTAGTGCTCTAAAACACTAAAAAAAAAATATTTTTGTAAGCCAAAGTTTGACTGCCTCACTTCGTTACTAAGTAATTCGCCTTGAAGCGCCAGCATTTTGCCTTTGATGTGCACAATTCTTGGTGTACACAGCAATTCTTCTGAATTCTTTGTTCTACTGTGGCGCTTGCAATTTACCGTCCAACTCACCAATGCAAATACGTAAAAATTGCATATACTCCAAAGAGTAAATGGCAAACTTTTAGCTCAAATTGCATTTGATGCAAAACAAGAGAAAAAAGGTAATGCAGCTAAAACACACACACACATACACAGAACAACAGCCACCACAAACGCCGCAAATAAACAAATGAAATTTTGTACAGAACAAGACAAAGAAACAATAAAACGAGGCAACAGTGTAAAGTGCATGCAAGAAAACCAAAAAAAGACTAGTTGAAACGCACGAAAGTATGCAGCAAAATTTGCAGTGATGTGCAAAAACTGGCAGCAGGCAAAAATGGCGAAAGCAAATCACATTTAAACATTCAACTGACAGCTAAGAGAAATTTGTATTACATAAAAAAATATATTTTACAACAACAACAAAAATGCCAATTTAAAATAAGTAAAAACTATTAAAGTAATCAACAGAAAATAAAATTAAACAATAATACACAAAAAATGTTACTACAACAGCTAAAACTAGAAACCTGCAAACTGCTACAACAGTTTTTCTACAACTAGAATAAAAACAACAACAAAATCGCCCACTTTGAGAACAATTGGCAAACGAGGCGAACAAAACAAGCAAAACCCATTCACTCAATTAACAAATTAAAAGCCAAATACTTGCATGAAATGCTTTGAAAAACATGCTCACATATACACACAAGTTCGAACACACACACACACACATATATACACATTTCAATGTATTGTTTTGTACGCAACAAAATAAATTCAAGCACAAAGCGCCGCTCAGCGCACAACTTTGCCACTTTGTGCCAGCGCACATAAACACTGCGGCAAGGGCGTGGCACGCCTGTTATTTGCTTTTCGCCACCTCCCCTCCCCCTCTACGCAGGCAAGGGGCCTGTTTTGTAGGCAACAATAAACTATTTCACAAAAGCAAACACTGGCATTAAGTTGAAGCGAGAGAGTTCAAAGTTTGCGCTTCGCTTTGTTTCTTTGGAAAAAGTAAAGAAACACGCAAACAGACCAGCGGTGAGGACGGGGACTTGTGCTTAAGCTTAAAGTGAGTTGTGTCCACGGCCAGCTGGTGGTGTTGCGGCGCGGTTTTTGCCAGTTGGAAATTGCGCCAACTCGGTGTTTATGTTTTCGTTTGCCTGCACTTTGGCCGCGTCGCCCACACGCGCTCCAACTTATGCTTTCAACTTGCCACGGCTACAACTCATTGTTTTGGTGTTTTATTTATTTAGTTGGAATTTTTGTTCTTCTTGTTGTTGCTTGCCGTGTGCACATTTTGTGGGCAGCAACGATTTTCCTCTTTTGCTATAATTTTTTTTTATTATTTTATTTTTTATAAACAATTTTCACAAATCCAGCGGGTTTTGTGAACATTCTTTGCAAGTCTATGCAAATGACAATTTTTGTTATTTTATGCCAACAAAATATGCGCTGCAAACGTGGGTTGGTTGGTGGTGCGCGGCAATGACAACAACAGCCGCAGCATAGTTGCTTGTTTGGTCTTAGTTGTGCTTTGTGCGCTGGAAATAAATTAATGGACACACAACTAAAGCAAGTAGAAGAAAACTATTACTGAGAGTGAGAGAGAGAGAGTGAGGTTGAAGCAGCAGCAGCACTGAGTAAACCGCAGTGATCCAAAGAGTTGTACAACAATTTTAGTTTCATTTCATTAACGTTGCAAGCGATATCAAATATTTGTTGTAAACTAGAAAACATTGAAATTTGAGTAAATTTTGTAAGAATAAAATGTAATAACTGCAATAAGTGTGTGTCTCGAACATGAAAGAATGATCGCTGGAACAAAAGAACGAGAAAAATAGTTTTGAGGGTAAAAGCAATGAAGTCAACGAATGTGCAATAAGAAAGAAAAAAAGAATGATCGATACAACGAAAGAAAGAGAGAACAAATATTCAGGACACAAGAACTAGCTTCAATAAATGTAAGAATGTCTAAGAAAGTGAACAAAGGAATCACTAGTCGATAAATTCCTTTGAGTGTCTGAAGCTTTACAAGGGATATCTGTCTGCTCAACTCAGTGAGGGACACTGGATCAATGAAAACTATAGCAATTTGGTGTTCCAGTTGCGATATCAAATTCTTGATTTCTTTCGATAAAGATTAGGATAATAGAACTAATCTGACCTCCACTTAATCCGAAATGAAATCAATCTAAAGCATCAGCTGTCTTTCTGCCTGACATCTCTAAACGGTATCTTGCTGCTTGGGAATCCGCATCTTCCAAGCTTGAACATGTTTCGAAACAAGATTGAGATCAATCAAAGACAATTATGATCTCTGAGGAAATATACCAAGAGCAACCATATCTACAGAGATGGCTCGCTGACCCTGTTTTTGGGGCCTAAACCAGCGATTTGATGCATTCTATGAGTCACAGTCCCCCACAGGGACTTCAGTTTCGAGATTTATCCCACTTAATGAGTCTGTTAACATAATTGATCAACATGCTTAAGACTGCTACTTATTATATCCAGCTTTCAGCCGATCTAGGCACATGTCCCTTGATGGCAGGGACTGCTTATTGAAGAACGCAGAATCCCCCAACGGTAGGGGTGGTCAGATCTACTTCAAATAGTTGCCAGCCCGGGCATTTACTAATCAATGGCGGAAGGAAAAGTGAAACAAATGCAGTATAGCGAACCCTCATGAAAAAAAAACTGAAAATTGGGCCATATAGAGCGTATTTTTGTGAATCTAACAAACTAAAAATTTTTCCGGAGAAACGCCCTCAAAAGGCGTGGCTCGGGGTCAAAGTTCAAAGTTTTTATCAAAAAAACTCAATTAATCTCCAACTGATTTACATGATATGGGTATCAAACGAAAGGTCTTTTTCATACCTTTGCAACATTAGATACGTAAAATGCACTAATAAAAAGTTTTAAGAAAAAAAATTTTATAAAAATAAAAAAAAAACGGTTTTTTCGAAAAAATCCATAATAAAGGTGCAATAAGTTTGTTACTATATGGTAGCCTGTGAAATTCCCTTTACCCATTAGATTCAGGTGCCAACCCTCTATATAAAAGCATACTAATTTATTTTTTTCACGAGGGTTCGCTATACTGCATTTATGCCGGAAAAGTTGGGATGCCGTACTTTTGGTGCTCATAAGTTATAGCCACGAAAATCTCGGAAAATCATAAACCAAACTATTTGATCAGATTCAGCATTTAACACTGTTTTCTAGAGTCCAACTGATTTTCACTTTTTTAGCCGATGCCGATTCCGTAGAAGAAATAAAACGAATAGATTCAATCAAATACAGTTTATTTTACAAATGAACAAAATCCAAGGGGTTCTATTATATTCACATAAATAACACAAACTCGAAAAAATTAAAATTATATTGAATGAAAATTTAACGAAAAATGCAGCTTAAAAAAAAAATTCATAGTTATCGGAATGTTAAAAAAAATTGAATTGAAATGAAATAATCTACACTGTTAACCCTTTAACTGTTTAATTTTGTTTCGAAAAACTTTTTCTGCCTGCTTAATTATTTTCCAGCGGAGACGAGTATACTCGACATAAACAAGTAAAATGTTTCTGCCCGTAAATGTATGCAATTATGACTAAAAATCAAACGTTGCGTGTTGGTTTTTTAGAAAATATATATATTTATTCGTTATTAAGATTTTCAATTTGAATCCATTATAAAAAAAAAAACGAACGAATATTTTTTGACAATTCCTGTTTTATTACAAAGTTTGGACTTTGTTATTTAAGAATGAAAAACGATGTCGTTCATATGACTGCCACGACTGGCCTTACAGTACGCCATTCGGTCAACCCAATTTTCAAATACTTTTTCGATTGTTCCGGGTAGAATTTCCCGGAATTTTTTTTGGAAGTAAGTTCTCAACATTTCCCAATTTTGTTCAAGCGTATAGCATCCCATTTCGTAAATGTCAAACTTTTAACTAAATTACGAACACAAATTAAATGACATTTGGACTATCATTCTCGAAATAAAGCGTAGTTCAAATTGAAAATTGATCTTATGTGGACCACCCTATAGAAATTAAAACAAAAGCAATAAAAGACCAAATGAATTTCAAGAAATCTAAAATACAAAACTAAAAATTTAAATTAAGGGCAATGATAGTTTTTAACTATTATAACGCACAATCAACTGAGAAACGCATACGAAATACGTTTTTATTTGCAAAAACCCGTTTTGTAATCGTACTTCCCCAGAATTTGTTATTTTAGCTTAAGACAAGCTATTGGGTATTAAAATAAATAGGGTTGCCAGACTAACGAATATTCTAAAATGTACATTTTTTATAAGATCTTTATTTGCCCTTTCTCAGAGAAAACAAATTACAGTTGATTCGTTGAATATTAATACGAATGCGATTATTTTTTTCTTCACGACGAGTATACTCGACATTATGCGAAAATTTTTCGTTTCGCTCTGTCGAGTATACTCGACATAAACAGTTAAAGGGTTAATTATAGTTAATTCTTCAAATTTTCCGAATGTTTATATGACAGATTGCAAATAAAAGACTATTAAAAAAAAATTGGAAGCAAAAATTAAAGAAAAAAAATAGGCCGCTATCAATTTTTGTCGCCGATACTAGCCAATGCCGATGCCGATTAATCGGCCGGACTGCACTGATTTTACTTATTCAATAGAACGTTTCTATATTGAAAGTGTTTCGTAGACATTTACTATCTTGTCTCTTAAATAAGATACAAAATTTACCTAAACAGTAACAAAAAAGGGATGACAAAAAACGTTGTATGGTTTCGTTAAAAGACCCAACAACTATTTAAAAAAGTTTGTGATGTGAATTATATTAAGACGTCTTAAAGTAGTCAATAAACATCACAAATATATGAATAAAAACAAACTCAAAATAGGTCAACTAACCCAAATACCCAGCAAACTTGCACACAAAAAAACTTGCTCTCGTCTTATCAAACGTTTCCCCTGCTCCATCACACCTTACAATTGTCAGTCGATTGCGAAGCAATTGTCTTAATTTCATTGATGCATAGTCGATTGCGAATAAGAAGAAATTCAACAAAAACACAGCATTAAAGACGAAAGAGAAACTTGCTGAAAAAGTACAGCAACGGTTGCAGACAAACTTTGCGCGCACCGAAAATGAAATCATGTGTGCCTGAAATGGCAAACCAATAGTTGGCGCAAAAGTTTTGCGCACATTTGGCTACAACAAAACACGAAAAACCGAATCACATTGACAGTCAAATTTCCGCTGAATATTGCAGAAAAATAGTTTCCCTTCATAGTATTTGTTTTACTTGCTTGACGCAAAATTCGAAGAAACTTTTGGCAATTCTATGTGCAAATTGCATGCGGAACAAGTGTTTTGTAGCCAAATTTGATAAACGATAATAAAATTAACTGCAAAAACTTTGAATTTATGAAATTTTGTTGTGGAAACCAATTAAATTGCTGTTCATTTTATAAATGCAGAACGAAATAAAGTAAAGTTGATATGTGCTAAACAGAAACCAGAGAATTGCGCCAGAAAATATGCTTTCATTCTTATTTTGTCTCATGTAATTTCCTTGCATTTAAACGTTTGGGAAATTCTCATTCTCCCACAAATTCATTCACGAAGATTAGCTCTCGCTCTTTATTTTTATTTGACAATTACCATTTGTCCATTCATTGGCCACTTAGTCGTGCAGCAAACATTCAATTTAACTACAAAATTAATTTAACACCCAAACAAAAAAAGCAAGTCGTAACCTTTTACCTTTCAATGCAAGTGAGCACAAACCAAATCGTGAACGCATTTTCCCTACAAAACAAACAGCAACAACCATTTATTCGATGCTTTGCTGCCTATTGCCTAAAAGTAGGCTATGTAATTTTACTTTCAGTCTATTGTTGTTGATTGCAACAATAGAATTGATTTACATTGTTGTTGTTATCCTGTTCTTTGTTTATTCATTGCTGCTGTCGGTGCTTCTGCACCAAAATGTCGACTGTTTCAATTACAACAAAACCCTCGAAAAAACAACAAAGAATTAGACGTAGTTTGTGTGCACGTGTCTATGGCTATTTGGCAGTTAGTTTTGCCATTTTCGTATGGACTGTTAAAGGGCCGAAGAGGCAGTGAAAATGCAATTGCTGCTGTATAGTTACTGGTTGAAGCCAATATAATTCAATTTAGTTGGTATATTTTTAGGCATAGAGACATTTTATTAAGCCTGTTTTTTTGTGTTGGAATTGTAATATTAGTTTTTAGTTGACAAAGCATTTGAAGCGCCTAAAAAGTTATGAATTCAATGGTGTTATGTAAAGACCAGTGAATTCTGTTTTATGTTGGCATAGTTTTAGGGGTTTGCAAATATTTCAAGCAATTGATATTTACAATTGACAAATTTTTAGTTCTTGAAGAAACAATTTTATGGATCAAAACTTATGCTAAATGTTGCAAATAAACTTCTCGCATTTCAAAGTAATTCAAGGTGTTTGTTTTTATTTTAAAATTATTGCATTTATTTCTGAAAGTTGTGAAATCAAACATTTTATGTCAAGATCAGTGAATTCTGCTTTATGTTAGCATAGTTTTAGGCGTTTGCAGATATTGCATTGAATAATTTTTAGTTTTTGAAGAAACAATTTAATTGCCCAAAACTTATACTAAATGTTGCAAATAAACTTCTCGCATTTTAAAGTAATTCAAGGTGTTTGTTTTTATTCTAAAATTATTCAATTTATTTATGAAAGTTCTGAAATCAAACATTTTATGTAAAGATCAATGAATTCTGCTTTATGTTTGCATAGTTTAAGTGTTTTGCAACTATTGCAAGCAGTGAATAATGGAATAATTTTCAGTTTGAAAGAACCATTTTTATGACTCAAAACTTATCCCATAAGTTACTAATTAACTCCTCACTTTTCAAAAGGATTCAAGTAGTTAATTTTTATTGTTAAATGATTTATTTAATTTATTTTTAAAAGTTTTGAAATTAAATATTTTATGAAACCTGAAATTTGCGCTATTTGTTGATTTATTTATTTATTTATTTATTAATTTATTTATTTTTTGTATTTATCTTTTTATTTATTTATTTATTTAGTTATTTATTTATTTATTTATTTATCTATTTATTTATTTATTTTTATTTATTTCTTTTTATTTATTTATTTATTTATTTATTGATTTATTGAATCATTTATTTATTGATTTATTGATTCATTGATTTATTGATTCACTGATTTATTGATTTATTGATTTATTGAATTATTGATTCATTGATTTATTGATTCATTGATTCATTGATTTATTGATTTATATATTTATTTATTTATTTATGTATTTATTTATTTATTTATTTATTTATTTATTTATTTATTAATTCATTTATTTATTAACTAATTCATTCACTAATTTATTTATTTATTTATTTTTTTTTTTAGTTATTTATTTATATATTTATTTAAATTACTAGCCAATTAATACAATAAAAATTGTTATGGGCGAAGTTGAACACATTATGTTAGCATAGTTTTAGGGTTGCGGAAGCAGTGGTCCATCCAGGACTGTCATGCTAAGAAGAAGTTTTAGGGTTGCAATTATTGCTGAGAATAAATATTTATAAGAAAATTTTGAATTATAAAAGAAGAATGAATATTATGGTCAAAAAACTTTGCTTTATGTTCAAATTAACTTCTAAATTTTCGAAGAGATTCAAAATGCTAGTTTTTGTTACATAATTAATCAATTTATTTATTTTTTGAATCAATTAATTATTTATAGAATTTATGGAATATATTTTAGAAATATTTTATTCATGCAAAATGCTAATGTAAATACGTTCAATTACTCCATGAAGCATACAATTTTCTACATATTCGTATGAAGCTGAACAAAGGAAAATTGAAATGTATAAATATGCAAATATTGCAAATAGCCCACACACAATTTTCTGCACAAATTCTTGCTGTTAACTGGCTCATGTTCATTGCTTTTATATTAACTAAATACTTGCTAACTACACACAAACACACACACACACTTAACACATAAACCGCATCAAATAGATTCCAACACCACACTAGATATATTTACAGCCTTAATTCACATACACATAGAACACAATACACTCACAGTTCTAGCGACTCAATGACAAGTGCGCCCAAAAGTATGCCATACCAGCATACTTGCACTTATTCTGTCAATTCAAATAATCTTAAAATCATTACAATATCATTATTTGTGGCATACTTTTAGGCACACTTGCAACTGCAATAAATCAACTGCAACATTAGCTGCAGCCACACAACCACACATCTCAATAATTGAAAGACATCTTGATACATAATTAAGAGCCAACTTACTAGTTGTCTCTTTGCAAACACTTGAAGCATGTATCAGAAATTTCTAACACAAAAATTAAAAACAAAAAAAATGTTTGTCTGCAGTCAACAAATGCCACTCACGGTTGTGGTAACCTGACATTAGCCACTAATCAATTGAAAATAATTGAAATACCACACGTTCATTCAACATATCAACATTTGCATCTTTCTACATTCTCTCGCTTAAATTCTCTTTCATTCTCAACTATTCTCTGCTATTCATTATTTAACTCTTAATCTTTCTACTAACTGCTTTTCAATTTTCCTCTTCACAACATTATCACACAGCTTTTCAATCCCCCACCTCATCACACCATACAATTTGCATAAATAATTCGCATTCGTATAGCAGACACTAAGAGAGACTTGGCATGTGTTGTTTTCCAATAAATAAATGCCTATTTATGTGTCCTGTGCTTTGTGCATTTTCGCAGGTGTTCCTGGCAAACGTAATGAAATCTACTATAATTGCTGCCCGGAGCCTTATATCGATATCACTTTCTCCATTATCATACGACGACGTACGTTGTATTATTTTTTTAATTTAATTATACCGTGTGTACTGATCGCATCGATGGCGCTATTGGGCTTCACACTGCCACCGGACTCGGGAGAGAAATTATCGTTGGGTAAGTGGGAATAATAAAAATTACATTTTTTGTATTTATGTACGAAAGATAATTTAATAAAGTGTCAATGAAGTAAACTGCAAATAATTTTCATAATGAGTAAAAAAACATAAATATTAAAAAGTGATTTTTAAATTGAGATTGAAAATTATTCATAAACTTGTTGGATAATTTTGATTTTGAAACTTATATCAAAAATAAACGCAGTTCAGTCAATTTTGAAACTTATATCAAAAATAAACGCAGTTCAGTCAATTATAGATCGCACAGGTAAAAATTCATACAGATCAAAGAAATCAGCTTTGAAGAAGCAACTTTTTAAGCACTGGAAAAAAAGTAGGACGTTGCGGTCCTTGTAATTTGCTAAAACGCCATAAAGATGCCAACAAGACCACACCGTCGGTATGGTTGACGGAGAAGTTGGCAACACAATTGATTCTCTGGAGCTCCTACGAAACTAAAATTCAACTTTAAATGGGTCATAATTTTCTATGGTATGACAAAATGAGAACACTACATGGAGAATAGTTACGGTAGAACGATATATATGGCATGAAGTAGGAAGATCTCATCTCCCAATTTATTGTTGAGAGTAGAGTTGGCAACTCTATAAATTCCTTAGACCTCTCAGGAAGCTAAAAAACGAAGCATTGAGTTAAGTTCTCTACCTCCATGTAAATTACTCAAATAATGAAAAGAAGCCTATGAGACCATACAGACTGCATAATTGACAGTAGAGTTGGCAACTCTATAGATTCCCTAGATGTCCCAAGAAGCTAAACACTAAATTTGGTTTGGATCAAAATTCTTTATACAAGGACGAAACAAAGACATTACATGGAGAATAGTAGGAACGGAAGTGGGGCGGAGTGAGACCTAAGCTTCACCTCGACATAATTTACTAAAATAACTACCAAAAAGATGCCTATGAGACCATACTGTCTGTGTGATTGACAGTCAAGTTGGCAACACTATAAACTCTCAGAAATCAACTTTAAATAGGGCAACATTTTCTATGAATTTACAAAACAATGACACTACTTAAAATATGAAAAGAGAGGCAGAGCTGTCCATTCTCACATTAAAACATGTTCTGTTCTTCTGAAAAAGAACAGAACAAAGACAAAGACATGCCTTAAGGTAGAAAGAACACGCTTCCATTCTATAGTAGAATTATTTCTGAGCTGTCTGGCGATTCTGAAAAGAGACGCTACCAAAAAAATCTATTACGATTCCTAAGAACCACCAATGGGATTGGGTTGCATGGTAACTAATCTTTTGGCCTAAATGACGAGCACTTAATCTATCAAAATTTTTCCCGAACGAGAGTGTACGTGTCTTCCGCAAGAAGTCTGCCAATCGAAACTAACTTAAGGCTTTCTTGGGCTGAAGTCAAGTATCTACAAGTTCCTTCTTTACCATTCTATCTTTTACCACTTAACCGAAGCGAATGGAAATTTCATGTTCTTTCATGATGAATACTGCCAATTCAAAATAACTTATGGAAGGCCGCCGGGCTGAAGTCAAGTATCCACAAATTCTTTCTTCAAACCCTTCTTGTTCATTCTTTCTTTGACCACTTAACCGAAGCGAATGCAAGTTTCATGTTATTCCATGATGAATCCTGCCAATTGAAACTAACTTATGGAAGGCCGCCGGGCTGAAGTCAAGTATCCACAAGTTCTTTCTTCAAACCCTTCTTGTTCATTCTTTATTTGACCACTTAACCGAAGCGAATGCAAGTTTCATGTTCTTTCATGATGAATCCTGCCAATTCAAACAAACTTATGGCCCTTTTGAGCTGAAGTCAAGTGTCTACAAGTTCTTTCTTCAAGTCCTTCTTTACCATTCTTTCATGACAAAACTTGCCAATCTAAACAAACTTAAGGCCTTCTTGGGATTAAGGCAAGTGTCCACACATTCTTTCTTCAAACCCTGTGTACCAAATTTTCAATCTTTCCGAGTCTACCTGCTGAAACATTGGGTGAATTCTACTAGTTGTTTAATTCTCATTTTGCTGTTACCAACGATGATCTCAGCAGGTCCCACGCCAGCTACCTACAACTGGAGACCCAACAAATAGAGACTGAAAATTAATAAAATTTGAGTTCGTCTGGATACATTGAAACTGAGAAGTTTTTTCATTAGTTGATATGAAGCTGATATACGTGTACACATCAGCTAAGTATTCAACAGAGCAAATCCTTTCGATAATATAAAAAAGCTTTTTATTTGAATAACTGCCTTAAGGGGGTCGTCTACGTAGCGGCCTGATTTTCGAGCCTGTTTATCAAGATTTATTACGAAGGAACGAAAAAAGATATTCAAGTGGCAAGGTCATAAAAATTATATTTCTACATATTCGAGTGCAGGATGACCTTGAACGTGCCCTCATCAGAATTTTGATATCAATTTCCCTGCACAATTTTGGGTCAACCACGTAACCTATAACAAAAAATTAAACTAATCTATAATTGATATTACATCAGCTATGTATAGACACGAGCTTTTTGTAATATTCAAAAATCTCTCGAAATGGTGGACATTTTTGAAATAAAAGTTATTTTTTCCCCTTTTTTTCAAATGTTTATTGCCTGTTATAATAAAAAAAACAATATTTTGTTTAAAGCTCGTGTCTAAACATAAACATAAACAAAAAAAACTGATTTTTTAAAACTTTGTACGTAGACGACCCCCTTAAAGTATACTAAAAAGGACTTCTTGGGAACTTGTATTTGTACTTAAAGCCAAAGCCAAATTACGACCTAAGAAAAATTAATATGAAAATATATAAATAAATAACCGCTTTTCACCTTTTGAACCGAACCCATATTTTGTACCAGCAATTTTTGTTTTAGGGGCAGTTTGAGCACCCAACACCATCCCCCCTGTATGCGCCACTGTATGTGACCCAAATATAGGTGGCTCAGTATATACATGCACTTCAGTTGGTATATAATCATACATACGCTTACCATGTAATATACATTTTCTTTAAATTTTCGCCAATTGCTGCTCTTTGTTGCATACATTTAGGCTATATTTCAACTACACCAAAACATGTAGACAGCATAAATTATTTGCATTGCTATGAACAACCACTGCGGCCAACATCGAAAGCATGCAATTTGCAATGCAAAGTATGCAATATTATTGTGCAATTTTTAAGATGCCATAAATAACCAATTTACAAATATAAACAGTCAAAATATTTAGTTGAGGTAAGTAAAAGCAAACAGAAGCAGACAGAACAATAAATATACGACTTAAAGGGATTAGAAGCAGTCGAGGAAAGATGCCTCGGCAACTAAACAAAACTGAGTTAAGCCTGTAATGCGTTGGTATAATTCTAAAATAATTCTAAGCATGAAAATTGTGTAAAATAATAATTCTGAAAAGCATCCTTGAAGCATGCGAAGTATGCGGAGCCAAAACCAAGTCATGGAATTATAAAATAAATCAAAAGAAGGCAAAAAGTAGAAAACCATTAGTGCAGTCATGCATAGCATCGAAAAGTATGCAAAACTAATCAATGAAAACATTTTCCCTACTATGATTCTGCTAATTTGCCATAGAAAAAAAGCAAAACTCCCAAAGCAAATAATATTAAAAAATTTCGCAAGTAACCAAGTAATTAAAGTGAAGTGTAACAAAAGTTCAGTGGAAAACCCGCAAACAACAACAACAAAAAATTGGCAAATTAAAAACGTACGAGCAACGGAAACAGTTTTCAACAAATTATGCAAACAATTAATGCGAAAAGTTGTGTGCGTGCGCCGGCAAGTATGCGGCAAATTTTTCGTCTACTGCTATGCAAGCACCAACTGCAACGCAAAACCACGTCAAGCTACGCGCGCTGTGCCGCAATTATGCGTTCTGCGAAAATGTGCGCAAAGCATGAAGAGCAGAGCGCGAATTCTCCTAAAACTATGCAACTACGCTGCTTGGTTGCCAGTTTGCTGCGGCACACACACACACACACCGGCGCACACAGATTTATGCGCCAACACTCAACTTTAAAACTAAAACTAAACTACATTAATTTAAATCCACTTGTGCCGCGTAAATACTTACATACAACGCTGCCTGGTCCGCTCCGACTTGCCACCGCATCCGACTCGGCGCTGCCACGCCAATAATAATAACAACCAGTTCTTCCCCACACTCTTCTCGACCCTCTTGCGCTCCAACTGCAACCGTCGCATAAGCACGTTGTCAGCGCATTTTCTCAACACAAACACCGGTTTAAGTGGCGCTCGGCGCGCAAAGTATTTGCAAAGTACTTTTAAATACCGCACAGCACTTTGGAGTACGATGGCAACCCTGCGCCTGCATAGCGCACGCGGTCGACTCAGTTGAATTGCGCTGAGCTGAGTGAATTTATATGCAGCTGTCATTTTCGACTCATCCACTGACACGCTCCCCTATCACACTCGCTATCCCCCACTCGCTCTGTCTATCTGTCGTCCTATCTTGCTGTAGTTAACTGCTTAAGACTGCTTTTGTCTTTTTTTTTTAAAAATGTTCAAAATTGATGATGTCGAAGTTGGCGCTGACGTTCGCCGCATTGAAGATGCACTGCAGTCGACAGTCAAAAGCAGTCGCAAGCAGCAGCAGTTGTCTGCATGGAGAAGGCGTGGCTCAACAAATCGACGGCTCAATGCGCGCATCTTGTTGGCATCTGGCGCGAATATTGAGTGTCCAGCACTTGAATTGTCCCTCGCATTAGCGCTGAATTCGTGCAATTTATCGACCATTGTTTTTTCATTTCATTATATGCATTGTTGTTGTTGTTGTTTTAGGTTTGACAGAGAATAAGTGAAGCGCAAATTACTATCGACTGTGCTGAAGCAATTTTCTGCAATATTTGCGCCATCTATGTGCTGAACCTAAACCCTATGCCCCCATACCTCCAATCCCTCTCTTGCTGTCATCACTACTCTAACCTCTTTGCTTATCCATTTCTGTAATATTTCTGCTATTTATTTGCTTCAATATTCTGACGTGGTGCGGTTGATGTGCTCACAGCACGTTTATTGAATTCCATTCCAGTCTCATCCATTTTCAAGAACTTAACTGCAAAACTGCAAAAAATGCGAAATGTGTTCACTTCGTGTTGCTCTTACTGCCATGACTGTCGGTTGCACGAGATTGAAATATTAATTTTAAAGGCTAGAAAATCATAATGTTGAGAAAGAATAAAAGGAGTAGAGGTTGATTGATTGAACTATCTGCAATGTTGTGTACAGTTCGATTGTTAAAAACTACAACATTTCAAAACATTAATTTTGCTTTTAATTTAACTATTATTAATTTTAATTATTTAATTAATTATTTGTTTTAAATATTTTTAATTATTTTCAATTATATAATTATTATTTTTTTAATTATTAATTTAATTAAATTATTAATTATTTAATTATTCTTGCCTGAACTCAGTGGCGCACAGTGGTGATTTTATTTTAGAGGGGGAGGGGGTTTTGCGTAAAATTTTTAAACCGAATACCGTTCAAAACATTAATTTTAATTTAATTATTAATTTTAATTATTTAATTAATTATTTTTTTTTATTATTTTAGTTATTTATTACGTTATTTTTTGAACGGTATTCGTTCAAAACATTAATTTTAGTTAACTTAATAATTATTAATTTTAGTTATTTAATTAATTATTTTAGTTACTTAATTATTTTTAATTTAATTATTATTGATTTAATTATTAATTATTTCAATTATTAAATTAATCTTGTCTGGCGTACAATGTTTAAACCGAATACCGTTCAAAACATTAATTTTAATTTAATTATGAATTTTAGTTATTTAGTTAATTATTATTTTTTAATTATTTTAGTTATTTTTTAATTATTTTTAATGTAATTATTATTTATTCAATTATTTCCATTATTTAATTATTCTTGTCCGAACTAAGTGGCGCACACAGGATTTTATTTAAGAGGGGGACGGAGGTTTGGCGTACAATTTTTAAACCAAATACCATTCAAAACATTAATTTTGCTTATAATTTAATTATTAATTATTAATTTTATTTATTTAATTAATTCTTTTTTTTAATTAGATATTTGAATTCTTTTTTAATCATTTTTAATTAAGCTATTTTTTATTTAATTATTAATTATTTCAATTATTTAATTATTTTTGTCTGAACTCGGTGGCGCACACAGGATTTTATTTTAGAGGGGAGGGGGGTTTTGCGTTTCAAACCCCCTTGAAAACAAAAATTGCTGATACAAAATATGGTTTCGAATGATATTCGGCCCAAAAAATGTACGCAAACCCTCCTACCCAAAATGAAATCCTGTGGCCACCATTTAGTTAGTTAATTTGGATTTGGCTCGCAGCATAAAATTGTTTTTGACTCTTCTCATTTTTCTCTGACAATTTGTGACTCGAACACATCTCCAAACGAACACAAAGTAAAGTCGAAATGAGCCAACAGCATTGCAAGTCCACAATAGTTGCTAATGTCTTTGTAGGCCGCTGTCAATCAGCAACAACAAACAACAACAATTACAACAACAACTACGAACAGCAACTAAATGCAATTAATGCTTTTGTATTGCATTGAAATTGAATTGAAGCGAGTTTAGAGCGAAGCAAAAGACTAAACCGCAAAGCAGCATTGCATACATTTAGGCGCAGGTACTCTGTCGAATGTGCCAAACACTAAATGGCGCGTTGCGAACACAACGCACAAAAACACAAACAGCACTAAAGCACACCAACAAAAACAACAGCAACCAAAACAATATCGAAAACAAGAACAAAAACAAGCCAAATGACAGCAATGCAACACCTGCAACCGAGACGCCAACGCTGTTGGCATTAATTAGAAGCCGACAATGTTCAATTAGTGCAGCTACAACGGGAAGTACAATTAATTTCGCAAATTATCCTGTTTGCTCTACGCTCTGTGCGCCAGCCGGAGCCGACGACAAACCCAAAACGGCAGCCAGCTGCAGTCGAATGTGTCACAACAGTGCAGCGTCAGCATTTTCGTACACGGATTTTTTTTATTTTTTATTTTATTTCTTTTTAGACTACGAGTAAGCCAAAAGTTAAATAAAATAATAAAATGCCAACAGACCGATAGCAAAATAAGGTCAGCCTGCAATGTGCACAAATTAGCCACAAGTTGGTGGCGTTACAAGACGGCAGAGAGAAGAGAAATGGCAGCGAAAACAAAAGAAAACCAAAAGACTTTCATTTGATTTTGTCAAAAACTGCGCAGAGCAAAACTTGTCGCGCTGTCCTTGCGTCAGCGACAGCCTCAGCGCTGGCCAACAGTAAAATAAGAACGGCCCCGGGGGCTGGACAAAACAAACGACAGCCAGCCTTTGACCAAGTGTGATTGAATTAAAGTGTGGCACTGCGCACACACACACACAAAATAGCACAGGATGTGCTGCAGAGCGGCGGCCGCAGCGCAGCCAAAGGACAACAGTAGAAGAGTTGAACACAGGCGAGCCGAAACGAGGCAGACTGGGCCAATTGTGTGCACATTGCATGATTTTAGTGGCAAAAAGTGCTGGTCAAATATTGACACTCATTTAAAATTACAGCACTCGAAGGACGAATTGTGCCGGCCACAAATGTTTAAATGAGTGGCAAATAGCAGCGAAGCAGAGATGCCAAACACCCAAAGCAGCAGCAACAACCACAGTAGCAGAAGTTGTGATGTGGAACAAGTGAGACGCAGCGGCAGCTGTTTCTCCTCTGGGCAAACAGCACACACACACACACACAAGTTAAATAGTGAATTAAAGTTTGCAAGGATATGCGTTGAATTTTTAAAACAATCAGAAGAAGAAGCAGAGCAGGAGAAAGAGGAAGAAGAAGAATAATGCTTTATTGTTAGCAGTGACTGACAATGGGAATTCACACTTGGCGAGAGACCATCAAGGTGAACACAATGCGACAGATGTTTTTGGCCAAAATACATGTGAAGGATATGAAAGTAAAACAAAATATCAGTATTTAATTAAAAGTTTGGTTTGGTTGGAAAAAGAGTGCGGAAAATAAAAATTATTCATACTAAATGAAGAATAAATTTTACCAATTTTTAACAATTGTTGATGGTAAAGTGTTTGCACACTTGAAACTAAAGGATGTGCAGAGAATTTGCTTTCACTTTCTATCAGTAAGCATGAGATATCTAAATATAAGTATACTCTTATACGAATATTTGGATGTTATACCCTTCGAGCTGTTACTTCTTTCGTGATCTTCTGATGGCTCATAAGATAAGGACGAACTCTTCTATAGAGCGTATCTTGGAACTATGGCTGCTAAAACTGTATGAATATCGCAACATCCAAGTTAAGAGCGTCGATTCTTACTTCAGATATGGTCTCCGGAACATTTTAATCTTTTGTGCATTAGGTGAGGTTGGGAGAGGCTCTATGAGAGTCCTGTACTTACACACGAAACCATCTTTGCCCATTACGACTGTCCTCTGTGAGTACCAGCAGTGGGGTATTCCTGTAATTAGGTTTACGGGATTAGTCAAGGTACTTTTGCTGTCAGAGGAAGTAAAATTTCTTAAATTGTTACACTCACGCGAAATGATCGAAAATAATTCATTTATTATTAATTATTTAATTATTATTATATTATTATTAATTATTATTATTTATTATTTTCTAGTCCAGTGCGGTAATTTGGACAGTTTCTGATTTTTAAATATCTGTATTTTCTTTAGTATTTCCATCAACCTTTGCTTTGGTGACTTTAATTTTTTTATTGTAAAACATTTTATATTTCTTTTAATTTTTTTTGGAAAAAAATTAGCCAAATCCGATGAGTACTCTTCGAGATATCAGCGGATATGATATAAAGTCTTTGTAGCTATGGAAAACGTGCGGTCTTCCCAGTGTTACTACTCTTGCTGGGGATAGTGCAATTCGATCTAAAAAAGCTATTGTGACCCCTTCATGGGCTCACAGTTCGTCCGTGAGTCGAGCATCCGAGAGGAATTCTAGTATATCTTCTATACCTTCAAAATCCCAACTGCTATGAGATCATCTCCCATCAATGTTGCCAGATGGATTTCAAGCATTCCCCCTTAAATGAAGTCCATTTCCCCCTAAAAACTAAAATTTCCCACCAAATTTATAATGCACACATAAAATGAATATTTCATGAAAATTGCACATTCTACATATTTGCTACATAAAATTAAAAAAAGACCCACTAGCCAATATATCTGAACAAGGTGTTGATGTAACAAAAAGGCAACCTGATTGGCCGCAGACATTTTAAAAAGCGTAAATTAAAAATGTCTGTAAAATATTTCTCCCAAAACTTTGCCCCTAAAATATTTATAGTAAAATTCCCCCCCAACCCAAACAAATAAACCCCAAATCTAGGGGAAAAACGCCTAATCTGACAACACTGTCTCCCATGTTTGAGGAATTCTCCTAGTATGTGCATTACATTTTCATTATGCTGCAAGTAGAACTTGCAACATTCGTTTACACGTATTCCTAGTTTAGCTTGCTGATAGTTTAACCTGCAATGTACTGACAGAATGTCTGTAATAATCTTCAAATTTTTTTTTTAAAGGTTCATACATTCCTTGAATCTCTTCCTGTTATGTGAACTGATAATCGCCTTGGAATGTTCGCAAACCTGGTTTATTTTGATTATCTGATTATCTCGTCTTTTCCGATTAGGACAAACCACAAAAAGATGATGAACCGACAAAAGAAGGTGAAGTCATATATAATAATTATTTTAAATTCCAAATGAATTTGTATATCTTAAAATCTGAGTAGGTTCTCTGGTGCCATAGAACTGAGATAGTTACTTGTTAGCTGATACGTCTGATTCGAGCGAAAGCTGAGATTTTCTCTCCACTGTCATGCAAGTTAAAACTTTCACTGGATGACTTATTCGCTGTCTACGCTGTGTAGACTTTGAGTAGATTAAATTAGATTTGATTAGAAAAATTTGAGTAAAAAAATCTGAGTAGATTTTCTGGTGCCACAAAACTGAGATGGTTCCATCTTAGGAGATTTTAAGTTTGATTCGAGCGAAAGCTGAGATGTTTCCTCCACTGTTATGTAAGCTTAAACTTTCTGTCGATGACTTATTCGCTGTCTACGCTGTTCAAGATGGCCAATGTGACCTTATTTTTGGGCTGTGTAGACTTTGAGTAGATTAAATTAGATCTGAGTAGAAAAATCTTAGTAAATTCTCTGGTCCCAAAAACTGAGATGGTTGCTTATTAGTTGATTTTAAGTCTGATTTCGCGAAAGCGAAAGCTGAGATTTTTCCTACACTGTCATGTACGTTAAAACTTTCTCTCGATGACTTATTCGCTGTCTACGCTGTTCAAGATGTCCAATGTGACCTCATTTTAGCGTTGTGTAGACTTTGAGTAGAATAGATTAGATCTGAGTAGAAAAATCTGACTGAATTCTTCATAGGTGATTTTAAGTCTGTCCACAGTCTTCTCTTAAAACTTTCTCTTGCGCGAAATTGACAAGTCAGCTGTTCAAGGTCATACAAAACCGAAACCATCGGTCCAATGTTATCTAATTTTTGCGTATCTGTAGGACCTCTCGTGCTTTTAAACTTGCTTGTGAGTTATGGTAACCCATTTGAGTACTCAGACCTTATTATATATTGTGAGCAGTGGTGCACACCTGGGGGTTTTGAGTGTTCAAAGCCCCAAATACACAAATCATTTGTGCAAAATATGGTTTTAAATAGAATTGGGTTCAAAAAATTTACGCAAAACCACCCTTTTTCCCCCCAAAATGAAATCCTGTTGATTTTGTGTTGGGCGCATTCGTACATAATTTTTGAGCCCAATCCTATTTGAAATCATATTTGAAATTAACCATTTTTGTTATAAAAAAAATATGAGATATTTAAGCCCCAAAAACCCCCTTCTGTGCGTCAGTATTGCCCCTACTCTGAATTTATTTACTATATAAAATTTTCTAAGTATTATAAAATAGTAGCCTTCAGCGAAAAATGATAATATAGAATACAAATACAAAAAGTTAAGAAATATATAAAAACGATTTTCTTTTATATATTTTTTTAAGGTGTTACCATTCTACTATCGCTCACTGTCTTCCTTAATATGGTGGCCGAAACGATGCCCGCCACTTCCGATGCGGTACCGCTATTAGGTAAGCGCTAACTGGTTGCCAATTTCAATGTTTCAGTGTTGTATTATTTTTGATTTGTCGTATTCAACTAAGCAAAACATTAGTAACTAACTTGAAAATATAACTAACATTTATTTGTTATTCTCATAAAGTCTCATAAATAACTATTTTTAATTTCAATTTGAAAGTAAACCAATTCTAAGCGCATTACAACTATTCATAAAATTAATCATTTAATGCCAATACTAAAGACACATTTAAGCCAAAAGTCAACCAAATGTTACAACTGTTCTTGTGTCGAATAGTTGTTAAAACACTTGGTTAGCGCTAGCCATTGTGTAATGTCCGTTAGTCATCTCTATAATGCTAACTGCATACATATATAGTTGCTCATAAAACATACTTATACTCGAACGTTATTTCGTTGTTGTTATCGTTATCGGTGTAACTCGTTATAGTCATTGTTGTTATCACATTGTCTGTGTGTGTGTGTATCCAGTTATTAGTGCTGTTGCCAACTGGCTGTAGACTAATTTCGAGTAAAAAATGCATTTCAAACATACAAACATGTTGATGATTTTATGATATTAAAACTTTGACACTAATTTATACTCTAAACAGAAAAATTTTAAAAAAATATTAGATAGTCAGCTGCTGTCATTTTGAGTGTGTATGTGTGTGTGGGGCGCATTGTTGGTGCAAAACTTCTAGCACGAGTTAAGCACAAATGTTGCGCCCCATCAGGCAGCTGACACTAAACCGAGTCGCGCTTACAACAGTTGTTATATGCACCGCCATATCAAAGAAATCTTCAGCAGAAATTATGCTCAAAATTTTCGAATCCTTAAAACCAAAAACATTTAAACAAATTTGACCACATTTCAAAAACATTTTTATTCGACCTAACAATAGAGAAATTTAAAAAGAAATTAATAAACAATATGTTTCCTTTTTATTAATATTCAGTATAACAACTAGGACCCAGTTGAATTTGAGTTTATATTTGCACATTTTGTGAATTTTGCACGCCCATTTATTAAGTACTTGAAATACCTTTTGTATTTGTATTTTTTGTATTGACTTAAATTAAATATTAACAAACAAACAGAAAATGTTTCATATAAATAACAATTTTATTTAAATGAAACTATTAATGAAATATCTAAATAAGTAGCTTTAAAAAAAATAGTTAAATTGGAACATTGAAAAATTGGTTGAAATTGCTGGCCTTTGGGTTTTGCCAGACTTGGAGTTTGCGCTATGAGGAAATTTATGATAAACAAACATTTTAAAGTAATAGCAGTGAATTAAGATGGGTTTTCTATTGTATTTCGATTGCTAGATTACTAGATCAGACAGAACTATATACATCAATATTAGATCAATAAGTTTACGGTCCCAACATAGCTGATGCTCGCTTTCAAAAGAGTTGACAAATAATTTTACCTTTGTGATGACTTAAATAACAAAGCCAAAGCTAGTCGACATGTCTTTCATGTATCCTAGACCACACAAAATTATAAAATATATCATATAGTTCACGGTCCCAACATAGCTGATTCTTGCTTTCAACACAAGCGGAATTATAACTTTGTCTTTGTTAACTAAGATATGTTTTTTATTGAACAGAGCAGAACTATATTTAAAAGAGATCAAAGAAGTACTTAGTTCACATCCCAACTCAGCTCGCTTTCAACAAAAGCGGAATTATAACTTTGACTTCAGACTGGGTCATCTCTTAGAGCAGAAAAGAACACCTATGTCCTCATTTTGGCTACGACAATACGCTCGCATGGGAGTCCTTGGCATTTCAAATATCTTTATATCAGCTCCTAGTTCATCTGTCTAGAAACAGACGCTCTAAGCATTACTATTATTCGAATTTTTAATGGGTAGGGAGCGTCCAGAAATGCGAGCAATAAAAGATTTCGTCCTTGCATAGCGATGGACTCCCGCTTGCGCTTATGACTATCATCGCCAAACCCAAAGACAGCCGTTTCTATGAAACACCCGTACAGCTTGAAGGGCCATGGCGCCAGAGATCTAAGTCTACAGTGACCATAAGAAGGTTGCCATAGGCTCGAATTCCTGAATCTCAAAACAATCGCAGATCCCTGTAATCGGAGGGTTTTCGCAAAGTTAGGCACGTCCGATCACTTAAGTTCCAGGGTCCCTTCCTGCGACATAATTTTAATGACCAAACTGGGTTCTTTAATTTTTTCTATGACCTTCTACTCAATCTAATGTGACTTAATTGAGCTTCTCAAAACAAACTAATTCAACCTAACCAATCGTTCATTTCAGCTGTTTGATTTAATGCTTTCAATTTTCTAGCATAGAAATGGAAAACAAAATTTAACAATTATTAAAAATGTTGGAAAACATAATTTGAAAAATATATAATTTAAAAAAACTTAGAATAAAACTATTATCATTCATTTAAAATCTCAAGAAACATAATTTATAGAAATTAAAATTTAAAATTTAAAAATTATTTTAAGAATAAAATTATTATCATTACTGTAGAATTTCAGGAAAATAATTTTTTACATTATAGCTTAGAATAAAATTATTAGCATTCATTCATTCATGAAAAAAAATCTATAGCTAAAAACAAAATAATTGTCATTGATTTTAAAATCTCAAGAAGCAAAATTTGTAACTCGAATGACTTCGGTTAATTATGTTTCTAATAACTCGAATAACTTCAGTTATTAATATTTTTTTCTTGAGATTTTAACTGAGATGACAGTAGATTTATTGTCATTTTTTTTATTTATATTTTCAGAGATTTTTAATAAAGTGATTACAATTTCACTGCTCAAACCAAACGCCAGCAAACACAAAAATGTACATGTTTGAAAAATCTAAAACTCAAATTGAAATTCCTAAACTCCAAAAGTTTAAACTCATCAATGCTTAATTAAAACTTAAATAAACAATTTTACTAAAATAAAAATAAAATCTATTTATGTAGGTATTTTAAATATATAAACGTTCACTTGAAGTTATCAAACTGTTTATATTCTAAACCATACACTTTGTTCTTGTTGTTGATATATTTAACGTATTTGAAGTAAAGCAAAAAGTGAAAAGTTTAGTTAGACTCTGTGTGTGCGTGGTCCTATAAATACATATATATACCTATGTAATTGTATTTGAAAACTTTTCGCCATTAAAAGTTGAAATATCCTTTTAACAAATAAATCTTCACAGAATTTTATTAACCATAAATATTTGCTCAAGCAGTCGACTGCTCTACTAATGTACAATTTGTATATATTTTTTTCTTTACTCTTTCTTTACACACAAAAAAAACTACTCCTCATTACTGCTCAACTCAAACGCTCCTTAATTCCTTTGTTTGTTGTGTTGGTTCGACATTGTGCGCCTAAAAACACACTATGCTTTTTGACTCCACCTCAATTTTGCAACCACAACAATTTTACCAAATCTAAATAAAACTTGTTTGCCATTCTAACACCACTTTTTTACAATTCTCAAACAAACTACGTACACATTCGTAAAAAAACAAACCTGCATTAAACTATTTTCCCCGTAACGCTAATGAACCACAAATACTTGAAAATGAAAACAAAATTTTACAAAATCTAAAATTTGTTTTTCCAAATTCCAATTCACCTTCTTTCAAATGAAATTGAAAATACTTTACATTGATTCTGAAACGTTTTGCTTAAATTAAACTATTAAATAAAAATTGAAATTGAAATTTTTTTCACTATTCGGCAATTATTCAAAAATACAATAACTACCCAAACAAATTAATAAAAACAAATTTGAAAATATGAAAAATGAAACTCACACGCCCAACCAACCAACAGGTACATATTTCAATTGCATAATGTTTATGGTAGCTTCATCCGTTGTGTCAACGATTTTAATATTAAATTATCATCATCGAAATGCTGATACGCACGAAATGTCCGAATGGGTAAGTTCGATAAATACCACAACAACATCACTGCAAAAAAACAAAAAATAGCCAAACACCAAAAAACCCAAAACCAAATAACGCAAGTTACCCGTTTTTGCGCCGTGTGTGTGCTTGTGTTGTGTTTAGTTGTTGTTATTGTTGCTTTACACATTTTCCGTTAACAATTCAACATTTTCATTTACCAATGTTCAATGTGTTATTGCTGTTATCATGATTTGATTTGTGCAACTCATCAACGTCAACTGCAATGACATTCAGTCAGACATGGTTGCTGCTGTCTGCATTGTTGCTGTCATCAGCATCATTATCATCAACATCATCACGAACAACAACAACCACAATCACATTTCGTTGCCCACACATGCAGCACCATACCAACAACAACAACAACAACAGCAACTGTTCCCAGTGAGCCCTCAATCAAAGCGCCAAAAGTGACAATTTTGTTCTTTGCATTGCCTACTTTTCGGCGTACGCTCAGTTAGCTTAAATTTTCAGTTTAATATAAATTGAGCTTTCGTTGATATTTCAGTTAGTCGATTGTGTTGTTGGTGTTAATGTTGCTGTTGTTGTTTTTGTTGTTGCTGCTATTGATGTTCAATGAATGCGTACATTGCGTCAGTGGCCCAGCCAAAGAAAACGAAATATGTACGTCTAGAAAAATTGCAAATGTGCAAGTCAACGTCTATCACCACTACCACCACTACTATAAATGTAATTTATGTAATGAAAAATATCGTAATGTTGATGTTGGGCCCAATTACGTGTTAAGCGTATGTGTGCGCTCTATAAATATGCAATATAACTACGTATACCTGCAAAAACCATATACTTATATATACATATACATAGTCTATGTGCCTGTATACATATGTCATTGTACGCCACATCGCTGTTCTCCAGTTCAATCATACCGCATACTCGTATCTATATTTGCATTCAAGTTTGAATTAAAATATTTTTATTTAGCATACAACTCTGCAAAACATTTCAAACTATAAATTAAAGCATATATGCAGGCGCGCTGACTTCAATACTGCACAAAACTGTGCGCAAGTTTGTTGACTGTTTGCAAATTGCTATATCGAAATTGTAATTTTTTGGTAATTTTTAAATAGCTTTTAAATAAATATTTTTTTCAAATTTCAAAAATTTCAAAATTTTGTCATATTGAAAAATATTTAAAAATTATAAATTCAAAATAGTAGTATATAAATTTTTTAAAAATTATAAATTCGAAATAGTAATTTATACAAAAATTGTTTCATGAACTTTTAACCTTAAAAATGCTTTAAAAAAGCACTGTAAATAAAGTAGACTGCATTTAGACATTTTGCAATCGTAAACCACAGAATAACCATTTCTCAAAAAAACAAAACATATACTTTTTTCATGCTTTTCTCAACTGCTGTAGTTAGTGTTTATTGCTTCAATAGCTTCTATGACGCTTATGTGCATACCTTTTCAACTTTACTTCAATATTTTGTGATAACCCGTTTTTTAATACTTAAGTACGCAGTGAAAATAATGCTTGTACATTTTTCATCTTAAATATTAAAATTTATAAACAAAAACATTTTTTATTTAGTACTTACGTACACTGTGAAGATGACTTCTGACTAATGACAACTGGTATAAAAGTTGTATATATAAACAGAATCATTTTTTCAAATATATCTTTCTGCTTACAAAATTCTATTCAACACTTTGATTCAACTGTAGGACTTGTAGAAACTTTAGTTTTATGTACATAAATAATAAAAAATCATAGGTACAGATCTGAATGGAAGAAATTGACTGAGGCCTTTTGTTACTCCTTAGGGCCTTATGATGCATTTATAATAAATAATAATAATTTTAGCAAGAATAGCCTTGGAGGGTGGATACCTTTCATTTAGATGTTCCCAGGACGAATTATGCAAGAAATGCACCTCTATCTAGGTCCCTTTCGGAATTAAACAATGTTAAAGATTTTGATGTGTCACTTCCGAAAGGTTTGTTGTTAAATAGTTTAAGTAACTTATAGTTTTTAATTATTTTTATATCCCATAGTCAGTAAGGACATTTGTTCATTGGCTAAATAAATAAATAAATAAATTAATAAATAAATAAATAAAAAATCATAGGTACATATCTGAATGGAAGAAATTGACTGAGGCCTTTTGTTACTCCTTAGGGCCTTATGATGCATTTATTTGTATATATATGAATGGCATTATTTATCTTTACAAAGTTGGTAAAAAAGTTTAAGTAATTCTGTGCCACGCTATGATCATATTTTATTTCATTTATTAATTAGTAAAAGAATAATTGAACGTTTATAGAATATTGAAGATTCGTTGAGGGGAAAATAAGTAAAACAAAAAGTAAGTTAACTCAGTGTCAATAACAATGTTCAACCCATTCAAAAACCTCTTTTTTAAGCAGTAAAACCTACTTAAGAGTTCTTAGGGACCATATTAAATTCAATTAAGGCATTTAAAGCATAATTCGTTTCGACGAAATCAACATTGAACAAATCTAAGTTTCGAGGACATCTAGAAGAGATCAACCAACCTGCCAATGAAATCAAAAACATATGATAGAGATTGCATGGCTCTTCTATCCTGCAAGGTTTTCAAGTTTAAAAGCTAACAGCGTGAAATCTTCAATGAAGCTGGATCCTGAAAGTGTAGAGATTTAAGTGGAAAGCGTAGGAAAACGTTCTGAATACGTTTAAAGTGATTCAAGAGGAAATTATTTATTTATTTATTTCAGTCTAACAACTTACAAACTAACAGAAGTAACAGATAGAAAGATAACAATTCAAATTAGCTAAGAAACTTAGAATTAGACAACGTATGAAATTACCTTCAAATAATGATATAATCAAGGAATACTCTAACTTTGAAGGGACAAAACAAGTTTAAACCTTGAGAGGGTAAGGATTGGAGAACTTAGAATCATTGTGTGTCACATAAGCTGAGATAGCGAAAGACTTGGTTGTGGTGGCTTTTATAAGACTAGTAAAGAGAAAATGGTTTCAAGTCCATGCCACACAATTTGAAATTGTTACCTTGCAAAAATGTATCCCAGAACCTATAATCTTGATGGGTGGTAGTTAAGTATCCATAAATTCTTAAGTTAAAAACCTTTTTGCAAACCGTTTCATTATTTTCAACATAATGCTGATTCATATTACAAAAAATTTTTAGTTTCTAAAGGATTTCCCTTAGGATTTCTTTGGATAAAAAACTCTTTTCGAGCACACCTAGATATCACTGTACAGTGTTTTGTTATGCAGAACTCTTACTTTACATAACTGGGCAGAAAAATTATGCCACTGCTTCAAACCGAAGACCGCAGCGGCTGAACTGCTCAGTGCCTTCTAACGTATTTGACCAGTGATTCGATTTCTCGTTGTAGCCAACACTAAAATATGAACAAATAAGATACACATTGTTTTAAAATTTTTTTTTTTTGTCAGCTGTTTTTAAACAGAAAGTGGATACCCGTAAATTTTTCCACTGCAAAAGAACACAATTTAGTAAAACTTCATACTGAGTTTCAATACAACAACTGAGATTGATGTTAGGCGCCTCTAATGCCTCGATTTTATTCATAAAATGAAAACCAAAATACCTTTTACAATTTTTACCACTTTAAAAAATTGATCACACCAAAGAAAATCTTTCAAAGCATAAAAATGCAATTTCTTTATTTAAAAGCCAATTGATAATTGAAAAAAATCCTTATTCCACATCCCACTAACACTTTACATATTTTAAATACTCATTTCATGCAATTCTCATATCACCGTTGACAATTGTTAAGTACAGTAAAAAAGCGCATTAAGCAGCTATAAGTAACACACAATCACACATACATCTGCATGTATGTATGTACAAGCAGCATAAAGTGCTGGAAAATTCCAACGCCACATTTCGCCTGCATTTTCACTTTTAATTAAATACATTGAAAATACAGCGTAATTTTAATAGTATTGCAACAACAAGATCCCTCCAACTATGCAAAAAATTACAACTCCAACATGACACGCTGCAATTCAATTAAAAACCATTTTTTTTAAATGCAGCCAACAATTTCTTCACAACACAAACGTCGCTGGCTGGCTGGCATGTTGTGCCATGTCAATCACATTTACGCGAATGCAGAACAAAAAGCAACAGCAATTTAATGTGGATATTTCCGTAGTATTTTTTTATTTTTATTTTTAATATGATTTTGCCAATAAATCATTTTTTTTAATGAATTATGGCTACGTGCATGCTTGATGAATGCAATGCAATTAATTGTGGGTGCGCACTTTTTACTCACCGCCACTGTATGGCAAAAACAAAATACATGTAAATAAAGGAAATTATTTTGGCATGTGATAACGTTGTGGCGTTGCGTTTAAAGAAAGTTGGTTATGGCTGTCAGAGCGTAAAGCAAGTTTCGATGTTACTCATACGCCATGTTGGCCGCTGGCCTGACTGTGTGTTTGGCAACAGAGTTGAGCTTAAATTGTTGATAGTAGTTACGGTCGACGTATAGAACAGTTGTAGAACAATTTTTGTTTACAACTACAACAACAACAAACAGCAGAAGTGCAGTGCTAACGAGCTACAAATCTGCTTGGCAACCAATAAATTGCCATGTGCTGTGATACACCTGTCACGGCAAAGTAAAATTGCTAAGTTTGCAAGCAGCAGAACAGCACCGCGCCGAGAAGGGAGAGGAGTTTTGGAAAATATGTAACTAGATTAATAAAAATATGAAGAATTTAATACCCAAAGGTGTGATTATTTCTTGTACAATTTTTAAGCATTGAGGGGGGTGAATGAATATCATTTGTAAAAAAAAAATAATTAGTATTATTGTTTAATAATGTACGGAATATCTTAACAAAGGAAATGGTTATCAAAAGGGGATGATGAACACAAGATATCTCTGAATGACTACTACAGATTCGTTTCCCCCCAGCAAGTTTCAATATAACTCATACGCCACGTGAACTGGGAAAACGTTCGTTTCGTTTGAGAAATTAAAAGAGGCCTGTTTAGGTGAAATTTCAACTGGAAATTGCTTTCAGCTGGCACGAATCTGGCATGAGTACCGAATACGCTTGTTCAACCTTTCGCTATTTTGTTGCCATAAGGCAACATGCTACTTTGTGGTCGTCTGAACGCTCTATGGTTTCAAGAATAGATTTTGTTGTTGGCCCTTAGAATAGTTTAAAGTTTTAGGAATAAAACGAAATTATTTAACTGAATAGTTAAGTTTAAAAAAGATAAGTATGCACACTTGCATGCATGCTTGAACGTTATATCTTTTCATAGCAAAGCAAGAAAAAAATAGGATCCATTTATAATTTGACTTTTTACTTCAGTTCAGATACGTTTTTTAAATAGTATTATCAGATATAAATGAAAAAATGTTGAATTTTTTTTAAATTTAATGTTTAAGTAATTATTACAGCCAGAATACTACGGTTGCTGTCATATGACAACACAGTAAGATCCTGTAACAAAAATTTAAAAAGTTAGTATGAGATGTTGTTGATATAACCACACAGAAGACTAAACCGATGCATTTAAATTTGTTTGTAAATAATGCAAACCATGACATCATTCTCGATCGTATACATTACAAGTCAATTCAAAACACTGCTGGCTAAAATTGTTTGTGCTTTTGACAGAAAAACCAACTACTCTAAGTGCCTTTTGGGCATTTAATACCCAAAACCTGTTTGAACTACACCCCTGTTGTCAGCAATATGCTGTTAGAACCTTCTCATGTCCCATTTCGTTACTTATTGTACCTGACAAGTGACACACATACATAGTTACGTAAATATATTTGTACTACATGGGCTGAAAAGTCTTTGGCCTGACATAGAGATGGCGCCAAAAATTAAGAATTATTGTGTTGTACATGGAAAACCATCCTTAACTTAGATTCTGTCAAAGTTTCATGACATTTGGTTGACTCGTTTTCAAGTTATTGCTTTCGAAGTGACGCTACCTCTGAATTTTTGTAAACAATGGAAAAAAGTGAATTTCGCGTTTTGATAAAACATTGCTATTTGATGGGCAAAAATACAGTGGAAACAAAAGCATGGCTTGATAAATGTTGTTGTTTCCACTGTATTTTTGCCCATCAAATAGCAATGTTTTATCAAAACGCGAAATTCACTTTTTTCCATTGTTTACAAAAATTCAGAGGTAGCGTCACTTCGAAAGCAATAACTTGAAAACGAGTCAACCAAATGTCATGAAACTTTGACAGAATCTAAGTTAAGGATGGTTTTCCATGTACAACACAATAATTCTTAATTTTTGGCGCCATCTCTATGTCAGGCCAAAGACTTTTCAGCCCATGTAGTATATGCCATACAATGCCATATTCGATAGCAAAAAACATTGTAGTGTGGGTGCAGCAATTCGACGTCAAGTAGCAACTGACAAGCGTCGTTGCATGCAGACAGCAATGCTTCTTGCACTCCGGACGGCCTTTTTTGTTCGTTTCGTCCTCCAATAAGATAACATATCAATTTCCATTGTACCATAATGTTGCAAGCATTGAGCACATGCAAAGCATTACCAACCATTTGTGTTCTGAAGAGTGCATATGGGTGTATGTGTATGGCATATTACAAACACACAAATGCCACCTACACCCGCACAAACTTATTTAAATGCCAGCTCGTAGCTCTCGGCGTGAGTGGCAAATGAGAATGTGGCAGCTTTCTTATCGTTGCCGCTTGGCTTAGAATATATTTATTTGCCTTTGTATCCCACTAACAACCCATGTACTATATATGTAACATGCACATATACATGTATAACACTTTGTGTGCTTGCCGCTTGACTAACTTGTTTGCATGCGGTTTGTGCATTTTCGTGTAGCCATCGTACGATTTGTGCTATCCGCAAAAGTAATTGCCAAGGCGCTGCGCTGTAGCCAACGCCTCCTGCGCCACCTGCGCCGTGACGCCAGCAGCAGCTACAACTGCAACTGTTACTCGTACTGTTGCCGCTGCAAATATTTGCCATGAGTGCCGCTTAGGTGCTGGTTTGCAAAATCACTAAAGGCACACCACCGCCTCCGCAGTCGCAGCAGCGAAAGTTCATTGTGTAATCAGCGCAATGCAACGCTGGCAGCCATCATCGGCCGCATGCCGATTGCCACGCAATGCTGATGTTGTACTCAAATGAATGAAATGCAGCGCAGCGCAGCAATGAATGTTTGAAATGATTTGGCAATTTGAAATTTATCGATTTCATTCCATTACTTTCAATCGTTGAGAACAAATATGCCACGGAAATGGTGCCATGAATATGGAATCGAAGTTATGTCTTGGCGTGTGCCAGCCAGCAGCTGCAACTGCGCAAACTTTGCGACGAGATATGCTGGCTGCATGTCATAAACGCATATAAATTATAGCTCCAATACGTTGCTTGCGTATGACTGCGCTTTTCGAAAGTGCCGAGAATTAATTGCTAAAGTTTGCACAGGTATCGATGACGCCGGCAGCAAGCAATGAAAGTTATAAATGTCTGAGCTCAATACAAAAGACACGCTGATGCGGATGTTCGTGTACAGAAATGAAAGTTTATTGGCAAGAAATTGGAGCATTCTTTCAAAGAAAACTTTTACTAAATCTCACATAGAAATCAATGGCTGAATGCATAAAATGAGAAGAGAGAAGAGTACCTTCGTAGGGCAGAAAAAATAAAATTTGTTGGGTTGGAAAAGATCAAAAACTTCAATTTAAAAAAATATGTAAATAGAGACTTTAACAAACTAACAAACTAAACTTAACAAGTAAACTAATATATTATATATAAATAAATAAAAACTTAAACAAACTAATAAGAAATAGAAAACTAATGAAAATAAACCAATAAAAAATTATTACAAAAATTTAAGAAAATAAGCGTCTTAATATCCGTCTAAGAAAAAACTATTGAAAAATCAAAAAATATTTCAAAATTATCGAAATTTGGTATGCTTGATTAAATGTCAAAAATATAAAAGTTGAAGAAAAATATTGATAAAATTTAATTTTAACCTAAATTTCAAAATAAAGCGAGGCTTCAAACTTGCGTTAATTAATTCAAATTAAATAACCGGAATATATTTTAATATAATAAACAATTTTTTACTTGGAAAAATATTGAAAAAAAGCCGCATTTGAGACACAAAAATATGCATAAAAAATCACGAAATTGGTTTACGTTCAAAACGTCCAAAACGTAAATATTAAATTAAATTATGTAAATTACGTAAATTATTAATCACGAAAAATATTAATCAAATTGTGTTGTAAATTATTAATCACGAAAAATATTAATAAAATTGTCTTTAAATGTACATTTAAAAAAATAAAATCACAACCGGAAAAAATTTTAAAATTAATAAACAATTTTTGGCTTGGAAAAATGCTCAAAAAGTCAAATTTGAAAAACCAAAATATATTTCAAAATAATTGAACATTTTTATTTTTGATTAAATGTCCGAAGCTATAAAATTAAAGAAAAATATAAATGTTTAAAATAAATTAAAAAAACCCAAGCCCCGTAACTTAATTAATTTGTTAATTAGATCAAAATTTAATAACCAGAACATTTTCAAAAATTACAAAACAGTTTTTTACTTGATAAAATGCTCAAAAAATTCACATTTGAAAAACCAAATATATTTTAAAATTTACGAAAATGTATGTAATTGGGTAAACGTCAAAAACATTCAAGGTAAGGAAAACTATTTTCGAAAATTTACTTTAAATGTTATAAAAAAATTAACAAAATCAAAATTGCAAAACCGAAATATATTTTAAAATTAATAAACAGTTCCTGATTCATCAATTTATTCAAACAAGTCGCATTTCAAACACCAAATTATATTTAAAAATTTAAAAAACGTCCAAAATTTTGAAGTTTAAAAAAATATTAATGAAATTTGCTTTAAATATATTTTAAAATTAATAAACAGTTTTTGATTGAGACATTTTTTCAAAAAAGTTTCTAACACTAAAATATATTTAAAAATTCACAAAAGAGAAAATGTGTGAAATGTGGCTTACTTTAGAAAATGTCCCAAACATTGAAGCTAAAGAAAAATATTAATGAAATTTACTTGAAATATAAATTTAAGAGAAAACAAAATCAAAGTTGAATAACCATAATATATTTTAAAATTAATAAACATTTTTTGAGTTGGAAAAATTTTCAAAAAAGTCATATTTGAAAAAGCAAAATATATCTATTTTAAAATTCATCCAAAACATTTATATAACGAAAACAATTTTATGAAATTTACTTTGAATGTAAATTGATAACAAACAAATTCAAGATCAAAATATATTTCAAAATTACTTGTTTGTTAAAGCACCAAAACGACACCAAGTTGCGGGAAACTGCAGTGTGATCAAGCAAAACCAAATTCAATTTCATTGCAAATACTTGCAAGTTAAATTAGAAGCATTAAATACACTTAAGAGTCAAACAATTAACCAACCTTTCATCGGATAAATTTTTCACTGTCCCAAAGCAGCAATTTTTCTTTTGCTACACTTTCCTCGCTAACAACTAAATCGAAAATAAATTCTCTATTTTCAGCAGACGTTGCTATTATTTATTTTACACACTTCACTGTCATTTTACTCACTCCCAACGCCAACAAATGCTGAACGCCTCACCGTTGCCCACTCAACCCAAAAAGCCATTTGTTTATCTAACGCTTCGCTCATTTGACACCTGGTGTCGTTGCAGTTGCAGTCAGCGATGGAACTGGCTACTCAGATCAGGTTTAATGCACTCAACATGCAACGCTTAATGTTGCCACTTTATCTCTGTTGGCCGCGTTGCACAGCGACTAAATTGTTTGGTTTTGCTTGGTCGGTTTTGTGCTGATTAACAGTGAATGAAATTAAAATAAATTGCAATGCATTTTTCCAGGGTTCAAGTGCACTACTTTATATATAAATATATATACAAATACATACAAATATACATACATTGCATAGGTATGTACATACTCAACTATAAACTCCATGTTACGCCAGCGTGAATGGACACAAATGCACTCTCGCTATTGCAACTGCATTATTTATTCTCAACTCTGTGTGGTCTACTTAGTGGCGCTAATAGCATTCACTTGTCGGTAATTAAATGTATGTCGACGCGAGTAATTTTTAATTTACACAAGTCTAGTGTCATGTTTGTTGTTTCATTCAATTAATTCAATTCAATTAATTCAAGAAGTAATTAAAATCTTAAAAAAAATAAAAAGTTTAGCTCATTGACTATTGTAAATATCTGAAAGTATCTGAATACTTAAAAAAGGAAAATTATGATAATGAAATCTACATCTGCCGGTGAATAATGAAATCTGATAATGATTTCTACAACTTAGTGGTTTCTATGTTGGGCTTATGGTGCATTTAGAAGCGTCTGAGAAAGAAGTTAAATATACTGTTTCGCTGAGGAAACAGCAGGGAAAATCTGGAGCACCTGCTGTATTACTGCCCCACCGTCTATAGAAGTCATCCACATTACTAAAAAGCGCCGGTTTTTTCAGTACTCGAACAAGTCTCGTTACAAGACAGTCGTCAAACCTCTTTCGAAATTTGTCAAAATTCATTAGCATTCTAAGAGATCACTACGTCAGCCACACCTAAACGGAGCACCGACTGGCATTGTAAAGGACCCAAAAGGGGCTACTTTGCAGACAGCCAGTAGAACCTAACCTTTTCTTTTGTTGCTTCTCGTTCAGAAAATAACTAAATATTTTACTCTGTCACCCTGAAGAAAAAATCGGCCTGGTTGACGCAGACAGCTCTACAAGTTTTTTTTTAAGATATTTCACCAATGCCAACACCATCTCTTTTGGAAGGCTCAACATCACTGGGGAAACATTGTCAGATTCATTCGAAGCTCAAGTTGGTTTCTTGTCGGTTGGACACTAACTAAGAGGAGAGCTTGACACACCTTTCATGAGAATCGCGATGGGCCTGAGGGGCTAAGTCCTCAAATTCACTAGACTCCTAATGAAATAATCTAGCGATCGACAAGTTCTATTTAACGTAATCTAACTTAATCTTAGATTCAAATTTATATGATTTAAGTTTGGGCTATAGGACAGTAAAATATTGTGAATGAAAATTCGTTCGATAATTGCAGGAGCTGTCTCTGGAGATAAAGAAAAATGCAGCAAACCATTCAACAATGAGATCATACATGTTTCCGAGTTATAACGAAAATCGAGTGAAAGTGTGTAGAAAAAAGAACAAGACAGGCCTTTAAAGGAAACGGTTATGGTCACTTGACTTAAATCAATGAACCGTGGCGATACAATTTTTCAATTTTCAAGGCACAGGGCAAAGTGCTTTCGGTCTTGTAAGAAGTGTAGAGGATAATAAAATGGAGAATTATCTTTTCTACATTTATCTGGGATCAGGTTTTTAGCACTAATCATCCAAACGTAAACCATTTCTCCTTTGTTATTCAGTATGTATTAAAATGTATTTAGAGATCGGATGAAATATTCGCTGTGAATATTCAAGTTTACAAGTTTAGGGTCGTAGGGTCTGAAGGGGAAAATAAAGGCTGGAAAACATCCAGTAGGGAGTGCAGGATGGAGACACAAACTCTCTCTTCGAAGTCGACCTCCAACTAACCTTTTTTAACGCAGCTTCATTGTTCATACGAGAGACATGATCAATTTTTATAAAAGTTCTGAATGAATCGCCACGTTTTTGGCACTGAGTCGAACCAGTGACTTTGGAAATCTATGAAACACTGCAGCACTTATAAATGTTTGTAATTCAGGGCCATAAACTAAAAACTGAACTGAGCACAACTGCTCTTTTTTAACACTAGAAAGACCGGAAGTTTTTTTTATACCTACAAAGACTACAAATCATATCCGCTAATATCTCGAAAAGTACACATCGGATTTGTCTATTTTTCCACAAAATACATTTTTTCAAAATATTACATATTCTAAGAAAAAATAAATAAAAGTCACCAAAGCAAAAATTGACAGAAATATGAAAGAAAATACAGACATTTAAAAATAAAAAACCGTCAAAATGACCGCAATAGTATTTCTAGTGTTAAAGAGGCCATGACTTAACTGAAGCGACAGAAAATGTTTCCTTCTTAATCACAGCTTTCTTTATTTCTTAAAATTTCATTCTCAATCAGAATTTTTGTTAGAAAAACTCATAATTTTGTCATAAAAATCAGTCTAGGACAAACACAGAAACTTACTGTGGAGAAATCGCATGACACTCAGCAACGATTGAGACATTTTATTTTAAACCTGTTAACCCCTCTGTTACCCTAGGAAAAACTCGCACATTTGACCCTTGGGTCATAAAATGACCCCAATTTATTTCTTTGTATTTTGTTCAAAAAAGTTAAGACAATGTGATTTTAACAATTAGTTATTACTTTTATTATTGAAAAGCGACTATTTGGCCTTAATAATAATAATTGACTGGCACGACAGCCCGCTTACGCGAGACTAAGGCCTAGCTTCCCGCAACTACCCGTGTTGTGCGTGTGAATTTGTACGCGGGTGGAAGGGACCTACAGTTTTATGCCGGTTCCGAACGGCAGGTTGGGAGCTTTTTCATAAGCAATTTTTACTCTCAGAGGTTTGCCATTTCCAGCTGAGAGGACAGCCACCGAAAGAGAAAACGAGTTTTCCCGTTATTTTTTTTAGGTGTTATTACAGGCAGTATTTGAACCTGAGGTTGCTGCCTGCGACTCGCGGTCCAACGCACTAACCAACTGAGCCACGGCGGCTGCCTATTTGGCCTTACTGGAGTCAAATATGTTCAACATGGAGACCATGTCCAGGTTTTTGATATTCTTCTCGGGCACTTTAATTCTTGCGATTTCTTCAGAAGTTAAAACTATATCGCAACTAATTTTTGGACAATTATATTATACATAACAGATAATAATCATTAATTGTTAATCGCCCAAAAATAAATTATTTCGCAAGAAAGCCTGTTCCCGTGGCCCAACAAAAATTACTCAGTATAGAAGTTTAATTTATAAAAGTATGCCAAAATATTAAAGTTATACTAGATATTGACACCAATGAACCAATACAAATTATAATATATATTAATTAGGATTATTCGATTTCCCGAAGAAAAAAATGAATATATTCGGCTGACCCAGATTGCGCCCCATCGTTTCCTTTCACTGAGTATCTTCTTCTTTAGTGAAGGTACTGCTGAGGATAACTCACACGATTATATTATTGGCTTCCTTTCTTTTCGCAAAATTGAAGCCCAGGAACTAACTTTTCCAATTCTTTATGGAATAAACGGCGTTACGTTATCATTCCAGGGATGAATTTCACATCACAAATGCAATGATGCCGCAAGGAATAATAGAGTTGCGAACTGCAGCCACGAGTAAATTGTGTGTTTGTCGCTGACACGAATATGTTCCAGAAATTTAATCTAGCTTGTTCACACTCCTTTTGGAATTTTTTAGAAATTTATTACTTGCTAGAATTCGTACTATATGTAGGTACTATTTATATTGAAAGCTTCAATCAATATTTCATACCAGCAAACATAAAGTTTTGTACTATTGGGTTTCGATCCCTTGAAACTTAAAAGCTTTTGTATTGTTCATTGCGATGTGTGGGCGAAGCTACGCCCTTTATTAAATGCCCTTTTCTCCTTCCTCCCTTTTCCCCTGTCGAAAAACATGACCCAATAGTAAGTTCGATCTGAGTGTCATTGATGTGCGACTTATAGTTCCAAAGTTAAATACAAAATTTAGATCGTTAAAAAAGTGCCACGCCCATTTTAAACGCCCATGAAATATTTCCAGTGGAACAGTGTCTACATGGGGACACTGCACGAAATTGCAACGCTGTATGACTCATAATTTCGATTTTACTCCATAGTAGAAAGGGTGGTATTGCTAGTGCCACGCCCTCTTACCAACAGAAAACAAAACAAAAATGCCAGAAATATTTATCCACGACACTTTGAAACCAAATCCAATAAAATTCACATCGCATAGACCAATTTCTTTGACCCTAAGGTCAAATTTGTATAGTTGCTCATTTGCACGAAAACCAGTGTTGCAAATAAAATGATATTTAGCGTATATTCAAATGTCATAAAATTAGTCACTGAGTCCAAAGGAAAACAATTCTTTACCAGAAATAAGAAAGTTACGGCCCTTTAAAGTCAAATTTTACTCGAAAATGACCCTAAGGTAACAGAAGTGTTAAAGAATTTTAAGTCAATATTAATTTATATCTAGTTATAAACTTAACAGATAACCACATAACATGCTTCTATATGTATTTTTACTCACTCTAGTCGTGACTCCATACAAGACTTCTGTATATATCTGCACAAAATTTCCATTCTCATGAACGTGAACCCAAATCTTTACCTATAAATCTCGCTCATAAAATCAATCAGCACTTTAACGGACTGCATTAAAATGCCACTAAATCATTAAAACTTGCCCTTCTGCCTACAAATACAAATCAAAGTTAACTGTAAATACCACACTATACCCGCATCCATTCGCCGGCGATTTCCCAACGGTTCGCTGCCTTTGCCATTTTCCAATAAATTCCAATAACTTTTTCAACCGTACACAAACGTTAAATGAAGTCTACTTTATGACATGATAAATGATGCTACACACCAAACATTATCAAAAAAAGAAAATATCCATTTCACGCTTCTTTCCCACCAACCAAAGTCCAACTATACATTTGTATGTGTGTGTCTGTGTGTGTGTGTAGAAATAAAGCACTTGAACAAATCGGTCCGAAAACTTTGCTGTAAAACCAAAAAATGACGTGCACAAGTCAGCGCGCCTTTAAATATGCTACCATTACAATATTTATGTTTATCAGCTTGCATGCACTACAAATAAGCGCTCAATAATGTATATAATCATCTATCAATTGTGTGAATATTCTCGTTAAATGTTGTTAAGCGACGATTAGGAGGCTTTCTGTGTGCAAACTGTTCGAAGCAGTAAAAGTAAAATGAAGCGTAAAGTGAGAAACGAAAAGCATTAAGAAGAACGTGAGGCAAAAGGCACATAAATCATTTCAAAAGCTACAATGTCTATTTTTAGGCGCCTTGAAGGTGTTAGTAGTGAAGCACACAGCACCAAAATAGAAAACGCCTAGAATTATGTAATAATTATAATAATTGACTGGCACGACAGCCCGCTTACGCGAGACTAAGGCCTAGCTTCCCGCAACCACCCGTGTTGTGCGTGTGAATTTGTACACGGGTTGGAGGGACCTACAGTTTAATGCCGGTTCCGAACGGCAGGTTGGGAGCTTTTTCATAAGCAATTTTTACTCTCAGAGGTTTGCCATTTCCAGCTGAGAGGACAGCCACCGAAAGAGAAAACGAGTTTTCCCGTTATTTTTTTTTTAAGGTGTTATTACAGGCAGTATTTGAACCTGAGGTTGCTGCCTGCGACTCGCGGTCCAACGCACTAACCAACTGAGCCACGGCGGCTGCCGTTATGTAAGCTCACATAAAATATAAGTTTTCTATGCAAATTTCACTGTATAAAAAATCAACATAAATCAGTTGAGCCGCTTTAATGCTTAGCACAAACACTGCAAATATCATTTCCTATATTTAAATAGCATTGTAAACAAATGTTTGTGTGCAGTTATGTGCAAGTTTACGTTTCATTCTCACTTTACACAAAACTCAATCACTCTCTGTATGTTTGTGTGTGTGTGTTTGTGTGTCAGTTTGTACACCGCCGCGCCCACTTGTTTGTTGTCTGTTTGTTTAGTATAAAACAGCAATTATGCCACATATATGTTGTCACATCTATTTGAATAATTTACAAATCGTCTGCTAATAATGTCAAATAATCGCTCCTCCTCAAATGCGCCCAATCAACGTTTGTTTGCCGTACGCAAAACTGTTTGCCACCAACAGATACGCATCGTATTTTTATGTTGGCTACCATGGATTCTGCGCATGAGTCGTCCTGGTAGGCCACTCATATTGGAGTTTCCAACGACACCCTGCTCGGACACGTCATCGGAACGCAAGCATCAAATACTGTCCGATGTCGAGCTGAAGGAGCGGTATGAATTGCAATTGCAATAACAACTATTGCACTAAAAAGATTTATTTGTTTTTAAATGACATTTCTGACTTTAATTTTCAATCAATTTAAATTTTCCAAATAATAAACACAATTTTATTAAATATTTAATCATATGATTTTTTCTTCGTCAAAGCTCCTCCAAGTCGCTGCTCGCCAATGTGCTCGACATCGACGATGACTTCCGGCACAACTGTCGCCCCATGACACCGGGCGGCACACTACCGCACAATCCGGCTTTCTATCGCACCGTTTATGGGTAACACAAACTGAACAAACCAAAGAAATATATATACATATTTTTGTTATGTATTGCATGGCACAAAGTTTACTCACACAATTTCTATGAACATTTTATAGCCAAGGCGATGATGGTAGCATCGGCCCGATCGGCAGCACTCGCATGCCCGATGCCGTCACACATCACACGTGCATCAAATCATCAACGGAATATGAATTAGGTTTAATTTTAAAGGAAATTCGCTTTATCACCGATCAGGTAAGTTCTTAAGTTTACGGTGTTGCAACTAAATGGAACAATGTAATGTTAAAAAATATATACTAAAAAAATGCTAAGTTGCAAATGCATACACAATTTTTTAAATTAATTTTTTGGTTTTTTAGTTTTATATTTTGTTAATATTTAATTCAGTTGAGTTTAAATTAATTAAAAATTAAATTCAGTTTGACTTGCAATTTTTAAATTATTTTTTTGGTTTTTACTTTTGTTATTTTTCATATTAAATTCAGTTAATTTTGAATATTTGTTCAACCTAAATGGTGCAAAAAATTGGTAGAATCGGTGGAGTAGAAACAAGGGCAACATTGGTACCACATTGGTACAGAGATATAAAAGGATGGAATAAGGCACGAAATTGACGAACGATTCATTTAGTCACATTGGGACCGGTTGGATGATTTTTTACCGAAAAGACCGTCTTTAAATTGTCAACCAAATGTTAGAGAGTCTACTTTAAATGGCCTCTGTGTCCGTACCGTAAAATGGCCCAACGATCGCTAAGAAACACTCATTTGGAAAAAAAATACAATTTTTCTTTTTTGGACATGTTGCTCAATCGTGTAACTTGTGCCATAGTGATTTGGCATTAATGTTTGAATAACAAACAAAAGATTATGGTTATCACAGTCTGTGAACATCGACGCGTCCTTATTGGAAAATCCTTTATACATAAATGCAGTGTCCAGAATTTTCGATTCAACAAAGCCCATTCATTGGTCTATTCGGTTCTATAACGTCTCTTATCAGTGCATCAGTGTGGCCATAAATCGGAATAATCGATTTAACTCTTTGTCTATCTTCGCCAATCAAAATGGGCCCTTCAGAGCAGTCACGGCTGTCTACCCACCTCTGTCAATGCACCCAACATTCTGCAATCTATATCTTTTGTATGAGTTGAGTTATCAAAGCCACCCTTTCAAGCAATAATGCTCATACATTGGGTTTTTTCTAGTCCATACTTTGCTATTTTGGACTGGCCTCCTTGCCTAGATTTCCTCCAGCACCTATGACTTTGATGTGTTTACGTAAAGTGTCCATAGTTTTATTGAAAATACTGTCTTTCGATTACGATTCTTTCATAATCAAAACAAATATTTAAAAAACAAATGAATAAGAATTTCATGGGCGTGATCCATGTATTTTTGAGCATACGGCAGTTATGCTTAAGATTAAAATTTTAGTATTTATCACACAGTGCCACCGTCTCTCAGATTAACATTTATAATAACGAATTTTTGCGTTCTTCGATTTTTTGTTATTAATTTCAATTCATTGTATTTTTAGGCATTATTTTCTTTCTTTCTTCCTTTTTTCATTTTTTCTTTCTTTTTTTCTTTTTTTCTTTTCTTTTTATTAGTTAGGGGAAGGTGGGGAATTGTGGGCCACGTTTTTATTTTGCCAGATATCTTGAACAAAAATCAAAATTTTTCCAAATTTCAAAAAGGCATTGTATTCTACGTGTGTAAGGTTGCTGTAGATCTTTGCTTTCTTTTTTTTTTTTTGTTTTTCATAAGATTTTGGTGGATAATAAAAAGGTGATGTTTTTACGATTTAAAAAATTGTTGGGGAATTGTGGGCCACCACCTAAATTAAGTCAATACCCAAAAATTTCTGTGTAAAAACTTTATTGAAAGATTGGAAATGACAAATGAATAGTTATTAATTGAAAAAATGAAAAAAAAATCTCTGCTACCATCAATCAGATATGCAATTTGGGCACATGAACGTGTTGGCAGAGGTATGGATACATTTGGCATGTACATCTCGACCACATTCGAGGCATTTTATTGAATTGTTTTTCGTCAGTTCCTTCGGCATTGATTCCAAGCAAAGTACGCAGAAGTCAACATCGTCGTCGTCATCCGAAGAATCACGTCGTGCTGATTGTGATCGTGTTTTGCGCTTTTTGGGTGCTACGATTTTTTTTGCTTTCTTTTCTTGTTGTGTTTCCAACTTCTTGCGCTTAATGTCAGCTTTCTGACGCAAATCAGTGACAACTGTTTGCGATGTTAAAATGGCGCTTTTCATCGGCTTGCGACCACGATTGAACTTTTGGGCCGGTGTTCCCCGTCTTAGTGGTCCAGTTTCTTGCAACGTTTTTTTTAAAAAAGCAGAAGAGGTGGTACCAGATGTGGTTGCCACTGCCAAAGACTCAGAACTTGTGACTGTTTCATTCGCAGCCGTCTCGATTTCACCATCAGTTACAGTAATGCTGCGTTGTTCATTCGCACTTTCTTCATCACTGCCACTGTGTTGACCCTCACCACTAAGTTTTGAAGCAATAAAGTCAACCTCGGTGAACGCGTTCGCATCGAATGGGAAAATTCCACATGCTCTGAACCCGCTTTTGATGTTCTCTGGTGTGACGGCAATATCGAGACACTTGTCAATAATGAGAGGAACGTGGTGAAGATCGAAAACTACCCCAACGTTGGCGCGCTTCCAATCGTCATGCTTTTGGGCGTAAGTCGTTTTTAACGAACCGAAAACAGTGACATCTAACGGCTGCATACGATGTGTACAATGCGGAGGGAACGATAGCATTGTGATGCCATGTGCAAGGGCCTTATCAATAACGTCAATGGACAAATGTGACGTATGATTGTCCAGCAGCAAAAGTGTGGGTGAGCCGGCAGAAGCACCTGAGAATTTAATGAAGTGATCCATATATGTCAAAAATACCTCGGATGTCATCCATCCACTGCCATTCGCTACGCCTTGTGCGCCATGAGTTGCGTGGGTCATGTATATTGCTTTCCAGTTTTTCCGTGGGAAAAAAAAAAAAAAGGTGGAATCGAATAACCACTCGCACTAACCGCCAACGCCATCGACACATTGGTTCCTCTCTCGGCGGATGTGGACGTGCCTATTCGTTTTTTACCTTTTCGGGCAATAACTTTAACGACTTTGTTGGGAACAGTGGGCAACCCGGTTTCGTCCATATTCCAAATTCGATGGGGCTCAAACGACGTTGAATTGAGAACGAAACGAAGGTTGGCGAAAAAGGCATCGACATTCTCTTTGCAAAATGCTTTCGCGCGATTTTGGCTGACCTGCTCTGGCGTTCGCAACGATAAATTCGGATGACGATGCATAAACGAGTAGTACCAGTCGGTACTCGCTGCCGAATTTTCATTCCACGGTTGAGGGTAGTTGCTTTTGATCGATTTCGCATATTGGAATGCCAAAGTCCGTAACTCCGAACTATTTAGGCCATAGTAAATGTCACTCGCGTGAAGGACATATTTAATTAGAGCCTGTTCTTCTTGATCACTAAAAATCTGAAACAGGAACAGGAGTTAAGAGTTTCAATAGGTTCAATACGATTGCTTAAACAAATTATCTTGTTAAAATAATGGTAATTTCAGCAAAATCACTTGTAAATTCACGTTCAGCGACTCCAAAAACCGCGGAAAACACTTACGTATCGCAAACAAGCAATTGTGCACTATTTTGCAAATAATAATAATTATTAATAACAAATAAATTACTATAATAAGTTTTTTTCACTTGAATGTTTGTAATTTCGAAAAAAAACTCACCGGCTTGGCGCCTGGCACAACGATTCCTTTCAAAAATGCGATCATCGGAAGCAGTTGAAACATCAATTTTCGCTTTCTCCAGCTTGTCAATATAACGGCTCAATGTAACGCGAGCTATGTTGGTGGATTTAGCGACGGCACGGATGGAATTCTGGCTAATTTTGATCAGCTTAATAGCCTCCAAAACAGCAGGAAAGTCAATGTTCTCCTCATGTTTGCCATAGTAACGTGGCATGGTGGCTGGAAAGTACCTCCAAAAAAAAACAATTCAGCGAACCATTAATTTTTCAATTCACAGCCTCAATTTTGAAAAAAAATAATAAATACACAATAACAATGTGCATGTATGTCAAAAATGTCGAAACACTGGTGGCCCACAATTCCCCACAAAAAGTGGCCCATGATTCCCCACAAGCCATGTTTTGACATATCGCGGCTTGATTATGACTCGACAAAATTTCATGTGAAATTCCTTTTGTATATTGGAATGCCAAGGTACAACGATGATTATCAGCATATTTACCTCAGTTGATTCGTAACGATGCGTTGGAGATCGATGCACGAGAACAACACTCATAAATTCTTGAAGCAACTTTTTTTTAGGTTAGTATTGCACAGCACGCTAGAGACGTATACACTGATCAACTACAAACGTAAAAATATGCTTCGGGTCAAAGATGACCTTGGCATTTGTGTCGCACTATACAACTCGGCATACCAACGAAAGATGGCGGTGGCCCACAATTCCCCGTGGCCCACAATTCCCCACTTTCCCCTACTTTATAGTAGCAAAATTTTGGGTTTATCGATTTTTTTTCATCAATTTCAATTTATTGTATTTTAAAGTATTATTTTCTTAAGTATTAAATTAAATTTATTATATTTTGGAGTATTATTTTCTTTTTTTATTGTTTTCTTTTCATTACTTTCTTTCTATTATTGTATTCTGAAGTATTATATTCTTTATTTCCTGTTTCTTTCTATATTTATTTTATTCTTTCTTTCTTTTTATTAGTAACTTTTTAATAGCAAAATTTTGGGTTTTTGATTTTTTTTATTAGTTTCAATTTATTGTATTTTAAAGTATTATTTTCTTAAGTATTAATTTAAATGTATTATATTATAAGTATTAATTGAAATTTATTATATTTTGGAGTATTATTTTCTTTACTTTTTCCGTTTATTTCTTCATTTCTTTCGTTGTTTCTTTCTTTTTATTAGTTACTTCATAAAAGCAAATTTTTGAGATTTTCGATTTTTTTGTTATTTTAAATTTAATGTATTTTAAAGTATATATTTCTTTTCTTCCTTGTTTCTTTATTTCTCTTACTTTTTTATTAGCTACTTTATAAAAGCAAATTTTGGGGTTTTGCGATTCTTTTTAATAATTTTAATTTATTGTATGTTGAAGTATTTTGTTTTATTTCTTTATTCTTTTTTTTTTCTTTTAATTAGTTAGTATTTTATTAGTTACTTAATTATTTGTTTTAAGTTCTATTTAACTGACCCCAAATTCTTAAGAACTGAGTTTGGTGTTCTTTATATATTTTCAAATTGCTTTTAGTATCTTTTTTAAATTTATAATTAATTAAGAAATTATGCAGATTTTTGCATGCTTGCACTTATGGACAAAATTTAGTACTTTGTATATAAAAATGTATCAAAAAGCTATGCAAACTTACGTCTTTATAGTTACACTATAACAAATTTAAATGTGAAGTCTGTATTGTACATACTTCATTGGTATAATTTTGTTATTAAAATTTTAAATTAATTGTGTATTTAACTATTAAACTTTAAAGTAACTATTGTTTAAAAGAAGCATTTGAAATCAAAAAAATAATTGCAGAAATTAATAAAAACCAAAGCAAAAAAAGCAAAGCTTATCTTATAAATAGACAAAATAAATATTTAAATCATTTTCTTTTTCGTCCCGTTTTACGTTACGCTTTCAAACAATGCAACTCAACTACTATAATCAACTACTATAATTCAAAACATATTTTAAATAAATAAATTGTTTAAATAACAAAAAATCCAAAAACATAACAACGCAACACAATCAACGAAAACCGAAATTGTATTCACTAAATACAAAACAACAAAAAATTCTAATAATAATGAAATGTTTAAAAATCGGCAGCTACGTAAAGAAGACGAGGACAATGACATTGCCAATGATTGGAAATTCGCAGCTATGGTCGTTGACAGACTGTGCCTTATCATATTCACAATGTTCACAATATTAGCCACAATAGCTGTACTACTATCAGCACCACATATTATTGTCTCGTAGCCATATGAGCGAGGTTATTGTTATTGGTTTTATCATAAAATCAATTTGTTAATTATTAAATTAATAACGAAAATTATTAAGTAAACAAAAAAATGGTAAAAAAGCAAATAACTAAAAAAAAAACACAACACTCACTCACACAAAAAATACTGCAAACAAAAATTTCACACATGCGAAAAAACTCCCAAAAAAAATCAAGCAACTTTGTTGTGTAAATCCACAAAAAAATAAACATTAACAATAACAAACAAATCTCACTTTCACATTCCAAACCAATCAACCAAACAACCAACAAGCAACCACATGAACAACAACAAAAAAATCGCAAAACTTGCTAAGAAAAAACCACAAACCAACAAAACTAACAAACAAAAGGTTAAAGAAAAAAATTGTAAAATTTGGAAAATTTTCAACAAAACACAACAAAAAAATATATATTAAAGCATGCAACTTAAAACAACCAAAGCAAAACCAAAATTAAAAAAATCATAACGTTTTGGTTAAATAGCATTTTTCTTCCTAAATTCACTTGTAGCGTAAATAAGCAACAGACTTAAATTTTTTATAAACAACCAACTTAAAAGTAAAACGTTTAAAAGTTAAAATCTAAGCCTAAAATTTAAAAACAACTCAATAAAATTCATGCCATGTCCATACACACAAAAACACAAAAATCAAACTTCTTCCATTTACCATAAAACAATTTTTTGTTTGTTTTAGAAACTACATATTTCCATTTTATCAAAAAAATATTTTTTAATATATTTAAGAGTTTTTTTTTAATTTTAAACATTTAAATTGTTTATTTCCAGTGATTCTAATTATTTTTAAAAGTCTAAAGAGCACTGCTTCCATGATGATCTTTTGTGCAAACCTTTTAGATTTAAAAATGTTATATCCTTTTCTTAGTTTATTTTATTCAAAATAATATTTCCATTATTTTTATAAATATTTTGTACTGAAATTTTTATATAAAGATTATGGTCGGTTCAAAGACAAACAGTTAGTGAAACAAAAATAATACAGAATAAAGCAGTTTGACCATTTTCAATAGCAGAAGATTTCTAAAAGACTTTTATAAAACTTTTCTTTCTAACTTTTTTCCTAAATTCTTAAATTCTTTTTTTTCTTAAAATTCTTTCCAAAATACTTGAAAATGTCTTCTTTTCTTTAGTCATATTGGCTGAGTAATGTTTTCAATACGAAAACAGTTTTCAATGGGAATCGTATTTTTTAAGAATGTAGTTTTCTCTGACTTTTAGCTGTTATGTACTTATTTTCTGATTTTTACCAATTTCGATACGAACAGATATTGAGATTTGTATAAAACTAACATGTCTAAAATTCAAAATTCATTGCGAGATTTTTATAAAACTTTTATTTCTAAAAATCATCTTAAAAACTGCCATTTTCTTTAGTCACATTGGCTAAGTAATGTTTTCCTGAGAAATAGTTTTCTTCTTGATAAAATAGGTTTCCCTGAGAATTGTATTCCTTATGATGTTGTCATTTTATTTCCTGATTTTTAGCAATTTGGATATCATCAGATTTTGAGATTTTATAAAACTAATATTTCAGGAAATTCCTTCCAATACATTTGAAAATGTTTCATGTTCTTTGATCACATTGAGTAAGAAATGTTCCTCTGAGAAATAATTTTCCTCCTGAGAAAATAGGTCTTCCTAAGAAAATAGATTCCCCTGAGAAAATAGATTACCCTAAGAATCGTATTCCCTGAGCATATAATTTTCTCTGACTTCTTTCTTCTGTAGTTCTGAGGACAAAAATCTGAAGCAAAATTTTTTACTGTTGTTTTTTGTATTCCCAGAAGTTTGTTAATAGTTTTGACTCACTAACACAGTTTCAATATCAGTGGCGCATACAGGGTATCATTTTGGAGGGGTGGGGGGAAGGCTCTGTACACAACTTTTGAGCCCAATACCATTTGAGAGCATATTTGCTACCCACAACTTTCCTAACAAACAAGCAGATATTGCGTTGTTTGATCCCCTAAACCCTCCTTGCGTGCGCCAGTGTTCCATATACAGTTTTTTGTGAGTGTATACTTTGCATAGCAATGGGATACTACAGTCTTCCCTATCATAAGAGTACAGACTTACAAAGATTACTTGCGCTCTTCTCCGAGTTCAATCATGTCGTTACATGATTGTTAGACGACGAAATTTTTCCCTTAATCCCAGCTCAGATAGGTTTTCTGTACTCTAAGTCATGCTCAGTCACTGATGAAAGCTTTTATTCCACACACTTCCCTTTCAAACCAACTTCAATCAATTGCAAGAATATTTTCATGAACTTTCCCCATTACTCTTTCACTGCTATCAAAACATATCGCAAACGAACCGTAACATAGAAAAATATACCCAATTCTGCATTTGTGAGCAGTGTACCACAACTATCTTTACGTTTCTTCTCAAGCTTTAATGTTAGAATATTCTCGAAAGTAAATATTTACAATATTGTATCAACAATAACATTGTCCAGCAAAACTCGCATTTTATTCTCCAAACTAGACGACTTTGAAACAACACTCTTTACACACAAGATATGTTTTCTAAGCAAAACAAGCCAATGAATATGAGACAAGAATCATAGGAGATCAGTGCAGTAACGCACTGACAACTGGCTACAACGCTGTGTAAATAGACAAATCGTAGAGCGAAAGCAGAAAAAACTTGTCGTAGCAGTTGTAATACTATGAAAATTCGTATAGGCATTAAAAATGCAGTCAATCATACTCACGTATTCGTATTCACCTACATGCATACATATTCGTACATAAACACATAAATAGTTGGGAAAAGCGAAATTCATAGACAGACATAAGCTAGTCGTAGTAGAATAAACAATCTAATGTGTAGTTGTTAGCAGTTGATGCGTTTTAGTTAAATTCGAATAAAACTTTCTGTTCACATTTTCAGTTCCACATTATGTCCCAAATTATTGCAAAGGTTTCCATTTCCAAATGAGGCAAATATTGTGCGCATTTCATTATAAAATATTGTAAAACAAAAAACGTAAATTTAAAATTAAAATTCAAATAAAGCAAACAAACTGCCAAGAATTTATTAAACTAAAATATATATGAACCTAAATGAAATGCATGCAATATTTGCTGCATTTATCACACACACACACACATACACACCCACTCACACACACAGTTACACACACCCCACCATATTTAAACTCCAGTCATTAAAACAATTAATAATCCATGTTAAATAGCCAAACAAAACCAATAGAAATAACCCAAAGTGAAAGCAGAGTTGGCACTTTTAGGCCACCAAAAAGGCGGCAAAATTTTCAGCAGAACAAGCAACTATAAAGTGAAAGCAAATCGCATGCGTTATAATAAATAACAAACACCTCAACAGGCTCATATGCACACGCCATAACGTCACTGTCGTTCAGTGGCGGACTTTGGCGCGCTTCAAAATAATTTCCAGTGGCCCCAAACGAACGAGCACAGGCTGAGCATAGCAGCGGGGCCACTGGTGTTTTTTGTATGTATTGTCGAGACGAAAGAATGGCTGCGAGCAATAATATTTGCGTGTTGATGAACTGCATAAATTTCTATGGTGAAATGCGTAAATGATCGATCGATTTATTGTTTGGCCTTTAAAGTGGTTTCGCTGACGTTTTCTCTGTAGTGTATTTTATAGTTAGGAATGTATATGCTTGCATGTGCATTTGTCACCATAGTTTGTGACAGAGCACAGTAGGGAAACATATTGGCTATTGGACATTTTCAAAATTTGAAATAAGCGTAAAATTGTTGATTTTAATGCGAGAGTAAAATTATGTAGTGGCATTTTTTGGAAGGAGAAAAGCATGAGAACAAAATTTTGAAAATTTGAAAATTTTCCAAGTGGTATGCATGAAATTAACATAAAAGAGCCACATTTTAAAAATTTCGCATGCAATAAAATTTTGTTGCATGCAATATTTTTTTAAACAAAATTTTGAGATTCTTCAAAGAATGGTTGAACAAATGGATTTTTATTAAAATTTGTCATGTTGAGAATTTTTTTTTAGATTTTCTAAAACCAAGCTAGGCAATTTGCTATATTTTGATAGCAACATTGATAGCAACATTTTAGCAACATTTGATACTTTGTAACAACAAGGACACAAAATCTTTGTTTTATGTCGAAAAACTATTTAACATGCTATTAAAATTTAATAGTTTGTTTAGTTTAGATTTACAAATACAAAATTGTAAGTATGAGTTTCTACTAAAAATGCATTAAAAAATGTACTACAGGACTGTACATTTTCAGAAATTCAAATTTTTTTCGAACAATATATTTTTGCTTATACGATCTGATTTGTTTTTGCAACAAGCAGCTTGTCATGCTCTATTTAGGCAGAATGGGAAACTATTGCATGCAACTGAATTTAATAACTAAAAACTGTACACCTAAATACAGGCTCGCAATAGATCTAAAGGATACAGATGCTTCCAGAACCATCATAGGAATATACTTTATAGGGTAACCACCATAAGCATTGATAGAATTACTGCATACGACAGATTACAGAGCTCTGAAAATAGTTGCATGCTATAGAAAATGCATGAAATGGCATTGCGTTGCATTAAAATCTAAAGAAATTACTTACTAACTGGCCATAATAACCTTTGCCGGGTTACCGCTTGCCACGAAAGTCCTCTCCAGGCGCCCCTATGTCCTCAACTTGATCCTTCCATCGAAGACCGGAGTCTTCATCTTCGCAGTCGACCTCCAACGACAAGAGACAAACACAAAGAGACAAAATTACTGTCACTTTTAGAGTTGAAAATGAAAGCTTAAAGTACAACAAATATTTATTAGCACAGTAAGATTTTTATAGGTCCCAGAGTAAGCTTTACCCGTCGTCGTGAAGTTGTGGAACTAGAAAAAATTATTGAGAAAACTAAATCCCATATCAAAATCTCTTAGGTTAGCTAAGATTAGAGTGAGAGCCTTCTGCATGAAAGCACACTTGGGTAGGTGTAACAAAAATGGCCAGTTTAGTTGTAGATGTGATCTGATAGAATACGAATACGCACACAGTCGCAGATCATTTGACGGCGTGTCTCCCTTAAACTTTTGCACTGGGAACTACAAGGATTCTACTAGTAATCTGGCTACGTCGCCGATACACTGTGAAGATAATTCGGTCAGGCTGGTGAAGAAAGTTTCTTGAGCTGAAGTCTACATCTGTTAGAATGGTCTCTTCCTTCTCGTCTGAACCACAACCACGACAAAAGTCAATGCAATTTTAATCTTTTCGTGAAGACCTCTTAGCATATATTCAATATTTAGACTCAGAATTTTGCAGAAGAAAACTAAGGCTTTCAATCTCAGTGCTTCTCATTGCTTGGATAGAACAATTCACAACAGAATTCGTAGCGTTTGTACTCGACTGTATGGCGTAAGTAAACTATTCAGTGCGCTTACAGGCTCCAGTTGAAAGCATCAAGTATCTTTAAGTGACTTCTATCTGCTGCTTTTATTTACTTGAGAAGTGCAGAAGTGTCTTTTTAGTGTAAGGAAACCCGTTTTTAGGCACTTCAACCGTTGAAATAATTTTATTAATTGAATTCCATGAAAAATATCTCATGCAACAAATTAAAATATATCATGCAAGAAATATCAAAGCCATTAAATTTATTTATGTACGCATGTAAAAATAATTAAGAAAGGCAAAAATTAATGCATGCCACCAGAACAAAAAAAAACTCATGCAATATAATCTTATCGGATTGTAGAAATTTGCCAACAAAATTATTGCATGCACAGTCCTTGTCTATTGTGAATATTAATAAAAACCAATTTTCAATCAAACAAAAGACAAAAGACATACATAGATTTTTTTCTTACTTAATATTTATGCATTAAAATCAACAGTTCTATTGCCAGGCCCCTGTGAAGCTCTTAGCGCTTAGCCGTCAACTACGTATTGACAAATAGATGCCAAACAAGAGATCGCTCGTTCATTCACTAATACAGCGAACATTTATTTTTCTGGTATTTGTACTATTTCTGATTTTTCACAATTCTCGGTGTTTTCTCATTTCAATTTTTGATTTTTGCAAAAAAAAATTAAACTAAACAGAGACAAATATAAATGCAAATGCAATTTACAATGAAGAGCTTCACAAAAAAACAACAACAACAAACACTACAAATTAGTCGAAAAAAATTTACAATAATAACAATAACACTAGAACAAAAATCAATTGAATTGAAACACCAAAAACGCAAATGGCACTTCACAATACGAAAGAAAATACATAGAAATAAATTTTGTGCTTCAAAACGAACAAAACAAGACATCAGTTCCACTAATAGAAAAATTGCAAATCCATTCCAATTCCAATTCACTTCCTTACTTGCTTCGAGAGATCAAAGCCACTTCTATCGTTCCAGCCTACTTAAGTCCAAACACCAACGCCTTTGTCAATTTTGTTAATCCTTTAAGCTTACTTATGTCCACAGAAAAACGTCACTTCTATCCTTCCAGCCTAATTACGTTCAATGTCCAACGTCAGATTTATTCTTCAAGCTTACTAACGTCCAAAATCCAACGTCTCATTCATCCTTCTAGCTTACTAACGTCCAAAGTCCAACGTCACTTCTATTTTTCCAGGCTTATTACGTCCAAAGTCCAACGTCACACTTATCCTTCTAATTTACTAATTTCCACCTTCCACTTCCAACTTTCATCCTTTTTCCTTACCCACGTCGAGAGGTCAATGTCCCTTCTATTCTTCCAGCCTAATTACGTCCATACTCCAATGTCAGATTTATCCTTCTATATTACTTACGTTCAAAGTCAAACACCACTTCCAACTTTCATCCTTTCAGCTTACTTTTGCCCAAAGTCCAACTTCACTCCCCAACTTCCTTCCCTTTTACCATTTCGAAACACCGCCGCTCAATAAGCACACAATTTATTTCGCAACGCTTCAGGAAAACTTAAAAAACCCACAATAAAATTTTATTTAAAAATTGCCAATTTAATAAAATTTTATTTTTTTTAAGTTACAGTTATTCTGCTTTTAATTGTAAATCTTGTGCAATAGATACAATCAGAATTTTCTTTGAATATAAAATCGAACAGCACAGTGGCTAAAATCGAATGAAATGCAAGAACTAAACAAATACAAATACAACAACAACTAATTGTGTAAACAGCAGCCGTCGAGCAGCAAAACATTTATCAACAACTACATAAAAAACAGAAAAAATAAATAAATAAACAACAACTAAGTATTTAACATTTAGCTAAGAAAACATTACTAAAACAAATGAGCTAAGCGAACTGCAAAATCCATAATTCACCCAAAAAAAAACCAAATAACAACCCTAAGGAAAATAACCGAACATGTAGTCTAACCATAGGCGCAATACAGCATGAAATAATCAGCCAAACTGAATGTAGTTAAAATATGTTTAAACCAAAAAAAAACATAATTATCGTAAGCAATCCGACTATAGAACACAACTAGCTATAGTTCTATACAAAAACAACAAACAAATAATGAATTTGCAAACCAAAACAAAACAACCAAAAATCCACATAGAGAAATCAAGCAAAAAAAAACAGTGACCGAGTTTTGTACAAGAAAATTTGAACATTTTTAATGTAATGCAAATTTTTGCTCATTGAGTTTTCCAATTATTTATATTTTCTACTTTTTTAATTTTATAAACAATAATAAAATCAAATAAATCAATTATTTTATAGAAGAGCAATTTTTTTGTATGTTGTATATTTGTATGCGTACGATAACTTTTGTAATATGTATTGCATGTGTAAAGAAAAGACGAAAAGGTTGTTTCATTTGTAATAAGATATGATAACACAAACACCCACACACACACACACACACATACTTAGCCAATGTAAATGTGACGACGATGATGACAATGTGGGTCACAATGATGACAATGACACTTTACTAAGGTTTTAAAATACTGCATAATTAATATAGCTACTCACGATTTCTCATCATTCACTATCCTTGAACATAGAACATTTGATTTAAGTACTTACGCTGCGTCCGTGACATTCGTTTGAAAATGTTTGAAAATTGTTTCGACGATTTCACCAGCAATGGCAGAATGGGCCAGTTTTCTCTTTGAATACGGAAGAGTATTTTTTTGTTCCCTTTGTCGGAACTGCTTAGCAAGCGACGCACTTAGACAGAGTACAATTCCCATGTACTGCAATTTAAGGTTCCTTAAGGCAAATGAAATCCAACCTCTGGAAAAATTTGCTTATGTAGCTGCTGAGACACTAAGGAGCCAAGTTGTTCGCTTCCCAACACATCAGTGCCAAATGTTTTAAACCTGATTCGGGAGTAAGTAGCGCAGACACACAGAAAGAGATCTGCTGTCTCATCATCCTTCACACAGGCAGGACATACCGCATTGTCAGTCTTGCCTACCTTACCAAAGAGCATTGCGAAGGTTTCCTTGGGAATCTAAGATGGAATATAGTTTTAAACACAGGATCTCTCAGTAAGAGTTAGGTTAGTTCATACTAGTTGACCAGGTGAGCTCCGTTTATAGACTTCGTTTAGTTAGTAGTAAAAATTAGGTCAGTCTCTTGTAACTTTGTTTCCGATTTATTAGTCTCATGTGAACAAACGACCAAATTACCTCCGTCGTTTTATAGCGCATTTTCGCTCATTGTGCTCTCATCGGTGATAAAGCCAAAGAGAGAGGCGCACGTGAACGCTAATTTGAACATCACTGCTCTTACTAATCCAAATGCACTTCAAATAGCTATTTCAATGTGCTTCAGAGCTTGCTCTCAGCTCTCTCTCTCTCATAGCTATTTGAATGTGTTTCAGAGCATACTCTCAGCTCTCTCTCTCTCAAGGCATGCTCTCATAACATGCACCTTCTCGCTTGTCGAGTACACTCTTTGCCTTTACGATGGCTTTTGAAATACGTGCAAATAACTCAAAAACAAGCCTGAGGACTTCAATCGCTTCTCCAAACTGTCTAACAAGTATCCCAACGGTCTAAATAAACTCTTAGCCAACAGATCCTAGTTTGATAAAATATTTTACTCAGCCAACTCCACAAAAATTATTGCTACAAGTGAGTCATTTCAGTCCAGTGAGTGATAAGCCTCTCACTCGTTCTGAATGAGAGAACACTCTCCATGCGTTATACACTTCAGCACTGAGCGCTTAGAAACCTTTCCATCTTGTATTGCCATCTGGAAATTTTTTTTAAATTGTCGAGAAAAAGAGCGAGAACACTCTTTATTGCATTGTATACATCATCAAAGAGCGCTTCGAAACCGTTTACCACCTGGACACTCCTTGTATTTCCAAAGAGAAAAGAGGGGGAAAACACTAGCGCTTAGAAATCATTCCAACTAATTATGCCACCTGGACATTTCTTGTTCGCAATTTTTTTTATAAAAAGAAAGAGAAACTCTTTTATGGGTTATATATGACTTCAATAACCATTTAAACCCCATTCCATCTACCATTGCCACTCCATCTACCAATGCAACATTTAGAATTGAAACCCATTGCTCTGTTTTTCACAAGAATGTTTTACACAGACGAGCGTACAATTCATTTTTAAATTCACACTTTATATAAAACATTTTCGAAATAAAAAACACAAATTTAAAATTAATATTTATATGATAAGTGCTAAAAATAAAACAAAAAATACACATCAAAAACCAACTGTAATTTATTGCATTTTATACGAAATTATGAAAAGTTTGATTTTTTGTTAATTTTTTTGGTTGAATTATGTGAAAAGCAACAACAAATGTATGAACATAAAATTGCTTAAACAAGAAAAGCCAGAATTCTAAATTTGTATTAAAAATGTTAAAATTAATAACAAACAAAACAAAACCAAAAACAAATATTTAAAAAGAAAAGCACGTTGCCGTTGCATTCCACAAGGAGGCCTTGCGAGGCCTCGGGGGCAACGCAGCACAGCTGAACGAAATTTATTAAATTAAATTACAAACACAAAATAGCATTAAAGCTGCCACAGTAAGACAAGAAACAGACGAAAGTAGAAAAGAAATGAGCATATAAAAATGAATGAAAAGAAGAAAAACAGAAGACAAACAAGTAGTAGAAGCACAGAAAGAAAATGGAGTTGAAGGCGTAGAAGCAGTCATTAGCATTGAGCAAACACAGGCAAAAAAAACAATAATTAATTTTAAATTTCTACAGAAACTAAAGTTATGTTGCTGAATATTAATTTTGCTAAAGCAACACAAACAATGGGAAATTTCAAAATACAAACAAACAATTTTCTACCACAACACAGAGATTTAGAGATTTTTCACATTAAAATTTATAGAAAATTATAACAAAAACACAAAAAACTGCAACAGCAAATATTGCATACCGTGCGGCGCTACAAGCGTGCAATTTTGTGCAAAATAAATCGTAAGCAATTTTAAATGTAGCAAAAAAAATTGGCGGCAAATTGAAAACGACAAAAAATCGGTATGAGCAAAAAAGTGTTTAATACAACAACAACTACAGCTCAAAATAGCTCAAGCACTGACAGTGAAAGCCAACAAGAGACACATACATGGATGCACTTAAAAACACACACACACACACATAAGTAAAGTAATACACTGACATCTACAAACAAATACAAACATAAAAGGGATACAGATACACATATACAGACACATATTTTGGTAGGTAAGTTGGTTAAGTGGCCCATTGTGTTACCACATGGGGAGCAAACTCCCATAAACTACCCACAGATGAAAGCCACTCGATAGCTCTGATGAATTTGTCAATATGACTTGGGAGTATTTTTTTCAAGGTCCACTAGGCAGCTGCCCCCAGAATCACAGCAGACCAAGTCTTTTGACAAGTTGACCGATGAGACAGTGTACAATGATAACCGCCAGGACAATCCCTATTCAGGGATTATTCAAACGTTCAATTCCATGGATCTGGTCCGGTGGGTCGAAAGCGGAATTTGTCTTGTCGTGTTACATCTTTGTTCATAGAGCCATCTGGGGTTTACTCAGTGTAGATTTGCATCCAGGTGAAGCTTGCAAGTGGAGAGTGGTACACCAACCTCCTCTGTGGCAGCGATGCATTGAAGCTCTATGCGTGCTTTTGCCAGCTAGTCGGCTATGCAGTTTCCCTCTGGGTCCTTGTGCCCAGGCACCCAGCAGGGAAGCACGTTGTACTCATTTAAAGATGGGCAGCTGTAGTGGGCTGTTTTTGACCGGTTGTCAGTATGATCACATTTGACATGAGCAAGTTTTCTATCGTAAGGTCCATAGTGGGAAAAATGATTAAAAAACTTTCAGGATGGTATAAATGAGAAGCAATGAGAAATGACAATATGGAAATAAGATACTTGACCGATGGCCGTGACTTCGGCTCGGAAGAAGCTACAACGGTCTGGTAGTTTGAAGGACATGAATGAAGGTTCAGATTCTTCTTTCTTCTCGTTCATCTTCGAACTATTTGTATAGAAAGTTTCGGTTTTATAGGGTCGTTCCTGAATCTCGCAGTTGTCTCAGTTGTCCGTTTTTGATACTTTAAAGTGCTTTCTGAAGAGGTTTGGAAATGGAGTACTTAATCTCCTTCCCCGGAATGGTAGCAAGGACACATAAGGATGGAAATACACACACACATACAAACTTAAAACAGACACAAAATCACTCAAACACACAACAGGAGAGCCACACAGACACAACTAAACACATTTAAAAGGGACACAAACAAACACACACACACACACACACACACACATAAGTAAAGCTATACAAAGTCATATACACATAAATACAAACCTAAAAGGTACACAGAAACACTCACACACACACACACATACAAACCAACACACAGACATGCAGTTTTAAAGCAACGGTGAAAGTTAGTCTTAAAAATAAATAATAAAATTAAATAGGCAATATTTCTAATTGAGAAACTAAAACTAAATTAACTGAAACAACAAAAAATCATTTTTTTTTTACATACAAATTGAACATTTAAAATGAATGAAAATTTTTCCTCAATAAATGATACTTAAAACCAAACTAACTTTAAATGTAATTTAAAATGATGACTAGTTGCATTTAAAAAATTTTAAATAATTAGATTAATTGAATTTTTAGTAAATAAAACTATTTATTAAAAAAAATTGCAAAACACAACTAAAAAACACAGATATAAATATATATAAAAAAATATGAAAACTTCTTTCTCTATTTAAACTTACAACAACAACAAGCAAATAAAATTAATATCTAATTAGAAATTTAATAAATTTAATGCTAGTTATAAAATTGAAAATTTGCAAAAGAAATAAAACAAAACAAAACAAACTAAAATTAGAAATTTCTAAAAAACAAAACAAGAAAAAGAAGAAAAAACACAAAGTAAAACCAAGCGCTGATTTTTTTATGTCGTTATAGAATTAAAAATTAAAATTTAACAAAAGCCCCTCCCCTCCCCTCCAAACAACTAAGCAAGAAATTGAATATTAAAACTGAAATTGTATTTAGCGCAAAGAAATTAAATTGGCGACTAAAACATTACGCGGCTGGAGCGTAAAATTTCAGTCATTTTGACTTTAGTAGTTAATAGAAAAATGCGCCAATGCAAGCACAGCGAGGGGAACGAAGCTAGACGAGACGGGCCGTTAAGGAAATTGTACATTTTTATTAAAAACCCAAACAAAAAAACGCAAAAAGCAACAACACTGCAAAGAAACAAATGAACTTAATAATAGTTTAATTTTAAATAAAAAGTAATTTAAATGAACAAATTGCATTGGAAATTTTTTTGATGAAGATCGACGCCGACACCGATGCGATAGTCATCGCTAATTACAATATTTAAGTGGGGTATTCGAAACAAAAAAACAAATACAACAAAAATGACGAACAAATTGAAAAGCAAATTTTTGAATTTAATTAGCGCAATGCAGCGAACAATTAACAAATCAATAAAAAACTACTATAAAAATAATCATAATTGAATGCTGAAATTGCTTTAATAGGCACTACAACAACCACGACAAAGAACAACAACAACAATACGCGCACATACACCACATTTAGACAAACGCAAAATACAATAACAAACAACAACAACAACAACAGCAACAATAACAGTTAAGAAAGCGTAAATGCAACCCTGCAACCAGTTTGTCTAACAGCTGATTGCTGATAGCAAAATGCAACAACAAAAATTACAACAAGCTGCAAGCGCAATCGAAAGTAAAAAAGCGTTTAGAAACAACAAAAAATTTCAAGAAAAAATAAATGAAACCAACTGAAAATTTCATGAAATAAAGTTTTCGAAATATTTTTAAAAATAAAAAGAAGACATGAAAATTTAAGCACATAATTCGTTTCTCTTCGAAAAAAAAGTTTTGTAGATTTTGTTTTTTATTTAATGAAATCTATAGGAATTGAAATATTACCAAATGAGTGAAGACTGTAAGAGAGAAAGATAAAAAGAAAATGAAAAAGAGAGAAAAAAATTGAGAGAAAAAGAGAAAAGGGAGGAAGAGTTAGGAAAGAGCGAGGAAAGGACAGGAATGTAGAAGAGAAGAGAAAAAGAGTAAATAAGGGAGGAAAAAGAGAAGTGAAGGAGAGGGGTCGAGACAGAGAAAAAGGGGTAAAAGAGAAAAGGAGTGAGGACAAGAGCAAAGAAGGGGGAGAAAGAAAAGCAGAGACAGAAAAAAGAGACAGAAAATTATAAAAAAAGAAAGGGAATGAGAAATAGAAAAGAAGAAAAGGGGGGAAGAATTAGATAAGAGCTAGGAACGGTTATTAAGGCAGAAGAAAAGAGCGACAAGAGTAAATAAGGAAGGAAAGGAAGACGGGAAGGAAAGATGAAGAGACAGAGAAAAAATGGAGAAAAAAAGGAGAGATAATAAGAGTTTAGAAGGGAGAGAAAAAGAAGCAGAGACAGAAAAAGACCGAAAATGCTAGAAAAAGAGTGAGAAAAATAGAGAAAAAGATAAAGAAATTTAAAAAAAAGTGAAAAAAGAAAGATAAAAATGCTGCCAGAAAGAGAAAAAGGAACACAGAACAAAAAAGAAGAGTAAGAAAAATAGGAAGAGAAAAAGAGAGTGAAAGAGGTAAAAACAGGGAGATCAGCACTTTTATGATTTAATTGCCAGTATTTATTTTAGTGTATAAGTTTTAGAAACTTTTTTTACTGAACTAAAATAATCAAAAAATATAAGTATAATTATGACGAGAGCACGAACTTAAATGGCAACTAATTCGTTTTATAAGGATCAGGATCAGTTAAGAAGCATCTAAATTTTTTGTTAGTTACTACTGAAGTTTGTTTAACTATAAAGTTTGACTCTAGCCAAGCTCCAGAGGTGATACGAACTTAATCGAGCTAATAGAAATGGAGATATCAAGTTTGAAATAACGTTAAAGGATCCCTGGAATAATAAAATGACTCACTCACTGATTTGTATTGCCCGCTACGTCGCTGATGCAACATGTATAAAGATCCCTGAAAATCATGACGATTCGTTAAAGTTTACTGATGAATCTGTATCAGTGAATAGTTACGAGTACAAGCTGTCATCACATGCAAAAATAATCCTTACCTGTAATAGGTGTCCAACAATTTGAACTTAAGTAACAGCAATGCTTAAGTAATGTTCATTGAAGGCTTTCAAATATGTTTTAGAGTCACAACTAATGGCAGCATAAAGAAACTATCCATTTCATTTAGCAGTAACTAATATAAACTAAGCAAAACTGAGAGAGAATCGGTTAGCACTGACGCAATTCTAACTAACTTTCAACTACTACCGTCCAACATCCAATTGTGACTATCGAAAAAGATATAATCGATCTAAGTCAGCCGCTTGCTTGGATGCCTTTAAATGCTTCACTTTCTGTCATCTTTGAATATTAACGCATTGTAGTTGAGCTCAGATGGAATTGGTTAGCACTGACGCAATTCTAACTAACTTTCAATTACTTGTGCCCAACAACGAATCGTTCTAAGTGTGCCAGCAACGCACTTAAGTGAATTCAAATACTTAAGTTGCCATAATTTTTAAACATTTATGATTTGTGGAAAACTCTGTAAACTTTATGCTGCTACTAAAACCAATAAGTCTTATTTTATAATAAAATAACTTTACATTATATTCATTTATATATTTCATAGCTAACTCGATTGAACTAAATTTCAGTTTTGTTGAAAGCTGAAGCTGAAATTTCGCTGAAAATTACTACAAATTAGTAAAGCTACAAATTATGAAAAAATATTAAAAATATTTTTAAAATATTTGTAACCAAATGAGTTAAATAAAACAACCAAAAATGCGCCACACATTAAAAGAAAAATGCACATAAAAATTTATATTCAAAGCAGTAAAAATGTCTGACGTTCAATGACAATTTTACATGAAAATTCTGAAGCCTGCACAGTTTGTCAACTTCCGCGCGATTAAAATACGATTCCAGTTTCAATTTCAGATAATTACTTTGATCAAATAAATTAGCACAAGCTGCATTTATAAATAAATAAAATTCAGCTATAACAAATAAGTGAAGGCAAGCCGCATACTCCGAAACAGCTGCAACTCTACACGTAAGCGTTCTTAGTGCTCTATTAATTTCAACCTCGAATGCTGTCAAATATCCAAAATACGTAAATAATTTAAGTATGTATAAGTATCTATAACATTTTCCTAACTATAAATTTGTTAAGTATTTCATTCATTTAGTCAAACAATTTATGACATTCTGATGTATTGAGTAGTTCTTATTTTTATGATTTTTCAATTGATTGTCATTCCCTCTCTGTGTGTGTATGTGTATCTTAAAAAGTTTTTAAACAGAATTTTACCCTAAATATTTAATCAGTATTTGACTTACTCACTCAAATGTCGATACAAATCTCCGATCTCATTTTTGGTAATTGGTCTTAAAATATTCAATCTGTTAATTGAAGTCAGCACATTTCATCCTTAAATATAGTGTCCGACCGAATATTCGGTTTCGGTTTCGGTTTCGGTTTCGGCCCAAATAAGTGGTTTCGGTTTCGGTTTCGGTTCCGGCCAAAAAATGGCCGAATAGCCGAAACCGAAACTTTCTAGAATATTTTTTACATTTTATTGTGTAGCAGATATATAGTAAAAGGAGGAGTAATTTAGATGCCAGCAATGTAAACAAACTTCTTTTTTTAGCATATAATATTAAATTATTTAATTTTGAATATTATCGAGTAAGGTACGAAAGGGTGATTTCTTCTTGTTTACGTTTTTAAAAAATGAATAAATAGTTTTTATTAATAAGTATTTATTTATTTATGCTATGTTTGTTTGTTTGTTCTTTATTTACTTAATGTAAAATTCGTTTGTTGAAAAAAGTGCTTGATATGGTGATTTTTATATCAACTAGAAAGTTTCGGTTTCGGTTTCGGTTTCGGCCGAATATTAAAAAAAAACCGAATATTCGGTTTCGGTTTCGGTTTCGGCCCAAAAAAGTGGTTTCGGTCGGACACTACTTAAATATTCACTGAGAGAATTCAATTCAGCAAAAAAATTAATTGAAATTAAAACTCATTTCAAACTGACGTTCTGACTGACTACACACGGCTCAATCATATTCAATTGACGTTTAATATTAGCATAAATAATATTTTTTCGATGTTCCAATTTCGAAGAACTGTTTTTGCTCCATTCATTTTAAATTTATCAACATACATTAAAAAATTTTAAAATATTATGTTCCTAAAATGTCATAACACAATGAGCGCATCTATAGTCTAACTTTGTGCTGACAGACAGCCACTATAACCTAACCTAACCCAATATGTCATGCATTGAACAAAATTTTTATTGAAAACTGAAACCTTAGCTAATCTAATATGTCATGCATTCAAAACAATTTTCATTCATTACTCTTAACATACTTTCAAAAAATTTCATTAAATTTTCAATTATATCAACTGAGTTGTTTCGAATCATTCATTAATGCATTTAAATACTATTGAATTTCGTTTCACATTAATAAAAAATTAATTAATAATTCCTTGTTTAAAAAACATCTTTTTCCCCCTGTAGTCAAGTATGTTTCTCTCTTTCTAGTAACATAAATGTGAATTAAATTACAAAATTACCCTACAATAATAAATATACATTTTTTAAGGAAATTTTTAAAAATTATTTTTTTTATGTTTCATGTGTATATTATTCAACAACTACGTGTCAATGAGTTTTCTGCAAACACTAATGGTAAGACAAACTTACTCTCAATCAAATAAACTTTAGAAATCAAAATTGTGGCAAACAATTTGATTTAAAGGTGAATATTTAATTGGCATTAAAACTATTGGCGCATAATCATAGTCCCGCATAAAAGCGGACTTTAGTTAGCAAAAGACTGAAAAGATAAAGTCGACTTCAATTTTTCAATTACCATAGTCAGCTTAGAACATGCTTCTACGTAGCAGCGACTTTTTGAAACAGCAAACGAAAGCAACGGCAACTCTACAAAAACTAGTGATTCGGAGATACAAATGAGAATTTATTTTCGGAATTATGCCCATACCGATTTTTTTTTAATCGATTATTTTGCAATATTTGTTTTCCTGAACACTAATTATCCGTTAAAAAGGGACGACTACGGTCGACTTCTTGTGAAAAGCAGACGGCAGCCTAAAAAAATCGACTGCACAATTTTCCGAGGATTAATCCATCCATCTCTGACATAATCAAAACAAGCAAACAGCTGATTGATTTGAAAATGATTGCCTACTTTACGGATAAAGAAAACAATTGTATTCGATTGCTGCTTGGTTCTTGAATGTTCAAAACATCAATTACAAACTGAGCAGCAACTTTATCGAGCCGGTAACGACCATAGAAGTCCTCGTCATCGAAGTCGAAGGGATCGATCCGGCTTTTATATACTTTTCGCCGTCTCAGCACAATGTTGTCGTTCATAATATTGAAATCTCTTTCAATTTCCGCGAAATGAACCATTTGAAATTTTTTTTCGATTTATTTCGTATTTTGAATTTAGAGTATTTTGAAAAAGTGAAATTTCTGCTCATTTTGACTCATTGCTAACTGGTTTGGCAACAGCTTTTACTTGTTTTAAAGTTAGAGTATACTTTAAGCGTTAAAGTATGCTCTAACTCGACTATGATTGACTTAGAGCCTACTTTATTTAAAAGTATACTTTATTGATCTTAAAGTGTACTTTATTTCGACTATGACTATGCGCCATTAATAATAATTAATTTCTAAAATCAATACGTAGACTTCATGTGACTAGTTACATCTTTCTACAATACGATTACACTGAAAACATTAAATACTCTTACAAAATCTCACAAAGAATCTTTAACTTATTGCTTTGGTTTTTGTGTATTTTAAAGGTGAACCAAAATTTGAAGACCTACACAAGTTTACAAATCGGCTCAACTTTGGAGACATATTTTGGAGCAGCGTTCGAACTTTTCTGGCTGATGACACCAATCTTGATATAAGGCATTTATTTTATTAACATTCAACTACTTGAATTTGTGCATAGTTGTTATTAAAATGTATCAATATTTGAAATTATTGAATCGCAAATGTAATTAAAAGAAATTCATTACTTACTATATTCTTTTGTGAATGTAATTGAAAATATTTAAAAATTTGTCATGGAAACATTTGTACTCTTTGTCATTAAGACTTTTTTGTAATTGGCTTAATTATTTACTTATTTTTTTACTTTAGTACGTAAATGAAAATATTTTAAATTTTGTCATGAATACATTTGTACATAATAAAATAAAATATAATAGACTCTAAAATTGTACATTAAATTGTTTATCAATAATTTTTAATCTAAACATTCAATCAATCTAAACCTTTTATGAATTATAAAAAAAATAAAATTTATACAGATTTAGAAGAAAAACCTTGAATTTAATGTATTGTAAGTTATAATATTTTGTAGGTAAGTTTGATGAACCAAGACACATATGAGGTCTTTATCCTCCTTGTTCAATCTCTTTGGAAGCGTAGAAGGTCAACGAAAAAAATACACAAGGTTAATGCTTACGTGAATCACTTGAAGTTCTCTCAGGATGGGTGATTCGAGCCTATTGAGCGTCTGTCATGGCATACCTTTAAGACTTTGAAACCGTCTAAGTTTGGTTTGTGTGGGTAGTTTCTACTAACAGTTAAGTTTAATTTGTGTCTTTGGATTGTTATCAAAAACGCTCTAAGTGCTAAAATCGTCTAAGTAAGGTTTGTGTGGATAGTTTTCTTTTGCGTATAAAGCTATCTACCAAGAGCAGAACTGAACTAAGTCAATGAAATCAATGAAACCAACTGAATCTGTCTTTAGGTTGTTTTAAAAAACTATAAAAGATCTACAAACCGCCTAAGTATGGTTTATGTGAGTAATTTTGTCTCTTGGTGCATAAAACTAAGGATTAAGCTGAATCTATGCCCTTCGATTACTACACAAAGCTACACAAAAACTTTGAATTTAAAAATTTTGAAATTTCATTTTCAGTATTCTCCGGTAGTTTGTTTTAAAAGTGAAAACTTTTGGTTCATATAAGGTTTCCAAACTTTGACCAGCCAGCAGCATTTCGATAATTTTACATGATGCAGAATATTACCGAATATTGGATCAAACTGTTACTAGAATTCAAAATGCCTTTAAATTGTAATCTGCCGTCAGTAAACTCAGTTCAGTCAGTAAACTCACGCCCGCCTTCTCTATTTATTTAGACGAAAACTTCTTCCATTTCGCTACTCAAAAGCCTTTCGAAAACATAGCTGCTCCAATTTTGTCAACAGTTGTGCTTAACTTAACGCTGCTAATTTGTGGCATTTGTGTTGGTATCAAAAGACAAGCTTAGTGGCAGTTTTGTAAGTTCAGTATCCAGCACTGGAATGAATAGAATCCACCCTTCCAAGCACTTCTTGGCGGTTACTAAGTACCCAGCACTACTCTGAATAGTATCTACGCTTCCAAGAAGGAAAAGTAACCACTTCTTGAAGGTTACTCAGTACCCAGCACTACTCTAAATAGAATCTTCGCTTCCGAGAAGGAAAAATAACCACTTCCTGGCGGTTACTCAGTACACAGCACTACTCTGAATAGAATGATCGCTTCCAAAAAGGAAAAGTAACCACTTCTTGGAGGTTACTCAGTACCCAGCACTACTGTAAATAGAATCCACCCATCAAAGAAGGGAATCCACCCTTCCAAGCACACAAATTAATCGCTTCTTGGCGGTTTCTCAGTACCTAGCACTAATCTGAATAAAATCCACCCTTCCAAGAAGGGAAATTTACCACTTCTTGGCGGTTACTAAGTACCCAGCACTACTCTGAATAGAATGCACTCTTCAAAGAAGGAAAAATAACCACTTCTTGGCGGTTACTAAGTACCCAACACGACTCTGAATAGAATCCACCCTTAAAAGAAGGAAAAATAACCAATTCTTGGCGGTTACTAATACCCAGCACTATTCTGAATAGAATCTACGCATCCAAGAAGGAAAAATAACCACTTCTTGGAGGCTACTCAGTACCCAGCACTACTCTAAATAGAATACACGCGTCCAAGAAGGAAAAGTAACCACCTTTTGGCGCTTACTAAGTACCCAGCTCTACCCTGAATAGAATCCACTCTTCCAAGAAGGAAAATTGACCACTTCTTGGCGGTTACTCAGTATCCGGCACTACTCTAAATAGAATCCACGCTTCCAAGAAGAAAAAGTAACCACTTCTTGGCAGTTACTAAGTACCCAGCACTACTCTGAATGGAATCCACCCTTCAAAGAAGGAAAATTTACCACTTCTTGGCGGTTACTCAGTACCCGGCTCTACTCTAAATATAATCCACGCTTCCAAGAAGAATAACTAACCACTTCTTGGCGGTTACTAAGTACCCAGCACTACTCTGAATAGAATCCACCCTTCAAAAAAGGAAAAATAACCAACTTTAACTTGTTGGCGTTTACTCAGTACCCAGTACTACTCTGAATAGAATCAACCCTTTCAAGAAGGAAAAGTAACCACTTCTTGGCGGTTACTCAGTACCCAGTGCTATTCTGAATAGAATCCATCCTTCAAAGAAGGAAAAGTGACCACTTCTTAGCGGTTACTCAGTACCAAGCAAAAGTAGCCACTTTTTGACGGTTACTAAGTACCCAGCACAACTCACCAGCCTCCTGCTTCACTGCACACTCCAAGTAAAAATATCCTAAAAATCATAATTCTGGTTGCTCCCATATGTGGTTCCAATGAGACCCTAAATTGTGTATCCCAACGGAGTAGACAATTCTGATTTCCTCACATAACGAAATAAACCGCAAACTCCCATTACATTCATAGTTGCTAACTTTAGGCCCACTTTATGCCTGTTTGAAATTACTCATTCATAAATTAAATTGTTTATGCGCAATTTACCGCAAAATCGATTTCTCTTCATTTGCATATATGGAAATGTAATTTTAGTAGCCAGCGAAATTGTTTACCACCAACTGCCGACTACGCGGCCAAACTACGTTGCGGTCAACTGCAATCGAATATTGGCGGCATTCACAATATGTGTGACAATTCAATTGGTGTAAATAATAAACAAATTTATAATAAGAAAATAATACAAAATTAAGAAAAATTAATTTTAAAAATCAACTAGTTTTTTAAGTAACACAGTACTATAGGTTTTTCACAGAATGTTAGGATATTCTTGCTTAGATACTCATTAATTAACTCATATTAAGAGAACTGTCGGGTTGATAACAAAGTTGACTTTGGATCCACTTTCTATTATATTCATCCTTCGTGTTTAATTAACCCACGATTTCCCGATCTGCTTACCAAATATTTCAAGCGTTAGTAGTCCTCTCTAGTGATCCTATGTCACTGATGGTCCAGAATTGATTCTCACATTAAAGATTGTATCAGTATGCTCATTGTTCTTCTAACTGACATTAACCCTTTCCGACATGAAAATAAACCCGTTCTGTATGAATTGTATGAGCTGTAGTCGAATATATTGGACATTGTGACTGAAAGGGTTAAGCTAATCCATTTTAGGAAATATTAGAGTTTCAAATTATACAATTAAGTCCTCTGTGTTGTCATACAAATAATATTTGAAAGGGTTAACAAAATAATAAAAGAGTAAAAGTGACTGTCGATGGAAATTGTCACAAGACGCACTTAGGTCACATATGGGCCCATTGTGATACTAAAAAAGGAGTCTACTGATGTCTAAGAACAGCTTCTCTACTACAGATTTGCAAGAAAAACTTCTCTTCTTGCAAATCTGTGAAGAATTTAAATACTGAATTTCAATGATGTCGATTTTTCTACTTCAAAACCAAAATTTAAAGAATTAATTAATATGTTTTATACTTAGTCCAATTGTTAGTCTAATTCTTAAGTAATGTTACATTTTGTATATTTTCTAGCCTGTAGATATTTTGTATTTCGATTGGCTTAAATAAATAAATAAATAATTTCCAAGTTTAAAAAAGATCCAGAGAGAAGTGGTGGAGGACCAACACCCGGATAGTGTAAATGAGGAACTATATTTCTACCAACTGTTCGAAAACCAAAAGATGCTTTTCTCAACCCAATTTGATTTTTAAATGAACCTCACCAAGTCTTTAGTGACAATTGATTTGAAGTCATCCAAGTCATGGAAAGAGAGAGGAACCTAATGCTTCCCAACTGCGTATAGAGATCACCAGATAGTGGCAGATTCGCAGATTTAAAGAATCTTTCTTCTCACTGAGAGAACTGTTGCAAAAGGTTCCCATTATTTTGAAGTATAATTTGTATAATTTGTTCAGAGCAAATTTCCAAGCAATTTTACTGTTTTATCAAAGCCTCCTTTTCACTGATTGTCACAGCTCGTGATTACCGCTTTTGGGATTTTTGAATATGCAAAAAAGCGGCATTGCTGTTGGCCAAAATTTTTGGCCCATGCATAGTGTGAGCTAATGCCCAAAATAGACAACTTACAATGTGATAGTAGAGGTGAAGACAGCGCTGCGAAAAGAGCATTGCGTGACCGGGGCTTATGTCAAGGTATTTGCATTCGTGTGTGTGTGTAAGTGCTATTGACAAAACGTTTTGGCTATAATGCCGAGTTGTTTACCCCTCAAAAGCGGTAAATATGCAATTTCGCATTAACTATGCTCGACGCTATGCTAATGTGGAAAATTTTCAGCGACCACAAATGTCCGGACGCCACGCTGCACTGCAATCGACTCGACTCGAATGCTGGGCAGTCAATTCGTGCATTTACGTACAATTATCATCATCTGGCCATAACGTAGGTCCAAAAATATTCACTACACGCCGCTTTAGCCACGGACATTGTGTTGGCCATTTAATTGTGCCCCATCGCAGCTTGCATTTGCAAAATTTCGCCTTCCGGCACGTGTGTTGCGGGCGTCTGGGCTGCAAAATGTGGTCATACTGCTGCATGGGTTTGTGTGGTTATTTTTAGTCACACCTTCGTGTTCCTCCCTACCAACCGACCCGATTTGAGCGCTATGCAGTTAATGTGCTGTTTATAGACTTTTTGCCGCTTTTCGTGTTGTTTTGGCAGCGGCGTCATTGACGAAGCGGCTGCGGTGCACCAACATTGAAGAGGGTTGTTTTTGTTTTGGTTATTGCAGAGTTGGAATACATGTCTGGGTGTAAGATTTTAACCCACGGACATGAGTGGAATATTTTAATTATTTATTTTGACTAATTTAATTCTTTTGTAATGTAAATTAATTCAATTTTTTAAATTTTTTAATTTTTTTTAATTTTAATTTTAATTCTTTTTCATTTTTTATTTTTTTTTTATTAATTTTTGTAATGTAAATTAATTTATAATTTAAACTAATGGCATTCATATATATATATATGTTAAAAAATTATTTAAAAAATTTAATATAATAAAAAAAATGTTTATTTCTCTGCAACTTTCTACCTAAAACAATTCACCCGAATAGTGTTCAGCTCATGTAAATATACGATTCGACACTGTCTTCAATGGTTATTCTAAACAGAAATTTGTTTCCCTCTGCAATTTTCTAGCTAAAACAATCCACTCGAACAGTGTTCAGCTTGGGTGAATATGTGATTCAACACACCGCGTACTGACGCCCAACGGTGGCATGGGGAGGCAGCTTGTAGTGACAAGCACCAGCAACATTGTCGACATGCCGAACTCGTACAACGAGCGCCGCTGTAATGTCCGTCCCAGAGAAAGTACGCTGACTGGCTAAATTGCCCTTACCTTGTACTAATCATGCACGCACACACACACACACACACACAGACGCAAAAAACTTAAGCCTAAACACAAACTATACTGGAAAGCCCGCGGAGGACAGGAGGCGCGCGCCGAACGACAGCTAACGCAGCTGTCAGACGGCAAACAATGCAGCGCCGAGCGCCGAGCAGTGAACACACCTAACACTTGCGACATGGACGGCTCTTGCATTCGATTGAACAATAGCGCTCAGCACTTCGCGGCAATGTGGCACCGTCCATTCGTTACAGCAACAACGCACAGCCTACACCCATACAAAACACAACAACAACCGCACAAACTGCTTTGTATGGTATTTTCGGTGTTATTTTTACACGATGACAATGAAAATTGGAAAAACACAACACAGAAGTGGAGCTCGCCGAAGAGGGCGAAAGAGTGTCGCCTCGTCTGTTGGTGTGATGGCGAGTGGTTGGCGCTGGTAGTCACAATGCAATGGCAAATTATACGCTAAACGTATTTGATATATTATTGCTTTGTGTTGTTGTTGTTGTCGTTACTTGATTTTACCTTTTACTTTTTTATTTGTTTGGTTGTTGTTTGTCTTTTTTGTTTTTTTAGGGGCCACAGTGCGACCGCTGGCAGGCTTTTGGATTGCATGAAAAGCGTTTGTTGGTTTAGTACGAAATTTGGCGGTTGATTAAGCGGCTGTGTGGCGTGTCAATTGCACGCGCGCGCACATCACAGTCGATTTACCAGTAGCTGGGCGCAAAATGTGAATTTCGCTTTATTTTTGCATCTATATCGATAAATAGAAAATGCGATAAATAGAAAAAAATAAATAAATAAAATACGAAATTAAAAAAGGAATATTGCCTAAAAATATTCTCAGCGAAATATTTTCTAAAAATATTTGCAGCTGTCTAATTTTGGGTGTTACAGCAAAGAAAAATCAATAGAAAGTCAGCAATAAATATTTCGTTTTTTATGCCATAAATCAAAGGCAATTGAAGGCACCGCACATTTACGCAATGTGCCGTGTGCGCGCAATGAGTGAAAAGCAACGAAAATAAATATCTATATTTGTGAGACACTGCTGTCAAAGTAGCACCGACCACATAGCGGCCACATTTAGAATCTAACAAACGGTGAGTTTTTTACATTTTTTTATTAGCCGTTAACTTGTCTTCGGACAATGCTAAGAATTAACGAAAATTGAGGTAATTTTTTGCATTAAATGAAAATCATGTGCCGCACCACATGACGTATACGTAACGTTAATAGCTTCGGACTGTTTATTGGAATGTTGCGGCACCTGAGCGATTTATATTGGAAAGAAAGTAATTTTTAAGCAATATTTTTTCAAAGATATGGAAACAAGAAGAAGAGTTCCAAGATTCCAAAAAAAATTTTATCTCCTTTGATATAGTTCCAAAATTCCAATAAAAATTTATCTCCTTTGATATATAGAAAATACTTTGAGAAAAAGAGTGAGGCACCTGATTTATGTATAATAAACGGAAGCAATTTTGTATACAATATATTTTTCCAAAGATCTGGAAAGAAGAAGAAGAGTTCCACAATTCCAACAAAATGTTATGTCCATTGAGATATAAAAAAGACTATGACAAAAGTGTGGGGAAACAAGTTGCAAGGCACAATATAGCACAGAATCTGCTGACGTATTTATAAACAACGGATTTGTGGATTGTGGATTTGTGATGTATGTGGATCTCCAAATTTTATAAGTAACGTAAACCCAGAAGTAAAATAAAAGAAGAAGCCTGACAGCCTCAGGCTTATTTTTATTTTTATTTTATTTTTTACTGAAAAAATTTGTTTAAAAAGTACAAAAACTGTCTAAAATGTTAAATTTATAAATGCAATATAAATCTAACATTCCATTAGAGGATTACATAAAATAATCGAATCGATAATCTTTTGAATTTATCACCATTTGAAATCTTTAGTGAGACTGTGAGGCTCACTACTGCGAATTAGGGTTAATGTACCTTATTTTTTAGTTTTATATTAATAATGAAATTTTTTTGTTGCCTATATAATCTGGTACATATCCTAAATCTGGTATAACTTAGTTCGTTTAGGATACAAATAATCTCTAAACCTCTTAAGTGGTGCTACTAGCTCTTTGTAGTCTCAAACATATAACTATGCTCCTTGATTTACTCTAAAAGAGCTCTGAACTGATGACGATTCCATATAGTTCGAGCACCAAAAATTGAAACTTTCGAGCTAATTTGTTAGTTAGTTAGTTGTTTGTTTAGTCGAAAACTAAAGAGTCACAAAATTACGCTGTGTTCCTTGAAGTACTTTCAAGCAGCTAATAACTTAAGGTGATTTCATATATGTATTTAGTAAGAGAAACAGAAATCAAAAATGTTCACTACTCTGTACGGGTACAGAAATCGAACGTCAGAAACTTTCGCTGTGTTTTTTTTAATCACTTTCAAAGAGCTTTCAACTGATGACTATTCCAAAATAGTCCGTGAATTTAAAACCGAAATTTGTCTCCTTAGAGTTTTAGAGTCACAAACTCATAGCCATGCTTCTTGAACTACTTCCAAAGTACTCATTATTTATTTATTTATTTATTTATTTATTTCAGTCTAACAACTTACAGATTAACAGAAGTAACAGATAGAAAGATAACAATTCAAATTACCTAAGAAACTTAGAATTAGACAAAGTATTGCAAAAAACATTTTTAGATAGACCAAGATCAATATCGAAGTAAGAAGTACTAATGACGATTCTATATACTTTGTCCAAGAAACAAACATCGAAACTTTTCTACAAAAACATTGAACTACTCTTTAAAGGTAAACAAAATCAAGAGTCAGAAACTTTTGCGATGTTCCTTGAACTAATTTCAAATAGCTCTAAACTTACGATGATTCTAAAAAATCTGAGAATCAAAAATCAAAGTCCTTCGCCACAATTATTGAATTAGTATATAGATTGAAAAATCGAGACGGAATCCAACAGTTGCAAACGTACTATGCACCTTTTCTTCTTTACACAAAAGAAGGATGACTTTTTAGGCAACTTCTCCTTCGATAGTCTAGGGGATCTAGCTGTCTACTAAGCTTCGTGAGAAGCTCGTCTTGGTTCAATAAATGGTCCGTCATGGCCTAAGTTTGCTACTCTTAAGGCAGCCAAACCATTATCCTGATACGCGATGGCTACATAACAATAAATGTTAATTATGTGAATTAATAAATGTGTTCCTCCCGATACTTCAACAACATATTCATTGCTCACCTTCTCGGCAGGAACAATGCTTAAAAACTCAGACTGACGACACAAAAGTGTCTTCAAAAACAGATTGGTTGTGGTATATTACTTGGGAATTTTTTTATTTTTTTATAACCACATTTACTTTGACAGAAACCTAACAAGTTCCATATTACCAAAGAGACATCCGAGACTACTGCAAGGCCAATGATTTGACACTGAAAACACTTAACGAGGATTTTTTCCCCCTTTCATCATTAGCATCGCTTTTATGACGTTTATGACCCACAGTTACTTTGACAGACGCCAATCAAGCCTCTTGTTGACAACAACTTGTCTCAACAACATTTGAAACCTGACCACAGATGCAACAGAAACTACTGCGAGACCACTGACATGACACTACAAAAACTTATAAATGAGATCCCCTTCCCCATCATTAACAACTCGCTTTCATCGATTAGAAACACCTTAACCCGGTAGCGCCTAGCGTGACCATAGGACCACATCAAACATGCACTTCAAAAATGAAAATTTTCAATTGTGCTTCATTGAATCGCTCAAAATGTGTTTTAGCAAAATTCGAAAGAAAAAGAATACCTGGACATTCAAGTTAGGGCAACACTATTCTGAAGATGGGAACAATCTCTGTGCAAAAGAAGAATACAGCTGTAAAATTGACACATAACTTCTGTTGTGGTTGTACTTAACATAAGAAAGACCGCAAGTTTTCCATACCTACAAAGACTACAAATTATATCCGCTGATAGCTCAAAAAGTACATAGCGGATTTGGCTAATTGTAATTGTAGAACCCTAATTGTAGAACTAATTGTAGAACCCAATACAAAAATGAAAGCCATCAAAGCAAAAGTTGATTGAAATACTAAAGAAAATACAGATACTTAAAATGAAAACCCGTCGAAACGGCCACATTGGTCTTTCTAGTGTTAATACCGAAGAGGTAGAAGAAATGGTTTCGCATTTTTCTCCATTCCTGGCCAGGAAAAGTCAAAAACTATAAGATTTTCTTCTACACCAGTGCACAGTTATTCGTTCCATTGACAAAATACAAAAAATTTATAGTCTCAGAATTTTATGATTTTGATGTCATTTGACATCATTGATTTTCACAAAAAAATGTAAACACATATTTTCTGTTTTTTAGTCTATTGAGTAAAAAAATTGTAAAAAGACATGGTTACCAGAAAGTTGCCAAAAACTTGCAATATGGATTAAGAAATGATGTGGCCATTTTCACTTTCAATAGGGGTATTCACACCGAGCTCGTTACTTTGTTAGTTCGGTATTCGGTAGTTTTGTACGTGTATTTTGTGTTTGTACAAAAATTGAACAAAAACAAAATACACATAGAAAACTACCGAGTACCGAAGTAACGAAGTAACGAGCTCGGTTTGAATACCCCTAATGTTTTCTCAAAATTTGCAAAGCTGAGGCTTTTACATCACTTTTAATTAAAAATATTTTTCTAAATTAAAAATCTGAAAATTGGCAAAACTTAGAGGAAAATATCTAAAAAGTATGTGAAAGTATGTTCTTGAATTTTTTTTTATTTTAAGAATCATTCTTTCTTTGTCGGATAATGTAATTACATCCTCCGATATCTTCCGATCTGAGAAAAAAATTCATTTTGAAACACCTATTTTTCGACAAAATTTATTTTTTCATCCCTAAAAGTATGCAATCAGCATCAAAAATTGAGAAAACAGCAAAAAAGCAAAACATACCTCAATTATAATCGTTTTTATTGCAAAACTAAAGGGTGCTAAGACAATTTCTGTTACTTTTCGCAATTATCAATGTTGACGTTACAGATTAAATGAAAAATCTAAAAAAAACTAGCCATCACACTCGTTGCTATATCTCACCAAAAATGACGAAAATTGCAAATTCAAGTCTCAGAAATTGCCAAACTACAAAAGTTTAAGAAAAACATAATGGAGATTTCAATTCAGCAGACCATGATTAACTAGTATACCAAATTTTATGAAGAACGGACCACTCCTTCTAATTTTGTCCCGCAGTTGTATGGAGTCAAATCAATGTGCAGTGTGGGCTATTTGGGTGACATTTTTTCACTTTGAGTAGGTTCAGTCGAAACCCCTCGTTGTATCCGAAAAGTCAGGAAAAGTCAAATAATTATAAGATCTTCTTCTACAGCAGTGTGGGTTATGTGGGGAAAAAGCTTTGAACTTAAAGTAGGTTGAGTTGAATTCCTTCGTTGTAATCTGAAAAGTCATATTTGTGGTTATGGTACAAGAAATTCAGTTGCTTTCAAACAAAAATTTAAAAAAACCGTTGACAGACATTGATTTTTTGCACTATTATGTTTTTTGTACTAAATGTCTGTCACGGGCATAACCAATCCTTCAAATCTAGACATCATGAAGATAGCGAGAATCATTTTTTATCATCAAGAAATTCTCATAATACCTTAAAAGGGACAGTGACGCCATCCCAATGAGACATCACAACAAAATATGCCTTTGTGCTTGTGGAGTTTTTCAGGAGAATGTTACCGCTCCAACCAAACCTAACCTAATCTAACATAACCAGGCCTAAACTAGCCAAAACTATTGCTATAACTATAACCTGATCTAAACTAACCTAAATAATACATTACCCAAAAAAAACCTAAACCAAAACCTAATCTAATTCTTCCTTATTTCACCTAGCCAACGTCCTCTGATCTCCTCACTTATATGAATATGATTTCGTTTATGCTTTCCCACAGAATAATTTTCCCAAATTTAAAGCTTAAACTCACCTTCAGTAAATGTGTTTAAAATGTCCTAAATCCTAAGAACATTGTCTCAGCTCAATATTGTCTAAGCCAAGAAAACAGCATACAACATTTTTGCCATCCATACAAGACAACATAAATATTTACATTCAGACAACATCGTTGATCAATATACAATGGCGCTTGGTCTAATTACATCAATCTGATGTATAAGTACGTCAAAGATTATGGGCACTTTTCAAGTATGAACCAATATTGATTGGCCCCATCGCTCAGAACCTAATTGACAGCCTTGTCCACTGCAGGTGCGTGACCATGCAATGTGCTTAATCGTAACAACACACATTATTCCACACACAAGAAACACCAACTAAACAACAACAAAGAACACTTTCTCAGTCCATCTACTAAAATACAAAACATGCAATTCATGTGTAACTTTACAAAGCTGACCTAGAATTCCGGCCACAGCTGACGCGTCAAAATAGAAAACGAAGTAGAAGCACGTCAACTGGCGACGTTTTATTTTAAGTGATTTTCATTCAGTCACTTATAAATAGAATTATTTATTAATAAATCCAACACAATGGCGTAAAAAATTCTCATTATAAATAAAATGGTGGCGTTGGTAAATTTTTGCGTGCAGTTAATGGTGAGAATTTAATAGATTTTAATAGTTGGTTTTTTTGAAGCGATATTTCGGTATCAATAAATGCCATTGGTTTGATTTATGGCCGACTTGACGCAAAACGCAACACAATGATTTACTTTTACAATTAACAACTTTAACAACTCTGCACGATTTGTGTGAAATACTCTTTACAGTTCATTTGCGAATTAAAATACAAATTTAGCAAGGCAGCTTGTGTTGATAAGAAGGAGAGAGAGAGAGAGCTGCAAGCATTTGGCTTGTGTGCCATAAAAATTATGAAGTCTACGGTCAGTTCTTTTACGAACTTTTAATGGCGTCTGCGTGTGTCTTTTTTGTATAAAAAAATGTTAGGACGAACAAAAATGCGATATAAATAATGCTGCGATTGTGCTGCCCAAGAACTAACCACTTGAATTCGACACCTGGACCAATTGTCAAAAGGTGTAATAACACAATAGAGCTTCCCAATAGAGGGTCGAAGTATTTACCTGCCGAAAATTCCTAGTGGACCTGGCCTAGGCTGCAAAATTTCGGTTCTACTCTCCTTAATAATAAGATCAAACTGATTTGTTTCGGATTGAGACTGAAATCCAGAACCATTTAAGAAGGGATTCACAATTTGGCCTCCGAGTGGAAACTATCACACACAACAAAAAATTTGCCGAAAGAATGAACGAGAAAAAACACACTAAATATAAAGTTTTTTATATACATATACATTACGTCCTACTTACAATTTTATATTTTTTTCTCATACTAATTGTCCCCTTTTTCTCCAACTCTGCTTCTTCCTTACTGAAAAACGTCAGCTGTTAGTGAAAAAAAAAATTAAATGCGTTGCAAAGAAATTCCAAGCAATGACACATCAAAAAGAAATTACCCGAACTTTTATTCCGAAAGACGCGTATGTAAACAAACCACGAAAAAAAATTAACAGAACAATAAATAAGCACAACTGCCAACGTAAACAAACCGAGTAATAAAACACCTGTTAACAAAATTTGCTAATGAAAGAAACAACCAGAGTCACTTACGACAACTACAACAAAATTACAAAGCCGAAAAAACCTGCTTTTTCTAATTACAAAATATAAATAATAAAAACGGTTTCAGAAATCAGTGAAGAAGAGCAGAAATATTTTTTAATTTCAGCATCGCAAAAAACGTTAAGCTAAATAAAAGCCAAACAGTGCTGCCAAGTTGCGCAGAGACACTCGCACAGAATTCTCCACGCTACTCGTTACCGATGGACGCCGGCGAGAGCTTTTCGACGAGACGAGTTTGCGCTGCTTTTTGGCCAGAAAATGCGAGCGCCCACTGCACCCCCACACCAGCGACAGTTGGCGCACCGGCTGGCTGGCTGGTGGGTTCAGTTGCGGTTCGAGCGTTGCAGGTAATGGGCGCGCGACATTACTCGTAAATAGTGAACGCTGAGAAAAGAGCTTTCGGCGGACCGGGCAGCACAGACTTTCAAGTGAGTGCGCGCATAGTTGGCAACGCGAGTGCGACGGCACAAGGATTTGCGTGTGTGCTTTTTTTAGTGCATCGTTTCCGTTTTGAATTTGAATTCTAACGGCCCAAGGATATCCAATTGTTGGTGGCAGCACCAAAATAGCATAACCAGAAATATTTGCATAGGCAAGTGTGCTTTGTTGTTGTCGCACTATAGGTTGAACTGAGTGTTGCAATTGTGAGTGCATCGGTGCGTCCGAAAAGTGCAACATTCAACTTTTCAGTTCATTGCGAACATTGGAGCGTGTTGGCTGAGATTTGTGAAGTGTTGAAATCACAGCTGAACAAAGATCAGAATTGTGTGAGAAAAAGTATGAAAAATATTCAAAAAGCAGAACGGTAAAAGTGTAATAAACATTAAAAACATTGTTACGTTTCAGTTTTTTTTGTTTTATAAGAGAAAACTAAAAAAAAATAATAAATAAAAAAATATTACAAGTAGTTCAAAACAGCATTAAACATAAATTGTACTAATAAAAAAAACTTAAAACACGCTAAACCGAAGACTGATATTTATACTAAAGAAATGCTAAAAAAAATGTTTTAACCCTAATCCGTCGTTCGGGTGATTTTTCACCCATTTTCAACTTTGGGATGCTATAACTTTCCTATATATTTATCAAAATGATTAAGGTTTCTTGTATTTGTGGCAAACCAATATAAGTTTTAGAAATTATCTACAACATATTGATTATTTCATTATAACGGTGATTACAAAAAAAGTTACGTGGGCGACGTTCGGGTGATATTTCACCCATATACAAATTGTATGGAAATTCAACACAACACATACAGAAAATGCCCTAAAATTACGTCACTGGAGTGAAAGTTTTGAACTGCTTTTATAGGCAAAACCTTTTTATGGATCAATGGGGCTCCTGAACTCAACGGAAAACTAAGAGCCAATCATATTATTTCAACTAAATTTGGTATAACTCGCTATGCTTGAAGTCGTGTGTCAGCAATACAAGATGCCAATGAACACCAATGTTAAAGATAGTAACTGACAAAACTAATGTTGAAGGTTTGGGAGTTTTTGGCAGTGCATGGATCAGCGTTGGTGATATTCAGGCATATTTTGGTATTTCAATTTTGAGTGGTCGAATGGGGAATCTCTTGATAATCTGTAGAGTTACACAGCAGGCAGACCAATTTTTCGTTCTGTCGGTGACAAAACCACTCGCCAGAAACGTAACGATTGTAATCAAGAATGAAGCTCGTTAACACCCATAAGACATATATGAGAAAAGTGGGTTTAGCGACAACTGCTATCTACGTCCTATGAAAAGGACACACTAAGTAAACAATTGCCGGCTTTTCGCGGAAGATGCCTCTTTGAGCACTTTTCATCATAACCAGGAAATGTGGGTGACAAAAAATTATCCGAAATTACATCGGTTTACAATAAGTCAATAGCAGTAGTTGACACTTTAGACCAATTGGTTGTTCACTAACTATATCGTCAAGTAAAAACTAATCGCTGTCGATCCCAGCTGGAATCACAACAAAAAGTACAAGCGGCGAAATTTTCTTGAAGACATAGATTTGAGTTTAGTAAAGCTAAAGATTTTACGTAGAACAACGTTACCGAAAGGAAAATCTTCATGCTGACTTCTTATCTCAATACAGCCAATTTCCCAAACCTTGTCAGAAAATCAGAGTGTAAAAAAGTGAAAAACTATTGAAACACGGTGCCAATTTGGTATCAAAAACGATCGAAAGGCATATTCTGCTTGCAATTCTTGAAAAAAGTATACATGTGGTGAACACAAAGTTTTAGTTAACTACTGCCCTTTCTTCCCCCCTTTCCCCATCCGCTTGAAATGTGTGCTGTAACATATGTTGGAAAAAACAGTGTTACATACACATTTAAAAAACAGGTGAAATATGTGGTAGCACAACGTGTCTCATAATAGGCCTCCGAGTGTGTCTCTTACAGAGGCAGCCACAATAACCTAACTTAACAAAACTGCCCTAATTGCAGAAAAATATAGAAAAATTTGTTAATTTATTTATCTGTAAGATAACAAAGATAATAAAGATTAAAGATAACAAAAATTTTTTTTATTAAAATTGGTCAAAAAATGCATTAAAACATACAAAGTACCATATGGGTGAAATTTCACCCGAACCTCTTATGTGTGAGTTTTTTTGAACGTCGGATGAGGGTTAAAAAATAATAAAAATGAAATAATAATAAACACAAAAAAATTAAAAGAAATATTAACAATATGCTTTAGTTAATATTTTTACCATTTTTACAATTAATATTTATCAAAAAAATTATACACATTTTAAAATAGGAACAAAAACAACATTACAAAAGGAATATTAAAGTGAAGAATGAAAATTAAATCAAATATTTTACATTTTACTATACTTTTGCTAAATAAATACTGAGAAAGTGTTTTAAAAAATCATTAAAAAAAATTTAACACCAAAAATATTACAAAAGCGCTTTCTCCAAGATTTTTACTTTTTTAATATTTAATATCTATAATAAAAAATTTTGTAAATTTTAAAATAGTAACAAAAACAATATTTAAAGAATTTAATAAAGTAAATAATAAAAATTCAATCACATATTTTATATTTTAGTACATTTTACTAAAGTAATACTGAGAAAGTGTTTAAAAATTTAACAATTTATTAAAAAATATATTAAAAAATTTCTTTATTTAATATTTTCACTTTTTTATATTTAATGTTTTTTAAAACCAATTTTGTAAAATTAAAAAAGGAACAAACACATTAAACAAAATTTAACCAAGTAAATAATAAAAATTAAATCAAGTATTTAACCCTTTCGCTATTTTGTTGCCATATGGCAACATGCTACTTTGTGGACGTCTGCATCCTCTATGGTTGCAAGAATACATTTTTTTGGTGGTCTTTAGAATAGTTTGAAGTTTTAGAAAAAATACGAAATTAATAAACTGAATATTTAAGTTTAAAGAAGAGAAGTGAACACGTTTTTTAATGGAATATCTTGACATAGTAAAGGAAGAAGAAGCAGAAAAAATTAGAGAAGTTTTTAATTTTACGTTTTCTTTCAATTTAGGTACTTCTTTTTTTTTAATTTGGCTGAAGTAAATGAAGAAATACTCAAATTTTCGTTATGCGTAAAAAGTTTTATGTTTAAGTAATTATTACAGCCACAACAATGTGGTTGCTCTCATAGAAAAACACTCTAAAATACAGGGTCCGAGTATACAAATTAAAAAATTTCTTATTGAATGTTGGTAATAGAACCACTTAGAAGCCTAAGATGTAAAATTTAAAATTTTAACTTTCCCAATAAAAACCTGTAGCGAAAGGGTTAAAGACAAATAAAATAATAACTATAACTATTTCAACAACAAATTAAAAAAAATTCAAATTTATTAATTCATGTAAATTATAAAGTAATATAAAAAACATTTAACAAAAATATGTAATTTAATTCAAAATTATTTAATATTTTACACATTTAGTAAAAATTAATAAAACTAAATTGAATAACAAAATAAATATTAGAAATAAATTTTAACTTAATGCTTTAGTTAACATATTTGCAACATATTAAAAAGTTGGAATTATTTGTATTACATTATAATTATCAAACAAAATGTAAACTTCAAAATGATAAAAAGTATTCAACTAAAAAATAAAAAATAAAATAAAAATAAATACTAAAAAAAAAAGTTCTGTATTATTTATTGTCTGTAAAATTTTATGGAAACTTTAAAATAATAAAAAAAATGTCATAAATAATTAAAAGATAAATTAAAAATTAAAAAATTTATATTAAAAAAGTGCTGTATTTAATAGTTTTACAACAAGTTTAAAAGATATCAAACATTAATAAACATTAAAAATATGAACAATTATATTAATCTTAAAACAGCCAAAATAATTCAGAACAAAAACTGTGATAATTCTTTAGTTATCCGAAAAAAAATTACAGACCGCCAAAACGAGAGCAACAAATTAAAAAAAAAATCTTTCGCTGTGTTGCCATATCTAAATAAAAACACATACAAACGAAATGACATTTGTAAACACGAGCCAGCCGCTGGTGCGCCGTCACATACTTCCGCCGCCCCATGAAAGCGACACTTGTTTTAATGTCAACATTGACGCGCTGTTATAGTGACAAAACGTCATACTGACGAGCCAGATTGAAATTTGCGCCGTCTACACGTGTCCAATGGTCACGCACTGCTTGATTTTTATTTTATTTACATTTTTTGTTGTTTGTATTTTCGAATATAATTTGATTAATATAATTTTCAAATATTTGAAAAATATTTTACAGCGTTGTCGCTTTCCAAAAATTAACACTCTGACAGCAGTACGCAATAAGTTTATGATTTACTAGACATTTATTCGGTAAATAAATAAGAATTTTGCTAGTAAAAGTCAAGTTGTTCTAAACAAAGAATTTATGGAATAAATTTATAGAAAATAATTTTGAAATGTTATAATTTTTATAAGAGTGACAACAATTTAAGTGTCTTCATAATTTATTGTAAAAATGTTAGAGATCAAATAGTGTACTCAAGCTTTTTCTTGGTTCCACATTCACACAATTAGGTTCAGATTTTAATTAGCTAGAGAGCTAATTAAAATATTCCCTAAGGAATCGGAGATATTAAGTCGATATAATTAAATTTAGGAATCAGTTATTTTCTTCAGTACAACCCAATACGTTTTTGTAGAATGAAATTTCTTAGCACATAGATTTGATAGATTCGAATCAGTTTCGAATACGAATACCGCCGATTCATAGGTCCAAAACTTTTGACTTACTTGACTTTTTTACTTTGTCAATCGTCATATTATTTTTGTGTTAAAAAATTTTGTATCATTAGTGTCAAAAATCTCTGCACAAAAAGTTGCTTATTTCGGGCGCACATTTCCATTCTCCGATATCAGCGCTTCATAGCAGCTGGCAAAATGACGTTGGCACGTTTACTGGCTAGCAATGAATTTGTTTAGAAAATTTGTATGCCATTAATTTAGTAAAAATTGTATATATATTTAAAAAAACAAAGTACGTCACATATCACTTGGCGGGGCTAGCAGTGAAATTTATTCGGCTAAAAGCTGCTATGAATATTAGCAAAAAAGCGAAAAATCCTGAATGAATGATATTGCTTTAGAAAATTTTTATGTCATTCATTTAGTAAAAATAAAATATATATTTAAAAAAAAAAAGGACGGCACATAACACTTGGCGGCACTTGCAATGAAATTTATTCGACTAAAAGCTGCTATGAAAATGAGCAACAAAGCGAAAAATCATAAATGAATGAATTTGTTTCGATAATTTGTATGTAATAAATTTAGAAAAAAATTTAATATTTGTAAAACAAAAAACAAAGTACGGCACATAACACTTGGCGGCACTTGCAATGAAATTTATTCGACTAAAAGCTGCTATGAAAATTTGGCAACAAAACAAAAAAAAATAATTTAAAATTCACTAAATTTTGGTGTCATTTTTGTGCAAGGATTTTGACAGCTCATTAGTAAATGTTGAGGAAATGGGAAGGTATGGCAAAATGTTCCATTTTTTGTGCACAGCTCCCATGACATTAGACAAGGCAACACACTTTCATGGCAACGCGCGAAATGCCTGTTTCCAATTCAGATTAACAACAAGCATTGACAGCTGTAGTTGCCAGCTGATAAAGTTTGTGTGTGATAAAGTTTGTGTGGCGTGCCGCACAGGCTGACAAGTAAGACAGCTCATAAATTTGACTAGAACTCGCATGGCTTAATTGATTTTCCAGCGTGTAATATTAAATGCCACCAGCTGACATTATCGACAATAGAACGCAAACAGAATGCAATAACTGTATTTATGTTGTTAGTGGCCCTATTGTTTTTGCTAGAACAAGAGTGCAAAAAAATATCAAAAGAAAACAAAATAATTTCATATTGTGTGCTATAAATTTTTCAGAGTGTAGCTGTATGAACCCACTGTGTGATGTGTGCAATTTCTGCAAATAAGTGAAATCGTTCGTTGCTAATAAAAGCCATTAAATTTGAGACATCAATAAATATTAAAGCAACATAAAAACCTGCTCCAAATATTAATCGAGCCTACAAAAACAAATGCAATAAATTGAAAATCGTGATTATTATTTTAAAAAAGAAATTCACCAGACTTACAGACGATCATCAACGCACCCAATTCGAAAGCAGATCGAGTAGTCATCAAGTGTGCAAAACACCAAACACGCTCACAGCATTTCAAGCAGCTTGCAAAGACCTAACAACAACAACAACATTTAGCAAAAAAACCGTAACATTGAATAACGTTGTCATGCACGATTTGAGCATAACCATCATTGACGAGCATACGAAACGTGTTAGCCGCAACTTGGCACTGACGCAGACGCGCCGGCGCACCATAACCATCGAGGAACCGCCCACGCCTCCAGCAACGCCGCCCGCGCAACAAGACAAGGCCACATCCACGAGGCCAGTAGCAGCAGCCGCAGCAACAACAACAACAAAGACAGCAGTTGGTCGTAGAAACGCTGCCAACATCCTCGAGATCGAGCGATCACCAACAAACAGCTCATCGTTCACGGTCGCAGTGCCCTATAGGAACTTCAAAGTGTGGACCGAGCACGACAAGGATCAAAATCTGCTGTTGCACATCAAAGCGCCACGTGAGCAACGCAATTTGTCCACACAACGCTGCATTTGATATACGGAAAGTGAGAGTGCGGCAAGAATTGAGGCCGACGGACGAAAAGGCTACAAGTTGTTCATTGATTTGGATTAGAAAAAAGTTGTGTTGAAAAAAACATATATTTTCATTCAAAGCGTTTAGTTTTTGCTACAAATTGCTAAACTTTGCTGTACAGCACAGACCAACATCGAAGGATTACGTTCGCTTTCTTTAGTTCGTTGAGTAAGTACTAAAACTTAAGTAGTCATCAAGTTTGTTAAGCTCTCAGTTTCTATATTTTATACATTCTACATGTTTTTATAATAAGATAATTTTTTGGAAACTATAGAAACGGATTAGCTTCTTCCGTTTGCCAGCGAATACAATTTCCACGTCATGAGCGCAACACACAACAAACTTAACTCATTAGTGCCGCCTGGGTATTTAAATACCCACTTATGTAAACTTTGTTGCCTTTGGAACTTTTAGGAGATATTTCATTGATAAATGCTCAAACAACAGAAGTGAGTAGTATTTAACGCTTTCGACCCCAAAGTTGCCTGACAGCAATAGGTGAACTATTTGTCATCTTATAGCAAGAACTACGATTGATTTATGGGTTTAATTTAAGTAGGCACCAACAAATTAATATTTTTAGAAGTGAATACAAAGCAAATTACAAACATTTTACTGTTTTCTCCAAAATAATTTTCAATAATTTGCAGCCATATCAGCGAAAGTTTGTGTTCTAATTGAAGTCTACGAATTGGGCGCGTTTTATCAAAACCCAGTTTCTTTAATAATGGTTATATAAAATCAAAAAGTGATAATTTTGTATTATTCCATAAATATTAAATAATTTTTCTGTAATTAAAAAATATTGATAAAGTAAGCCAGGTCCATCAGGAATCTTGACCCTAGGGTAAGGAGTCGAAGTTCATGCAAAGCTGGTTAGTGGCACAGGCAGTGTTGTGACTTTTCTACCTCCTTCACAGTTTCTATAGACATCACTGGAAATTAGGTAGAGAAAAGTATATAACAATTACTAGAAAAAGCGATTTCCAACAATCCATTCTTTAACGAATTGGTTCCCACCATGCAGGTCTCTAGAAGCAAAGGAATGAATAAGTCAACTGAAACCAACTGAAATACTCTCGTTTGTTTAAAACTTGCAATAAGCGATTTGTTCTCAGGATCTTTTGAAATCTTTGGATAGTCATATCCGCTCCTCTGTTTTCAATTCGAGCACAACATTTACCTGAAAGTCCATACCGGAGTTTAAAATATCCGCCTGGCCGCCCTATACATTCAGAATCTCTTTAATTTTGTATACAGACATATCCATTAGTATGTTCCCAATTCAACATCAGCTTTAACTGAAGTATTAGCAATTATATTTGTCTGTCCGCGATTTGCATTTAGGATCTCTTGAATTTTTTATACAGAAATATCCATTTGTCCGATTCAAGATCAGTTTTTACTGAAGTATCAGTAATCATATTCCTTCCTCTTTTAACCGCCTTGTACTCATATAAACATTTGCGAAACTAAGATAACTTTAAGAAATTTCATAGATCTTGTACTGAAACCAACATCTCGAACTAACTCGGTACACCGAATTCTAAATATGCTCAGCCATCAGTGGGTTAATCAAATCCACTCTCACACAGGCACAAGCGACTAGTGAAAAATCCCACTTGGGCTGTCAAATGGTTGAACGAACGCAGCAACAAACTACATTGACAAGTGCAATAAATCAATGTCAAAGTGAGAATTTTGGCCAAGAAAACTTTTGTACAGCAAAAGAAATTTCGAATGGAAATTTGAATACTTGAATATTTTCATGGTCAACTGATGGAACACATCAGTGTTGATACTGAAATTTTTCCAAATTTCTGAATTAGCATAGGAAATAAAATTGCCAATAATTTCAGGCAAAACGGTAAATGAGAGAAAAAAGTTGGAAACAAAGAGATTTTTTAGTTGATGCATTCAAAAGTGAAGTGATTTGAATTTGAACTTAAAACTGACAAAACAGATACAAAAAGTTACTAATTTGACTAGAAATCGTAATTCAGCGAAGAGTTGAAAGCTAACTGGAAGCTAGGCCAAAGTTAAAGCTGGAGTGAGTTAACCCTTTGCAGCACGGTGGTAAGACGTATATACCACCTAGAATACTAACATTTTTTTCAGTTTTCAAGTTCTTTTGACTCGACTTTTATGATTCTACATTGAAATGTACTGTATTTACATGTTCATGGTTCAAAATTTTACGTATACGGTATACGGAGGTTTTCGGAGTCGCTGATTCCGAATTTATTATTAGATTTTCGAAATTCAAAATTGCGGGTGGAATATAAAAAAAAAAAAATATTTGATTACATATTCGTGATCAGCGACCCCGAAAACCCCCAGGGCGACTATTTTCATTAAAAAAAAGTTATCTGAAAAATGTATGCTTCAAAAGGTTAAGAGAGAGAGAGAGAGAGAGAGGGATCGAAACTGGGATCTAGTGACAACTTAAGCTGAAGTTAAAAGATAAGCTCGAACTTAAGGTTTAGTGACTTGAAGGAGTTGGGCTCAAACTAACTAAAAGCTAGGCGCAAGTTAAAGATGAACTCTGTTAAGTTGAGTAAATTAATCTTCAACTTAAGATTAAGTGACAACTTAAGCTAAATTTAGAAATTGAACTCAAACTTCTAGTGAGAGATTTAGTGACAACCTGAGTTGAGGCCTAAAGTTGGGCTCAAGTTGAAGACCCCAGTTAAACTAGGTAGGTAGGTGGTGGTGGCAGCTCTCAAATGAGAGCTCACTTAGGCCAAGCTAGGCCCATTGTGGTACCACAGGATCTCTAACCCCTTTTTATGTTGTTATTATGTCTCAAACCAGCCCGAACAGGTGATGAAGCATATTAGGCCCTTGGCGTCAACCTCCGATAAGTCCGCGAGGTTGGCTGTATGGTAAAACCCTAGATGTTTTTTCCGTTTCCTGCAAAGAGCGGGACAAGTGCAAAGTAGGTGGAGAATTGTTTCTTCCTCCTCTATGTCTCTGCAGCTTCTGCAGAAGTCGTTGGCCAGGTGGCCCAGCCCTAATCTAATAGCGTGGCTACCAAGGATACAGTGACCAGTGATGACTCCAACAACAACCCTGAGCGTGCCCCTATTGAGGTTTAGCAGACTTTTGGTGCGCTTCCAGTCCAGCTTTGGCCAGATCTGTTGCGCTGTCTTGCCTGTCTCTGAGGCCGCCCATGCATTGTTGGCGGCTTTTGTCATCGCTTCCTCTATCACCAGCTTGCAGGTACTCAATGGAATACCTAAGCCGGCGAGTTCTGAGGATAGCTCCTTGGTCGTTCCTTGTCTAGCCAGTTCGTCTGCCCTGCAGTTCCCCGGGATATCTCTGTGACCAGGCACCCATATGAGGTGGATTTTAAGCTGCTCAGCCATCTCATCAAGAGATTTGCGGCAGCTGATCACTGTTTTAGAGGTCAAAACATGAGACCCTAGGGCCCTGATAGCCGCTTGGCTGTCAGAGAGAATGCAAATATCTCGCCTAGAGACAGTGCCCTCCTTGATCCAATTCAGGGCAGCTTCAATGGCTGAAACCTCTGCTTGGAACACGCTACAGTGGTCCGGCAGTCTAAAGGAGTAATTTATACTTAGTGAGTCTGAAAAGACGCCTCCACCAACAGCCCCGTTTAACTTGGAGCCGTCGGTGTAGATCTGGTGTGAGTTCCCTATTAAGGATGCTGAGCTTTCCTCCCAGTTTTTCCTATCTGGAATGGTGCTAGTGAACTTTTTGTTAAATTGGAATTGGGGGGGTGAAGAATCCAGTTCCTCGAACTCCTTTAAGAGAGTAAGTATCCTGGCATGACCCCTGTTAGTCTCCGACCATTGGCCGGTAGCCCGTAGTCTATGACTTGTTATAGCCGCTAATTTCCTACAGTGTAGATCTAGCGGAATAAGGTGAAGCAGGGCTTCTAAAGCTGAAGTTGATGTTGTCCTAAGAGCGCCCGTGATGATGACGCAGGCTGCCCTTTGAACTTTGCGGAGGTGTTGGAGGAGCAATGTTTTTCCCAAAGCGTTCCACCATACCAGACACCCATAGGTTAAGATGGGTCGTACGATAGCTGTGTAAACCCAGTGCGTCATGTTTGGTTTTAAGCCCCAGGTTTTTCCCAGTGCTTTTTTGCAGGTGTATAAGGCAACCGTTGCCTTTTTGACCCTATTGAGGATGTTCGGTTTCCAGCTTAATCTCTTGTCAAAAATGATTCCAAGAAATTGTGCTTCATTCTTGAAAGGGATTTCTGTGTTGTTTAATGATAGAGGAGGTACAGGTGGGGGTTTGTACTTCCTCGTGAAGAGGACAACCTCTGTCTTCCCAGGGTTGATGCCTAATCCTCGACTGGTAACCCAGCCGTTTACCTTGTTAAGCATTACTTGCATTAGATCTCTGATCGAGTTGAGAAACTTCCCCGAGACGGTGAGAACTATATCGTCTGCATACGCCGTCACTTTGCCGCAACCCCCTCCCAGGGACTGGAGTAGTTCGTTAACTACCAAGTTCCAAAGGAGGGGGGAGAGGACTCCGCCCTGGGGAGTGCCCCTGCTCACCCCTCTCGAGGTAGAAGAGTCACCCAGTTCAGCGCAGATAACTCTGCTCTGCAGAAGATTATCCACCCAGTTCACCAGGTTACATTCCACCCCAAGCCTGGCGAGCGCGCCCGTGATGGCTGTAAGCTCGACGTTATTGAAAGCTCCCTCTATATCCAGGAAGGTTGCTAAGGTGTATTCTTTGTGTTCGAGTGATTTCTCGATCGTGTGGGTCAGGGAATGTAAAGCTGTGTCTACAGATTTACCCTTAATGTAGGCATGCTGACTCTTCGAAATGAGGTCCTGCCTAATCGTTTGTCGTAAATGTAGATCCAGCAATCTCTCTAGTGTTTTTAACAAAAAAGAAGAAAGGCTTATGGGTCTGTAATCCTTAGGGCTAGTATGAGAACTTTTGCCCGCTTTGGGGATGAAAACCACCCGTACTTTGCGCCAGTGTTCTGGTATGTAGTTTAAACCAATACTAGCTGAGAATATTGAATTGAGGAGTGTTAAAATTAACGGTCCGGCATGTTGGAGTTGTGCTGGGAATATGCCATCTGGTCCTGGTGATTTAAACGGGTGGAAACCAGAGATTGCCCATTTAATTTTGTCGATTGATACGATACTGTTTATAGAGGCGACACAGTTAGTGCTGGCTTGAGTTCCTAACAGCCTGTCGTGTTGGCTGATCGGAAAGTGGGTATTTGTAAGAAGTTCAAGTGCTTCACTTTCTGATGATGTCCAGGACCCATCGGGGTTTTGTAAAGCACTTGGAATAAAGGAGGAAGAGGCAAGTAGTTTCCTGAGTCTTGCCGTCTCGGAGACACTTTCAATATTGCCGCAGAAGTCGCTCCAGGAGCTTCTCTTAGCCTCTCTAAGGCTTTTCTTGTAGGTCTTGAGGGATTCTTTATAAAGGTCCCAATCTTCTTCAGTTTTGGTCCTCCTTGCTCTGTTAAAGAGAGTCCTAGAGTGTTTCCTAAGCTCACTAAGATCATGGTTCCACCAGGGGGGTTTATATTTCCCTCTGGGCATGTACTTAGGGCATGCGAGGTCTTGGGCCTTAGAAAATGCTAGAGTAAGTTGATTAACAGCCGATTCTAGAATCGTTTGGGTGTTTATTTCAGAGATTTGAATCGCTTTGATGTGCCTATCCACTGTGCGGGTAAACAGCTCCCAGTTTGTTTTCCTGGGGTTGTTTACTGCTTTAACCCTCTGGGGGTCGCTGTCAAGAGTGAACTCTATATACCTATGGTCGGAAAAAGAGTGTTCGTTGGAGACCCTCCAGTTCCTAACCCTATCGGCTATATTCACAGAGGCAAGGGTGAGGTCTAGAACCTCCTCCCTATTTCTGGTTACAAAGGTGGGAGTGCATCCTATATTGCACACAAGAAGGTTTGTGGTAGAAATGTAATCGAAAAGTGACTCACCTCTATCGTTGATGTCTGTGCTCCCCCAGATACAGTGGTGAGCATTCGCGTCGCATCCAATCACGAGCCCGGTGTTGGACTTGGCGGCTTCGGTAACCAGATTCCTGACTGGATCCGGTGGTGGAGGCTCTGGATGGTCATGAGCCATATAGCAGGACGCAGTCCAGTGGCATCTCCCCTTAAGCGTTAGGGAGATGGAGACCAGATCGTCGTTACTGAAATTAGGGAGCAGATACGCATTTAGTGATTTCTTCACAAGGATACAGGATCTGGGTCTACCTGTGCTATTAGCATGGACCAGCCTGTAGTTTGTCGCTCCCAATCCACAAACCTTGTTGGCTACGAGCCATGGTTCTTGGATGAGAGCGATGTCGTCTCCGCCTTTAGAAAGGCGGAGGAGTAGTGCAGCCGAAGCCGCTTTAGAGTGGTTGAGATTTATCTGAACTACTCGGACCATTGTCTATTTCGCTCATGTCCACCTCCACCACAGTAGCGTCGAGGTCATCGTCGGTTTCGGCGAGAAGCTCGGACTCCCTCCAGAAGTTCCCAAAAGCCGTGGCCATCTCCGATCCCGAGGAGATTGATTCCGCCCGGGATAGGCGACGTAACGGCTTCGAGGAAGACGGTTGGTCGTCTTTCGCCTCGTTTGTCAGGGTAGTCGTCTCGGCTGGCAGCCCCTGCGGGCCACCTTCGCCGGGGTCCGTCGTGGCTGGCAGCCCTCGTTGGCCACCTTCGCCGGAGTCTGTTGAGGCTAGCAGCCCCTGGGGGCCACTTTCGCCAGTTTCGGTCTGCTCGTCCTTTCTGTACACCCTCAGCTTAATATGCCCAAAGCCGAAGGCCACGACACCATTGGACTTTGATAGGTGCTCAAGGGACTCCTTGTTCACAATTATAGTGGCACAACGAGAACCCTTGAGCTCCTCCAATTTGGCAATTTTTCAATTGTCCGTGGGTAACTTCGGATTGGACAGCTGGAGTGTCTCGAGGACTCTTGCCGGATCCGTGGGTTTTAATAGGATCCAGGCTCTGGTCCTTGGTCTGCTGGGGATCGATTCCCTGGGTACTACCTCGAGTTTAGCACCCGGCCAGATCTCTCCCGTCCTGGACATAGCTACGCAGAAGAGATCCAGGGCCCGTTTGTCCGCACACGCAACCAGCTTTACGTGGCCTTGATGCCAACCGCACATCTGATATTGTGGCACCGGGCCCGGATTCTCCCGCATGACGTCCAGAAAGATATCGGCGAGGAAATCTTCCACCAGTTTCCAATTTGCGGGAGTAATGCTTCCGTCAGGGTCGGAGCGGTCAACGACCGCCATAACGAGACTGTTTTTTAACATGTCACTGTAGGTGGTTGCTGTTCTGTGCGAGCTGCGCACCTTTTTGGCGATCGGGGCCTCTTCCTCTGTAGAACGCTGCCTTTTGGCGGCGGTCTCAGTGGTCGGTGCCGCGTCGAGCTCCGCTAGCCTAGCAGTAGCCCAGGTATAGGACTCTTTTTCTTTTTGAGTCCTGCGGTTCTCTGGGATACATTGTATCCGTTCGAGTACTCGCTTGGCACTCTGGCGCTCTCTGTAGCGGACTTTGGAGTCCTTAATTTGTCGAGTGCTTGCTGTTACCCCAGTTCCGACATGTTTGTTGCTGTTGCTGGATGGAGGTCCGGCTTTGGCAACCACAACGTTGCTGGGGTCAGCTGCAGCACTAATGTTTGTTGTCTTAGTTGCGGAGGCAGAGCCTTGGCATGAGATCTTCTGATCAACCAAGGATGCTCCTTTTTTGGCGGTGGGCGCTGGCTTGTCTGCTTCACCCATCCCCGGCTTTTTAAGAGGGCCGGCCTCTGGTTCCGTCAATGTTCGTATGTTTGTTTTTGTTTTTGTGTTTTTTGTTGTTTTGTCCATAATTATGTCCCACGAGTGGCGGAGAAGGGGTGGTCCACCTGTGCAGAGATCCGCAGTGCACAGGTAAGGCTAATAATCCGGAGGGCGCCAGGTATCCGGATACTCCGTTCGAGACTGGGCTATTTGAAAGGGCCCCCAGCCAGGCTGACCATCGGCACGGGTCGTATGACACCTTGGTCCAGCCCTTACCCCGATCCTATGGAAGGAGCGTCAACCTAACCTACCGACCGAACTATTGAAGAGTGGGGTCAGTGGAGCGAAGCTCACTCCCTTAGCTGGCTATCACCAAGGTGAACTGTTTAGCCATTACCAGCCGGCACCCACGTGGAGGGTTTGGAGGAGGATTTTTGCCAGCAGTTAAACTAAAAATGTATGCATTTCCATTGCGACACAAGTTTGCATAGTAAAGAATTGATTAAAAGACATGAACTTGAATTTATTTAAGAAAACGACTTATTTTGGTAAAATAATTTTTCTTTGATGCCAACATACGAGTACATGACATATTGTTTCGCATTACAATACAAATTGACAAACAATTCCCTTCAACAATGCAACATAACTCGCAAATTTCTATCAGATTGCATTAAAAAGCTACTTTAAGCGGCTTCAATATCAGCTTAGCTTAAAAATAGCGCCCAACAACAATACATACGTGCACTGCCAACACCTTTCTTTGCTTAACCTGCCGATTTGTATATACAACACCAATGTATGTACGTTTATGTGTGCATCACAATGTAAACAAACCTTACATCATGCAAACTTATAAAACAAACAATGAAAATGACTTAATGCCGCCGACAAATGGCAACAACAACAACACTACTAATACGCCAGCATTACTGGCAGTTTTACGTTTCATCTTTTTCATATGCTGTCTTCATTATTTTCATACATTTCCTTTTTCCGACTTTTTTTTCGCTTAAAGTCTTAAGCTTTCTTAAAAATTCATTAACATTTTCCGTTTATGTTTTCTTTTGTGGTTTCTTTATCAGCACACAGAAAGAGTGCGTTTGGGTATATGAGATAAAAACTCAGTTGATTCTATATGCATTATATATATGAATATATGTACTTAAAAGCAACAACAACAAGAAAATGGTAGCACAAATAACACTGTGCTACAGCTACTGAAAGAATTGGAGTAAGAAACAATCCAATCCTGGTATCCAATTTTTTCCTTAATTGGATACTAGGTCAAAGAGGAGAAGAGAGAAGAGAAGAAAGAGTGAGAGGGCCAGAACTGGAACGATTGGAAACATTAATCGATGTGTTAATACTGTGAACTTGACTTGAGATCTATGGAAAGTCTTTTAGGAGCCAATTTAATTTAACTGATGAACCCTGAACATTCTTAAATATTCAATAAGTAGTTATCCTAAGTAATGTTTATAATACCTGAAGTAAAATTAAAAAAAAAATTAATCATAAAGACTTTTACAGCTGAATCGAGAAGAGCCAAATAGGTCATTGGAGAAGAGTGAATGAATGAAGAGTAGAAATAAGTGAGAAGAAGGGAGTAGTGTCCGAGTAAATGGTCGCACACTGAATCTAAACCCATATTAATACTCAACTAGAGTTGAGTTCTTACCTCAAGCCACAAGTTGAATTCATTTTGTTGCACAGTGTAATATAAACGCAACAAGTAGTACCAAATTGCCAAAGTTCAGGGCTATTGTGAAGTTAAAGCCTCCCTCATTTGTTGCTAAGGATTTTGCGTTTTCTGGTGCTTTGCTTTAAGGGCTTCATTTGTGTGTATTTTATTGTTTCACTTTTTTTTTGCTTTTTACCTTTAAGTATTTTTTGTTGTTGTCTTTGTATTTTGCTGCCGATGCGCATAAAGCGCGCTCTGAAGCCTCTTTTGCGTAATCCCTTTATTAATGTTGATAATTGTTGATTTTGTTTCATTTATTAACTGATATTTGTTTTCGAAATAAACGTGTTAACACGCTTTAAATGCGTTTTATGCCATTGCGAAACACTTTTTTATGGTCTGAGTTATTTTTAACTCCCCACAAAACCTTAAAATGGTCCAATTTTTATGGCGCTTTATAGCATTTTATGGCGACTTTGTGTAGCTTATTTTTCGAGCCACGTCACGCCACTTTTAAATGGAAACTCAAAAAAACAAAAGCAACAACAAATCAAGCACAATGCTCGCATTTAATTTAAATAGCACTCATACGCCACGTGCGCTGTGCGTTTTTCAAACAAATCCATTATGTGAGCCAACCATATGTCAAAGCTTTTTGGTGAATTTTTTTTTAGATAAAGAATTGTTGCAAAACACTAAAAATCTCACAATCCCATAAACTGAACGACTGAACTGTGTTAATGTCAGCAATTAAATGATCACTGCGGCAACACACAATGCAATATTTATTAGTCATATACCGAAATAGCCAAATCAATTAATCACAATTACAGTTCAGCTGCGGACAAGCGGCAAGTAATGGTTTCAGGGTGATGGTGGTTTCATTGTGTTTCTTGACAAAATGAAAACATAACAACATACGGAACTGTCACTTGAGTTCATACGAGTAGTTCATGCTTAGTGAAGTAATTTAGTTAAGTAATAAAGCGCAGTCGGCAAAAAACCATCGATTACTGCGTAAGTGAACAATGACAAGTCGCAGAATGCTGGTTGTGTGCGGCGCTTCAGACATGTGGCGAGGGGGCGGGGGCACTAAAAATTCACACATTGCTAATGTAAACAATTAAATGTGCAAATAGAATTATCGAGCTGCGCGACACAATTAATAAAAAATTACAATGAACGTTGTAGTGCTGTGTTAAGTGGAGCAGTGAAGGCGGCGACTTCATACCTGTGCGAGTCTGTTCAATATTTTGTTGGTAAACAATGCTCTGTTATTTATAATGAAAAACAGTTCAAGTTTAATTTGTAAATTCCAGTTTATAGAAAACTGGTACAAACATGTACAGGAATTTGCAAAAATATATTTACAAAAATATTTATTTCCGAATGCATTAAATTCATCAATGCAATGAGAATTAATGTGCAAGTTGACTTGGTTTTGGTTTCTGAGTTTTGTGAAAGAATGTTTATTTTATTTATATTTTTTTTTATTTTACTAGTGAGAGGGCAAGACGTGGCTTGTGCAACCTGAAACATTCAATATGGAATAGGAAAATGTAGGCGGAGCGAATAAATTGTAGTAGATAGTTTGTAATTTATTTGGTGGTTAAATTACAAATAATACATAAATTTGCAAAGAGGAATAATTTGGCGAAACGAACGACCAAGGCTGGGGAGCAGAAATAAACGGACCATAAATTCAGAAAAAGAAGGAAAGAATTGGATCGACAGATCACTAAACACAGCACTCATTTAGCCGGAATAGAACCACAAAATTAAAGTCGTAAATCTACATTTAGACGCATTGTTCCACTGATAAAATTTTCTGAGCATTACATAATGGGCGTGACACATTTTTAACAACCCAAATTTTATGTATACTAACTTTATGTAATTTGGAATGATTTTACTATTGGCTCATGTTCTTCAAAAGGGGGACGGGGGTAGGCACATTGTACAAGAGTGTATTCAGTGGCGCACACAAGGGGGATTTTGGGAGTTCCAACCCTCGAACACTAAAATTACTCGAACAAAATATGGTTTCGAATGGTATTCGGTTAAAAAAATTATTAATTTTTTTATATCCTAAATTAATAAAGATAGAAGGACGAATTTCAAGGATGTGGTAGTGTTCATATAAGTCCATAAGATATATTTTTTTCAAAAAAACTTTTGGAAATTTGCAAGAATATTCAATGATAAAGTTTAAAAGGACATTTTCAAAACCTCTTCGTTCTTTTGCAACAAAACTTTAAATTTTCTGAGATTCTAAGGATTTTTCTCTTTCACTTGATACCTATATTGTTATTCTACAATGCGCTCAATTTTTAAAATGAACATGTCCTTGAAATTTCAAAGTCCTTTAAAAAAAAATCCTGACGTCAGAGGGAAAAACTAAAAACGCAATTTTACTACTACGCAGTGTTATTATCTGAATATATTAAAAAATCGAAGCGTCAAATATTTGACTCCATCATAAACGGATAATTGCTTTTCAATTAAAGAAACGAATTTCAATACATTCATAAATCGGGATTATTGTATGACCGAGAGAGTTAATTGTACATAATTGTTATGTTATCTTGCAGCGGCGCACGCAAGAAGGGCTTCAGAGGTTTCAAACCCCACTCATATCTGTTCGTTACAAACATGGTAGGTGAAAAATATGGTTCAAAAACATGGCTCAAAAATGGTGCACGAAACGCTCCCTCCAAAATATAATCCTGTGTACGCCACTGGATGAAGAAAGATCCAAATGTTTCTTGACTTAGTTTTTCTTATCTTCTTATTTTAATCACTTTACCATTTCGATTTTTTCACAAAGTTGAGCAGATCCTAAAGTTCAGCTACTGTCTCGTTGCTCAGACTAAAAAAGAAGAAGACTACGAACTGGCATCTGATTTCAGGAGGATTCAGAGTCCTTGTATGTCTCTATTCAATTTTTACAACTACATATCCGTCAGCGATCCAAAGATTCACAGAGTCTTTTCCACTATTAGCTTCTTCAATACGGCTTCTTGATAAAGTTTAGCAGATCCTATTGATTAGCTACTGTTTGGATGCTCAGACTAGATTAGGATCAGAGGACCAGATCCCAAAGACTCCTAACCTCGAGAACGGCGCTCTTATGGAACCTGACAATGACAAAGGCATCTTGTTTCAGATAGATTCAATATCCTTATATGTTTTCCCAAAGACCCCATAGACTTCCAACCTAGACCACGACGGTCCTATGAAATTGAGCAGTGACATAGCCATCTTGTTTCAGGAGAATTCAATATCCTTCCATGTTCTCCATACAATTTCCATATATCAGTCAGAGATTCGAAGATACACGGAGTTGTCTATTCCTCTTTAATAAGGATTTTTGATGAAGTTTAACAGATCCTATAGAAACATGACCCCAAAAACTCCACACCTCGGCAGATAGGCAGAGTTGTCTATTTTACTTTTAGCCAGTTTAACACAATGTTTCCTATCTGAGGTCAAATGTAGAACTGACCCCTTTTAATTTTTCGTTTGAAATATTACTTCCAAACATACTTACCCCCTCTATCTTCAACCCTTAAGAAGGCAGTCACCAAATAAATGATTTTTTTTAAATTAGCTCCTAATCGCTTCCCTGTCACCTCCACAGAGATAGAATTTAAGACTGATCTCTATTAATTTCCAAGTTTCCCTCAACTTCACTGTGACCAGAATTTCAACATAGAATGACACTTTTTATATAAAATATATTTAAAAATAGAAAAAGTTATTATTTTACCATCAAAACCGTATAAAACCTATATTTATGGTGCCACTTATGCATTGTTTTTATCAAAATAGTTAGATATCACACGGCTAAAAGATATCAAAAGATAACTGAAGAGTATATATAGTAAGTCTGTTTGTGTAGCATGAAGCACTAAAAGTGAGATAAATATTGTTGATTTTTTTTTTGTTTTTTGCTTACCAATTTATCATCACAACAGTAATGTGTTGGTTTTTTTTGTTTTATAGGCCAGAGCGCACTTGAATATTTCACTTCTATATTTAGAAATAGTTTATTGAACCATACTGCAGCACCAGACAATTCCATGCTCATAAATTTATGCACAATTAATTTTCTAAAAATACTAGCAGATATTTCTAGCAATATTTAATATTGTTAAAAGGCAGAACGACTTCATAAAACGCGCATAAAACTTTAGTTATTACCAGATTATTTTTTATATTATATTTAATATTTTTTGGTTCATTTATATTTTAACCATTTGACATACTAAGACAATGCAATTCAATTGAGCGCCAGCAATTATTATTCTAACGTCTCACAAACTTTTCAATAATGAGAAAACACTTTGCGTTAGTACTAACCACTTTGTCTGTGCAACAGTTTTGCTTGGGATTCCAGCTTCTTCGTAACTTTTAGAAAATGTCCTTTCTAAGAAAACACTTTTCGTTAGCACTAACCACTTTGTCTGTGTAATAGTTTTGCCTAGCATTCCAACATTTAGAAAATGCCCTAACTAAAAAAACACTTTTCGTTAGCACTAACCACTTTTGATATGGAATATTTTTAGTATGCAATATTTTTAGTATGCAATATTCCGAATACTTTTCGCCAGGTCTGAATAAGTTCACTGAATTACTTCACATTTCTACCTCTCTCATCCATGTAATGGTTCCTATTCCTTTAGCGCCAGCAAAAGAATCAAACATGACTCACTTGAGTACAGTTGGCCCCTTTCTTGGCTATTACGACTGGCGTTTCTTGCACTTATCACGGCAGCAAAAACGCGCACAATTTCGCCATTCGCCGCCATAAAAAGTTGGAAGCCATTGTTTGTCTTATCATTCGACACAATTGCCGCGCTGAGGTTATGTATTTTAGTTGGCTTTTCGGTATATTTTCGTGCGCTATTTACTCGTCCCCGTACTGTGTCCGTATCTGCTGTGGTCGTGGCAAGAGGGGAATGGCGACTCTGTATGACCCATAAAGAATCATGCAAATACAATAAATACCCAGCAGATAAACGACAAACGGTGCAAACGGAGCGAGAAGCGAGAAGTTGTACCCATCGTTTTTTGTGGCATTTTTATTTAACCTACAACCGACGTATCGAGATGGAAAAATACTAATAATATGTAAAATGCAAGTTTTCTGTGCAAATGAATCGGTTTGAAAAAACAATTGTTAGATTAGTGTTAAATTATTTATATGCGGCTAGAAAACATTTGTAGTTTTTCTAAGGAGTTTCTATGGCATGGAAAGATATTTCAGACTTGACTTTTAAAAGTCTGAAATGACGTTTAGAAATTAAGACGTTCAATAGAGGCAGATTGAAGCCACTCCACAAAACACTGACTGAATATTTTTAATGCAGTTTCAATATTAAATTTCTACAAAGGCAACATTCGATAGGTCTGAAGATCTGAGGAAGCACCTTTCCCTAAAAAATCTCTAGAACGTCCTGATAAAAGTTCTATGCAAAAGATTGAAGAAGAATAAAGATTCATGGGTCTTTTCTACATGAAAGGACCCATGAAAACGACATGGATTCTAATCACCACTTAATCGGTTAGAAATCAACATTCGATAGGCTCAAAGATCTTAGGATGTACTTTTCTCTCGAACACCCCAAGGGCCTTCTGACGAACGTTGTAGACGGAAGCTTAAGGAAGAATGGAAATTGACTGAATCTTTTCAATACGCCTTCGATCAGATATTTACATTGTACCAAATGCTTAAAAAGACCCATGAGAACCAGTTAGATTCCCTTCATCTCATAATTGACTAGAAGGCAGAATTCGATATGTCCGAAGATCTTAGGAAGTACCTTTCCCTGAAACACCTCTAGAACGTCCTGATAAGAGTTCTACGCAAATATTCGCAAATAATCTTTTATAATAATCGTTTCATGTAGAGAAAACCCATGAAAACGAGATGGTTTCTAGTCGCCTCTTAATCGGTTAGAAAGCAACATACGATAAGCCCAAAGATCTTAGGAAGTACCTTTCAGTCGAACACCTCTGGGACGTGCTGGAGTTCTACGCAAAATATTGATGAAAAATGAAGATTGTTGGATCTTTTCAATTCGGCTTCGATCAGATATTCACATTCCACCAAATTCTTATCTGATTCTCATCATTTCTAAATCGACTAAAAGACAACATTCGATTGGCTCAAAGATCTTAGGAAGTAACTTTCTCTCGAACACCTCTAGAACATCCTGAAGTTCTACTCAAAAAATTGAAGAAAAATGAAGATTGAGTGGATCTTTTTAATGCAGTTTCGATGAGATATCCCTATTTCACCAAATCCAAAGACCCATGAGAACTATAAGAATCTTTTCAATGCAGTTTCGATCAGATACTTCAGATACATTCCTCTAAATCCTGGAAATGACCCATGAGAACCAGATGGATTCTCATAATTTCGATGGGCCCAAAGATCTAAGGAAGTACCTTTCTCTCGAACACCTCTGGAATGTCTTGGAGCTCTACGCAACATATTGAAGAAAATTTAAGATTGATTGGATCGATTGGTCCTAGAAAAGACCCATGAGAATAAGATGGATTCCCAATTCAATAGGCCCAAAGATTTGAAGAAGCACCTACCTTCCTCTACAACACCCCAAGGACGTTCTGACAAACGTTCTAGATGGAAGACTGTAATGAGGTATTCCCATACCACAAAACCCTAGAAGAGATCATAGATTCTCTTCATCTCATAATTGACTAGAAGGCAGCATTCTATGGCTCAATGAGAGATGACCTATACCCGAAGGTAGCCCAATGAAGCTCGTGTAATTTGCAGAGTAAGCCGCGGCTGTGTGATACATTCGAGATTTCAAACGAAGCGAGTCCTTGTCCTATTCAACTTTACCATATAAGAGTTCTGCAGAAGTTCCTTCTTCACCAAAAGTCTCCAGCTTTTTGTGTACTATGATTAAAAGAAGGATTGACATTGCGATATATGAAATTTTTTAATATTAAGCCAATCAATCTGACTGCTGGATGGATATTTGCAAATAAAAATGAATGAAACTGTGTTTAAATAATTTGCTATATGTACTTTTTTTATAAAGAACAATTTTAACACTAGAATGCCCAAGGTAGTCATTTTGACTACATTGAGGTCTTTTATTGTAAATAACTTTTGTTCCATCGCTTTCTAAAAAAATATCTAACGTAACTTTTATTAATTTGTAAAGCTAAATGAAATAAATTAATTAAAAAAATTCTAAAAAAATTGTTTACCTCAATTTTGCAAAATTTACCTTAAATGCCCAAAAGTAGTCATTTTGACTACCTATATAAAATTTTCAGCAAATCTTACTAATAAATAGACATATGCATCTTCAATTGCGAAATATAAAAATTTCAAATAATTGCAAACATTTAAAAAAATAATATCATAGTAGGCTGTGACAATTCCCAAGTTTTTCAATTCAAAATTCACTCATAAAATTCATTCAAAAATTCCAAATATCATTCCATTTTATCCCATTTATGTGTAAAGTACGCTATTTTATTTAAATGAATTTACTTTGTAAACCATACAAAAATAAAAACTAAATGCTTATTTTAGTTTCATCTCGTGTACATTCATTCATATTTGCTACTTAAAAACCAATAAAATTAAAAAAAATCAGTAAACAATAATGTAGTCAAAATGACTACATATCGCATACGCACTACAAAAGTGACACAACTAAAAATCTGTAATTTTCGGGTTTATGTGTTAATACTGTGCACAATGCATCAATCTACCAATAAGCAAAAGCTCAGTATATTTTGTTGTTGTTAACTGTTGCAAAAATACAGTTAGGTCTCTCTTTATGTCAGAATGATGATGATGCTATTTGATAGCTGAAGCTCAATGCAAAAGTGTCTCACTCAAATTGTGACACTTTTGACGAAATAAATTTTTGTTGAAGTTAACTTTAAGCGAAGTTCTGACAATTTTAGTATATATTTTCAAATAAAAAAATTAATTTCGAATTCTCAAAACTTTTCTTTCGACTTTTTAACTGTAATTTATAATTATAAAACTCAGCAAAAGTGACATAACTTAAAATAATTCCGTAATTATTGAATTAAAATATCATGAAAACAGTCACAACTCAAAATTTTGTATTTTCTAGTGTAAAATAAAAAAAAATTTTTGTAACTTATCCTAAAGCAATATCTGTAAGGATTTTCTACTGAACGGTCTATACGTTAATTTTAAAAAATGTTTATTTACCTCAAAAACAGTTTTTTGCTTTTCCTGAAAAATCAAAAATTTTGAGTTGTGTCACTTTTGTAGTGCGTGTGCGATTTATGGGCATTTTAGGTATGTCAGATTTTCGGGCATTCTAGTGTTAAAGCCTGAAATTTGATGACTGTAATTTTATTGTTTTACTCTAACATATTTTTTTCAGAATTTTTAGATTATTGTTATTATTTTTATTATTATTGTTTTTTTAGAATTTTATTTCTCGCTGTGCATTTTACTCTCACTGCTCTCTACTTTCAGTATTTCTTGCTATAGTCATAATCAATGCCCAATTTGTTTTTCAATATTTTTAAAACTGATATAAATACACAGCAATCTCTTTCATTGATCATTGCACCTCGTTTAACTTGTTTTCGAATTTACACTTGAACTGTTTACAAATATTTCCAATTGAGATAAACATTAACCACAGTTGGAATTAATGTAGGTTTTTTTGCTATTCCATCCCAAGACGGCAGCTACAAAAACGAGTATTTCAAGAAAGCAAAGCTAAATTGCTAAGCATCATAAACCATCGTCACGTGACCAATAATGGCCCTCAAAAATACGGTTCAATGAATTTCTGGCCAATGACTGTCGCATAATTCATCAGACAATTGTCATAAAAAATTGAATTTTGATAATATTTGAATTATTTGTTTAGTGCTAAGCACGCACTGCAGTAAGACAGACAAATGTTAGTAATGCTTCTCCGCTCATTTCAATGTCAGCGACGGCCAATAAATTGTGCTGCCCGTGGCAGAAATTAGCGCAACTTCAAAACATGCGCAGACACACAAACAGGCACACAAGAAATAAGCCAAACGTCGGTAATTAAATATCGCTGGCAGTGCTGGCATTTCGTGCAAATTATCTGACACGCCGTTGCTGCAACACCCAGTAGCCCCCATATGGTTGACATTTTTATACGTAAACGATTTAATTGAGTAGCGCCACAGCGAGACGACGGCACCACCAGCCCATCACACAAATCCAAAAACAATGAGACAAAAAAACAAACAAAAAAAAGCTAAGCACAGCACAACACAACACAGCAAATGTCAATGGTGACGCAAAGCACGTAAAGTACAATAAAAACGAAATGCGCCACAACAATCACAACAAAACCAAAGCGAGAAAATATAGCGCGATGTAAAAAGAAAACTTACACACACACACATACATACATGCATACATAATAAACACGTAGCTGAAGTTGTAACAGCTCAGCTGTTGTGTTCTGTGGTTACAGAAATAACTGCACCAAGTTGTAGTTGGAATGTTAAACTTTACTGCTAAAGTCAGAGTAAAATTAGACATTTCTGTGCATTTTTACATAAAAGCCAAGAAACACTTGAGTGCACATGCACCGGACTGATGGATGGAACACTAACTATATTTGAATGAATTATGCAATAAAAGACTAGAAAATAGTGGCAGACAGATTGAGACTATAACTGTCAAAATGTTGTGAAAAAGGCTATGATGAAGGTCTGTTCGCTTTGCTGTCAACAATTGCTTTCCATCGTGAAGGAATTTGGGCAAGTCCAAGAAATACTTTCTGTTTACGATTTCATTACGATATCTTAAACTGCTATGAATTTTTATTATCCGTTTCAGCCAGTTAAGCGGACAGACATGGCTTTGTCAACTCTTCTACTCATTTCGACCACTCATGGCAAAACTAAGAACTATTTCCCACATTAAAGAATTGGTCATTTTAATCACAAATGTCTTAAATTTACAATCTGTTGAAAATTTCATAAAGATATCTCAAATTTATAATGCAAGTTATTGTCTATTTCAGCCTGTTAATACACGGACAGACATGACTTGGTCGACTGTTCTGCTCATATCAATCACTTATGGCGGATTTTAGGACTTAAGTATTCCGACATAAAAAAAAATGTTTCATTTCATTCACAAAAAGTCTACAACTTCAAATCTATAAGAAATTTCATAGCAATAACTCAAATCTTTTATGAAGATTATTGTTGATAGACGCACAGACATTACTTTGTCAACTTTACTACTTGTGTCGACCGCTTATAATGAAACTCAACACTAATTACAATATAAAAAAAATGTCATTTTAATCACAAAGGCCTTAAATTTATAATCTGTGCAAAATTTCACAACCATATCTCAAATTTACTAAGAAAATTATTGTCCGTACCCCCCAATCGATAAACAAAAGAACTTTGTCAACTTATCTGCTCAAATCGACCACTTATGGCAAAACTTAGGACTTATTCCGACATCAAAAATGTTATTAATTCAATCACAAAGGGCTTTCAACCTACAATCTGTAAGAAATTTCATAGCAATATCTCCAATCTTTTATGAAGATTGTAGTTCGTACCAGCCAATTGATAGAAAGACAGACATGAGTACATCGATGGTCCATCGGATTTGAATAACTGACTTCAACTTAGGATTAGTTCAAATGTCCACAAAGACGTAAAATTGATCATCTATACAAAATTTCATAGCCATACTCCATATAACCTTTGCAAGTTACTGTCCATACCAGCCGATTGAAGGACGCAGAGACATTGGTTTATCAACTCGTGAGATTTTGTTAGTTTCTTCTACTGATGATAGACGCTATACTCCATCTGATTCAGTTTTACCGTTTTGGCGTCCAGATATATCGCCTTCAGCGAATTCAACTTCCAGTTGACTACATTTTCTTCAGCGCATGTTGATTTCAACTTCGAATCCTTTCATAAGCAAAGAGTAAACTACCATTTTAACTTTTTACTGTCTTAACAACACATTTATAGAACAAACACTAAGTTCAACCACGTTTTTTAGTATAACGTAAAACACTTAAAGTGCTGGTCAAAGCAAAAATAAACCATTTCATTGTCCTTCGTCGAGCGCCTCGCTACTTGTTCAACTTGGCTAAACTAAGAGGGGCACGCTTTTTGATTTAAGCGCACAACATCCACTTGACACCAAGTTTTATTGTTTGTGCATAAAACGTCTAAAAGGTTAACGTCGATGGCAGTCGTTGGCTTGCGGCCAAACAACACTAAAAACATCCATAAAAACAGGCAACAGTGGACAATGTAAAAATTTGCATTTAGTGCCAACCGACTGAAAAGGGTTCTAACTAGGTATTTATTTATGCTTGCAAAATTAGGTCAACAGTTTGTTTGGCATCAATAGTGGGTTAGAGGTCTTACAAGTGGTAAGAAAAATACAATTGTGGCTTATGAGTTTAGAGTCTCAGTTCTTAAGAGTTCCCTGAATAGTTTGAAAGACAGTAATATGTTTGATTTAAAAAATTTTTAAATCGTGTAAATTTTTTAAATAAATTTCTTTTGAATGTTTTATCAAAAAACTAACACATAACATTTTTAGTTTTAAGTAGAATTTAAGAGTATTTTCAATGAATTTATTGGTTAAAAAACTTGCTCCTAATATTTTTATTTTTAATTTTTATTGCAGTTATTCGTTTCCTACAACAATAAACCAAACACAGCTTTGCAAATAAATTCCATAAATCAGCAACCACAAGTGCGCATCCAAATTTCAATAGTTAACCAAATAAGTAAATATTATAAATATTCAAATGCAACGCTCAAATGCATTCCACACTCTCCGACTCAGTTGCGCTGTTCTTTTTTTGCATCTATTGTCTCTCTCTCTCTCTCTAATTACTCATGAAACAGCTGTTAATTGAATTTGCACAAATTGTGTTGCACTTGAGTCAAACAAACGATTTTCAAGAGCGTCAAATGATTCAGTGAAATGAAACCAGATTCCTAGGAGACTAATAATAAGAGTGGAATTTATAGAACTATGAAAATTCACAAATGTTACCGTGATAGCTAAAGACAGCTCACTTTAGTCAGAGCTTGCGAGATGACGAAGAATTTTTTATGATTAGAAAGAATTTTGACCCGTAAACTATACACATCGACTTTCAGATAAGAGAATTTAAGTGATAATTTAAGAATTTCTTAAAGAATTTGTATCCATAAACTAAACACATAGAATCTCATAGGAGGAGAATTTTAGGGCAACCGGCTGTTACTAACAGCTGTTACTAACAGCTCCAGGCAACTAACTTGGACCAGTGTTAATCTATAATGAATTCTGATCCGTAAACTACACACAATGCCTCCCAGAGAAGAAGAATTTAAGGATGAGAACTCATGGCAATTAACTTAGGCAAAAGCTAATCTATTTCAAGATCATAAGTACGCACATCGATTCTCAGACAATGAGAATTGAAAGGCGATAGCTCAAAGCAACCAACTTAGACCAGAACTAATCTGTTGCGAGTTCATGAAGAGTTTCGATCCATAAACTAAACCAGGGGTGCCCAAAATCTTCTTATGGAAGAGCAAACACCAATACATGTAAAGTTGGCCAAAAAAATGCAAACAAAAAATGGAATTCAGTATGTACACCGAAAAAAAAATTTTAATCTTCTGTAATGTTATTTAAAAAAAACCATTCTAATCTTCCTTCTTCTAATAAGTTATCCAAATTGATATCAATATCAGTTGTAGACAATTTTAATGAAGCCTCCAAATGTTCGTTGCTTATTCTATTTCTGTGCTTGCTTTTTATTAATTTTAAATTCGAAAAAGCACTTTCACAAATATATGTGCTACCAAACATGGAATACAAACTTAAAATTTCTTTGTAAAGTAAAGGATATTTATTTGGTGTTAAAGATTTCCAAAAGTCTTCGTTGAAACGAAACAAACACCGAATTTTTTCTAGTGCTTCTCAATCGACAGCCGCACACGTTTTGAAGCAAATTCATTCGCTAGACAACAACAAAACCTACGTTGAAGATAACTGTCGCCACCCAGTAAACATTTGGGCTTGTTATGAAATTACCAGCAACTTGATATCAAGCATGTTTCTCAACCCTTACCTTTGAAAGCAACACTTGCTTTTGGCTTGATATCAATTTGAAAGCAATAGCTTTTTCAATAAAAAGGGAAGTAATTTAGAAATTTGAAATTGCTATTGTTTTCAAATTCATGGCATGCTTTAATGTTTACTGGGCAATGCGTGCGGAGTGCTGTGTGTATACTACACCTTTTCAAGTTCGATTTCAGGAAGTGTAAAAACAATTTCAGAAAGCGTAAAAGCAATTCCAGAAACCGTAAAAGCAATTACAGAAAGCGTAAATTCAATTTCATATAAATATAAATATAAATTTAATTACAGAAAGCGTAAATTCAATTTCAGTTTCCTGAAATTGCTTTTACACTTTCTGAAATCGAACTTGAAAAGGTGTAGAATGCTCAGCCTATGCCGTGAGGAATTAGATTCATCACCCTATGCTGAAGAGGATTTGCAAAAACAAATGAGGAACGAGAGCATAGGGCATGGGCACCTCTGAACTAAACACATAGAATCTCAGGGAAGGAGAATTTTATGGTAGCAGACTGTTAGTAACAGCTGTAACTAACAGCTCCATCCAACTAACTTAGGAGTTACTTAAGAGAGTAACTTAAGAGTTGCAACTTAATGAAGTTCGCTTAAGACAAAATGCTGATACCAGAAACAATTTAACCCTTAAACTGCGAGCATTGATTTTGTTAAGTTTAAGCGCAACAACTCGAGACAGGTCAGAGCAACTTAGGCCAAAGCAAGTCTGTTGTAAATTATGAAGAATTGTTTGAAGAATTTTGATACGAAAATAGTTGTTCAGAGTGGTTGATCATCGAAAGTTCAGCCAAAAATTGGTCATTAACAGAGCCCATAAATTAGGCATACATGGTAAATTCCCACGAATGTATGTAATGTTCCAGTGTAACCCAAATAAATTTTCCAGTGAACTATCTGATCTATTTGTTTTTCTCTCTATCTATCTATTCATCTTATGACGAACTTATCTAATATTTTTTCCATAGTACAACAGTCGCCCCAAGCTTAATTTTTTTTTATTGAAATATAATCCAGAATCATTTGTATAACTTGCTTATTTATCAATTTATTTAAAATTTTGTTTACACTGTAGTTACAAAATAATATTAACCCTTTCGACCCCAAATTACATCTTGTATTTCGATATTAATTTTTGGTATTTAAATCATGAAAAACTTACCTAAAAAATATGCACACGACATTTGAAGTCGCCACGCCTCTTTGTTAGAGTTCTAGAGCTAGTTTACTTTTGAAAAATTTTAGCTTAAAATGGGTTAAATAAATATAGTATCAATATTTTTTAATTACGGAAAAATTACATAACATTTATGGAAAAATACAAAATTATCACCTTTTGATTTTATTTAACCATTATTAAAGAAACAGGGTTTTGATCAAACGCGCCCAATTCGTAGACTTCAATTAGAACACAAACTTTCCCTGATATCTCTGCAAATTATTGGAAATTACTTTGAGAATAGCAGTAACATTTTAATTAATAATTTTAATTAGTAATTTGCTTTGAATTCACTTCTAAAAAAAAAAAATTTGTTGGTGCCTACTTAAATTAAACCCATAAATCAATCGTAGCTTTTGCTATAAGATGACAAATAGGTGAAGTTGCTCTCAGGCAACTTTGAGGTCGAAAGGGTTAATAACACAAATCAAAGTTAGACACTATCATTCCATCAATTATTGACAATTTTTATAATTCAATAAGTCGTATTTATTACTTGTTAAGCAATCTAATTGCAATGTGTTTAAATATTTCCAATTGTTCAGTAATGGGCACTAAAAATGCCATAAGATCTGTAATTGCTACCTTTGAATGTTGTTTTCAGTTTATTTCGTTACAATGTTTCGCTAATTAACGATTCAGTTGTTAACACTGATAGCTAGTTTATGACACAGTCTTGAACGATAGAAGTGGAAAATGTGTCACTGGGTTCATAACAGTTGTCAGACAACTGTTGGTACTAACACTGCTTCGGATAGCATTTTATTGGTATTTGTGATTTATACTAAAAATATGAATGACATGACATGACATGAAAAGTATTTTAGCAGAGAGTTTTTTGCACATTTGTGAATACACTTGAACACTTTTAGTATCCATTGTGATGTCCGACACTTTTGAATATTTTTTCTTAGTGGGCTTTCTATAGAAATAAATATCATTATGAAGTCAAAATACCATAAAACTGGCAATCTCAGAAAGAGAGATTATTGACAAGTTTTCAGGTTCTTTGATTCAACTTACATATTTTGTATGGACACAACTTTGACAGCAGCTTCAGTGCAGTCCTTACAAACAGTGAGCTTACAGAACAATGCCTCGTCAAGAAAACAACAGAAGTAGATGCATATCTATCTATATTAGTCTAGATGTCACATAGTCTTCTATTTCACACACAAAAATAAGTTAGTAAACACATTGTAGTACATTACACTGACTTGTCAGTTGGAGTTGAAGCCCCTTTTACCTCAGTACTTTGCCATTCGATATTTCTTAATCATAGTTTTGCTTTCTTCAAACATTGTTTTACCAAAACCTTAATAAATGTTGTCGAGAAAGCGCTCTGTTCGATTCACTTGAAGACATGTGACTTTTCCTGTCCCTGAGGCTAAAACTAGAGCTTCGACGAATTCTTTCGAGTTAATGGAAGAAAATTAATGGAAGACATTAATCTATAATAACATAAGCTTTGAGCTATGATAGCCTACAAAAAATTGATAAAGCATGAAGTCAAGTGCTGTCATAGTTTAATGAATGGGACCCAAAGCTCAAAAGCCTACGAAATAGTTTGCGCTTAAGTAAACTTTAGTGGTTTTGTCAATGCCTGAAAGAATTTGCATTCTGTAAAGTTTTCTTTTAGAAAAACAATTAGATTTTCTGGTTCATAGTCAACTATTGTTTATTTATTGAGTCAACTATTGATTTATCTGTAATGAAAAAAAAACAAAAAAATTATACAGAAATGTTTTTCATTTTAAAACCAAACAGAGAACTACTAAAATAGATACAAATAAAGTAAAACAGCAAAGGTTTGCAATGAAAAATTAGTAAACTTAAAAAAAATTGCACCATCAACGTAGGAAAATCAACTCAAAAAGTCATAATAATATTGAATTTATGGATTTTTATTTTTAATTAACAATGTTTCCTTCACTGTCACACACAGTGAGTTTTACAGGGGATTCCATATTTGCCACTAACAATTTTTGTCACAAAGAAAATTTGTGGGGCTTAAACCCCAAAAATGTTTTGCGTGCGCTATTGTAATAGTTTACTGTTTAGAGCTTCTAGAGAAATGTAGGGTTAAATGCACCTCAACTATTACGCAACGCAATGCAATTATACTAACTAGTACCAGCCCACAAAAGTCAATAAGCCAACAATTATTTGTCACTCATACGTGCCGTTGTCCTACAACTTTGTAAATTAACTAACAAAATTTTCCAAAATAATTATTGCTCACAATATAATATTAACAACAATAGAATTTGCGTCAGCATCAGTCTGAATCAATCAGCTTACGCACACAGACAAGCAGGAAGCATTGCCCTTGCAACTAATAAATGTTTTTGTCTCTCAGCTGTTTGCCACTGAAATAGAAATTTCTATCAACTCGACTTCCAAAAAACAACATTTTACCTGACTGGCAAAAATCGGTACAGTACAGCAATAAACATAAAATACAAATAAGTAATAACTATAGATTTTATTCAAATTAAATTAAAACCTACTCGCTAATGACTCTGGTCAATAGACGCATTGCGCTCTGAATTTTTGCGCTCGCACTGCCATCAACAAAACAATAAATATTGAAATAACGAACAACAACAACTCAGTCAGCCAAAGTACTATAGCACAAAGTTGTGAAATAATAAAACGTTGCATATGGCAAACAAAAATCAAAAGAATTACAAGCGGATTTTCTGCTACGCTTACTAAAAGCGGTAGCGATCGCACCAACTTAAACGTTGCTTTATTGTTTACAAATTAACGCCGACAGTCAGCGACCGCATCGAGCAAACTTTCAGCGCTCAAACACGTCCATATCGATGCGCTGCTAAATCTTTTTTTTTATGATATTTTGCTTATCTAAAGTTTTATGGCTTTGCCGAGTGTGGCCAGCGAAAACAATCACAGTTACATATTCGTTTCGCATTTAATATAATAAATTTTTCGCGCCACTATAGAACCAAATCGCAGCCAAAGAGTAGAGAAATCGTTTTGATTTTTGTGAATGAATCGCTTGTGGTTCAATTGCATACGTTTCGGGGGGATTTTCATATTGCTGTCAAGGCCTTTAAGTCTGGGCGATAAGTCTCTAGCGGTTGATTCTTTTCATTTTTTTTATTGTTTATTCATAAAAAGAGAAAATAATCAGTGACATTAATGTCTGATGTTAAAAGCTTTATGGGCTTCTAAAAGGTGTCATTAATTAATTTTGTAGTTAAACTTATATTTTATATTAAATTTGTTCAACCTAACTCAATTCTATTTTATTTTTCTTAATTTTTTTATTTTCATTTAATAATTAATTTTAACACTCTGAAATTTAATTTTTAATTTATTGAATTTTTTTGCATAGTTTGCATAAAAAATATCCAATAAAAATATATTCAATTTATTCAACTTAACTCAATTCTATTTTATTTTCTTAATTTTTTTATTTTAATTTAATAATTTATTATAACTTTCTGAAATTAAATTTGTAATTTATTGCATCTTTTTGCATAATGTGCAGAAAAAATATCCAATAAAAATATATTCAATTTATTCAACTTAACTCAATTCTATTTTATTTTCTTAATTTTTTTATTTTAATTTAATAATTTATTTTAACTTTCGGAAATTAAATTTGTAATTTATTGATTTTTTTGCATAATGTGCAGAACAAAAATTCCGCGTTAGAGATGGCTTTAGTAATCCAATGTATATGATTAACCCGGTAGCGCATAGCGTGACCATATAGTTACACTAAACATGCGCTGAAAAATGTATTTTTTTAATTATGTATCATATACAGTGGCGCACACAGGGGGATGGTTTAAACCCTCCAACACAAAAATTTCTGTTTCGAAATATAGGTTCGAATGGCATTCGGCTCAAAAGTGGTACCCAAAACCCTCCAAAATGAAATCCTGTGCGCGTCACTGGTCAAATAAAATCGATCAAAACATGTTTTCGCAAAATGAGAGACCAAAAAACATTTCGGCACATTCAGGTTAAATTGATTTTCAATAAAGACAATTTCAATTCAAAAATGTACCAAAAATGGCGGATAATTTTTATATGACCCTCTTCTTGATGGACTTACGAAAATAGCTGATGCGCAGATTACTGATCTCCCTAGCTTCCTCGCCAAGATCAAATGGTTCCCAAAAGATTCAGCCTGAATTTACAGCGAACCCAACAGATAGTTAGGGGAGGATAAAGAATTCAAGAGTGAAGTAATTCACAGTGGACCAAATGGAGTCTCCGAGCTGAGGTCTCCATTGCGTTAATTTCGACGGTTCTTCATTTTTAAATATCCGTATTTTCTTTAGTATTTCTGTCAACTTTTGCTTTGGTGACTTTTATTTTTCTATCGTAAGAAATTGTGTATTTTTTTCTAATTTTGTGTTGTAAAAAATTAGCCAAATCCCGTGTGTACTTTTCGAGATATCAACGATCTCGAACGATGGGTATCGTACACTTGCAGTCTTCCTAGTGTTAACCTTACCTAACCTTTATATGAACTAATATAACTCGAGTTGTATTAGAGAGATTGCATTACGTTTAATGGCATTAAAAAGATAAGATTTCATACTAAGAAAACTTTTCAGAGAGTTTTGTAATTGCTTCACTCACTTTTGTTTGAATACGTGTCAGACATGGACCCCAGTAAATAGATAGAAATGTGCCATATTTTACAATTTCTCTGCGCTAAAGGCGAAAAAAGCCAGGCAGCTAGATATCAGAACAATGTTTATGATTCTAATCAGTGGCGTACACAAAATTGTATTTTTGGGGAATTCCATTAAGAAACTTTGTGCCAAAGACCATTTGAAACCTTTATTCGTCACCAATAATGCGTGGAAGAAACTAATATTTGGGTAGTTTTGAACCCCCTAAACCCCGCTTGCATGCGCCACTTGGCCTGATACTGTAAGAGCCAAATACATATAGTACAATTAGGGTTTCGTCAAATCTGTTCCGGTAATTTTGATGTCAATGGGATGTGCAGTGGCGCACACAGGGGGGGTTTTGGGGGTTCAAACCCCCCCGAAATATTTTTAAGTTAGTACAGAAATTTAATTTAAAACCGTCGCATATATGTTAAATCATCAATAACACGACTCGACACAAAAAATGCACCTAAATAAGTGTTTTCTGACTAACTTTGGGCCGCTGAACACGAAACTGAAAAAAAAAATTTTGTGAGAAGCGTTTCAAATCTCCGAAAAACCAGTTTTTACTTTGTTGTTTCAGTTATGAGCACATATCTCGTAAACGAACCATCTGACTAACACAAGATGTCCGTCGATCAGAAGATAATACCTTAGCTTTTCCAGAGATATACAGATTGTCCGAATCAGATGAAATTTGGAGAAAATACTGACGATGAAAGTTGTAAAAAAATTGAATTTTTCGACCATTTTCAAAAATCATAAATTTTTGAATGTTTTTTATAGATAAAATAAATTATTTCCTTTGGTTTTAAGACCTAAGATGGAAAAAATAGTATTTGCGCAAATATTAAGCCTACCATCAATGGAATCGAAAGAAAAATGACAAAGTTATGATGCACTGAGTGAAAACACCAACTTTACATATATTACACCGTGACCCTTCCAAATGTTTATATAGGCGTGAAACTAGAGGTCATTTATCTGGAATTTTATTTATTTAGTTCTTCATTTTCTGACCCAAAGTGATTTTTAAAGGACTTTAAAATTTTAAGGACATACACATTTCAAATATGTTTTCAAATATTTGCGGTTGTGCAAGATATAAGTATCAAATAAAAGAGAAAAATAGTCTCCTTTAAATAAATTTTCTATTTTGAGCTTTCAGGACCAAAATATGTCAGGTAGGGGAAACATACCAGGTATTTCAGTATGAAGTGAGCCTTTTTTTGCGAAAATAAAACATTAACTTTTAATGGGAAAGTAAAACACATTTTATTCAAAGTATTGGCAATTGCTAGCCACACATTTTGTCCATTTTTCAGACAATTTGTGGACAGCGCGCCAATAGAATTGTTTGTCTTTTGAAGCAAACCAATCAGACACCCAATTTTCGACTTCCTCGTAGGAATCGAAGTGATGCTCAGCCAATGCGTGCCCTATCGATGAAAACAAATGGTAGTCGGAAGGAGGCAATTCTGGTAAATACGGCGGGTGGTGTAGCAGCTCCCAGCTTTGATTGTATCCTGAACCGGTCTTGCTTTGTGTGCAGGTGCATTGCCATGGAGCAAAATTACATTGCCGTGTCTTCTGGCCCATTCTGGTCTGTTTTCGATCAATGCATGGTTCAAATTGATCATTTGTTGTCGGTAGCGATCAGTATTAACGGTTTCGCCAGGTCCGTTCGCTCTGGTCCCACCAAACAAACGGCATTGTCTTCTTGCCGAATCGATCTGGTTTTGCAGTCGATGTTGAAGGTTGTCCCGGATTACCCATGATTTTTTCCGTTTAGTATTCCTAAAATAGATCAATTTTTCATCGCCAGTAACAATTCGATGCAAAATTGATTTTCTTTCGTGTCTTTGAAGCAAAATTTCGCAAGTGTTTTTTCGGTTTTCCATCTGCCTTTCATTCAATTCATGTGGCACCCATTTTCCACACTTTTGGATCTTTCCCATAGCTCTTAAACGGACAGAAATTGTTCCATGTGCAACATTTAACATTTCTGCCATTTGCTTTTGACTCAAAGTGTCATCTTTATCTAATATCGTTTGCAATTCGGCGTCCTCAAACTTTTTTGGTGGTCTTCCACGTTCTTCATTTCTCACTTCAAAATCGTTATTTCTAAACCGTTGAAACCATCTTTTGCATGTTGCTCTTGATAGATCATGATCACCATATGCCTCGACAAGCATTCGATGTGACTCTGCAGCACTATCTGGTACAAAATTCGAAATTTTTAACACGATGAAAAAATATGATGTTGTTTGTTCAATGACTTGATGTATACTAAATATGCTTGACAGATGTCAAGCATCAAAACAAAAAAAAAAATTAAGTCTCGTTCACAACAAATATTCCCTATCGAGACATTTGTATCTTGAGGCTCACTTCATACTGATATATAGTACCTTCATACTGTACATGTTTTGGATCTCAGTCTATAGATTCATACATCTAAATTTTATTCCATTTCAAAGTTCTCAAAAAAGTTACACGAAACCCCCCCGAAACAAAATCCTGCGTGCGCCACTGGTGATGTGCATCACATTCTGAAAGGCCAATTGTCGAAAATGTTCATAAAATCAGGGAAATCATCGAGTCCAATCATCATGTAAGCACTGTTTCGATTGTCCAAGAGCTAAGCATTTCACAAGTTTCACAGTTTGGAACTACTTGAACAGGTATGAGTGCAAAAAGAATCTCGATGTTTGGTGTTCATAGGAGTTAACGCAAAAAACCTCATGAACCGAATTTTCATCCGCGAATCTCAACAAAATCTACCTATTTCTGGTGATGAAAAGTGAATAACTTATGACAACGTCAAACGAATAGGGAATTGCGATGAGCCAGCACAAATGATGGTCATGCCAGGATTGACGGTCAGAAAGGTTTTACTGTGTGTTTGTTGGGATTTGCGGAGAACCCTCTACTGTTTCTACCCCAAAGAAGTGCCAAGCTTTGTTCAATTAGCAAGAAGTTGGGTGGCATCAGGACAATGCAAGGCCGCACAGATCGACAGTGACTAGCCAGAAGCTCCGATAGTTGCTTGGGATGTTTCTTTGCATTCACCTTTTAGATCGGACCTGGAATCACCTGTTTCTGTCTATGGCGAATGATTTAGCTGGTGAAAAACTTGCCTAAAAATATGATTGGGAAAATTTACTATCCCATTTTTTTGCGAGGATTGACGGTCAGAAAGGTTTTACTGTGTGTTTGTTGGGATTTGCGGAGAACCCTCTACTGTTTCTACCCCAAAGAAGTGCCAAGCTTTGTTCAATTAGCAAGAAGTTGGGTGGCATCAGGACAATGCAAGGTCGCACAGATCGACAGTGACTAGCCAGAAGCTCCGATAGTTGCTTGGGATGTTTCTTTGCATTCACCTTTTAGATCGGACCTGGAATCACCTGTTTCTGTCTATGGCGAATGATTTAGCTGGTGAAAAACTTGCCTAAAAATATGATTGGGACAATTTACTATCCCATTTTTTTGTCAATACAAATGAGGGTCGCAACGCAGTGCGTCGGCACAAATGATGGTCAAGCCCGGATTGAGGGTCAGAAAGGTTGGCAGTGTGTTTAGTGGGATTAGCCAAACTCTTAATTTGGACCTGTATTGTTAACAATGCGTCTGTCTGAAGAAATTAGTCGTCCAGAAGCGGCCAGCTTTGACCAAAAGGAGAAAAATTGTGTTCCATGAGGACAACGCCAGGCTACTCATACATCGATAGTGACTAGCCAGAAGCTTCTGAAACCTGGTTAAGAGGTTCTTATGCATCCACCTTATAGTCCAAGTGATTACCAACTGTTTCTGTCTATGCGAAATTATTTAGGTAATTTTTGAAAAATTTGAAAGGAGACTATGGCAATTTCTCTGATAGGGTCGACGATTTCTATCAGAGAAGTATAATGAAAATACCTTCAAAATGGCAACAAGTTACTAAAGAAAACGATCGTATTTGACGTAAATTGGCTCATTTCAACTTTGCTAAATGAAGCCTCAATTTCATGCAAAATAAATAAATTTATTTTTACTCCATTTTATAAATTTGAAATAAATTCTCAAATGAATCCAACATTTCTCCATCAGTTTATATTTAAATAAAATTTGCGCCCACTTTATTCAGCACCTTAATTGACTGCAACAACCACACATGTGCCGTGTTGATTGATTTAAATTACATTTATACCGTTATAACACGTGCCATTATGGCACTAAATAACTTTTACAACTACACAAACACAAATGGATGTGGGGGAGGCAGCGAGGTGAGAGAGCGTGTGGTTTGAATGCCAACTCATTATCATAGCAAATCGGAAGAGCACACAAAAAAATCAAATACAGGTCTCCCTCGTATAACGCGGTGGTTACGTTCCCAGGAAAATTCCGCGTTATGTGATTCGCGTTATAGAAGATTTAACTTTCATAAAAATTTTAATAAGCTTTTTCCAAAATAAAATAGGTACTAAATTAAAGATGTATGTACATTCCAACTCAAAATCAAAATTCATACTTTATTTATAAAATTAAAACACATAATGAAAAAAAAACTGTTTTTTTTAAATCGCATTTTATCGAAAACGCGTTGTAGAAATACCGCACTATACGAGGGAGACCTGTAAATACAAAAACACACGCACAGCTGGACAGACAGCCAAATGGATAGAACAGCAAGAGCGCAGATGGGCAGACAAACAACCGAATAGATACGAACGAGAACGTACGAGTATGTAATTCTGCAGCGGATGTGATGACAAACGAAGTGCGCTGCATTTGTTTGTGGATGTGGTGTGGATGGATCAGAATATTGGCTGATATGCGGCTTTTTATTGCTGATATTGAAATGGTTGCGAATTGAGTGCGGAAAGCTGAGCGATTTAAATGATTTATTGACATTTAATCAACTCGAAGAAGTGGAAGAGAAGTGGAAGAGAATATGCGGAAAAGTGTGCAGCCATTCAGGTATACGAATTTTTAACCCGGCGTTGGTGTGGTGGAAAAAAATTACGTTATTGGTGTGGTGGGGTATGACATACCCCAAGACTTGTTATAGCAGCAACCTCACGAAACAACACAAATATAAAAGATAGCAATTCTATATTATTCTTCATTTACTTTTACGCATGAAAATACAAAAGCACTTCATGTGCAAGCAATTTGTAAAAGAAAATATCAAATATAACAAAAATAAACGAAAAGTACCGATATTTATAAGTTTACTTCATATAATGGGGTTTAAAAAAATGTCTGTATATAATTTTCCAAAAAACATAGTCTGTTTTAAAAATGAAATACATATAGTTATGTGACATTAAATTTTTGGTAGCTAACCTGAAAGAGGAGCGAATTACAGGGTCTCAAAATTAGCGCTTTTTCGCAAGTCGTATAAGGTTTTTGCTCTCGGACAAACCGAACATCGATTGCTGTACTGACGACGTTTTGCTACAGCTTCGCTTTATTTCAAGGATTTACAGAATCATGATATTTGTGTGTATTAATGATATTTTTTGGAACATATGATACGATGAAAACGACTGTCGTATGTGCTATTAAATTCAGTGGAACATACGACATTCGTTTTCTACGGCGACGAAATGCGAATACTGAACTAGGAGCTTTTCTTGCACGTAGCAGTTGGGCAGTTGGTATTTGCCTCTTATTTTTCCGTACGGTGAATTTTTTAACAAATCGATGACTACTAGACCATCGAAAATAACAATTTGAATTCAAAATCATTTACACAAAAAGTTACGTTATTGGTGTGGTGGGGTATGTCATACCCCAATGAACTTTAGCGGGATGTGACTCAAATCTGGTCACACTTAAGTTGTTTTCGGATAGCAAATGTGTATGGTTGGACTGTTATAAACAGCTACTAGAAGCAATAGTGCCCACATAAAACTGATATCCGTATTATTTACAAAAATACAACCTCTGGGGTATGGTATACCCCACCACACCAATGCCGGGTTAACACTAGGAGTACCGGGTTTTGCTCATACCTACTAGTACCACGAGCGGTCAAATGACGGTATTCAGAGCTTTTAACGAAATCGGTTGAATCTGCAGAAGTTTTTCGTTGTAAGCATTAAAACAACATTCATTTATGTTCTTGAATGTAAAAAATTATAGTTTTGGCAAATATTTTAAAAGTAAAGCTACTACTCATGACCATAGTAAATTTCGTCTCGCCGCTTTCTGCTCATGCTTTCAAACACAACACGTAAAATAATGCATTTTTGTTTTTGCATTGAAATTCATAAATATATAAAAGTCGGTTGCAAATTTAATATAAAACAGAAGGCAAGACATAGGTTCTTGTAAAATTTGTACCATCTTTGACTTTTTTGTGAATGTTCTAATTTTATTTCCATGCCTACGTAGTTAACCGTCATTTGACCGCTCGTGGTACTAGTAGGTAAAATCGATGATATAAAGAGAACAGATCGGCGCAGTGATTGCAAAATTTTAGAATATCGAGCTTAGTGTAAAATATTAAAAGTCAAGGAGAACCAGATTCGTAACTTAAACCGTTTTCGAGCTACAGTTAATCAAAAACTGAAAACCGTCAAATGACCGCTCCCGGTACTTCTAGTGTTAAGGCCAATTGGACATATTTTTGCAATATATCTGGATTAATAAAAAATTAACTATAAAAGTGAAAACAATTGATGCTCAAAAAGTCAGCAAGTAATTTTAAATTTTTTAACTATAAAGTTTTAATAAATTTATTAAATTATTATTAACTAAAAGCTTTATTTCTATTAATGTAGATCATCATTCTGCTGTCTACAACAAAAATATATGTAAAAAATATTTAACAAAATTGTCATCTTAACAATTAAACCACACTTGAGTTGAATGCATCAAAGTCATAAATGCTGAAAAAACAATTGAATCACCAAATCTCAATTTGTCTTTGTCGCTTTTGAAGTTCTTTACTTCTGTTTGCAAATGAAACTAAAGAATTCATTACTAACCATAAATTCTATTTAAAGAAATACAAATAAATATCTCGTGGTCTTTTCTAAATATTTGCGCACATGTGCCACAATTTCTAGCTCGCAAAATTCGCTTTAAATCCGATTTCAAGTATTGCCTTTCACAATTAGTATAAAACCAAAAATTGATACAGTCAATTGTACGACAAAGCATCAAACAGTGGGCCACATGCAAAGAATATAAGTGAGATTTTTTTTATTTAAATTTTGTTAAAGCACATTGCTTTGTATTTAAAAAAAAAACTTAGTAAAAAATTGTAAAAGAAGAGTGAAAAGAAGAGAACGGGATAAAGAATATAAAATGCACGAATTAGAAAAGAAATAAGAAATGCAAAAATAGCACAAAGAAAACGACAGAATTTAATGTAAAATAAGTAACAACAAGCGCAGATAATCACATTAACTAACTTAATTCGTGTGACAATGGGCACAGTGGGACTATGAAACAGTTAGTGTATACAAATAAGTATGAAATTTGTATGAAATAGTTAAGCTTAGTTGAATGAGAGTATTCAATTAGGTTTTTTAGTTCTTATAAAAGCTCAAGTAAGCACAAAGATTTTGCTAACCGTGGGACCACGTTCAAAATTCTGCCCTTCACAAACCTGGAAAACATGAAGAATCCAATTTAAACTTTGCTATTTCCCTAACTTTAAAGAAGGGAGCTGTGTAGGGTTTGTAAGGAAATGGAAGCCTAGAGTTTTTAGTTTTTTCTTATACAGTGAAAGACATTGACTGACCCGAAGTGTAAGACTGTTTCTTCTCCAGAACCCCAATTACGACATAAATTACTTACTTTTTTACTTACTAAACTGGTCATAGAAACCCATTATTGGGTTACGGACTACCGCAAAAGTTTGCTCCAGGCGCGCATTCTCTAGTTGGTCTTCAACTTGGTCCTTCCACAGGAGACACGGTCACCCTCTTCGGCGTCGACCTTCAACTATCGCGTCGGTAACTTTTTTCGCCCGAGCCTCATCGTTCAAGCCAATTCAACTCTCGATCTTCTCTATACTGAATATGGATCATGATTTTTTATTTAACTCAAGAAGATTTATTGAAGATCCAACAATCTTAAATCTATTGTTAAATCTTTACTTTCGATCCTCGCTAATGTGAATATGGATTATGAATTTTGTATTGAATTCTTTAGTTAAAACCTTATTTTCGATCCTCTCTTATATTGAATTCAATATTTAGTCTTTAGAACCTTTAATCAAAACCTTATTTTCGATCCTCTCTATTGTAAAAATGGATCACGAGTTTCAAATTGAATTCAATCTTAAGTCTTTAGAATCTTTAATCAAAACCTTACTTTTGATCCTCTCTATTGTGAAAATGGATCACGAGTTTCAAATTGAATTCAATCTTTAGTCCTTAGAATCTAGTCAAAACTTTATTTTTAATCCTTTTTATTGTGAATTAGGATCATGAAATTTGTATTGAATTTGACAAAATCAAATATTTTTTATAATATTTGTAGCTATAAACGAAACTATTTTACTGTAAAAGCGAGTCAAAATTACCTAATTGAGACCTTTTATTATTATTATTTTTTCAATGCTTTCTAAAAGAAAATCGTTGATGACTTAAATCATTTTTAAAGCTAAATTGAATAAAAAATATATTATACAAAAATACAAAATATAAAAGTATAAATATGCAAACACAAAATATTGTTAAACATTTTAACACTTTATGACATGCGTCCATATGGACATTTAACGAAAAAAAAAATCGAATGAACAAGTGTTGAAAGTAAATTCAACAAAAATTTGTAGGAATATTTTAGCATAAAATTTATTACATAAACTTTTGTTAATGAATTTTATTTAAATTTTAATTTTAATGAATTGAATATTTATTAAAATTTTAATACTAATCTCATAAAAATATAAAAAAATACTCATTGTAGTGAATTGTTGAATTTTTTGGTTCAACATTTTCTTTTGCATTTTTTTCTATTGAAATTTTATTTATAAAATTTTCACACAAATAGTTTTCTCTATTCAAAAGTCGCTTTTCGATTTTAAATAAGTTTTCCATTTTAAATTTCTTCAAAAATTCCAAGCCAAATTTATTTAAACATTTTTTAAATATTTATTTATTAGTTAGAATTTATCTCAAAACTGTTGCTATAAATCATATACAAAGTATTAAGAAAAAAGCGACACCAGAAATTTGGAAAATTTCATGTAGAAATTTTTCACACTTGTCTCATTGTGATTCACTGCTCAGTTGATGTCCATTAAATTCGATTTAACTAACAAATGTCACTCTATGTACATGAACCGCAACAACAACAACAACAACATGCACAATGAACACGAAGAAATTGCCGCTGCTAGAGGAAAGAATAAAAATCTAAAAAATACAAAAAAAAAGCTCAAACAAAAATAAATAAAAATAAAAAACGCTTTAAACAAAACGTCAAACGTCACCACGAAAAATCCGTTCAGCCAAATAAAAAACGACCACAAACGAAAAGCCCAACTAACTAGAACAGCAGCAACAACTACAACAACAAACAATAAAACAAATGAAAGCAATGGATTAGACAAAGTTAAAGCAAGATTTATATTTATAGAAAATTAAAATAAATTTGTGCAAATGTGAAACGGATCAGCGGTGCTGTCGTAAAATCGGCGCAACAAGCGGCATAGCAGACAATTCTGGTTTACTTTTATGTTTAGTTGATGGTTCTAGATTGCTATTTTTTGGGTTTTTATTTTTATTTTTTATACTTTTAACTGAACGTCTGCACACTCACTTTTCTTATCTAACTTTCTAGTCGAGCAGATGTGAGTTTATTGGTGCTTCGATTGAATGCGAGAAAAACCTTCCACAATAACAACAACTAAATAAAAATTTGGTTACAAATTGACAATTGGCGTTTTCATAGTTTTAAAACAACAAAAATTATCTTGCAGACATAGGGATAAAAAAAAAATAGCGCAACCGAGACGAAACTAGTGGAAGCAGCGCTGTGTGATTTAGGTGCTGGGTGGGTCCAACATAACGCCAACGTTTATCAAATTAAATTAGTGTGCCGGCAATAAGCGAAAGCGTACAATTTGGCTGTTGTCTCACAAGAGGCAGTCAGACATAAATATGTACAGAAATTTTCACATTCGTCTGCCCGTTTCAGTCTGTCTTGACAGCAGATAGCGCCGCTTCATCCATTCCCTCCAGACGTGCGCTCTTCCATCGTTCCCTCATCCTCATATCACTCGAGTTGGCATATTTAAATTGACTTTGTCGGTGTCAGATAAACTCTAATCGCTCTTTTGTGTCTGGGATCAAGTTGGAAGCTTCTTGCAATTATTTGCGCTGGCTGAATTTTTCCTTCGCCACTTTGGCCATTTTTATTAATATTTTTCGCAGCTTAATTACTTGTTGTAAATAAGCATTTGTGCTGCTATGTGGCTTATTTCGTAATGATTAAGGAGTAAATAATTTAAATTGCGTGACACGGCGTGATGTGGTCATGATAGAAATAGAAGTAGATGATATGGGACCCTAGGAACTGGTTAGGTGTAGCTAAGGAAATTTTAGCTAATGAAACAAAATTCGCAGTTCATTTTTTTTTATTGGCTTTCGTTTTGGAACAAGTTATATATTTTTTGCAATTTTTTTCGTAACATGATCAATAATCTTTTCCAGTGTAGTTTAAGAAAACTGCTGTAAAATTGAGTTTTTTTATTGTTAAAGGTCGGTTTTATAATTTAGAGTACAACAGCAATATGCCCTGATCTTGGAAATTTGTGATATATGTTCTTCCGTTTCTTATAAAATCAGTTTGTGGTCGTTTCTTCCTGCTCGTCACTCTTTGTCCGTTTAATACGAAACATCTAGAAAGAAATACATAGAAAAATACAGCCTGTACTCGTACAGACTGTTCTCATACAATCAATCAACCAATCCTGCTCGTTACTCTTTATACGTTTCAACCAAAACTTATAGACAGAAATCCGAAAAGAAATCCGAATCCGAAATCCGAGGAGAAGCTTATAAGCAGGGAAAGGTTTATGAGGACCTAAAAACCTATAAAAAAGGCAAAATAAAATAGCAAAAAAGGCACGGAAAGGCACTAAAAACTGCCAAGAAGGCAAAAACAGGCATTTAAAAATAAGAAAAAAATACTAGAATATCTATAAAAAAGGGGAAACGGTATATAATTTTTAATAATTTTATTTCATCTGACGTATGCAACATGCAATATTTATACCTCGTTTTTTGTAAAATAAAAGGAACATCAAGGTTTTCAAATATAGTTTAAAAACTAAAACTAAGATATTTTAATTGAAATGTTGGCACATACTTTAAATTCATATTTTAACTTCACATATAAAAGCATAAAAGCCGTACTTGTATCACAAATAAATAAAATTTTTGCGCTAACCGAACTTTTTGATTTTGGTATGATTTTCTTTAAATTTTCCACTGCACAAAAAAAATAATGGCTTAGATCAAATCAATGTAAAAATATCGATAAGTTAACGAAATTCCAATGTTGCCAATTAAGTTTTTTTTTAGTTTAAAGGTATTTTTGCGAAACAAAAGGGGGAGAATATTAAAAACGAAAGAAAAATAAAAAGGCGCTCGGCAAATCTTGAAAAGGTATTTTGTGGCATTTATAGGTAAAATAGGCACTAAAAAAGGCATTTATGGGTGAAAAAGGCAAACTGCCTTTTTGAGGCAAAAAAAGGCAAAATAAAAGTGGTATATTTCTAATCAGGAGGACCTAATTCGTGCTCATTTTCAATCAGAAATGCTCTATCTAGCAGCAAACAAAAAAGGCAATTTCCACAAAATCCTTTCCCTGCTTATAAGTCATCAAGAACTCGAATGTTTATGCAACTAGCTCGAACTTATTTTTATAAACGATCAATTTTTATTGTTCCAAAATATTCATTATGAACTTTTTTAATACTTAAGATTACAAACCTTTTATTTACAACGCTTGGTGCAAACCTTAGCCGTCCTTGATAGGCATCTATCCTGTCTATATCTATCCTGACCCAATCTACTGTGAACCTTTGTCGTTGTGACGACAGTTGAAAGAATTTTCCGGTCCATATAGGTCCAAGTGTGCCTCATACAGAGGCACTATGAACCTTCGTCGTTATGACATATGAAAGAATTTTCTGGTCCATATAGGTCCAAGTGTGTCTCATACAGAGGCATCCGTCCCAACCTAACCTACAGTGGATCTTCGTCATTACCGCAGCTTTGAAAGAATTTGCTTTCTTGAAAAATGTATTTGCAAGACATCAGTAAGTTTTCCCTCTTTTTGTTTTTCGGAAATTTATCTCGATTCATATCTAATTGACAAAAGAGTTAACAAAAGTCCTTCAGAAGTGTTTTCTTTCATTTTGAAATCAAAGTACAGACTTTAAGTAAACATAAAATATTAAAAAAGATTCGTAACTGAGACTGAAATTTGTACATTGATTTTTAATAAAAACAAACATAATCCTAAAAGTATGGCACACAAAATGAGACAATTCGTTATACCTAAAATACCACTGTTAACAATTGTTAAAATTTTAAAGCATACATTTAGGCCCAATTGGTTATTTTTTTGTATCTAATCAAACTTAATCTGATATAAAATGGCTAAGGAATGCCATCTTTGGGTTATTATAATTTAATTTTTATTTTTTTATTTAATTTAAGCTTTTTAAATACTCTTAGTCACACAGTATGGAAACTTGGTATGACTTTAAATGTCTTTAAAAAATATAATAACTAATAATAATATAATATAATAATAACTATCTGTAAGTTGCATCGCTCTGAAACTATACGCCACTCCTTTTCCTTCTATTCCACTATGAAGAATTCCGAAGACTTTATTTTAAGAGCAAATACACAGCTACTTAATTTATAAAGTAATTCAAATTTCATTACAATTCAAATTTCTTTTGATAGAAAATAAAAAGAAAAAAAAATTGTTCTTTACTCGTAAAAAATTAAAGGCAAAATGATTTTGAAATTGTAAATTGCATTGCATTCAAATACGACATTACTTCTTTTTTCTTTTTATTCTACTAAGAATACAAATTTTTCTGCCATTCCAAAAGACCTCATTTTAAGACCTCACAATGCCAGATAATTTTCCCAGGTCAGCATATTAATTTATAAAATTATTGAAATTGAATTTCAAAATTAAAAACGCACTGTTCTGCAAAATTCTTTTTGATAGCCTTTCAAATTAGTTCAAGTACAATGTCTCATTGGCTTATTGCACTCATTTCCCAGATAAATAATCAAAAAATTGCAATATGCCCACAAAAACATAAACGAACAAAATTTATTGAATGCACAGCACCACTGTGCACCACTGTTTTGTTCGCACGATAAGCCAAATGCACAATGAAGGTTAACATTTGTGTTGTTGTGGTCTTACATCAATGTACCATGCCGATATTTATTTATTGTTGTTGTTATGCAGTGTGATATATGTCATTGTTATTTGTTTGTAGCAAGTTGTTGTGTGAACTCGCCGGTTGCCTGCGGCTGGCATTAATCAAATTTTGTCGATGTGCCAACGATGTCAGCGCCACGTGCTTTTCTGACCTTGTTGAGCGTGTCTGTTGATGTTTTCAATATCTCTTTTGGCACTAACGAAAACAACAACACACAAATAGCAGTGTTCGAAGAACAATAAACTATTTTTATTGAAAATAACCAGTTGACAAGTGCAAATTTAGATGTTTGAGTTTATTTAAAACAAATGAAAAAAATTAAAATATCATTTTGTGAAGTTTCTTCTATAAATATAAAAAATGATGATTAAGAAAACATAAAACATGAATACATTATGAATATAGGTTAGGTTAGGTTGCGGTGGCTGCCTCTGTATGAGACACACTTATTATGAATATAAAATCTATAAAAAAATTCGAAAAGTAGTTAAACCTCTTAAATTGCCAACTTTTCTACTGGAGTCTCTTCTATTCAAACCTAATTTGATTAGAAGAATTATTGCTTCCGCTTTCTTCGACTTTTTTTATTATCCAAAAAAGACCTCCAAAACACCCCAAATAAAAACACCTCACAATACACACCACCCAGTTTATTGAGCTATAAAGCCAACATTAGGACACTAACCTTCCCATCTACAGAACACACTGCGGCCGGCCAAGCGCAGCGCGCTTCGCTCCTACGCACTCGACACCGACACGCGCGCTGCCGTATCGCGTGAGGTGCTCACGTTTTTATCACATTTTACTACTCAGCGCGGCACACGACTGGCCACGCAGTTGACGCGAGCGATTTTGAATTGTCTGGACGCTTTCCAAAGCCATTAAGCACTTTTATAAAAGAAAAAATAACAACAACAAAAACTACAAAGAACCAACAATGATAGCACAATAGACTCATTCAGCACGATATCAAAATTGAACTGAGTTAATCAATTTGATTGTGCGGAACGCCATCAACTCAAATTATTAACAGAAAAAAAATGAAAACCAAATAAAAGAAAAATAAATACAAATTGAAATGAATTGGACTAGAAAGAAACTCACTCACGCATCGCGACAAAACCAACAACAATAAATAAATAAATAAATAATAAATAAATAAGCAGTGCGACGCTGAGCAACGCATGATTGATTGCGACGCATTTTGGCAGCTGGCTGACTGGTCAAACAATTCCGTGTCCAACAATGCCGTGTCAACCATCATCGAGCTTGCCACTAGTTTCGCCCCTCGTCTCCCTCCGACAAGAACGGAAACGCCTTGGCAATCAATTGTGCGCTCTTTCGGCTTTTCTTTCTTTCTCTCTCTTTCTGTCTCTCTGAGTGCACTTACGCCCAACTAAAGCAACACTAACACTGAGGTAGTCACAAAACCAAAGAAAATTTTGTTGCGCTCGCATATCATTCAAATTAAGTTTCTGGCTGCTTGAGTGAATTGTTTGTATATCTCTCAACTGTATCTACATTTCTACTCAACTTTTATTCATTCATAAATTTTTTAATGATTTTTAGCAGCGCTCATGACACAAATGCAACAGTTGCATGAATTTGTATTGCATGCTTCTAGGCTGAGGTATGAAAAGCTAACTATACAACAAGTTGTTGGCACTGCAGTTGTAAAGTTTCGCCTACAGTAGTGGCATTAGTAATTAGCACAGACTTTTTAACACTAGAATGTTGGAGTTAAAATTACTTTATTGAGGTTTTTTTACCTTACTGCATATCTCTCTATAAGAAAATCTTCCTTGGTTTTTAATATTTTTTGAGACCAAATTCAATTTTAAAAAATTATTGTTATTGTTCAAAAGTTGTAGAAGGAGTCATTGGAGTCAAAAAGTCGAAATTACATTAATGAGGCAAATTGTCGTGATTTTTAGTATTTGATTAGACCAAATTAATTCAAAAAAAATTCTTAATATAATAACAAAATTTTATTATATTAATTTTTATTTTTATATTTGTTTCCAATGTTTTTGTATTACTTGACTGCATATCTCTGCAAAAGAAAATCTTCCGTAATTTTTACCATTTTTTTAGACCAAATTAAATAAAAAACATTATTATTGTTGTTCAAAAGTGTTAAAAGGATTCCATTGAAGCCAAAGAGTTAAAATTACTTCATGGAGGTTTTTTTTATTAATTTACTGTGTATCTTTCCAAAAGCAAATCCTTCGTGATTTTTACTATTTTTTGAGACCAAATTAAATACAAAAAAGTTATTAATTAAATCAAAAATTTAAGGAGGTTTTAAAGAGTCAAAATGACTTCAATGTGTTTTTTTATGACTTTTTTGCATGGTTTTCTTAGAGCAAATCTTCCGTGGTTTTTACTATTTGTTTTAGACCAAAATAGAAAAAAAAAAATTATTATTGTTCAAAAGTTGTAGAAGAATTTCATTCAAAGGTCAAAATTACTTTATTGAGGTTTTGTATTACTTTACTGCATATCTCTCCAAAAGCAAATTTTCTGTGATTTTTTACTAGTTTTTGAGACCAAATAAAATAAAAAAGTTATTAATTAAATCAAAAATTTAAGGAGGTTTCAAAGAGTCAAAATGTATTCAATGTCTGTTTTCTTATGACTTTATTGCATGATTTTCTTTAAGCAAATTTTACGTGATATTTACTAAAAATTTTAATTAACTTTTTAGACCAAATTAGTAAAATAAAAATGATTATTATTGTTCAAAAGTTGTGGAAGGATTCCATTGGAGTCAAGAAGTCAAAATTACTTCATTGAGGTTTTGTTATCACTTTACTGCATATCTCTCCAAAAGCGAATCGTTGTGGTTTTTACTATTTTTTAGACCAGATAAATTAAAAAACTTATTAATATAATAACAAAATTTAGGAGGTTTCTATTCTAGGCAAAGAGTCAAAATCACTCCGCATATCTCTCCAAAAGAAAATCCTCCGTGATGTTTACTATTTTTTTAGACCAAAGTAGTAAAAAAAATAGTATTATTGATCAAAAGTTCTAGCAGAATTTCATTGGAGTCAAAGAGTTAAAATTACTTTATTAAGGTTTTTTATTTCTTTATTGCATATCTCCCCACAATCAATCTTCCGTGATTTACTATTTTTGGAGACCAAATTAAATAAAAAAAATTAATAGGTAATATTTAAATGTTTATTTATTTATTTATTGAGTCTATGGTAAAACAACCTTACGGACTAGATTACAATTAAATGTACTTATTTAGTAGGTTCACATAAATTACTTAAAAATAAAAGAGTAATTCCCTTTTAAACGAAAACTAGAGAGAAGTCTAAAAAAGAAATCTTATCCAAAGCTAACTTAGAGCCCGCGTGATTGGATCATTCAGAGCATAAGAGGCATGGTTTTTTATTATTTTATGAATTTCATGACTTTCTGAAAAACTGTTTCGCTATTTGGACTACTTTTTGAAACCAAATTAAACAAAAAAAAAATTTTAAAAGTATTACTAAAAAAATTGTAGCATGATTCCATAGCAAAATTTAAGCAAATCGGCCGGTCGTTGTTTGAATCTAAAAACATTTGACATATATTTAACGCATTCGAACTAAGAAAATATACTAATTCAGCTTACTGTCAGCGATGGATCCCGAGCATAGAAAATTAGTGGTGCTGTAGAGCAGATACTGGACTTTTTTGAGCAGAAAATTTTACCTTAAATATTCAGCCGTCTAAATATAAAAATGAAACTTGTACTAAGTGAACGTAAAAGATTTTTTTTAAATTATGTTTTCTTCTTTTTAAACGACAGTTGTCGACAGTTTGTCGAACTGTCAGCAAGATTCACATCTATTACAGATGACTTTTAAAGATAGAAGTTACTTCTCGAAAGAGCCAAGTACCTGCTGGGACTAATAACAATTTTGGCCTAATAGTCTACAATTTATAATTCATGTAACCTTTCTGGGTTCAACATAGATACAACCTGCGAACATTAGAAACTTATTTCATAGAGATTGTTACTTTTGTTTGAAAACAATGATTATGGGGATAAGTGTTGAAGCAAGTTCGGTCTTACATTTTACCTCTTTGGATTCAACATAGAACCGCTGGAGACTTCTTTGATAAAAACATTTATTTTGTATGGAACCTTAAAGGTTGAATTTGAGGAATACTTAGGTATGTTCGAACGAAATGTTTATGAAAAGAAATTATTAGGGTTTGTACTACATTCTAACATTCTGATTGTTATGTCTGAGCAGCTGTGGAATAGTTTATTTGATTTTTCCTACATTTTCTCTAACTTTGAACTTGATATGTCGTAATTTACACCACTCCGGCTTTCCCGTTTTCCTGGCCTGAGCAAATTTCACAAAATGACAGATTCCGCAGTATTCAAATCTCATTTTTAGGAATTTCCAGCTAAGAGTAAATCAGGTATAGTAAACAGTAGGCATTACTTGATGGTTGGGAAAGGTCGTAAAAACTGGGAAAAATTGAAAATGTGAAGATGTTTAAATATCCTTCAAGTCCATTACATTCCTTTTACTAAGTTGAAATTTATTTTCACTTTTAGTATTCTACGCATACATTTTTGTCGAATTAAGGAAAAGTTAACCCTATTTCTACTAATATTTTATATTCGACAATTACGAGTAACTTGAAATAGTCTTTTCATTCATTATTTTTCAGTGACGCACGCCAGAGGGGTTTTAGGGAGATTCAGATCCGCCAAATATCTGCTTAATAAAAACATTTTGAGTCACAATTATGAATTCAAATGTTGTTTGCATCAAAAATTGTGTGCAACATCCCTCCTGCCGAAATGAATTCCTGTGTGCACCACTGGTCTCCATTTCCTTTTATCTATTTATATTCTGGTAAATATTCTTAAAAACTCTCCACAGCATATTTTCAACTTTTTTTCATTGTTAAAGTCCAACTAATGACGCAGCATTTTTCTTTTCTCGAACATCTGAAACTTTTATACATCGCTCATAGTAACAAAAAACGTATTTTGAAAACATTTCGCAGCAAGAAATGCGCATAATCGCACAACTCGCTGAAGTGTAGTGTTGAAATGCTAATTGATAAAATCAACAAAAGCAAATTCGAATGCTATGGAAAACAGCCGTCGATGTCGCTCAAATCTTGTTTGAATGTGTGAAATAAAAAACCCAATACTTGGCATGTTTGTATAATTTCTCGGAATTTGAAAAATAGCCAACGAAAAATCTGTTCCGATGCTAAGCGCAGCAAAATAATTGCTATAATTTTTTATTGGTGGAATTAAAGTTTTGCAAAGGTCAAAACAACACCAACTTGAAAATCGAACACCACCGTAGATCGGTTGACAGGCCAACTGACTGCACAATTGCAAGGTGAACGCTGACACGAACGCGCAGCAATTACAACAGACATGAAAACGAATGAGTACACTAACTGTCAGCCATAGATTATGTCAGTGTTCGCAGCTGTAGTCTAGCATTTAAAATTTTTGTGTACACTCAAACTAAATGCATGCACATTTTTTTTCATCTCATTGCAGGTTTTTGCGGATTTCATATTTTTTTAAATATTTGATAGCAAATATCTGATATAAAATTTTGCACAACGCATCCCACTGTGCCTACAGCTGTGACTTGAAGGCCGCGCAGTCGCCTCATGAAATTCACCAATTAGGCCGCCTTGAATCATGATCCCAGTTGCCACCGGTTCGGCCGCAGATTCAGTTCACTTGCAGTGCGGCACATCTCCTCACAGCCAAGCAGCACCGCAGCGCGCACCAATGCACCCACAGCTGTCAGCTGACAAAACAGCTGTTTCGCTTCTGACGCCCCCGCCGCCACTGCTGAAGATGGTGAGCGAGCCGCTGCAGGAGCGGCGTCACGCATCGTCCGCCACGAACGTCAGATTCGGCCAGTCGCGCAGTCAGGAGAACGAGTACGGCCCGCCGTCATCGCTGGCGCCATCACCATCGCACTCGTGCGGTCGCACCTCGCCGCTACTCCCCACCCACACAAGAGGCAGCGTGAGCGTGACGAGTGCGCCGCGTGCGACCAACTTGCGTTTAAAGTTTCGCAAAAGTCACACTTGCGGCAGCCTCTACGCCAACTGTAATTGCAGCAGCCCGCCGCCAGTGCCCAGTGCTGCGCCCCATCACACGAACTTGGGCCCCAACGCCATCGCAATTACGGACGCCAGCACGCAACGCGTGCTAGCGGAGCGCTTCAGCTATGCGGCCGCCGTCGCCGCTGCGCCCAGCTCGTTCGCGTACTCGATTTCCCCCACCAGTGCCGATGCGTCGTACGCGTCCACGCAGCTGACGAGCGGCTACCACACGCTCTCCGCGCAGACCTCGTCGGCCACATCGGCCCAGCTGTCGCACGACGAGAGCATGAACGCCAGTTTTGAGTTGTACAGCAGCGGTGCTGGTGGCGCTTTCTTCACCACAACCGAGTCGACTATTAGCGGCGGCGACCAACAACAGCAGCAGCACAGTCCAGTCGGCGCCCGGCTAGCCAGCGTTACGGAAAACGAAGTCGCAAGCGCAAAGTCTCGTACATTGCAAGTACCGCGCATTGCTTCGCCCAGTGCGGAAACGGCACCGATTCCAGCGACAGCGCCCAGCTCGCTCTCGATCTCGCCGAAAGCGGCGCGCAAAAGTGAACGCAAAACGAAACGCTTCTTTCAGTCGTATTCGCACCCGGACACCGACTACATCTTCACCGACGAGAACAAGAAGCCCAGCAAAGAATCTCTCATTCAGATACACGTACAGCACCACGAAAAACCGGTGATAAAATCGCGCGGCGGCAAAGTCGAAATCAAGCAGCCGAAACGTTCGTCCTCGCCGAATATTGGACAGTATCAAGTGCTGGACGTGGCCGTGCATCCGGACATACTCGTTAAAATCTCACCCAGACATTCGACCGTCGCGGAAGCGCATCGCCAGCAATCACCGTTAGTGACACGTTCGGTCGAACAGCGGCGCCGCCTGTTGCAGCGTTCACACGAAATCGAGTCCGGCGGCTCAACATCCGAATCGGAACACTCATTCGATGTTAGGTCGCCCACTGATGGTGTAGACGTTCGAAAAGACTCTTCCGGAGTAGCGGACTCGAGCGGAGTTACAGCGAACAAATCGAAATCCGTGTCACCGACAGTAACGGCCTCGCTGAATGCGGTGGTGGAGGATGCAAGCTTTGATGCAGCACAAAAGTATTTTGCTGAGAGTGGTATCCTAGGACCGATAAATACATCAAGCCAGCTGATAAGGAAAACATCGAAGATACTGCAGGACTCCAATGTCATTGAACAGGTAAGTTGCAGGTTGAGGAAGTGAAGTCTGCTAAGAAAAGACATCTTGGTACCACTATGGACCAATACTCGGTCTATGTGAGACCCCTTGGGTCAGCCAACCTAACCTAACCTAGGGAAAGACACCTAGAAAAAGGCACCGAAGGAAAGACATCTAGGGAATAGTACCCAAGGAAAGCCACCTAAGGAAAGACAAATAGGGAAAACGATTAGGAAGGGGCACGTATGGAAAGACATCTAGGCAAAGGTACATAGGGAAAGACACATAAGAAAAGACAACTAGGAAAGGGCACCTATGGAAAGGCACTTAGGGAAAGACAAATAAGGAAAGACGTCTAAATAGGAAAGGCACCTTTAAAAAGGTGCATTGAGAAGGGCACTAAGGGAAAGACACATAAAGAAAGGCGTCTAAATACGGAAGGCACCTCTGCAAAGGTACATTGAGAAGGGCACTTAGGGAAAGTAACCTAGGAGAAGCGTCAAAAATACCTTGAGGAAAGGAATTAGAGAAAGGGGTATAGAAAAGACACCTGGAAAAAGCACCTAGAAAAAGGCTCCTGGAGACGGGGACCTAGGTAACCTACATTAGCATTCCAATAGATTGAGCAGTTTAGGTTACAAAGACATGTTTTACGCACATATCGGCTGATGAAAGAATTGTAGTTGCAGGTTTTTGCCAGGAGCCTTTTTCTATGGTTAGAGAAATTATCCATTAATTTTGAAGATTGTAAAATGTAATTCACATTACTATCTGTTACAGAATCTTTACTAACCCATTCGTAGTAGTACCCCATGTAGTTGTATTTAAGTGGATTCAATAGCCTTACAAATCAAATCTTTGTTCTGTTTGTGACAGACCGTGGAACCTTAATGTGAAAAGGATAACGATGATAACAGAAACAAGAGATGTGGTTCGAGAAAGAATCAGTGTTCCCAGAAAAAAGGTTCAATTTGAAACGACTGAATGACAGAGTATTTCAGGCAGTTTGGTTACTGTAGGGTTGAAAACTTAATCTTAAGACTCTTGGTCTCGTTTTTGCAAAACAAAGAACTGTTGACAGTTTAAGTTCCCAGATCTCTCTCTCCGTATTAGTAAACTTTCCCCAGAATTAAGCAAAAACTGATCGCTTCCTCATGAAATGTTCATCGATTTCGTTGTCTTCCAGACACACATTATACAAGATTTCTACGCTGTCTCGCTCTGCTATATCGCTTTGGCCATTCAGTGACAGTCATTTCAAAGAATAAAAATTCTTAGGTCCACACCAAATGGATATTTTCGACTGACCAGTGGATTACATCAACTAATAGTTTTGACCTGCAAATATTTGTATTTCCCCTCACAATCAATGACAGCTACTCTCGAATTGACAGTAGAAACATTTTCATTGATACTCTTATTTTTATGAATTATAGTACACAACAAAAATTCTAATAAAATGTCCTTAGTAAAAAAAAAAATTGAATATTACAAAAATATGACGAAAAAAAATAAACAAAAAAATTTTAATTAATGACAGTCATCCTTCTTTCTCCCTCACTTTCTTTGTTCAAATGTCTGCTTTGCTAGATTCGCAAAACGTCGATGATATTGCGTGCTAGTTCAACCATAAATAACAACAGCAACAGCAAATCAACAGCCCCCATTACAACTTCAACCTCAACCTCAACTGCACTATTACCAGCGCCCGCTTTGGCTTTAGTGCCGGCCGTGGCGCCCTTCAAATTTTACTCGCCCAGCAATGAGAGTATGCAAGCATCGGCTACTATAGACTACGCAACAACAACAACTACAACAACGCCACCACAATCACCACACAGCATGGCAACCACCTGTGGCTTCAGTCCCAATATGACGTCGAAAAGTTGCGCCGCCACCGATGACCGCGACGCCCAAATAAAGAGTCTGCACGGTGAAGTGGTCTCGCTGAAAGATGTCATCAAGTCGCGCGATGCCGAAATTGTGAAGCTACGCCGAGAGATACACAAATTGAAGGTGAGTGCGAGAGATTATTGGTGTGACTCGATAAAATTTCAAGGAATGTGGATATCAGTAATGCTTCGAGTAGTTTCTGACTAAGTAATTAATGGACATTGGTCCATTACCGACAATTTGACTAAATATTTCAGTTCACTCAAAGTTCACTTAAAATCTAAAACCAAAAACATAACAAACGCTTTAACAATGATTTTGGGATCGTTCAAGAGGTTTGTAGGCCTCAAAATTTATTTTTTTTATTTAGGTATTTATATAATGAGTCTACAGTTGAATTAGTTACAGACTATGGCAAACAATTATTATCTGAAATAGTTAATTAAACGGACCAAATAAGGCAAATAAGGCTAAGGAATTCAGTCAAAGTGTGATGGAAACAATAAGCTTTTGATTTCTTTTTAATCAAAATTTTGGTTGCATGGGGCAACTAATTTTGCCCCAATTAAAACAGAATGTATTTTTTCTAGATACTTGCAAATTTTGATCTTTTATAACTCACTTCTTACGATTTAAATTCTGAACTTCGATTTCCCACTCGGCCTCGGTTGATCTTCCGCTTTGTGCTTCTACTGAAAGAAATGTTGGCCAAGATAAAATTTGCTTCTTTTATTATATTTGGGATCGTTCAAGAGGTTTATAGGCCTCAACAATTTCAGTCAAAGTGTGATGGAAACAATACAATTTTGATTTTGTTTTGTATCAAAATTTTGGTTGCATGACAAAATTAATTGCCGCAATTTAAACAGAAGTATTTTTTTCTAGATACTTGCAACTTTCAAACTTTGTTATTCTCATCATTGAACTCAGCTACGAAAATTCTCCTTTCGTCCTTTTTATTCTAACCATTGAACTCAGGTACAAAAATTCTAAGAGAACTTTTCTGAGCTTCGATTTCCTACTCGGCTCCGGCTGATCTTTCGTTTTGTGCTTCTACTGAAATAAATGTTGCCCAATATAGAATTTGTTTCTTTTATTGATTTTGGGATCGTTCAAGTGAGTCGTAGGCCTCAACAATTTCAGTCAAAGTGTAATGAAATAAAGTATTAATTATTTGTATAAAAATTGTTGTTGCATGAAAAAATTAATTGCCCCAAATTAAGACCAGTCAAAACCAGTTGCTAATCATGCCATCTGCTTATTAACAGAAGAGAACATAAATGTTAAAACAAATTTAAACAAAAATCTATTTTTAAACTAAACACTTTTTACATTTTCCCAAAAATTGTATGGCATTATAATGTATATTAATTTAGCCTCCGGTCCGCAAAAGAATGTACAAATATGTGCTGCCATCCAGGGAGCAAACAATTAAAAATTGGCTCAACGCTCGCGACGCTCGCAGTGACAACAGACTACACTAAAAACTACAACAGCAGCAACACGCTACGCCCCAGCAGCGCATCGTCGCTGCGATCATCACATTGCGACAATCAACAGTCACCGCCAGCAACAACAGCTACGTCTATCCGAACCGCTGTTGCTGTGGCTGTGCCGGTCTGTGATGTGATTTCAGCAGCGGTCGCCTATTTCGTAGCGACGCTTCCATTTGATTAATCATTTAGCACAGTTTGCCGCATGCGCATTAGTATCTGTTAGATAAAAATTTGTACTTACAAAGTTACTTGTTTATGAAATGTTTGTGCCGCTATCAACTGCCTGCTCAACGCTACATCTCGTCCATATGCCCCACTCATCCCCTACAGTCAGCTTTAACTCGCCATTGTTGCATTGCCTTTGTACTCGCTTTGATGCGCTCAGCGGGAGAATTCTACAGATTTTATTTGGTTTAATATTTTAATGGCTTCCGCATAATTTTATGAACATAATTTTAAAGCATATAATGGCAAATTTTGTGACTGTACTGCTAATTAAAATGTACTTAAGCACAACTTTAATTGAAACTCTGACGCTATTTTGAACTAAACTGAAACTTATTTATTTGTTATTATTATTTATGTTTTTTAACGGGCTGTGAAAATCTTTTGGAAAATACAAACACCAAGATTTCCACCATCTCAAAACCCTCCCGGTTGGGAATTTTCCAAAACAGGTCATTTCATTGAGCCTCTTTTCGTTTGCTACAGGAAAAGAATGAATTATTCAAATGTCTGCCATAGTCTTCGACCTTAGTACTGATGACCAGTGGCACACGCAGGGGGAGGAAAGCCGGTTTAAACCCCAATTACTAAAATTGCTGCTGCAAAATATGCTTTCAAATGGAGTTGAGCTAAAAAGTTGTATGCAAAATGCCCCAAAATGAAATCCTCTGTACGTCACTGCATGTTAAATCGGCTAAAAAATAAGGTACATATTTTTCCAAACGGGTTTTTTTTAATTATTTTTTGCCGTTATGTATGAAATACAATTTCATTCATGTAACTGCCATTTCTGGCTTCACAGTGCGTCATTCTTTCGACCCAATTTTTCACTACATTTTCCAATGTGTGCGGCTCTATCTCACCGATGCACAGTGATTCGACTCCATACAACCGAGGTAGTTTGGTATGGCCTGAGACTTAAATTTGCAAATTTCATCATTTTTGGAGAGCTATAGCACCAAATGTGTTGGCTAGATTTTTTAGATTTTACATTTAATCGGTAACGTCAACATTGATTATTCCAAAGAGTAACAGAAATTGTATAAGGACCCTCTGGTTTTGCAATAAAAACGATAATAATAGATGTATGTTTTGCATTTTTGGAGATTTTATCATTTTTTGTGCTAATTGCATACTTTTAGGCATAAATAAAATAAATTTTGTCGAAAAATACGTGTTTAGACCACTTTTCAAATTAAATTATTTTCTGAGATCGGAAGATATCGGAGGATATAATTTCATTATCCGACAAAGAAAGAATGCTTCTTAAAATAAAAAAAAATCTAGAAACATACTTTCACATACTTTTTAGATATTTTCGTCTAAGTTTTGCCAATTTTCAAATTTAACTTAGAAAAATATTTTGAATTAAAAGTGATGTAAAAGCCTAGGCTTTGCAAATTTTGGGAAAACATTAAAAGCGAAAATGGCCACATCACTTCTTATTCTATATTGAAAGCTTAAGCAACTTCGTGCCAACCATGTATTTTTAAATTTTTTTTTACTCAATAGACTAAAAAACAGAAAATATGAGTTTAAATTTTTTGTACAAAAAGTTTCAACTTTGAGCCGTTTTTGCACAGACACTAATTAATTTTTTGCACAAAGTTTTTGGGGTTTTCTTAGTTGGAGTTTTACCTTTCAAATGACACCTTTACCTTTTAATTCTCAGACTATAAATTTTTGGTATTTTGTCTATGGAACGAATCACTGTGCAATGGTTTGCCGAATATTGGATTTCAAGCCGTCAATAGACGCTGGCGGGTTCACATAACATCTATCCTCTACTATCATCTATCCAAAACGGCTGATTACACCATTTTCAAACTGAACATTCACTTTGGAAGTAAAATTTCAACACTTCCCAGTGTTCTTCGAGCGAAAGGCGATCCATATTGGTTAACCGCAAAAAATTTACCAATTATCTGTCAAAGAATGACAGACGTAAGTGCTGCCAAAGTCGATTTACTCGCTAGTTCAAAATTCAACCAACTGAAGGGACACCTTATAAATATAAGCCACATCAACGTCTTCCTCGTCTTCTCTATACACTTTAAATGAGTCGTTGATTTCGTCTATTGAACTCAATTTTCTAGTGAGGTTAGGTAAGTAGATGTGGGGGCTCTCCAACGAGAACGTACTTAGGCCAAATTAGGCCCAATGGATCGGTACCCACTCTGCATTATTAATAGTAGGTCTCAAACCATCCTGTACAGTTTATGAAGCACATTAGGCCCTTGTTGTCAACGTACGATATATCGCCCAGGTTGGCTGTGTGGTATAACTTTCGGTGTTTTATACATATCCTGCAAAGAGCAGGGCAGGTACAAAGTAAGTGGAGAATAGTTTCCTTCTCCTCTACGCCTCTACAACTTCTTCTAGCTTAGGTTTTGAGGAACCAATATTCCCTAAAGCCACGACAACACCACTGATCAGTATCTCTTTTGTGATCTATCACACTTTTTGCGTGCTTGAACTACACTTTTAATCAAATTTGTGTCAGAAAGAGTGCCACATAGTTTTCATATCATATTACATCACTAAAAAAGAACCAGATGAGAACCATGATTGATGTTCTGACAGGTCACTGTGTATTTGGCACTCACTCAAGTGGGCTTACTTTCTAAAAACTTCTGTCGAAGCGGTATGGACGAGAAAAAGTAAGAAAACGCCCTTCATCTTCTTTGTACTTATCCTACATTATCTAAAAGAAGAAAGACCCACCCGAGCAACTTCTTCTTCTTTGACAATGTAAGGGATCTAAGCCAATAATACTATTCATTCACAGTCTACTAGGCTTCGTAAGGAGCTCAAACTGGTTCAATGACTGAGTTGACTTAAGCTCCATCGATTGTGAATCACAATGGGCTTTTATGGTCTAAGTGAGTCCCTTCCTTTGGACAGCCACTTTAACCCATCTCCCTACCTTTCTTAGACTGCTTAGTACTGAGACTGTCTTGTTCAGTTGACTTTAATCGCCTTAAAAATTCTGTAAAAATTACTTTCGTGGTACCCTGTATGACTAATTTTTTTGTATTACAATGCTGTGATATGTCTCTTTGATTTCAACTCGTATGTGGAAAGGAGCATCAAACAGTCTCATACCAGTTTCTTTCTATTAGTCAACTTTTCAATGACGCTTACCTGATTTGATAATTCGCTTTCAACGATTCTCTGATCAGTGCCTAAATGTTTCTACAAATAAAGAAATAAAACACACTTGAATCTCTGGTCTAAGGAGTTCTACGAAAAATTCACCATTCTCAACTGTACCAATCCGCTTGGTGACTTTCGCTGTTAAGTGTTTAAAAAAAGCGCACAGGCTTCATTATCTAATTGCAATTTTGTCTGTGATTGTCAGACACCAAATCATTGAGACATGTGCACATACCAAAGTCAACCAAATCGGATCGATCATGCAAAAAGGCCAATGGCCAATTTCATAGTCCGTTGCATTGTAGTTAACATATTACAACCCGCTGTACGTCACGCTTCCACACGTCAAACGTACTTTAATGTCAATTAATCGATGTGACAATGTGAACTTACGCGCTCAGACAATTAGCGAACTCTGATATCGGTAGCGAAATGTTAATTATGTAATTTGCATTTTACTTACACATGTAGACAGAATGTTTTCGTTTTTTGTCAAAATAATTGCAAATTAAATGGAACAAAATTTAAATAAAAAAACCAACTCACAAACAAACAAGCAACAAACAACCTCATTGTCAGATCTACATATATCTACTTTGTTTCTTTGCAAAGTATTACATAAGAAAAAATAAGTAAGGTTTATTGTGTGAGAAATTGGGTTAAGATCCGAAAAATTGCGTTTCAATGGGTTGAATGGTTTGTCAACTTTGTTTCAAAGACATTTTATATTTGAAATCTAAATAAATTATTACCTAAAAAAGTAACGAAATGAATCATGAGAAAGTCTAATTGTTAGTCTGAAATTTAACATTAACAAAATTTAAATTTAAATGAAATAAAACTTCAAAAGTAATGAAAGTTGATTTTATGAGATAGAAGATCAGTCAAATCGGTGGCGCACGCAAAGAAATATCTTTTTGCTCCAAAATGATGGATGGCAAATATATTTTCAAACGGTATTGTGCTTAAAAGTTGTGTACAAAACCCCCAAAGTGAAATCCTATGTACGCCACTGAACCAAATTCATATGAAATAAATAATGCAAAATTTTTATGAAAATTTCAATAGTTGGTAAAAATGTGATCAAACTGCAATTTCAACTGATTGTCAGAATATGAAAATAAAAAATAATCTTCTTATTTAAATATGAAAATAGACTTAAAGACTAAAAATAAAAAAAATTAAATATGAAAATCGACTGAAACTGTCAAAAAATTTAAAAATTACAAAAAAGTTCGACGCGTATAGCTCAAAAAATTAATAGAATCATAAATCAGTGTCCCTGGGAATCTTTATTTATTTTTAAATAATTTCAAACACATTTGAATTATTTTGCTTTTGTCAGTTTCTTTTGTTTCATAAACGAAAAAAAACACACAATCTCTTTGTCGAGTGCGAAAAAATTATTAAAATTGACTACAAAGTACAAATGATCATTTAAAATAATTAAATTACGAATCATAATAAAAAATGTATTCAAAATAAACAAAAATATTACTAAAATAAAATATCTTATTTTAAAATTGTTTCTATATGACAACGGCAAACCCTCAAAAACATGAAAAAACTGCAAAATAATCAATGTTAACCTAACAAATCTTAAAGGCCAGTGCGATCGGTTGTTGACTGTTGAAATTAATCATGAAAACGTAAAATTAATATTGTGTTTAACTTTAGTCAAAATAAAATTAATTTGCTTTTCTATCTGAGAAAACAAAAACGTCCGCCAAGCCCGTAAAACCATCAAAGTTAACCTCAAAAACAGATAGTAAACCTAAATACCGACTGAGTCAGGTTCGATCAGTTGTAGATCACACAAAGAAGTCACAAAAAATTAAATTATTTGTTTGCAATAGCATAGCCGCAACCAATGCATAGGTTTTCCAAGCCCCTAAAGCGATTAAAGTTAACCTCAAAAACTAATAGTAAACCTCAATAGCGTTTAAAACCGTTATAATCAGTTGTAAACCAACCAAACGAGTCATAAAAAGTGCAATCATTGGTTTTTTCTGCTTTAAAGTGAAAAAACACCTTTAAAAACCTAACTATCCCGTCAAAATTAACCTAAAAGACCCCAAATAATCAATCTGTAGTTAACTAAAATGTGTCGTGTATAAAATAAATAACTGTAGCGTGATATTTTCGGAACAAAACTTTCATAATTTTTCTTTTGAAACCGTGGAAACCTATAGGAAACCTTTAAAACAATCAAAGCTAACCTCAAAAACCTTAGAAGCTGATATAATTGATTGTAGATAATAAGATAAATACGTTTTTTCTGCTTAATTTTTAGGAAAATAAATTCTTTCAATACCGCTAAAGCATTAAAATTTATACGAAGAGCTCATAAAACGATCATACTTAACCTCAAAGGCCACAAATAGTGGTTTTTGATAATTCAAAGAAATTTATATGAACAGAGAAGTTTAATTAGGTTAGTACAAACAAAAAAATTGAGAAGATATCCGCAAATTTTCAGAAACCATAGCAACACCGCAAAACGATCAAAACTAACCTCAAAAGTGCCAAAAGTCAATAAGATCAATTGTAGATCACCAAAATTAGTGATGAATAAGAGAAATACAGTAAAACTCTTTGCAAACAACCTTGTTTAGTTTTCTAATTGAAAGCGGCAAAAGCTCAAAAGCTATGCCAAGCCCACAAAACGATCAGAGTTAACCTCAAAACCTTTAACAAACAAAACGATCGACTGTAGACAATGCACATGATTCATTTAGGAGCGGAACTATTTTCTTTTTAATGTTTTTTTTTATTTAAAAGAAATACTTAAATACTATTTATGTTTTTATGGGAAAGCGGCAGAACTTCAGAAGTCATTGTCAAGCCTCAAAAATTGTTCCGAAGTTCACTGCAACCATTGAAAATGGCTTGCATGCCAAAATTCCGTTGCGTGCTCCACTTTGTTATCAAAAAACAATGACAAATAATTAGCAAAACTAATAACAACAATAATAAAGCCACGCCAGAAAATGATAGCAACTTCTTAAATGAACAAAAACAACAAAATGTTTGTCTCGACAATTGCTCCAAAAAATATAAATAAAACACTATAATCATTTCGCATTCCAGATCAATTTCGATCATAACGAAAGCCAAATGAAAACGAAAAAATTCGAATGTGTATGGCGGCGAATGGTCAGCGCTCGTTACACACAGCCGCAGTTGGTTTCTATTTGTTAGTATGTAAATCTTCTATGCAAATATTGGGCTCGAGAATAATGCAGAACGCAACAGAGGCAACAATAAACAAATAAAAATAATACAAATACGTAGAGACGTGCAGCGCGGACCGTACTTGACTTTCGCTGACATTTGCTCACATGGCTGCTCACTTTTTGACGCGGTTTTGCGGCCGTCCGTCGAGTTGGTTGCTCGACTGACTGCCGCCTGACCGCACTACCAGCGACAACAATAACAGCAGATACACATAAAGAGATACCGATGCAGATGCAGATACAGACACAGACAATGTACTCGCGTTGTCGATTTCAGTTGTTGTTGTTGTGCCGCAATTTTTGCCTCTTCCACACTGCGTTATCAGTTTTGTTTGTCTCAGCATCGCTAAAATAACAAAACCAATTCAATTAATTTGTAGGCAAATCTTCGCAGCGAGTCGACTCAACAACACCTTTAACCCGCCAAGGCGAGCAATTGATTTGCTCTGTGCGGTTTCTCGCCACAAGTAATAACGACTTACTTACTTGTCCAGTGCGCCGTTGCTGGCCGCTTGTGACAATAATTCCTAACGTCATTGTATCGCCCGTAACAACACTTCGACTCCATGACACGAGTGCAAATTCGAATGAATTTCAAATTGTGTCTGTGTGCTCATTGTGATTATTCAATTTTGTCATCTTGTCTGCTTCTAATTTGCTTTGTTTGCACGCTTCTGACAACCAAAACAAACAACACGCACGTGACTTTTACGATCGTGATCACACTTGAGAGCTTCGCAACGCCATCGGTCAACAGTTGAAAGCGACTGAATGCGAAAAGCGAAAAGTTCTTTTAATCCTCGTTCATTTTTTATTATTTGAAATAGTATTGAAACGTAGAATTAAGAATTTTTCAATAAAATATATAAATTAAGAAGACCGTTGCATGGCACAGCGCCTCGAAGTATGCTTCAATGAAAGTAATAAAATCTTTGTTTTTGTTAAACTTTATATAATAATTTTTTTTTTTTATTAAATATTCGTTATTGAAATTCAAAAACTTGTAGAATTTGAAATAATTTTGCGCATCGCATTCCCAATTTAAAGCAATGAAATCATGACCAAGAAATCATGGAGCTTTCTCTTATTGGTCGGTAGTGTATGTCCTTAAAATTTTAAAGTCCTTTAAAATGTACTTTGGGTCAGAAAATGAAGAACAAACTATGCCATGTTACTACTTGTATGAATGACATCTGGTTTCATGCCTATATCAACAGTTGGATGGGTCTTGATAAAAAATGTTTTTTTCGCACTGTGTAATAAATGTAAAGTTGGTGTTTTCACTCAATGCTTCATAACTTTCTAATTTATCTTTCGATTCTATTGATTCTATATTGGCTTAACATTTGCACAAATAATATATCTTTCATCTTAGATTATAGATAAAACAATCATTCGAAAAAAAAATGTATACAAAAATCAAATAGAATTTTTTTTAAATAGTTGAAAAATTCACTATTTTTAAACTTTCAACATCAGTATCTTCAACAAATCTCATCTGATTTGGACAATCTAATTTTGGATAATTTATTTATCTATAAAACAATCATTCAAAAGATTATAATTCTTTTAAAATGGTCGAAAAATTCACTATTTTTAAGTTTTCATTAACAGTACCTTAACCAAATCTCATCTCCTTTGGACAATCTATATATCTCTGGTACGGCTAAGGTATTATCTTTTGAACAACGGACCGCTTGTGTTAGTTGCATGTTTCGTTTACGAGATATGTGCTCATAACTGAAACAACAGGGAAAAAACTGATTTTACGAAGATTATTTTAAAACGATTCTTAATAATATTTTTTGATTTTCAGTTTCGTGTTCAGCACACAGTTAGTCTAGAAAATACCTCTCTTTTTTGATGCACGCGATTAAAACATTTTTGTCGGGTAGTGTTATAAGTCTGTAGATCAGTGATGACCATTCTGCTACTCGCGAGTATTCGAATAGCAATTACTGCTTTAGACCTAAGCCCAGGTTTTGAGAACATATGTAGCATGAATAGGTATACAAAATAGTATCTTCAAGAAAACACCCAGCTACAGAGTTGAGCACTAATTACGTGGTCTAATAACTCCAATCAATTTGTGAGTGCTTTTACCTATTTTAACACCGTGCGACAAGAAATTTTACACACCAAAAAATCGATATACTCGCGAAAATAGGGACCAAATGTAGTTAAACTGCGTTTTTAGTTTTTCTCTCTGACGTCAGAATTTTTTTTAAAAGAACTTTGAAATTTCGAGGACATGTTTATTTTAAAATTTTATTTTACAAATTGAGCGCATTGTAGAATAACAATCTGGGTATCAAATGAAGGAGAAAAATCCTTACAATCTTAGAAAATTTAATGTTTTGGTACGAAAGGACGAAGACGTATTGAAAATGTCCTTTTAAACTTTATCATTGAATATCTTTCCAATTATTTCTTTTGAAAAAATATATCTTAAGGACTAATATGTAACTACCATATCCTCGAATTTTGTCCACACATCTTCGAAGATTTTTTGTGTTTTGAAATTTTTGGATATTTGTAATCTTACATACATACAGTCTGTCTAGTAGAAGCGTGATCGTTGTAACTTGGAAACTATTTGTCCGATTCGTTTCAAACAAACTGCATTTTATGCGTTTATAATATTTATTGTACGCAATATTTTTAATAACAGGTATAGTCACCGCCATTCGCTATTATGGCCTCAAACCTCCGACCCATATAGTACTTTGCGCTAAGTTCTGAGCAAGTTGCCGAGGCAATCGACTTCAAATCAGCCGAATTTGTCTCGATAACTATTTTGCTGTCATATATATATACATTTTCTTTAGGGGTGGCATCAGGCGACTGTGAGGGCCAATCTAACACTTCTACCCCATTTTGCTGTTTCCACTCAGCACACATTCGGCTGTGATGTTTGTGTTCGTTGTCTTCTTGTATAATCCAAGAGAGTCCTCTTCTCCCGAACATCTTCGCAGCTGATGGTAATAAAGCTTTTTCATACATTTTGTTCATCAAAACCGCGTTCAAGTTGGTGGTAATAACGAAAAGGCGCCCCAAACCTTTTTCTGAGAAGCAGCCCCAAACATGGACCTTTACTGCGTCTTTGACATTTCGTTGGAGCAATCGGTTGATGACAGCACACCAAGATCGATTTATGCTACTATTTGCCCAAAATTGGGATTCATCCGTGAATATTACATTATTCCAATTCCGATCTGAATTGGCATAAGCCCAGGCAAGCCGTTTTTGAACGTGTGATGATGAAAGCAACAGTTTTTTCGAAGAACTCCGGTGTTTAACGTCGTTAGTTCTTAAACGTCCTCAAATCGTCTCTTTTGATATTTGAACACCACTTTTCTCTAAAACTGCCTTACCTTTACGCACCGATAAGCCCGGCTTCGTCGCAAACAAATCAATGATTTTCTTGTCCTGTTTTGGGGAGGTCTTTTTTTCAAGGCCCCGCCCAGCCAAATCGTCAACATTTTTTGCTTCCATGTACCGATTCGTCCAACTCGTTACAAATGACTTCGACTTCTTCATATATTTTGCTAAAGCTAAACGTGACATTTACGGCCCTCTAGGGTGTAGACGAAGGAATACGGCTTCAAGTCGGTTCTCTCACGCGGAGCTCATCTTGTTAAAACACCCTGTACTTTGTAATTGTTTCACGGGACTGACAATTTTTGCAATGCGTATTACAAAAATGATGAGGCTGCTTAGGTGCATTAAAATTTTTCTGATAACGGTACTCTAAGTGCAAATTTGGTCGATCACGCTTCTACTGGACAGACTGTAGATCAAATTTCAGTCAGTTCTATTTAAATTGACAGAACGACTTATTTACTATTATTATTATATATGGCTGAGAGTGTGCAAGGACACAAGCACTTAGATATGATTGTCCATTGTACCACAACTATTGCCTCCTCTCTCGACTAGCAAGTAGCCGAACTCGCAGCACTTGAAGTAGGCCTTGCCAACCCCACCACTGCGTGCTTCTACAGCCTCTAGTAGGCAGCCCTTGGCATCAAGTTTTCCAGAGACTCTGGATCTCATTTAGCCGGTCCATCACTTTAGTGAAGCGAAAGATATCCAACAACTCGAGTTCCACTGGCTCATTCTCTATTTAAGTCATCTTGCCTAAGCAGATGAGTCTGGAACGTCCGAAAGCTGGGAATTCGGACGTTCCATGTTGGTCTATGACTCAATGTCTTCACAAGACCCTAGAGCCCAATCTATAGGGCCTTCTTCTCCTTACATTACGAACCAAGTCTCTTACTTTATCTGCACTTTACTTACATCTCAACAAATCCTTTTGAATTGATTTTTGCAGAGCGTTCTTCAGCAGACAACCAACCCTTTGCCCATTGCCAACGATGAGCTGCTCCAATCGCCCACATCACCATCATCAGCCTGCATCAGTCGTTATCCCATCGGTACCGAGCAAATTTGCGCCACATGCAAGAAACGACTCGAACTAGAGCCGCCAACACCCAATGCCACCGGTGGTCGTCGCACACCGGAGAGCAGCAGCTCCATGGACTCGAACCTTAGTGAGACCTATCAATCCTGCACCTCAACTAGCGTCGGTTACACCGCTGTCACCTGTGCACTGGCCACCAACAACAACAACACCACCAACACTGTATACACTGCACACGTCTCTAATCAAGCAATGGTGGAGACTGCTTTGAATGCGACAGCCACGGCCGATGGTGATGCACTCACTTGCAATGGACTCAAGTCGAACACATCGCTGCACGTCAATCACCATCACACACATTCACATTCGCATGCGCATCAGGTGCCAGTGCTCAAGAAACAGGGTGTTTCCGGCGAGAGTTGCGAAACCTCGATGCAGCAATCGATCAACGAGCCCATACCCAAATACAATAAGGACTTTAGGTGAGTCAGTCACATTGAGTCACATTGATTGGTTTCTAACTTGTCTGTGATTGCGTTTAGCTCCAAGCAACTCATCAAAGATGCCATTATGGACAATGACTTCCTCAAAAACATTGATGCGTCGCAGGTGCGCGAACTCGTGGAATCCATGTCGCCGCTAAGCATAGCCAAGGGCGAGTTTGTGATACGCGAGGGCGAGGCGGGCGCACATCTGTACGTGTCGGCAGAGGGCGAATTCGAGGTGGTCAAGAACGGCAAGGTGCTGGGCATCATGGGGCCGGGCAAGGCGTTCGGCGAGCTGGCCATACTCTACAACTGCACGCGCACCGCTTCCATACGCGTACTGTCCGATGCACGCGTCTGGGTGCTGGATCGGCGTGTCTTCCAGCAGATAATGATGCGAACGGGCATGCAGCGCATCGAGAACAGCGTCAACTTTCTCAAATCGGTGCCGCTGCTTAAAAACCTAAGCATGGAGGTGCTGACCAAAATTGCCGATGTCCTCGAAGTGGTAAGCAAATGTTTACTTGAGATATCTCCCACATTTCGACTAATTCAACTGTGTGCTTAGGAATTCTATGCAGCTGGCACTTATATTATACGACAAGGCGCCAGCGGTGACACGTTCTTCCTCATCTCGCAGGGCTCGGTGCAAGTCACGCAGAAGCTGACGCCCACATCCGAGGAGAAGGAGATTCGCACACTCGAGCGTGGCGATTACTTTGGTGAGCAGGCTCTCATCAACGAGGACAAGCGCACCGCCAACATTATTGCCATGGCGCCGGGCGTCGAGTGTCTGACGCTGGATCGTGACTCGTTCACGCAACTGATTGGCGATCTGTGCGAGCTGAAGGAGAAGAACTACGGCGACGAGAATCGTGTGCTGGCCATGAAGTATGCCGAAAAAACCAGGGAGATTTTCGGTGCCAATGTGACGCAAGGTATGTCAGTGTGTCAGTCGTGACTTTCCGTTTGCCCATTAATGAATGAACGCCAACTGTTTAGAATTCCCCGAGATGAAGTTGACCGACATGGAAGTGGTTGCCACGTTGGGCATTGGCGGCTTTGGACGTGTCGAATTGGTCAAAGCATATCGCGATAATCGCGTGGACATCTATGCACTGAAATGCCTCAAGAAGAAGCACATTGTCGATACGAAACAGGAGGAGCACGTGTTCAGTGAGCGCACCATAATGCTCACCTGCAACACGCCCTTCATTTGCCGCCTCTATCGCACATTCCGCGACGAGAAGTACGTGTACATGCTGCTCGAGGCCTGCATGGGCGGCGAGATCTGGACAATGCTGCGCGATCGCGGCTCCTTCGATGACAATGCCACACAGTTCATCATTGGTTGCGTGCTGCAGGCGTTTGAATATTTGCATGCACGCGGCATTATCTATCGCGATCTGAAGCCGGAGAATCTGATGCTGGACGAGCGTGGCTATGTGAAATTGGTGTGTGATTTGTAATAAACTGACTATTAACTGATTTATTAATTCATTACCAATTCATTCGTTATTCATTCCATCCATTCAGGTTGACTTTGGTTTCGCCAAATACATTGGCAACAGCAACAAAACATGGACCTTCTGCGGCACTCCAGAATATGTGGCGCCTGAAATCATACTAAACAAAGGACACGATCGTGCAGTGGACTATTGGGCACTGGGCATACTCATACATGAGCTGCTCAATGGCACGTAAGTAACATTTTCCCACTGCTCTTCTACATTCTAAACTACATTTGTGTTGTTGCAGGCCTCCGTTCACAGCCAACGATCCCATGAAAACCTACAATATCATTCTGAAAGGCATTGACATGATTGACTTTCCCAAGCACATGTCACGCTCGGCAGTGCAGCTGATTAAGAAACTGTGCCGCGATGTGCCCGCCGAACGTTTGGGCTATCAGAAGGGCGGCATACAAAACATCAAAAAGCACAAGTAAACCACATAAAACACATTTATCACTGTGCATTCCTTTGCTAATGTGTTGGCATATGCATTTATTTTTAGATGGTTCCTGGGCTTCGATTGGGACGGACTCGAACAGCAGCTGCTCATACCGCCCTTTGTGCGGCCCATTGCACATCCAATCGACACTTGTTACTTCGATAAATTTCCATGTGATCCGGAAGAGCCGCCCGATGAGTTATCCGGCTGGGATGCGGACTTCTGAACAAATGCACAAACTTTCTGTGCTACACGTTTTTGTTTTCTTTCAAGAATTTTCAGCTGAGTTTTATATGCAAAGCATTTGGCATGCTGATTATTTTACTTGAAACGCATCCATGCTGGTCCAAGCAATTTCCAACTACATAGATCCCTAAGAGCAATGAAACAGTAAGCCTTTTGCTCAATACATATGTACACATAATTATCTGTGAGTAGTTTCGAGAGACATTTTTTGAAATACATTTCTAAAAGCATAGTTCTAGGCGTTAGCGTGTAAATCAACGAATAGCAGTGCCTGTGTGCTGTCCAATGAAAATATACAATAAAATTTGCAAAATTAGTGCCTTTTTGCTTAACCAAAATAAAAGTAAATATTTCATATATATATCATAATACTTTTTAGTATTCAACTGGCAGGTGCACTTGCTCAATTTTAGCAATTCTAGCTTTATACTTGACGAAAATGATTAGCATTCATAGGTGATATATAAAACATTGTTGTCTCCATAATATTAGTTTGAGTAAAAAAGCAAAGCCTTTTGGAGTGTTTACTGTCAACATAAATATTAGCTTTAAGCGCTTCTAAAGTAGACACACATTGTATTTGTAGTTAACTTTCTCATCAAAAAATTTATATAGAAACTTGTTAAGCTTATGAAAATTATTTAATAAAAGTTATTTAAACTTGAAATCTAAACATATGGTTATTTCTGTAAAGTTACTATTGGAATAAGTAAAAGTTCGAATTTTTAATTTATTCATCGATTATTTGAAAACCTGAAGATAATTTTTACTCTTTAAACTAGTAAATAGAGGCGAACCACGATCACTCTTCCATACATTTTTAGGCAAACGGTCATTCTCCTTCAGTTATACTCTACTTTTATACAGATTGTTCCTACTATTTTCAAATGAGAGAATGAAATTCTGTACCGAAATGGTGATACTTGGTTTGGTGAGGTAAGACAGGTGAAAGCCGATTGTTCGACTAATACATTCACAAGTCCTGTACACTTTTATAAAAACCATAAATTTGTATGGTAGTCCCATTAAGGATTGGAGATAGGGAGCAGTACGTTGGAAAGAAATATTCCGAAGGAAAAATTATTGGGGTCACTGATAAGAAATATTCAGAAGGAAAAATTAGTATTGATCACTTATAGATTTTAACCCTCTGATCTCATTGATAGACTTGAACACTCTTAGAGCAATAAAACAGAGTATGAGGTTCTTATCTTTTTATCTCCACTCTCCATCTCCATCGTCCACTCTTTATCCACTGTTCAATAGTTATTGATATCAACCTCAACTCTTCATGAGTCTTTCAATGTCTCCCAGTACGCTAAAATGGCAAGACTAGGCCGAATGGTTGGTTGGTATCAGTAGCGAAATGTTTCTTACTTAAATGGCCATAACAACCTGTATCCAGCCAACGACTGCCTCTGCTTTGTGTGCGCCTTCTCCATTTGGTCACACCAAGAGCTGATAGAGCGTCCTGAACTTGGTCCTTGCACCGATAGATTAATGCAGTTTAGACAATACATTTCGACTTTTGCTTTGTAGAAAGCCCAAAGTTGACAACCTCAGCGTCTGTTGTATGGAAGGCGCCCTCTTGTGTTGAATTGTTTTACTATAATTAATTTTGTAGTTTTTGTACTCAAGAATCTTGTCGATCGTTGAATGAATCATTCAAATCGGTTCAGTAGTTTCCGAGATACAATGTTTCCTCTAGTCCCACTACTACATTTACAAGTGGAAAGCTTAATCCATTGAAAATTATCAATTTTATATGGCAGTCCCTTTAATAGTTAGAGATAGTGGATAGGTATTTATGGAAAAAACATTCGGAAGGAAAAATAATTGGGAGTCAGTCTTAGATTTCATATGTCTGGGAGCAACCTGGGAGCAATGGGAGCTAATTTTTTAAAAACAATATTTTTGTAGGGAAACCCTATTAAGGGTTGGAAATAGAGGGTAAGTATGTTTGAAAGAAATATTCAGAAAGAAAAATTAGTGCGGTTCACTCTTTTAACCATGTAAGAGCAATTTCTCAGCAGCTGTGAAGCAATTTGTCAATATTCCAGGCACTTTTGTAAACTTTGAACGCATTCTAGCCCCAAATTTTTTTGCTCATGCACTTTTTCATCAAGCTCGAACTCCGGAGATTTCAAAGCATTGAAATCGAAAAATCTTGTACTAAATCATGTCGGATGTGCACTTTGCTATCTTCTCGTTTTCCACCTACTTCTTGATAAAGTAGTGTAAATTTTTCCTTTTAGTTCGTGTTCTTCCAGTATTTTGAAGTAATTCTTTGTCTTAAAAAAGTAAGGAAGATGACTTTCAATTTAAATTTGATTTCTTATTCATTTTTACCGAAGCTGTAGCCGAAGCTGTCAGGTGTCCTTTAAAATTGAATTCAAAGAACACCAATGATCACAAGTAAAACTGATCATAAGAAATGCCTCTTTAAATCTGCACAGCTGTGTATGTCATTTACTATACAAATCTGAATCGCTTCACAGCACCCCAGACGCAATCCAAGTATATTTCCGCCTTAAACCAAAGAGAGTGTTTTATATACTGAAATTACATTTATTTGCTTTCAGTTCACATTACTTCCTGGCAATTTTATGAAACAAATTATTTATTTCCATTTAATGATAAATGTGCGTATTTGCATGGGATCCAGTGTGACGATAAATTTAGTTTGTGCATCCTCTTTGGTCGCCGACAACGGCATATGCTTCGATGTGTAATACTCCACTTTGGTGACCTTGGAACCGTCCTGCTGGAACTTGAAGCGCTTCATAGCGCTCAATTTCACATTGCCGTCAAGTGTGGTCTCGCGTATCTCCTCGCCACCCAACTGGTCGAAAATCTGTCGTATATTAAAGGTGGCCGTTTGCGTTTCATTGCGGTCCATAAAGTTCTCCAAGCGCAGCAGACGCTCATTGGTGGTGTACGGCTCCAGTGTCAGCACCTGTACATTAATTGGCAGCGACGAGAAGTCGGCAATCTGTGGTGGCACCGTATTGGTGGCGCGCAACGCATTGCTGAAGAACTTCCAGAAGGGCAAATGGATCTCCTGCTGCGCCAAGCGCTCATACAGCGACAGTCGTTGTGGCTTGCTGCTCATTATCAAATAGACTTTGCCGCGCGCTACCAATCCCTGACCGTGACTGGTCTCATTGAGCGCTTCGCCCACACCGAAACCGTCATCCCGCAGCAAACGCCGATGCAGCATCAGATCGAGCTGGCCGTCCTGCAAGCTGGTGCCGCCCTGCGCGCGATCGTTCAGGAGTGCAATGCGCGTGTAATCGCTCTCCATGGCCAGACGCGCCGTAACGGGATAGTAATTGCCGGAAATGGGCTCAGTCAGGTTGGCCGTAAAGTATTCGCGTTTGTTGCGTACGCGACGTAGCATCTCGCGACCATTGGAGTCGGTAAAGAAGACGCCCTTTGTTTGCAGATTGGTAGTGAGACGCGTAATCACCTCTTTGCCCTGTCCATCGTTGATGGGTATGGGTCCGACCAGCCATTCGAATTCGACTCGAACCACGCCGTCGTAGATGCGTATGACCTGCGAGACCCAATCGTTGAAGCGCTGATGCACCTCCTTCACGTTGGCACCTTCGTAGACTTTCAGCTCGACCTTGGCGCCAATAAGTAGTTCGGTGCCGTTGGGGCGGAAAATGTAAGCGCCGGAAGAGCGATTCTTGAACTCGGCATTGTTGCCATTAGCGCCTCTGTAGTAGTAGAAATCCTGGCGTACGTTCTCTCTGATGCCGTTCATCGAGACCTGCGTGAGATGGCCAGTGGAATCAAAGATCAACTTCACCTCCTGTAAGTAGTAGAAGAACAAACGATTATTGGAAAATACGAGTTTCTATACATGAGCACAACAGGAGGAGGAACTTACCGAGTTTTTAACCACAGTGTTGCCGCGTGTTTCAATCTTTGCCAAAGACTCTTCAGGCGAACTGGCGCTGGATGCGCGCTGGAAGCGAGCTGGTATTCTCTTCTGCAACTGCGCGGTGCGATATTTGATTTCGTCGACCACTTTTCTTGGAGTCGGGTCGTTTGTAATATAGAAGTGAGCCAACTTTTCGACGTAGGCCGGGAAAACCAACTCGTGCTGAGTGTAATTGGGACGGAACTTCATGCTGATCACCTCCTTCGGTACCGGCATCACATCGGACTGTATAACGCGACCTTAGCAACACAAATTCAATTCAGTATTTCAGCTGTTTTCCCTCATCATCTCGCACTCACCCGCTGCATCGGTAACGGTGAACGACTCATTCTCCACCGGCACACGCACATACTGTCTGGATGGCTGTGCGAGCGGGTTGAAAAGCGTCACCACCACATTGTTGGCGTCATCACCCACAAACTCGCACACGCTAATGTTCAGCAGCAGGCAGCTCTCGAACTCGCCTTCGGTCAGATTGCTCAGCTTCTGCAGTGCCATGCGCGCGTTCGACTGCGCACTCACCATAGCTGCCGTCAGCATGCGATCGTAGTCGCTGGCGACACGCTGCCGCTCGGTGCCGGTGATGGCATCGTGATGCTGCATTACGCCCATGGCATGTCGCAGTTTGTTCAAGTTGCTATCGACCGCTACGCCAGTGAGATTGGCCAAGCTGGTGAGCTGTTTGGCCACCTGCAGGAAATGATTGCCGTCGCGCTCGAAGCGCTTCTGAGTGGGTCGCGAACTGTAGTAGCCGGTCCAATAGGTGTGCCAGTCCGTCGAGTAGGGAAAGAAGTCCTGCGTCTTGTTGGGCCAAGTAACCGGCAGCTCGTGCAGGGCGTTCAAATAACAGGCCGGCGTCGAGTAGAAGACAGTCACATTGGAGCTGCGCTCGTTCACATGTCTGTCGATGGCATAAATCAGTGAATGTTGTCTGCCCAATTGTGTTCGACTCACTTGATGAGCTTGTCCATGTTTTTGAAATTCATGTTGGCGTTCTCATAGTTGAAGTCATCACCCATGGGCACAAGTAAATGGCTGGTCCGATAGTGTTTCGTCAAATTGTGTATATACTCGACGAAGTGCTCCACCTGAAATTTCGCAGACACTCCATGAGATGCTTCAACTGCTTGAAATTGTGTCCATGCTGTGCAGAGCACTCACCCTCTTTTCGACGTTGTTGTCGAAGCTGTCGCCGTCAATGATGGGCTCGTCGTTGCACAGTGTATCGAAGCAGAAGCCCGGCGGTGCCGAGTAGTGATTGTAGAGCATCCCGGTGAAGAGCTCAGCACTTTCGCCCAGCTCTTCGCTGCCGTGCCAGATCATTTCGGCTGTTAGATTCTTCAGTCGTGTACTCTTCTCAATATAGTCCATGCGCGCAAAGAACTGCCCATCATAGCCCATTTGTGCAAAGATCGAGGCCATCTCGCGCGAGTGACCGAACGGATCGATCTGCCAGCCGATGCGTGGGCGCGCACACTCGCCAAAAGTCTCAGACAACCGTCTATACAATGTAATTATTAGAAGACGTTGGTTAATTAGTGACAAACTCTCGCGAGAAGAAGAAGGAGAATGCTTATTTTTCGGTGCTACCCTCTACTTACTTTAGACCTATCGAAAACTGATCGATGACGCTTTGATAGTGCACTGCTGCCTCATCGTTCATGCTCCATGCACCACCGGCAAATTCCAGACGCCCTTCGTTGACTAGCTTTTTCACGGCCTCCTGCATATCGGTCGTCTGTTCGTCGTACCATTTGAAGAAGAAAGCCGACTCCACAAAGATGAAACTTAAGTAAAAGAGAAATTAAATTAAAATATAATCAAATCGCATATACTATACTAGAAAAGAAATAAACAGCTACACGGTGCACCAGAAACGCCTGTAGAGGGAAGCGGGCATTTGCAAAAAAACAGCGCACCAAACCGATCTTAGCGCAGTCCCCAACCATGCTGCTATCACCTCCCTTACACAACAGATGGCGCTATAAGCGGCGATAGATGGCGGCCCCATCACTTAGGACTACCTGCGGCAGGCTAACCACCTACCCTGGCAGAAAAACAACCGATTAACGTAACCAACACAAGGCAATGCCCTATGCTCGCGAGAGGAGTAAACAAGGATATAAAATTAAAGGACGTTAAGAACATAAATTGAAAATTAGTCTAAAAAGTTTCTGTTGACAAGACCTTCAGGCCCTCTTCAGTTTCATGACGATTTTCAACGGTGAAATGCTAAGTTATTTCCTGCTAAGAGAGCACTTGCCGAAGAATGAGTTACCCAAAAACCTTTTGATTTGCCATCTCAAAGCCGGCATGGTGCTACAAAGCAGATCAATTACGATCTAGCAGTTCCCAATATTTCACAAACTGCTCGTCAACTGATCAGTAAAGCTACGCAAGACAAGTAAATGATGGTACGTTGGTTTTTTTATAGAAAACGAACCAATCGTACATTTATTAGTGTCCTTAGAGGATCCTTTATAAAGTACTGGTAATCATAGAAAAATACTCATATCTTAAGTTCAACAACTTACCGCCTGTTTGAGTTCTTCAGAAGTTCTTGCACCACATTATCCAAAATATACTGGACACCGGCTCTCTGTATGCCGTTCCGGCTGCCATAATAATACTGATCGACCGTCTTCAGCCAACCGACATCATCGTGTGTATGGGGCACCAAATGGACATTGATCTTATTTGACCTGGTGGTAGGACAAGCCTACAAAAAAATTTAAAAAAAATTTGTTATAATATCACAATAAATGCAATCAATTAAAAAAAGATTTTTCATCATCTTTAGAACCATTCTTACATTTTTTAGTGCATTTTTATCTTTTAGATAACTGTACACCCCTATTTAATGCAGGTACTTTATATTCTGAACAAATTTTTCATGAACTAAGTAAGTTTAAAAATTAAGTCCAGCACCTCAAAGACTTTAAGGCTAAGAAATTTTTACTATCAAAAGCCCTTTCAATGCGGTATTCGTACTCGGTATTCGTAGCCTTCACGTATCCACCATGAAAAACCACTTGTTAGGGCTTTTTAAGGCAGAAACCCTAAAGTGGATCGAAGAAAATTACATATTCTCTGTTAAGAGTGTAAGAAGAGAACTCGTCCCATAATATTTTTTATTATTAGTTTTATTTATTAGAGTAACATAAAATCCCATAATATTAATGTTCAAGGTATTGAGTACCTTCTCTGAAAATTTCAGCTCAAAATCTTCAGCAAATTCTTCTATTCTTCTTCAGAGTTTCGCACTCGAGGTCGGTAATCTGAATCGCACCCTACTTTAAAGCAATTTTTTCGGAACTCCTTTTCTTAAGCTCGCATTTTCAATTACGAGAGAACAGATTGATCGATTAAGCTTTTCCTTTTTTCTGTACTTCTCATTGAGACATAGATAAAGTCATCTTTAATGCTGGAACAGAGCGTAAAAAAAGTCTCGAATTTGACTCGAACGGATGTATTTTTGTGCTCTGGTCAAATCTTTACTGCAGGTTAACATTTTAATATAAATTTTTAGTTAATTCGATATTATTATTAATAATTTTTTTAATTTTTAATTAGTAATTTTTTCAATTCTTAATTTTCATTAGTCATTTTTAATTAACAATTTTTAATTAATAATTTTTTTAATTTTTAATTTGTAATTTATTCAATTCTTAATTTTCATGAATAATTTTTAATTAACAATTTTGAATTAATAATTTTTTTAACTTTTAAGTAGTAATATTTTCAACTCCTAATTTTTATTAATCACTTTTAATGAATTTTTAATTAATTGTGAATTAATAATTTTTTTTTAATTTTAATTAGTAATTTTTTAAATTTTTAATTTTCAATTATTATTATTATAAAAACACTTTTAAGTATCGGATTTAAAGGGTCTTAACCATTGCCACAACAGCGATTGTTGACAAGTATCATGAAATCACAAGTTGAGGAATGCATTTGTCAAACAAAATATTCATTTCGATATTTTTTTTATCGGAAAGAAGTTCTCTAAATTATCTTTGATGCAATTACTTACAGTATTTTTCTTAATATTGGATTCAATAAAAATTGTATATCCGCAGATGATTCGGTAATTAATTCTGTCATAAGTTATGACTCATAACAAAACACTTGGCATTATCTTATTTTCCTATTGATTTATATTGGGTAATATGTTTTTTTTTTGCATTAAACTACTTGTTGCGATTAGATTTGCGCTCATTTGTCATTCGAACTTAATCTCTTCAAATGGCTTATAAGCCTTGCAGTCACTTGCGCGGCTTAACTGTTGAAAAAAACATTTTTTTTAGAACAATGTTTCTTATCTTTTGATTTTTTGAAATCGCCCATTGGCGTTATTACAGCAGTTGTTCGAAATTATCTTTATTAATTAAAACGCTGCAAAACACAAAAAATAAAAAAATTAATTGAAACATAACATCAGTGACAACACAGGATTTCATTTGGGGGGAGGAGGATGCTACAACTTTTGAGGCTAAAACCTTTCGGGACCACATTTTTTACCAGCACTTTTTCTGGTTGAGGGGAATTTAAGCCCCAAAACCGCCCCTCCGTGTGGGCCACTGCATAACACAACCAACGACAAATTAGTCGATGAAAAGCTTCTTATCTTAAATTTTTTTTTTTTAATTTGAATCGAATTTTAAATCACAAATTTCTACAAATTATTTGTCACTAAGAGTACTTTCACCAAGTTTGAAATCGTTAGACCTATCGGTTCATGTTTTTCAGAATTTGATTTTCGAATAAATGAAAAGCATTTGTCGAATTATTTCTCAGCGGTTCCTAGCGGTGCAGTAATGAATCAGTCAGTCAGTCAATCAGTCATGACAAACAATTATATGTGCATAGATAGTACACACGTTTAAAGTAAACCAGATTAACGTAAATCAAGTGGGCGTACAAAATTTGACACCACAACGAGAAATGTCAAGTCAACGGAAATTCATTCTGGTTGTTATTTGCTTAGCGTATTTAAACCAATGTAAAAACTATTCACGTAGTGAATATAATCTAATTAAATCTTTAAAAGTATGCCACCTTTAAGGCACCCTTAAGCTCATTTATTATCATTAATTAAAATTAATTTTACTTATCAATGTTTACGTCAAAAGACGAAAACCTGAAAAAAATAAATTAGAAATTGTTTCATCATTCTGGTCTCTGTGTTCTCCTGGTTTTTTCTTAACTTCCTCAAACAATTTTTGGATTTTATTAAAAAATTATCTTTGTGTCTTGGGTCTGGTGACGACTAACCTATGTAGACGAACGAACAAGAGACCGTATGAGCTTTTTAGAGACATGGCTCAAATATATCTTCCGTATGAACAATGAAGCTACATCAAAAAGATGTTTAATGCAGTATTTGAATTTCGACGAATCATGAAGGGAACCACGTCTTCGGTGAAAGCATCAAGTTGAGAAGTCCTATTGTCTTTGTTGTGCCGCGAAGCACTTGAATAGAACTTTTTAAGTAGACCATACTAGCCAAATAAATAAGTAAATATATTTAAAAAAAGTTACTGAAGATAGTCTTAAAGTGAAGAACAATGTTTGTTCGAGAAACTCCTTTTGAAGTAAGAATGCTAGGGGCTGTAAAACTTAGATATCTGTCGAAATCTGCCAAGTTTGAGGTTATAAAGAGAAGTAAATAGCGTTTGTGAGTTTTTTAAACTACATATTTAACTGCATCTTAAAACACAAAACAAAAGCTACATGCAGCAGTTTTTGTAAAGCTTGGGAAATATTTTAAAACTTTGCTTCACACTAGAAATGTTGAGATATTTTCTTATTAATTTCGCGCGTATGTTTCTTGAATTAGCTTACATTTCCAATTACTGCTTAAGGCATCACAGCTTTAATCAGTTACTTTTGTTAAAACTAGCGGTAATTTTTCTATAAGCGAAGCAAAAATCAGTTAGAAATTCATTAAATAAAATTTAGCTCTATTTTCAGTTCAAGTTGTCAAAAGTGTTTCTTTAAAATCACAGAATTAATGTCCTTAAGTATAGATAAACTTTAAGATTAACTATAACAAAAATATCAACATCGTATTTCCCTGAATCAATTAATGCAGCTAAAACAAAACAAAATTTTAAGATGCCCAAAAACTTGGTATCTCAAAAATTCCTATAACTAGTTATGAATTTATATTTATCTAAGCACTCAATTAACAATAAAATTTTCAAAATATAGAAAAATTTTAAAAAAATTTCAAGTGCACAGCCGAAACATGTTCAGTCTACAAATTTTGTATATGTATTATATATAAAATCTTCAAGCATTCTCGTCACCACTGAAACCAATCCAACTCGAATCAATCAGTCTTTCATCAATCAATCTCGTCAATCACCACAGCCGCGCACAGCTCTCAACTCACCTTATAGCCACATTCCGCTTGGACATCGGCAGCGTGCAGCAGTGCCATCAAAGTCACCAAAAGTGCTGTCCAACAAACTGACGACGCCATCTTGCACGCGCTCAACTAATATGAGTTTCTCCAACTGTTATTCCAACCAAAAAACCACAAGTTTTTTGTAATCACTTTTCGCACAATTTGTAACACTTTCGCACAAAGCGCGTCAACCCTGTGTGGAAATGGCAATCCACTTTTTTCGACCTGTCGCACTTTTCAACACGGCGCTCTGCTACTGCCGACTGCTGCGCCCCGTAAATAAGGAATACCTTTTTATACGGCAATGATGTCGCTGGCCGGGAAACACAAATCCATTCAACGAACGTGAAAGCAACAAACTCACCACTCGACTGATAACAATTGCGACTTGAGCGCAACTCAATGTCGATCACTCACTCAATGTTGTTGCAAGCCGGCTCAGTGTTTGGTGCGAGCGATATCGACGGCATGAGAAGTGATTCACGTTCTATCAGCATGCTTTGCTTACATACTGACATATCTATAGGAAATAGGTTTATGTTTGTGTTTTTTGTTGCTTCTGCACTAACTATGCTTGGTGAGAAGAGCATTGGACTACTAGCGCCCATTGATTGGTATCTGAACCGACCGGCAAACATTTGTAGATAAGCATGCAAAAACCACTTTATTTGATATCTTTGAGACTGAATCGACCATATGCCATATGGGTCAATGATCGCCGGCGTAGCCAGAACGCTGACAGGGGAAAGACAATTTAAAAACCATTTACACCTAATTCTATTTTTACACGGTCTTATTTTACACGGTTTTGATTTAACACGGTTTGAGAATAAAAAAATGTTAAATTTTTCGTGTAAAAAAATTAAATTATTATTTTTTTTTTCAAACCGTGTTAAATCAAAACCGTGTAAAAAAAGACCGTGCAGAATTAGGTGTATATGTTTATTTAAGATGTATTTTTCAATAGTTGACAGAGAGAAACACACACAAGAACTAAAAACAACACCTTTTGAAAAATATATATAAGAAATCAGTTCATGTCTGTTTCAGTGCACAAGTGCTACGCTTTCAAACAACAGTAATTTCGATAATTTTTACCATATGTAATATGGAAAACTAATAAAAATGTTCTAAACAACTACTTTTCTTCAAGAGATAAGTGATTTAGAAGGGTCTTTGACTCTTGAACACTCGCCACAATCCCCCTCGGAGGTCGGAAAAGAACAATCTTTATATAGGCGAGCCCCTTCAGCGGTCTCTTATCAGCAATTCCAGTCAACAGATCACAATTTAACAATGTTATGACGCCAATAAAAATGGCTTAGCACTTGGCTGTAAAAAAAATTTAAACACCTTGTGATTGTATGAAGTGTGCGTAGTATGGCAAATAAAACTGTGTGAATAGTGGTATTCACAATAAACGAACAATGGGCATTGCAATGGCTAAATAGCAAACTAAATCCTGAAATATATTCTATTCATATCCAGCAACGTATTTCCATATGGTTTAAATAATATTTCCATATGGTCTTAATTTAACCATATCTCCATATATTCTAAATCAAAACATATTTCCATATGGTTTAACTAAGACCGTAAGTTGAATTTTAAATTTTTTTTGAATTCAAGGTGTTTGAAAAATGTACACAACATCTATTCAATGGTTTTAGAAGAGCAAAAAAGCAGCGTGTGAAAATGCTTAGAGTAAATTTGCTCGTTTATTGATTGGCCTCAATAGGTCAATTGCAATAGGCCGTGAATGTCACCAATACGTATAGTATTCTTGAAACATTTTCACACTTTACTACAATGTGAACACTTTTCTACAAAATCAAGTTGGCATTAACTCAATTCAAGTGGCTTATGTTAGTCAAAGTGGACTCTCTATTAATAATTTTTTGTCTCAATTTAAACAACTCGAGAATATTGGATGTACACTTTTTCTACACAACTTCTTTGATAGTTCATTACTAAGTTTGTAAATTAATAAAAAAAAAGAGATGAAATATGTTCTCTGAATATGAACATTTATTTATTTTAAAATTATTTATTCACCCTAAAAAAATATGTTGCCTTGAAATGAATAGTCATATATATCCTTGAAGAATTGCAATAGTAGATTTTTCCAATTGAGCTGCAATTCTCTTTAGGTCTCATGGCATTTAGTTAGTATTTCATTCATTACAGACAAATAGAAATCATTTGAACATTAACTAGAAAAATGATAAGCGCGCTTCTGACTAAAATTGCATACTTTCCAAACTGATTACAATTCCTATAAGTAAACAAGTTCTAAAAACTGTTTAGCCAGTACTTAGGCCAAACAGAGAGAAAGTAGAAGCACAGTGTACACAATTACTCGAATACACTTCACAGTACACTTCACAAGAAACCATAAACTTGTTTAGCAAATAATAAATTTTGTTGATTTTCGTTTAGCTGAAATCCCTATAGAAATGTTGTTGTCAACAACTCAGTAAACAACAACCAATTTTGGGCGCTATACTCAATTTATTTTTTTTTGCTCAACGCAAGCGGTCAAGCATTTCTAATAGCTGATAAAAACACTAAAAGCGAAGTGTCTCACTTAAAGTAGAGCTGACACTCTTCCACATACTCATACATTGTGTGCACGTACTCACTTAGTTCTGTACCCTCAAAGTGTACCCTACATCTATGAACATAAAAGTATGGTTTATTCATTATGTAATGGCAAAAAGATAGTGAACAAAGTATTCGATTGACACTACGATTGAACAAACGCCTTCTGTCCATCTGTTTGGCCTTCCAATGAATATGTTTGACCTGTCTGCTCATCTCTTTGGACCGTTTGTCCGTCACTTTTAGGCTTTTATACCCATCTTTTCTATTGCCTGTCTCTATCTTAGGTCTCCTTGTTCAAAACTTTTTGCTGTCTATCTTTTTGGACTGCGTGTACATCTCTCTCCCTCTCTTACACTGTTCATAAATTTTTCATGTCTGTCTATCTTTTGGACTCCGTGTACATCTCATTGGCCTCTGTGTTCATAACTTTTTCCTGTCTGTCCATCTTTTGGTGCTCATACATCTTACATCATATATCTTTTGGTGCATCTCTATGGCATTTAACAGTTTCCTCTTCATACAAGTCCTATTCAATGGAACATAAAATATTTGCTTTCTGAGGCGACAAAGTACGAGTATTCTGGTATTCCTTTAACATCGCTTAAATCCATTTAGTTCGTAATACTTTAAAATAATTGCGGAGCTACTTTAATTTAAATAATCGTCCAAAGACCATTGGATTGGACACGAATATTGGCCAGGAATAGACCATATTGGGTCCGTAGCAATGCCAAAATACTCAATTCCGTTTAAAAAGTAATACAGTAATCACCGATGGAGATTTCTACTTCATTAAGAAGAAAAAGATTAATTACACTGATCAACAGCAAAATGGCTTTTCTGGGTTTGACATCAGTTCTAGGGTAATTAGGGACCGCTGATTTCGAATCCGCAAACCGTTTTGAAAACTTAGTTTCCGTTTTCGCAAAAAATGGGCGTGTCACTTTTTCGGATTTTCCCTGACTTTTTTCACGTTTGGGATTGTAATTTCAAAACCAATAAACCGGTTGACATGATTTTCACTTTGTGGCATTTAGAACACCTCACGGCTTCTTTTCCAATGTCATTTATTTGTATAAGTTTTAAAAATCCGCGGCAATTGGACCTCAAAGTCGGAAAATATGGAATTTCATGCACATTTTTCGTAAATCAACTATCGAGTTATGTATAACACGAAAGCGGAAACATGAAATTATACAACACAGCCAAATTTTTTGGCGTGAGTCCCATTCTCATCGAAATAATAGCAAAAATGTACCATAGACATTTTCACAATTTTTGATACGATTTCCTTAAAAAATTAAGGGCCTCAAAATATGCTCTTTTATATATTCCATTCACTGTCTGGAATACAAGCGAAAAACAACCAAATTTTTAATTGCTTCAAACAAAACAAAATTAAAAACTTTGCATATTTTGAGGCTCTTACTTTTTAAAGGAAAAAAACTGAAATCTGTTGAAAATGACTTTGGTACATTTTTGCTATTATTTCGATGAGAATGGGACGCACGCCAAAAAATGTGGCTGTGTTGCATTACTTGATGTTTCCGCTTTCTTGTTATACATAACTCGATAATTGATTTACGAAAAATGTGTTTGTTTTTTAACATCAAAGAAAACGCCTTGAAATTCCATATTTTCCGACTTTGAGGTCCAATTGCCGCGGAATTTTAAAACCTATAAAAATAAATTGCATCGTAAAAGAAACCGTGCGGTGTTGATAATGCAACGAGGTGAAAATGATGTCAACCGGTTTATTGGTCTAGAAATTTCAATCCCAAACGTGAAAAAAGTCAGGGAAAATCCGAAAAAGTGACACGCCCATTTTTTGCGAAAACGGAAACTAAGTTTTCAAAACGGTTTGCGGATTCGAAATCAGCGGTCCCTAATTACCCTAGAACTGATGTCAAACCCAGAAAAGCCGACCAAAAGTCGAAATTTGTTGCCCTGTGTTATTCCATGCGTCAAAACGTACTTCAAAACTAGTCAAAAAGTCCTTGCTAAAGTCTGAATATGACGACATCTTCAGCGAACACAACTTTATTACCTTCTGGAAATGTAATAATGGTCAAGTTTACTGGCTTCAGTTTTTAGGGGGAAGAATTGTTGGTAAAAGTCTATAAGAATGCAGTATCTTATAGACTTTCTCCGGAACGAAATAAGAGGTTTTTTGCTGCAACAGAACTAGGTTTGGTATCTGGAATTCCTAGCCTTTAACTTTCCTTTGGTTTATAGAAATTGACTCAATTATTATTTTACTTAATTTAATTTAATTTTAGTTTATTTAATTTAATTTAATTTAATTTTATTTTATTTTAATTTATTTTAATTTATTTTATTTTATTTTATTTTATATTTATTATTTTATTTTATTTTATTTTATTTCATTCTATTTTATTTAATTTAATTTTATTTTATTTTATTTTATTTTATTTTATTTTATTTTATTTTATTTTATTTTATTTTATTTTATTTTATTTTATTACATTATATTATATTATATTTCATTTTATTTTATTTTATTTTATTTTGTTTTATTTTATTTTATTTTATTTTATTTTATTTTATTTTATTTTATTTTATTTTATTTTATTTTATTTTATTTTATTTTATTTTATTTTATTTTATTTTATTTTATTTTATTTTATTTTATTTTATTTTATTTTATTTTATTTTATTTTATTTTATTTTATTTTATTTTATTTTATTTTATTTTATTTTATTTTATTTTATTTTATTTTATTTTGTTTTGTTTTATTTTATTTTATTTTATTTTATTTTATTTTATTTTATTTTATTTTATTTTATTTTATTTTATTTTATTTTATTTTATTTTATTTTATTTTATTTTATTTTATTTTATTTTATTTTATTTTATTTTATTTTATTTTATTTTATTTTATTGTGATAAGTGATAAAAAATCCCCTCAAAAAATTACAAAATCCGTTCTCTCTCGTGATAAATTTACCAAATTTTACTTTTCAAAAACTCTTGAGTAAATTTTCCGTGCACTTCTACCAGAACCAAGAAGCAACTAAACTACTAAATCAGCTGATTCTGTAGTCTTTTTAATGTGACGTCAGATCGGTAACTACATATCTCAATTTACAACGTCCCCCTCTGTACCTTTTGTTGCGTATTTCACTCACAGAACATGAGTACCGGCAATGTTTACTTCATATCCATTCAATGAATCCCACTGATATGTGTAATGTAGATAAATATTTAATATTTAATCCCATAAAGAGAAACACTATCTTGAGGCACTTCTTGTCCACTTTGCTGCTCGATTGGCTCGTAAACAACGGCTGACCGTTACCGAGAAATCGTCTTATTTTTATCCAAAGCACCAACGACAGCTGATTGCTGTCCACTAAACGACCACACACTATGCTAGTTACAAATACACACACACACACACACATAAATATTGACGTTAGTGCATTAAGTACGAGTTTTTATGTGTCTCGAACTATTTTGTTTTTGCAACTAAAATGACCGAACGTCAGCAATATTGAGCTTCTCCTCTCTGTACTCTTCCTATCTGTGTTAAGCTCAATTTGGAGTGAGTCTGGTGTGGAGCGGTTGAATATTTACCTATTTAAATGGTGCCTTCGTGCTGCGGCCGCAGTACGTGTTGAATTCTTGGACAGTACAATTCGGTCGACGGTGGCGTTTCGACTCGAACAAGTGTGCACTTTTAATTGAGTGCGGCTTAAGTGAAGCTACTTATCGACAGTAACGATCGTGTAAGGTGTACGTCTAATCGGTCAAATGGAGTTCAGCACAGGCGCAGCCGGCGTGCTGCTTTCATTCATTTGTGTTTTGTTAGTTTCGGGAAATTATTTTGTCGATGGACGCCCGCAAGAATCGGCCGAACCGACAATTGTTAAGCTCCCGGAGGAATCGGTTGACCCGACAATTGTTCAGCTCCCGCAAGAATCGGTCGAACCCACAATTACTAAACTCCCGCAAGAATCGGCCGAACCGACAATTGCTAAGCTCCCGAAAGAATCGGCCGAACCGACAATTGCTAAGCAGCCAACTTGTGGCTACGAGGTGAGTGTGCGATAGAGTGAGACAATGTGACCAAATAAGCCGTGACTTTGATAATTCAAGAGCTTGGAATGAAAAAACATAAAAATAAACTGTTGATTTCTGTTTTAAGTTACTACGCAATGGCTTATCCGTGGTTATGAAAACTGCAATTCAAAAATTCAATAGAAGTATATTCGAACTTGTTTGATTTTAAACTTGTTTGATTTTTTAACCGGAGCAGCAACCCAAGAATTATGGCTTGGTTTTCAATTTTTGATACAAGTGGAACTGATCTAAGGTTTTAAGAGGTTTTCGAAAAGTTTTCCTTTTGGTAATTGTGGATTTGATTTATAATAACAACCCGTGGTGGAAACTTTACCATTTACGCTCATAAATTGCAAGAAATTGTTAAGAAATGTTATAAGGAAACAGATTTCATCATAGTGTGGTTATATTTCTGAAAAGAATTCAAATCTTTAAGGATATATCGCACACGCACTACAAAAGTGACACAACTCAAAATTTTTGATTTTTCAGGAAACGCAAAAAACTGTTTTTGAGGTAAATAAACATTTTTTTAAAATAACGTATAGACCGTTCAATAGGAAATCCTTACAGATTATGCTTTAGGATAAGTTACAAGAATTTTTTTTTTATTTTACACTAGAAAATCCAAAATTTTGAGTTGCGACTGTTTTGATGATATTTTAGTTCAATAATTACGGAATTATTTTAAGTTATGTCACTTTTGCTGAGTTTTATAATTATAAATTACAGTTAAAAAGTCGAAAGAAAATTAATTTTTTTATTTGAAAATATATACTAAAATTGTCAGAACTTTGCTTAAAATTAACTTCAACAAAAATGTATTTCGTCAAAAGTGTCACAATTTGAGTTAGGACACTTTTGCATTGAGCTTCAGCGATCAAATAGCATCAAACTTCTGACATAAAGAGAGTCCTAACTGTATTTTTGCAACAGTTAACAATAGTGTCCGACCGAAACCACTTTTTTGGGCCGAAACCGAAACCGAAACCGAATATTCGGTTTTTTTTTAATATTCGGCCGAAACCGAAACCGAAACCGAAACTTTCTAGTTGATATAAAAATCACCATATCAAGCACTTTTTTCAACAAACGAATTTTACATTAAGTAAATAAAGAACAAACAAACAAACATAGCATAAATAAATAAATACTTATTAATAAAAACTATTTATTCATTTTTTAAAAACGTAAACAAGAAGAAATCACGCTTTCGTACCTTACTCGATAATATTCAAAATTAAATAATTTAATATTATATGCTAAAAAAAAGAAGTTTGTTTACATTGCTGGCATCTAAATTACTCCTCCTTTTACTATATATCTGCTACACAATAAAATGTAAAAAATATTCTAGAAAGTTTCGGTTTCGGCTATTCGGCCATTTTTTGGCCGAAACCGAAACCGAAACCGAAACCACTTATTTGGGCCGAAACCGAAACCGAAACCGAATATTCGGTCGGACACTAGTTAACAATAACAAAATATACTGAGCTTTTGCTTATTGGTAGATTGATGCATTGTGCACAGTATTAACACATAAACCCGAAAATTAAAAATTTTGAGTTGTGTCACTTTTGTAGTGCGTGTGCGATATGTGCACTTGGTATATATTCACTTAAAGCATGACGCTCAAAGAGAGAAAATTTTTCATACTTACTTACTTAAGGGGGAAAGCCACTGTGACGGGTCAAAAAATTAGTGATTTTAAACATTTTTTTTGACCGAGTAAATATAGGAATTTTTGGATCGGGTTTTTTTTATTTTATTAAGCAGACATCTAATAATATTTCCACAAATTTTTATCAAAAAATATTAAATAGTTTTAACAATAGAGATGATCCCGTAGCGCTTGAAAACAAATCCCCCCTCCATGGCGGCATCGATTTCTCAAAAACCCGTACTCAGAAAAAAAAAAATAAAATTTTATTGTAATCTTTATGAATGTAGCTATCTTTGTACGTAGCCGTTTTTTTTTATTTTGATTTTTCACAAAATGGCGACCGATTGAAAATATTTCCATGTTTTCGACCTTGTTTTTTTGGTTTTGAGACAGTTTAAAAAATAGTAAAAAACAAAATTTTCCAAATCGGCTACGCTTAACCTTAACCAAAAAATTAGAAATCGGTTCATAATTGTTCGAGTTATTGATGCCGCCAGTTCAAAAAAAGTCGTTTCGAGAAAAACGCGTTTAAAGTTTTGAGTCCATTTCTCTCGTAATGAAATCATGTATCTTTTAAAATTTTCATACGTGTGTTAAACTATCGAGTCTTTGAAATTTTGACTTGAAATTTTGTACACATATTTTTGAATATATAAGCTTTGATTTAAAAAAAAAATTTTTTTTTTTACCCGTCACAGTGGCTTTCCCCCTTAAATCGCCATGACAACCCATTATTGGGTTACGGGCTGCCACAAGAGTTGTCCCTAGCCGCCCCTGCTTTGCACAGTAGGTCACACCAAAAAATAATAGGAAGTTCCTTCCACCAGAGACACGATCTCCCTCTTGGGACCTGCAACTACTGGGAGCTTCATGGTCCATATGGAAGACACGACCAAGCAAGGGTAGTCAAGTATTTTTAGTGCTCATACAGCTCGTTCTTGGTTCGTGACGATTGGGAAGTACCTGCCTGAGCACAGGCACAATAAGCGTCCTATAGAGAGCAAGTTTTGTCGGTCGAGAGAGGTCTTTGCTACTCAGTTACCTACCGAGACCGTAGTAGCACCTATTGGCAAGAGTTATCCTTCGCGCTGTCTCGAGGCTCACAGCATTGCTGCTGTTTATGGCGGCGCCAAGTTAGACGAACTCCTTGACAACTTCAAAAGTACACCTGTCGACCTCGACAAGAGACCCTAGCCGCTGCGTGTACACAGCAAATAATTCGTCTTTAGCGTAAATTATAAATATTAGTGGTCCAATATTGATCAAATTGAAACCAATGAATGCTACTCGTATGGGAAATAATAGGTGTTTACATATTTGGATCTTTTTTAACAGAAACAGAGGCGTAAAAGGGAGTACAAAAACCGGCAAATTTTAGGTGAACCTTGAAATCTAATAAAACCGGATCATATAAATCAATCGAACAAAACCTTTGAAAACACTTTCACTTGTTTTCATGTACACTTTTTCATATCAATCACGTTCCAAAGTGACTCTAATCTGGTTACCCAGTTCAGCGCTTAAAAATACTTTACATTTAAATTTTACATTTAGTTAGGTAAATGGAAAGAATGCTGTTTTATTGGCACATTTTATCGCAAAATTCATTTATTTTAACAGTCCTAATTTTTAAAGCAATTATTTCAAGTCGTATTATGTCTTTAAGTTGAAACTCATTAGACTAGCAGTGAACAAAAATTTGCTAGGATAACAAATGTATTTAACTAAACAATAAAATTAATTTAAGCCCACCTACCTACTCAACTCGTTCATTCTAAAACGAATTGTAAGCAATATAAATGGGTACCCAAACCATTGGGTGGGTGCCCAGAGAATATTTTCATTCTTTAACCAATGTCGATATCGTTAATAAATCATTTTATTAGTAATTAAAAGTCATTAAAAGCCATAAAAAAAGAAGAAGGGAATAAAACGAGGATCTTATGGAAAGATAGATTATGAGGACTGCCTCTGCTCCATGTTGTCTACTCCATGTGAACAGCTATAGAAGTAGATGAGTAGTAGATGAACAGCTATCGGCTGGTAACCCTATACATATTAGGCAAATATGTTATGTGGTCTTACATACATGCCTATGTGGTTTATATTATATAGACTTATATGTTATATAGTTTTATGCGTCTTTTACTAATTTGCGTTCTCTTAACTCTCTCTTTTGAGATACTCATAAGTTTTTTTCTAACCCACATGAACTATGATAATTTTCTCATTTAGTTTCATTGAATGAGATTTTCTATTAAAAATTATTAGGAATGCAATGCAACTATGTAATTAATACACAAGTCAGTTGAAGGCTCATTTGTTTTTGTCCAATTGAAAGAAAATTTATGACATTAGTGTAATCTCAGTCAGTAATCAGTCAACAAAATGGACCTGGGCTAGCGATTTTTATTGCATCGACGGGCATGTGTCAGCCACATCTGTTCCCATTTCTATAAGAAGCTTAGCGATAAGATTTCAATGCCTATAGAAGTTTATTTGAAAAAAGAAAATGTTATATTTAGATTTAAAATTCCAGTTTCTTCCATCCAACGAGGGGAGTTTTTCGTCGAAATTGTTTATTCTTTTTTTTCATGTGACCTGAATTTCACACAACTAAAATGTCAAAGGTTAGATTAACTGATTAAGAAATATTTTCCGGGGACTTATTTATTTTACACTAACTATATTCTTAATTAGTAAAAAATTGTATAGTAGTTGATTAGTTTTGATAAGAACTAAACTGATTTGAATTTTGCTCAATTTGCTCAAACTTAGCCTTTCCAAAGCCATGGGGCTTCAATATAAGTTTATGCAGTGGCGCACACAGGCATCCATTTTGGGGGGCTACGGGGGATTTTAATACACAACTGTTCAGGCAAATCCCATTTGAAAACATATTCGCAGTCTAACAATTGAAAAAAAAATAAAACAGATATTTGGTAGAAGTTGAACCCCCCAGCAGCCGCCGTGGCTCAGTTGGTTAGTGCGTTGGACCGCGAGTCGCAGGCAGCAACCTCAGGTTCAAATACTGCCTGTAATAACACCTAAAAAAAAAAAATAACGGGAAAACTCGTTTTCTCTTTCGGTGGCTGTCCTCTCAGCTGGGAATGGCAAACCTCTGAGAGTAAAAATTGCTTATGAAAAAGCTCCCACCCTGCCGTTCGGAACCGGCATAAAACTGTAGGTCCCTTCAACCCGCGTACAAATTCACACGCACAACACGGGTAGTTGCGGGAAGCTAGGCCTTAGTCTCGCGTAAGCGGGCTGTCGTGCCAGTCAATTATTATTATTTATTGAACCCCCCAAACCCGCCTTTCGTGTGCCACTGTGTTCATGTACCATTGTTCATAAAACCAAACAATAGTTTTGCCTAAAGCGTCTAACGGGCCATGACGCGTTACCATGTTAGCCGCATTCATATGTTAACGCACACATCTTCAAAACATTCCTTAATGCTTAACAATTCTCCACAGAGTTGTCCGAAAGTGAAGCCAAAAATGCTCAACATTCATCTCATACCACACACACACGACGATGTTGGGTGGCTGAAGACGGTCGATCAATACTACTATGGCAGTAAAAATGGCATTCAACAGGCTGGCGTTCAATATATAATCGACTCGGTGGTGCAGGCGTTGCTTCTGGATCCGGCCAAACGTTTCATTTACGTCGAGTCGGCATTCTTCTTCAAGTGGTGGGCCGAGCAAACGCCCGAACTGCAAGAACAGGTCAAAATGCTGGTCAACGAGGGCCGACTTGAGTTTATTGGCGGCGCTTGGAGTATGAACGACGAGGCCACCACACACTATCAGAGCGTAATCGATCAATTTACATGGGGTTTGAGGTATGAAACTGTTCTAAATGCATGCGTATTCTGTTGATTCTGAAATTGTCCACTACTCACAGGCGATTGAATGACACCTTCGGCGAGTGTGGACGCCCACGCGTTGGCTGGCAGATAGATCCCTTTGGGCATTCGCGTGAGATGGCCTCCATGTTTGCGCAAATGGGCTTCGATGGACTGTTCTTCGGACGCCTGGACTATCAGGATAAAGATGAGCGCTTGATGACGAGAACAGCAGAAATGATTTGGCGCGCCTCTCCCAATTTGGGTGGGTAACAGTTGCCTCTCAAATATGAACAATACCAATATGAAAATTAATTAATTAAATAATTAAAAAAAAATACTGTAACAATAAGAAAATTAACTTCAAATAATTTAACAATATGAAAATTAAATTGAAATAATTAAAAAAAATGCTGTAACAATATAAAAATTAACTTCAAATAATGTAAATTATTTTTGTTTCGAGCCGAAAGCCTTTGATGATAGAGCTCAAATTTTTTGTATATTAGAATAATTTAAGGTATATAATTTATTAATTTATTAATAATTTATTTTATTTATTTATTTATTGTACAAATTTTAATAATAATAATATTTTTGTTTTACACAGGTGAATCCTCAAATCTTTTTACTGGCGCTCTGTACAATCAATATCAGGCACCACCGGGCTTCTGTTTCGATATACTTTGCCCCGATGAGCCCATAATCGACAATCCGCATAGTCCGGACTACAATGTCAAGCGACGTGTAAGTGTGATTGTTTGCAGCAGCTATTAACCAATATGAAAATCCATATTTAATATTAACACTGCTTTAGGTGGACGGTTTTATTGAGTTTGCTAAACGACAATCAAAATATTATCGTACACATAATGTCCTAATTACGATGGGTGGTGATTTCACATTTCAAGATGCTAATTCGCATTTTAAAAATATGGACAAACTAATACGGTATGATTTGTGTTGTGTGCGCCAATAATTCTGCAACATGTTGATGAAAGTTTTCAAAAATTGATCAATTAAAAAACGTTGATAACTATTAATCAAATAATTTAAATTCTTAAAACTACCATTTCGAAAATAATTGTATGCACTTGAGCTGTTTTTTACGTATGCGACACAAATATTTAATGGCTAGATTCCATACTAATTTGTCTGAATCGTAAGAATTTCAAAGCAGTATAAACATTGGTATAGGTCGGACTTTAGGAGCGATCTGCGTTATGACTTCGCCATCTACCGAGCTCATCTAATTTGAATGTGTTCGGTTATCAAGGGCCAATTCTGGCCCGAAAACATCATCTTTCGATACTAATTCTCCTCATGTATTAGTTGGAACTACAAACATATGTCATATATTACAATATGTCATTGTAAACCTCATCAAAACCACAACAACGAAGTTTTACTTAACACATCTTAACGTAATAACAAACCTTGATACATATTGAACGCAGCACTAACCATTGCCTAAAGGTTATTTTCAATGCTTATAGCGCTATATCTCATATTCGTATATACAATACCAAAGAGACGCTTTAAACTCTGTTCAAATGATTTGAAGCCCACACACATAAATACTTGCAATTCTAGGTTGACGAGTTCTTTGCATATGTACAAAATATGACCAAAGGTTATCGCACAAACAATTTACTCATTACAATGGGTGAAGATTTTCACTATCAGAGCGCCAATCATTGGTATAAAAATCTGGATAAATTAATCAAGTGAGTGAAGTGATATCATTCAAGAACGTAAACACTTGCATGAAGTTAAGTATTTGAGAACTTTTAGGAAACTCTTAGAAAACTCTTAGAAAACTTTCATCAGCATGTAGTTGAAGGTGATAACTAGCTACTAGTCTATGTAATTAACTTAAGGACTTTCCATTACTCATTCCCATTTAATGTCACTTAGATATGCCAACGCACGCCAAGCCAACGGTTCGAATATAAATCTTCTGTACTCCACACCCTCATGTTATCTGAAAGCACTACACGATGCCGGCATCCGTTGGCCCACAAAAGACGACGACTTTTTCCCGTACGCCTCCGATCCGCACGCCTACTGGACGGGCTACTTTACCTCACGTCCCACGCTCAAACGTTACGAACGTGAGGGCAACCACTTTCTGCAGGTCTGTAAAGAACTCACCGCGCTGGCGCCGAAAGACTATCCCGAATTGACGCCGCACCTGACATTCTTGCGCGAAACGATGGGCATTATGCAACACCACGACGCAGTCACGGGCACCGAGAAGCAGCACGTTGCCAACTCGTACGCAAAACGTCTGGAGGTGGCATTTCGTGCTTGCCGCACCAATACGCGTGCAACATTGAACTTTCTGACCACCGGCCAAGAAACCGAGTTGACTCCCGCTAAACTCGAGGACCATTATGAATTCTACAGAAATTATAAACTCGGTTTCCAGTCATGTCCACTTTTGAATATCAGTACTTGTAACGTTTCGGAGGAAAATGATCAATTCATATTGACTCTGTACAATCCGCTGGGGCGTTCCACCTTCGAGTATGTGCGCATACCGGTGCCGGATGTCAACTATGTGGTAAAGGATTATAAAGGTTCGTAGTCGTCTGGCGCAGACTCAGAGAACTTACTACTAATGATTATTTTTCTGTGTAGACGTTACAATGGAAGTTCAGTTTGTACCCATACCGGACGGTGTAGAGCAACTCAGCTTCCGTCACTCTGATGCGCAGTACGAACTCATCTTTTTGGCCAGCGATCTACCAGCGCTCGGCTACAAGTCTTATTACATAAAAACAACGAACGACAATCACAAGAAACCAGTGCCAGATCCCGAAAAGAAATCAAGCCTCACCACCATTGGCAATGAAGTGAGTAATCGAAATCGAGTCCTTTCGTTTTTATTATAAATTAGACAATAACTATACGGTCGCAGCATATCAAACTGACATTCGACACCAACGGTTTTCTGTCGGCCGTCATGGCCGACGGTCAATCGCGTATCGTCAATCAAGAATTCCTCTACTACGAAGGCGCCGTGGGAAATAATCTCGAATTCCGCAATCGCTCATCGGGTGCATATATTTTCCGCCCCGCTGAAGACATTGCACGTACTGTGACGGTGAGGCCCAAGCTGACCGTCTACCGAGGCTCGTTAGTCGAAGAAGTTCATCAGGTATTCAACGAGTGGATCAGCCAGGTGGTGCGCGTCTATCGGCAGTCTCACTATGCCGAGTTCGAATGGTTGGTCGGACCTATACCTGTGGATGACAAGAAAGGCAAAGAGATCATCAGTCGGTTCACATCAGATATACAATCGGAGGGAGTATTCTACACTGATTCGAATGGCCGGGAGATGATCAAACGAATGCGCAATCATCGCGACACATGGAAATTGAATTTGCACGAAAAAATTTCGGGCAACTACTACCCCATTACCACAAAGATTGCACTCGAGGACAAAACTATGCGTATGGCCCTGCTCACTGATCGCGCGCAAGGTGGCAGCTCGTTGGGTGATGGCGCCTTGGAACTGATGGTACATAGGAGACTTTTGCACGATGATGATTTCGGAGTAGGTGAGCCACTTAATGAGACAAGCTATGGACATGGTTTGGTGGCACGCGGAAAACACTACCTGGTTATGGGTAAGTCGGATGTGAGTCCCACCACACAAGCAGTGGAACGCTTGACACAGCTGGAAAAGTTATTGCCCACATGGAAGTTCTTCAGTGAGGCCCAAGCCGTGCCTTACGAGGAATGGCGTGAGAAATACACAAACATAGTAAGTATCATTCGGCAATGAGTGCAGTTGTTTGAATTGGTATCGATAAAATTCTTGTTTTTTATAGTTCACTGGATTATCCATGTCATTGCCCAAGCAAATCCATCTACTGACCTTCGAGCCGTGGCACGAGAACGAAATACTCATTCGTTTCGAACACATATTCGAGCAAGACGAGGATCCAGAGCTTTCGAAAGCAGTACAATTCAATCTCAAGGATGGACTGGGCAGCTTAAAGATTGCCGATATACGTGAGACCACATTGGCGGCCAACGCTTGGCTGGGCGATAACCAACGTCTGCAGTTTGCTGAAGATGATCCAAATTTGTCATCCGATACCTATGGTGTCTATGACAAAGTGGCTACCAAAGTTCATTTACTGAAAGCCAACAAACCACTCCTAAACGCCGAGTTTTCTTCTGAAGAAATACCGTTTGAAGGTTTGGGAGCGGAAAGCAATCGCCTCGCACGCGTCGCGTCTAATCTAGTGCAGCTCAACCGTCAACGTGCACAGAAGCTTACAAAGATGCGTGCGGAAAAACTGCCTTCGATGCGAAGTCAGCAAGACGATGCCAAGTTCCTAATCGAACTGGGGCCCATGCAAATTCGATCTTTTGTCTTGACATTGGATGCCCATTAGCTGTTACCGACCTAAATTTATATGTATTTATAGGGATTGACTATAAAGCTGAAATAATAAACTATATTCTCAAGTAATGCAGAACAAAACTTCCTGTGAGTTTGAACTCGAAAGTAATCCCCCTCAGTCAAACAATAACAATTTGTCAGGCTGTAATGTACAAACATACAAAAGCCCAAGAGAGCGAAAGCCAAGTGTTCCAACGTTCCAGTTACGAAATTAGATATCCACATTTATACCCCTCACTTCAGTTAGTGTGTACACATCGGGAAATCTCCACATCAACGGATAGTATTTAAATAGCAACTTCGTAGCGGTTAGCCAGTTAACGTTACGATTTTCTGGAGTGCAAGTCGTTAGACTGTAGAGAGTTCACTGATGGTTTTGTAATTTTTCCAACATATCAAATATCAAATTTTTAATTTTCGAAGAAAACTAAGTAGTCACACACCATAAAGTAAATCGAATTGATTTGAAAAAAATGGCGTCCCGCATTGATGCGGCCGGTGCGTTGTTTCGAATTAGCTGCTTTTTATTAATTTTGAGTAATTGTTTTGTCGACGGAGGAATACCAAATGCACCCACCAACACATTTATTTCAGCCGCCACATGCGGTTATGAGGTGAGTGTTGAAAATTAAGGACATGGAGATATATTGAAAACGGTTTTGGAAACCTCATAATGTCTTACGAATTGTTTCTTGGCACTGATACCTTTGAAGTTGCTTTATCAAACACTTTGAAATCATTCTTATGTTGTTATTTAACGTAATGCTCAATACTTAGAAAATGAAAAAATTGCTACTGTCTGAGAAAAGGCAGCGGTAGTGGTTTTATGGTTAGGTAGCACCACAGCTTGACCTCGGCAACACTTCCGTTTGAGCGTACTAACACAGCGGACAACCATTCGAATTGTACATCTCGCTATGCAGACACGCAGATATAATGCGACAGTAAAACGACAACGATCCGAGTTGATGTTAAGACCATATTGGCACGTTGAAAGCGTGTCTCCCAGTTCTAGCACCAAAAAACTCTAAATATATATCTGAGGTACTGATTTGCATAGCTTCTATTACTTTTACTCCTTAGAACTGTCCGGAAATCAAGCAAAACAAGCTCAATGTCCATCTTATACCGCACACCCATAATGATCTCGGATGGGTGAAGACGGTCGATGAATACTACATCGATGTTAAGAAAATTATTGACTCGGTGGTGCAGGAGCTGCTCAAAGACCCTGCAAAACGTTTTATTTATGTCGAGTCGGCGTTCTTCTTCAAATGGTGGGCCGAGCAAACGCCCATACTGAAAGAACAGGTCAAAATGCTGGTCAACGAGGGCCGACTTGAGTTTACTGGCGGCGCTTGGAGTATGAACGATGAGGCCACCACACACTATCAGAGCGTAATCGATCAATTTACATGGGGTTTGAGGTATGAAACTGTTCTAAATGCATGCGTATTCTGTTGATTCTGAAATTGTCCACTGCTCACAGGCGATTGAATGACACCTTCGGTGAGTGTGGACGCCCACGCATTGGCTGGCAGATAGATCCCTTTGGGCATTCGCGCGAGATGGCCTCCATGTTTGCGCAAATGGGTTTCGACGGACTGTTTTTCGGACGATTGGATTACCAGGATAAAGAAAACCGACAGAAAGCGAAGACAATGGAAATGATTTGGCAGACCTCCTCTAATTTGGGTGTGTAACCCGATAACTCGAGGCCATTCATTTCAACTGAAAAATTTATTGTATGATTATTTTTGGTTTCATACAACAGACGAAACCACAAATCTCTTTACGAGCGTGCTCTACAATCTATATCAGCCACCACCGGGCTTTTGTTTTGATATACTTTGCAAAGATTCGATGGATGATACCCCACGTAGCATTTCCAACAACATTATGAAGCAAGTAAGTACACTCACTACTACCGATTTCTGTGATATTTACATATAATCGTTTCCACAGGTAAACAGCTTCGTTGAATTTGCCAAGCGACAAGCGAGTTTCTATCGTACAAATAATATCTTAATTACGATGGGTGGCGACTTTACGTACCAGGATGCGTACTATTCTTTCAAAAATTTGGATAAACTAATAATGTGGGTTCTTTGTTCCTTTGGAACATGTTGATAAATGTCAGTACGTTCGATGTCATACGATTTCATAAAAGACTGGCAGATTTCATTAGCTTAAAGTTCAGTGCTACAAAACTAGTTTTTCATTTCATCTCATTCAATCTCGCTTAGATATACCAACCTGTATCAGCCCAGCATCAATCTTCTGTACTCCACACCCTCATGTTATCTGAAGTCCCTGCATGAGGCCGGCATCACTTGGCCCACCAAAGGTGACGACTTCTTTCCGTATGCCTCCGATCCGCACGCCTACTGGACGGGCTACTTTACCTCACGTCCCACGCTCAAACGTTACGAACGTGAAGGCAACCACTTTCTACAGGTCTGCAAACAGCTCACCGCTCTGGCGCCGCAAAACTACTCAGAGTTCACGCCGCATTTGACATATTTTCGTGAAACCATGGGTATCATGCAGCATCATGACGCCATAACGGGCACCGCGAGGCAGCACGTTACTGACAATTATGCCCAGCTCATAGATGAGGCCTTCAACGCGTGTGGCGCCAACACGCAGGCGGTCTTAAACGGTCTCGCTACAGGCAAGGAACCCAGGTCGGCGCCCACAAAACCGGAAGAACAGATGAGCACCAACTACACTTTCGATTTCGAGTCATGTCCGCTCTTGAATATCAGTTCATGTCCGATTTCGGAGGAAAATGATCAATTCATATTGACTCTGTACAATCCGCTGGGGCGTTCCACCTTCGAGTATGTGCGCATACCGGTGCCGGATGTCAACTATGTGGTAAAGGATTATAAAGGTTCGTAGTCGTCTGGCGCAGATTCAGTGAACTTACTAGTAATGATTATTTTCTACGCAGATGTTACAATGGAAATTCAGTTTGTACCCATACCGGACGGTGTACAGCAACTCAGCTTCCGTGAATCTGCTGCGCAGTACGAACTCATATTTTTGGCCAGCGATCTACCAGCGCTCGGCTACAAGTCTTATTACATAAGTAAGACCAATGATAGTCGCGCGAAGCCCCAACCGGAGCTAACCAAATTGTACAGCCCCACCACCATTGGCAACGATGTAAGTACTCAGAATTAAACTCTTCAACCTTTCAACCCGACCGCTACAATTATTCAAGTTTCACAGCACATTATGCTAAGTTTCGACACCAAGGGATATCTGTACGCTGTTATGGTCGACGGACACTCGCGTGTCCTTAACCAAGACTTCTTTTACTATCAATCCAACAATGCCCACTCCCACCCATTCGGCTCGGGTGCGTACGCTTTTCGCCCTCTGCGTAACATTGTGTTTGCAACTCACAAGACAAGCAAGTTGACCGTCTACCGAGGCTCCTTAGTCGAAGAAGTTCATCAAGTATTCAACGAGTGGATCAGCCAGGTGGTGCGCGTCTATCGACAGTCTCACTATGCCGAGTTCGAATGGTTGGTAGGACCTATACCTGTGGATGACAAGAAAGGCAAAGAGATCATCAGTCGATTCACCTCAGACATACAATCGAAAGGAGTATTCTACACTGATTCGAATGGCCGGCAAATGATTAGGCGAACTCGTAATCATCGCGACACATGGAAATTGAATTTGCACGAAAGAATTGCGGGCAACTATTACCCCGTCACTACAAAAATCGCACTCGAAGACAGGACCATGCGCATGGCCCTGCTCACTGATCGGGCGCAGGGGGGCAGCTCCTTAACTGATGGCGCCTTGGAACTGATGGTACATCGGCGACTTTTGTACGATGATCTTTTCGGAGTAGATGAGCCGCTTAATGAGGAAGGCTATGGATACGGGTTGGTGGCACGCGGAAAACACTACCTGGTTATGGGTAAGTCTGATTGGGGCCAAAGTCCCACCACCGAAGCGATGGAACGTTTTACGCAGCTGGAAAAGTTATTGCCCACATGGAAGTTTTTCAGTGAGGCCCAAGCAGTGCCTTACGAGGAATGGCGTGAGAAATACAAAAACATAGTAAGTATCATTCGGCAATGAGTGGCGTTGTTTGAATTGGTATCGATAAAATTATTGTTTTCTTTATAGTTCACTGGATTATCGATGTCATTGCCCAAGCAAATCCATCTACTGACCTTTGAGCCGTGGCGCGAGAACGAAATACTCATTCGTTTCGAACACATATTCGAGCAGGACGAGGATCCCGAGTTCTCGAAAACAGCACAATTCAATCTGCTGGATGGACTGGGCAGCGTAAAGATTGCCGACATACGTGAGACCACATTGGCAGCGAACCATTGGATTGACAAGCATAGACGTTTGCATTTTACGGAACACGGTCGTATTGTGCCAAGATATAGCTTGGGATATCAGCATCTGAGAGCTAGGAAACCACTAATTGTAACTCAGCCTTCTTACGAAGACACATCGTTTGCTAATTCGCAAGACAACTCAAGCTACGCAAAGCGCATTTCGCGAATTTGGATCGGACTGGAACCCATGCAAATACGTACTTTTGTATTGACGCTGATGAAACCCGTCTAAAAATTTTAATGAGAATGAACCTGAGAATGGAATGAACGATTTTTTCAATTTTTTATACATATTATATTCCTTAAAGTATTTTTATATAATGCAATAATTAAAAGAAATTAATTTAAATGTGTTTTCGATTCCAACGGTTCGACACACTGCACCTTGTCTCGACTCAAATCGACCATCGGTTCATGTTGGACATGGCAATGGCCTGGCGGGTGCGTATGCCACGCTGTTCGGTTATCTTGAACTGCAGCAACACGACCAAATATGTCGCCATGAAGGAGACGTTCTGAAATTTCAAATCAATAATTAAAACAATATACAATTTTGTGAAATGAATTGACACAAACACAAACGCACCGATGTAATTAGCTGCCGGTCGATGTTGGCATAACCGTCCAAATTCATAATGGGCGGATTTTTGGCGATGGCAACCAAAAACATTTCCACCTCCTTTTGTGTGGCATTGTCCACTGCGGTCAAATTGACATTGAGCAGTTTGTTTTGAAACTCGAGACCCACCTTCTGCGAGGCATGATGGGCTTCGTTGCATATGATATACAAAAGTCCCATGCAGTAGAAGACGATGACAAACAGACCCACCTCTTTGAAGGTGGCGCCGTGATCGATAATTTCACTCAACGAACCATAGGTGGCAATGATGGTGGTGAAGAAAATCACCAGACAGTACATGCCATACATGTTGGAGTAGGCGCGACCTAAGCATAGAGAAGGAAACTTGAGCAGAGACTTAACTTTTCATTCTTGGTTTGATTACAAGCTAATCGAATCGGAAATGCTTGTCAAATATACAGTGAAACCCGCTAAAGTTACCCATAAACGAGTAAATGCAAATTTTTCTTAGGCACCTAAGTGGATTGACCACTGACCAGTGACCAAAAATACTGATTACTTAAACGGAATAGGTACTAAAGAAGAGAGGTACTAAGCGAATTTTACTGTATTCGTATTAACACTAAAGGAAACACACCCAATTGCTGCATCATGTGACTCAAGTCAACCCACAAATGACGATAGTCAGTCAATTTCTCTGCTGGTTTTTCACTCTGCAACGTTTGTTCCAGCGATTCGGAAAGAGCTTTACTGGCTGTGCCGAAAGCATTGCAATTTATGTACCTAAGTCGATTAAAAATATATACAAATATTACTCAACGGGAGTCTCACAATTCTATATAACAAAATCTATATAAATATATTTATGAACTTTGTGCAGTTTAGCTACAAACAACGAAAAAACAACTTCAAGAAAGTGGCACTTAATAATAAAACTCTGATTTTAGATCAGATTTGCATTCAATTCAAAACTGAAAAGACCTCCAAATTTAAATCTTTTATTAAATTGCAACAAATTTTAATTTGAAGGCAATAGATTTTTTTGTATTCACTGAAACCCAGGCAACTGAACTATGGTGGAATATTGATGTAGCTGCGGTTCGTGGGATAAGAAGGAAAGTGTCCCTCTCTAAGTAATAAAACACTTTGCCTTCTGCGAGCTACATTCCTCGACAATGTGACAATCCTAGTAGGCAGCTTTGCCCTGGTCAACAGGGAAAGCAGATACTTCCAGCCCAACACCAGAGGCGATATTTAACCTCAAGGGGCATCTACGTTTGAAACCTTTGGAGTCACAATGGTCCTTCTAAAGCCTAGGTAAGCTCTCTTGAACTGAGACTCCATCATCCTGTAGGCACCACAATCTGGGCCCTTAAAACAATGAACCTACAATCCTAGTAGGCAGTTTTGCCCTGGTCAACAGGGAATGCAGATACTTCAAGCCCAACACCAGAGGCGATATTTAACCTCAAGGGGCATCTACTTTTGAGACCTTTAGAGTCACAATGGTCCTTCTAAAGCCTAAGTAAGCTCTCTTGAACTGACACTCCATCATCCTGTAGTCACCACAATCTGGGCCCTTAAAACAATGAACCACCCATTGTGCCTGACCGTTTGATGAACTACTCTTCATAGGCTTATTTTTCGGCTCACCTTCTCATCCATACTCACCACAAGCTGCAGAAACAATTCAACATGGCTATGATCGGATAGTACGCAAACGTGTACCAAAACTCGAAATCTGGCTGTAGATAATACTGCGACAAATTGACCAGAATACTGAGTGCCCACGAGAAGATGCACAACGCCCACGTGAGCGGATACAAATTGGGAAACACAATCGGCGAGCCGGTGACCTTAAGAAATTTGTACTGGTAGTTGGTCCACATGTTTTTGAAAATAGCCACCTGGGCGCCATGACGCCAACTAGCCACCGGCAGCAGAAAGTGGGTAAACAGCAAACTTATAAAGATCACATTATAGATGGCCTCATCGAAGCGCTTGTCCGGATGGCTGGTGAATTTCTCGACGCGCTCGCGCAGCACCATCACCACAATGATGGTCTGCAGTGTGTAGATGAACAGTGCCCAAAAGAACTGCGGCGAGGTCCACGAGTAGCCGGTACGCGGCATATTGGAATTGGGCGGATTGCGCGTCAGCGGCATCACGCCCATCAGCTGAAACAGCACCAGCAGACTTTTGGTGGTCTTATAGAAGGAGTCGTGCTTCTCCAGCAGTTCGGGATCGTCGACGGTATCCTGTTTGCGCAGAAAGAACTCGGTGTTGTTCTTATTGTCTGTGTTGGCGAGCAAGTTCACCTTGTCGCGATAGCGTTGCTCGTCCTCGAGGAATTGACGCTGAATGGGATTGAGCAGAGGCGCAACGCGCGGCGGCTGCAGCGTCATGCCGCTGTTCGAGGCCCAGAAAGTCATTGTGTCCGCGGAGCCAAAACGGATTTTCTCTGAAGCAAATGAACTGACGGAAAAGCGTTCGCGTGTACGAGGGAAACTACTGGGAAATTGACGGTGCGTACGTTGGCTTTTATACGCAACGCTTAGGGAGAACACTAATGGGTTTTTGCGTTCAAAGGCCGGAGAAGGGGTGTAATTGAGGCTTTTCTATGACAAATATTTATGTAAAGAGGGGAGTTACGAACTAAGCAGAAAAAGGAAAGAGCGCGTGAATAGTTTAAACGATTGCTTTGATAAATGCTTGACCTATTTGAACTGACAAGTGAACTAGCATTGGTTTTTTTTATAGATTATTCAGTAGAAAAAAAATCGTCTTCTTCATTGAAATATCTGCTATATGCGTTCGTCGTATCTAATAAGGATCACCTGTAGAGGAGATCTTGACTTGTAGGTTCGTCTAAAAGACGTTTGATGGAGTTGAAATAAAGTAATGAAATTTGATATACATTGTACTGAAGTTCCGTGTGGGAAGGGTAGATTGTAGTGGCTGCCTCTATATGAGACATACTTAGGCCCCTATATGGGCCCGTTGTAATACCACAAATTCCACCCGTTGAAAGTTGTATGCAACACTGTTTCTTTAACATGGGCAACAACATGCATTTCAAACGGATGGGAGGGGGAGACTACAGTTTAACGCCGAATACGGTTTTGGCAATTTTCCTTTCAGATTTAATGGCAACGAAGTAGACGAGGGGTTCACCAGCCCGAGCTGGGAATCGAACCTAGAGCCTCTGGCATGAGAAGTTCTGTATAACAACTGATAAAAATTAACTTGGTGCGTTTTATTAAACCTGCAGATTCTATACGAAAAACTTCATAGTTATAACAGAGGCTTTGAAACGCAACTGAACTGAGGCGACTTTGAACCGAACCAAACTCGAATCGAATCAAAAAAAAAATGTCTGTACCGAACCAAAAACCAAACCATTACATTTTCAAAAACCAATCGAAAAACGACTCAAATTTTCAAATGTCTATACAGAACCAAAAACCAAAACATTACATTTTGAAAAACCAATCGAAAAACGACTCAAATTTCTAAATGTCGGTACCGAACTAAAATCCAAACCATTACATTTTTAAAAACCAATCGAAAAACAACTCAAACCACCGCAGAATTTCCAATGATTCACAGTTATTCACTTAGAATATAGAATTTCTAGGCATAAACCAATGCAAAGCGGTTTGATGCCGTTTCATTTTGCTATTCTTACTAGTAATAAACAAATTTATAGTTTTTGAAAATATTTATTTAGCAGATCATAGTAACGAATGGGTATGTGTCACCCAAATTTATAGCAATTTTCGAGTTAGTGCAATCAAACGACGCAACGTTTACAAGCCTTAAGAATTAGGAAATTTTAAAAGCAGTTGCGAGAAGAAATGTTAATTATGTTAATTAAAACTTAAACTAAACAAGTTTCAAAATTAATTTGTATAACCGCGTAAGAACCAAATCAGACGCAATGTAAAGTAATAAACAAACTCGACAGCGCCCAGAACACTGAAACCCAAAAACAGACCCGCTGCACCACCGACCGAAACTGCAATGAAAATGATAAAGTAACCTTTGCTGATCTGGTCTTCTAGTGGTCCAATTAAATATGTTACCCAACAAATCGGTAAAAGTAAAGATGATCTGCCGCTTGAGCAGAACATGTGGCCAAGACTGCACCTCCACGGAGGCGCTCAAGCCGGCATACAAGACTCGCATGTTCTCAATAACCTGCAAAAATTCGGACAAATACAACTGATATTCTACCATATATGATTTATATATGTTTACAGTTGATCGCTTAACAATCACCGTGCTCGTCCGACAATCGGGCTGACAGTAGCAGGTGGCCTTTCGTACCGGATTCAGGCTATGCAGTTGCCGAAAGTAGGCTACAACGGAGACACTTGGTGAGACCTCAAAGTTAATTTAAAAAATGCCAATCTACTTGCCTGCATTCTTGCCCACACAGTGTTGTAGAGTTGTATAGGAACACACCGGTTTAGGTTGAGCAACTGTGAAAGAGACGAATCAAAGTAAACACGAAATTTTGACGATTTTTAAATATCTGTATTTTCTGTAGTATTTCTACAAACTTTTGCTTTGTTTAATTTTATTTTTTTTTTTGGAAAAGTTTGATATTTTTTTTAATTTATTTTGAAAAAGAATTAGCCAAATCCGATGTGCACTTTTCGAGATATCAGCGAATATGATATGTAGTCTTTGTAGGTATGGAAAACTTGCAGTCTTTCTAGTGTTAGGATAGCTCAGCGGGTAGCGCGCTGGCTTCTCATACCGAGCGCCCCGGGTTCGATTCCTGGCTTGGGCTGGAAAAAACACTCATCTACTTCTGTCGCTATCCACATGAAGGGAATGAGAATTACAAGAATCGCACAAGTGCGGTCTTGGCAAGCAATGGCAAAACCTCCAAGTGTGAAAGAAAAACTGCCCATCGCCGTTCGGATTCGGCGTTAAACTGTAGGTCCGCTCCCCTCCCTTTCCCCATCCGTTTGAAATGTGTGGTGTATCACATGTTGGAAAAACAGTGTTGCATACGCATTTCAAACGGGTGGAATCTGTGGTATCACAACGGGCCCATTAAGAGGCCTAAGTGTGTCTCATACAGAGGCAGCCACCTCAACCTAACCTAACCTAACCTAGTGTTAGGAATTGTTTCAGTGATACTACATATTTTCGTTCATCTTGATGGATCCTATGAAAGACCAATCCTTTTTCGGGACCATTCTTTCGGACAGTAAAATGCGTCACTTTACAGGGAAAACGGGGCGTGGCACCACAAGAATAAATGTTTAGACAATAACTTTGGAACCATAAGTCACACATCAATTAAATTTGGTACAAACTTACTATTTAATCATGTCCTTCGTCCGAGGGAACGGGGTGCGTATTGAACAAAGGGGTGTGGCACCGCCCATACAACTCAAATCAAATCAAAGAAGTGTCATTCGACTGTTAAAATTATATGGGCGTTGGATAAGGGGCGTGGCACATTTTGTATGACCTAATATTTCAGCAGAACTGTAAGTCGTACATCAATGAAACTTGGTACGAACCTACCATTTAGTCATATATTTCGGCAGAGGGAATGAGGCGGGTATTTAAGAAGAGGGCGTGGCTCCACCCATACAACTCAAATCTTTTATATGGAATAGCTTTGGAATTGTAAGTCGCACATCTTTGAAATTTGGTATTACATCCTCCCACAGAAGTGTTAATCTACTGTTAAATTTTGATGGGCGTTGGAAAAGGGGCGTGGCACATTTGTTTGACCCAAACTATCCGCATAATTTTGGAACTGTTAGTCGAACATCAATGAAACTTAGTACGAATTTACCATTTAGTCATATCTTTCCACAGATGGAATTGGGCGGGTATTTACCAAGGGGGCGTGGCACCGCGCATACAACTCAAATCTTTTATATGGAATAGCTTCGGAATTGTAAGCCGCACAGTATTGAAATTTAATAAGACATCGCCATAGATGTGTCATTCTACTGTTAAAATTTTATAGGCGTTGTATAAGGGGCGTGGCAAATTTTTTATGACCCAATATTTCAACAGAACTGTAAGTCGTACATCAATGAAACTTGGTATGAACCTACCATTTAGTAATATCTTTCGGCAGAGGGAATGAGGCGGGTATTTAAGAAGAGGGCGTGGCTCTGCCTATACAACTCAAATGTTTTATATGGAATTGCTTTGGAATTGTAAGTCGCACAGCATTGAAATTTGGTATAACATCCTCCCAGAGAAGTGTCATCCTACTGTTAAATTTTAATGAGCGTTAGACAAGGGGCGTGGCAAATTTGTTTGACCCAATATTTCAGCAGAACTCTAAGTCGTACATCAATGAACCTTGGTATGAACCTACCATTTAGTCATATCTTTCGGCAAAAGGAATGAAGCGCGTATTTAACAAGAGGGCGTGGCTCCGCCCATACAACTCAAATCTTTAATATAGAATATCTTTGAAATTGTAAGTCGAACAACACTGAAATTGAGTACCCCGTCGTCACACAGATGAGTCATTCTACTGGTAGGATTTGATGGGTGTTGGGCAAGGGGCGTGGCACATTTTTTGTGATCCAAATATTCCGCTGAACTATAGGTCGCACAGCAATGAAATTAAGTACGAACCTACCATTTATTCATATCTTTCGACAGAGGGAATGATGACTGCCCATACAAACCAAATTTTTAATAGAGAATATCTTAGAAATTGTTAGTCGTACAACACTGAAATTTAGTGCACCGTCGTCCCATAGATGGGTCATTCTACTGGTAGGTTTCTATAAGCGTTGGAAAAGGGGCGTGGCACATTTTTTGTGACCCAAATATTTTGCTGAACTATAAGTCGCTCAGCAATGACACTTAGTACGAACCTACCATTTTCTCTTTTGACAGAGGGCATTGTGCGGATATTGAATAAGGGGCCATGGCCCTGCCAATATAACTTAAATATGGTTCAAGCGCTATCCATTTTTTTACTGAAACTTAGCAGCACCATTGCTTATTTACGGGCCTCGATTGCGTTTATCAGTAGCTCCCTCCTCTTCCTTTAGTTGGTTTTCTTCGTCAATTTGCCACATCGCGATTGATTCGCCATCTCGCGAATTACATTATAAAAAAACTACAAATGTCGCGCGGGACGAAGTTCGCCGGGTCAGCTAGTAAATATATATAAGACAAAAATTCTAATCACTTATCATACCCAAAGACTCGACCACGACCTTTAATAACTACTTCCAACAATGCAAATGGAAATGGATGAGAAAGAGAAAGTTATGTTTTTATGATCCGCCTACTGCTTTGATTCTTGGTAGATTCCAAATTCAAATGAGCCAACAAACATTGTTGTATGCCTCAAAATATGTTGTTGTTATTGTTATTTTCGTTGAATATCGAATTGGTGTAACACAAAAGTATCTACTGCAGGCTTGTTCGTTCCTCCTGCCCCCTTAATCAGAGACTTACTTCTATTGTTATAGAAATGCGGTATGCATTTGCATTTCTTGTAGATCAACTCGATGCGACACTCTTGTAGACAAAAATTTTTAGTATATATTGGAAAATGTGTCAAATTTGATTCATGCGGAAAACGGCAATTGCGTTGCTTTATGGTTGCTTCTCTATAACAAACGAAAATAGCAGTAAAATGTATGAGTTATTAGTAATAAATAATTTAAAAAAAATTTGGAATAATAAAATAACATTAGTAAAAAATGTAAATTCAAATCAAGATGGCTACAAACTTTTCAAAATTCTCCTCAGTTCTGATCTCTCTAGCATCGGCCAGATAGTATAAACCCTCGTTTGTATATAGAAAATTATGATCAATATTCATGGCATCGTACGGCGAATGTATGAAGGTCTGTTAGAAGTTCATAGAACATTTCACAATCCAAAAACTTGCACTTTGATGAATGCTCAACCTACCGCAAGGCCGTTCAAGCTCAACGGTGCCGTTACCATATACAGACTACTCTTGTCGAAATAGTTGCCCACTACCACTTTGACGGCATCTTTGTTCAACTTGGGATATTTGCCCAAAATTGCATATCGGGCTGTGTACTCGTTGCTCAGATAGTTGTTGGTGACATAACAGATGCCAAACTCGGTGAGTGCTTGCCGCACCAGCATATCGTTGAAGCCATCGGTGACGCTGATGCGCTCCGCATCGTCGAGGGTGGCATCGCCGGTCAAATTGAATATCAACTGCATATATTGTTGGGGCTTAATGCGAATCCTATCGAGCGTCGAATCGACACTGGGATCAATGGACATATTGACGAAATTAATGTAAGTCGAGTTGGCCAATTGCTCCAGAAATGTAAGGAATGCTTCTTTAGGCTGGCCAGTGATTTGCTTCTTGCTGCTTGGGCGAGTGAGAAAATGTTTTTTTTGGAGATTTTGTAAAATAGTAAAATAAAAATAATAATTGTATGAAGGAAATTTGATAAAATTTAAAATATAATATAAATAAAAAATAAAAAATATAATAAATAATATATAAAATTAGATTGCTTTTAGTTACTCGCAATATTTATCGAATAGCTCAGGTTTTATGCGGCGCATGGGACATATTGTCAAACTGGGCAGCGAGGTGCGCCAGAAATAGAAATCTCGCTCCAGACCCATGACTGTATTCTTATTTTTATATCGGTCCATGGACTGCAATCCCACATAAATGCAAAAACCCAAGCAGACAATAAGCAGTGCCAACCATAGGAAACTGCAATGTAAGGAAATCAGAAAGAAAAGAACAAAATGCCACTAACGACTTACTGCTCGACTATGGTGAGACCCGCTTTTACCAAATAAGCAAAGCCATGTATGCCGCTCTCGCTGAAGAAGCGCCCAATGTAGGCGCGCATGCCGCCAAGCCAGCGAAATTTCAAGCAAAATATTTGCCATTTGGAGCGCAACTTTGGCGGCTTCTTGGGCTTAACATCTATGTACATGTTGTCCCTTTTACAAACGCGTAGGCTCGCTGCCCAATTTAGACTGCATAAAGGCCTTTACATGCCATAACGCCATGAGTCATGGCGCATAATAAAAAATTCCCAGCCAACATTTGGCATTCACAAACAAAGTGCATTTGACTGTTATGTCAGCTAATTGCTGCTAACATTGACCACACTTGACCAGCGCTAACATGGTGTCGACTCTCTAAACATGCTTCAACTGATTGTGTGTTACCACAATGAATCAATAAACCCATTCAAATGAAAGCCACATTTTTATAGTTGAATACAAAAGTGTTTTATTTTATTAGTAGAAAATTTTGCAATGCTATGTTTTGCTTACAATCTGCACACACTGGTGAATGAATGTTTCATTTAAATTGTTATAGTTGTTTTCATAAGGTGACACATGCCAGTTTAAGTCAATTAGAATTATTATTTAATAATTAAGCAGTGTATGAGTTATAAAGTATAAAGTTTCACGGTGCAATTAGCAGAATGCACAAGTTTTTTGTTCAACTTAAAAGCATATTGTTTTAAATCTTGTTTTTAATATTTAACTACCATACAAAAGACTTAATCAAATTAGCTATGAATATATATTAGAAGTTTAATGGCTAACTTTATTTATGATAAATATTAAAGTAATTTGCAATAATTAGGCGGACAAGTGACTAAATTAACACTCAGCGCAGCAATTTTGAACAACTGAATGCGAACGCAATTTGTAGTTCTTGCAAGACTAAACAAAAAAACTTAATAAAAGTATATACAGTATAGTAGCATTGAAAGCTAAAAGTAAACAATTATTGGAATTAAGGGGTCAAATTAAATTGTTTAAAGCGAAAGTTTTAAGTTTCTTAGACGTTCACATGTTTGATGTGCTATTCAATTGTAGTTTCAATTCAATTCAATTTAATTCAATTGAAAAAAATCAAAAGCTCAGAACATCCCATTTTCAGCTTGTTTTTTCGGAAAATTAAAATTGAAATTTAGCTGAGTACAGCTGCATCCACTAAAATGTAGTTTGAGTACAGCTGCACTGAAGTGGAATTTGAGTGCAGCATTTAAGACCACTGGGTGCTTTTTCTTCTACAAATCATTTGCAATTGCTGTATTTTAATATTGTTTCCAAGTTTAATGGTTGTTTATGAAACGATTGGAATGTGCTATAAACGGACAGAAGCTTAATTCGATAACTCGACTCGCTTTTAGAAAGGTAAACCAAAAACTTAAACGATTACAATTATTAAACATAAAAAACTTCATCAATTACAGATATTTAACATGAAATTGCAAAATGTTAGACGCCTCAATTAGAGATATTAATCAATCAATCAATTACTTTTTCAATAATATGCTACACACAACATTTGAGATATAAGGGAATTCCTATAAACTTGCAAAAGCCTCTGGAGATTTTGTAAACCTCGTAAATAAACAGAGAAAATTTAGAGTTTAGTCGAAATAATGTTTAACAAAATTTTACAATCTTTTGCACAAATGAACATATTAGTAGAAAAATTTGATAATCAAATTTAATTAATTTTTTGATCATTTAATTTCATCAAATTAAGAAAACTCTAACAGCTCTCAGTCTGACTAAGAATGCCTTCAAGAGACGTTATGTGGCATTATTTCATTTCATTTTATATAAATGTAAATAAATTGTTTACTTATTCTAAGAAACAATCAGTAAGTTCTTTTCTTTTATCAAGCAAAAAAAATTAATGACGCAAAAAAATAAAAATACATGAAAATAATTGTCAGCGATAAATGTATGCAAATATTTTTAGTGTAACAAAAATATTAAATTAACTATCTGTAAATTCAAGTATTTTTTTATTATTATTGAAATAATTATGAAATTTTACACAAAATTGCAAAAAGAATCACTAATCGAACTGATATATTTTTTTTATTTTTTTAACTAATATGCAGTTTTGAAGTTTATAGGAATTCCGCTCATTTCATTCCATTTCTGTTGTTTTTTTATATATAAATACTTAAATATATAAAAAGAAACATTAACTTAAATGTGCAAGTGTGAAGAATTTAAATCAAAAACAAATATTGCAATATACCTAAAATGTTGCTAGACATCTTTGCGCATTAAGTGTTTAGCATAACATCGTTTAACTTAAGGGCACTAAAGAATTAATTATTATTTTGTTTGTTTAATTTAAAACAAAAATATATTATTTTGTCCAAAGTATTTTAGCTTAAATTGATAGAAGAAAGTTAAATAATTGTTTCGGTTCAGGCAGCGCCACAGGAATAACAGCAATTCTTCAGATAATAATCGTAGCTGCAGAGTTTCGCTTTCACGGCCCACTGACAGTTGCTGAACTCGTCTATGCACGACACTGCCACGTCGTTCTGCAGCAGCTCCAATTGAGGATCTAGATTTTCAGGAAATACAATGAAAATTTTTTGAAACTAAAGTGGGCCAATGTTTTATTTTACTTTACTTTATTTTATTTTATTTTATTTTATTTTATTTTATTTTAGTTTATTTTCTTTTCTTTTCTTTTCTTTTCTTTTCTTTTCTTTTCTTTTCTTTTCTTTTCTTTTATTTTATTTTATTTTATTTTGATTTATTTTATTTTATTTTGTTTTATTTTATTTTATTTTATTTTATTTTATTTTATTTTATTTTATTTTATTTTATTTTATTTTATTTTATTTTATTTTATTTTATTTTAATTTATTTTAATCCATTTGATTTTATTTGATTTTATTTTGATTTATTTTATTTTATTTTATTTTATTTTGTTTTATTTTATTTTATTTTATTTTATTTTATTTTATTTTATTTTATTTTATTTTATTTTATTTTATTTTATTTTATTTTATTTTATTTTATTTTATTTTATTTTATTTTATTTTATTTTATTTTATTTTATTTTATTTTATTTTATTTTATTTTATTTTATTTTATTTTATTTTATTTTATTTTATTTTATTTTATTTTATTGTATTTGATTTTATTTGATTTTATTTTTTATTTTTTATTTCATTTTATTTTAATTTATTTTATTTTATTTTATTTTATTTTATTTTATTTTATTTTAATTTATTAGCATTTTTTAATATTTTTAAATGTTTAAATCTTTGTTTTTATTAATTTTTTTTTAATAATTAATTTAGTTTTAATTTTTTTAATTTTTTTTTCTTTTTTATTTATTTCAATTTCCCCATTTTCATGATCTTTGACTCACCATCGCACTTGTGCGTATTGCAGCTGCGATAAATCGGTTCACGCAGCGAGTAGCGACATTTTGTGGACTCACGCATTGTGTTGTCGCGTTGGTCGTATTCCAGGCACTTGACAGAGCGGCGCTGAGTGCCGCCATCGCAGGTTTTCGTGCACTAAAACAAAGAAATTCAATTAAAATGCAGCTTCATTTAAAACATTGAAAAAGTTTGAACTGCAGTTGTGGACGAGTATAACATTGGCCGTGTTTTCGGCCAAACCAAAACCGAATATTCGGTCAAACACTTCTAAAAACCAAAATGTGTATCATCTAATCTTAGCTTTCACTACGTCTGGGAATTATTTCCAATACACAAACAACTTGAAAATTCATATTCAAGACTCAAAAATTACCTTAACGCGATTTTATTACTCAAAAGAAAGATACAACTTTAAGGATTAAAGATCTTCAATGTTTACTCACATCGCTCCACTCCGCGTAGTGCCACCTAGGCCCACAGTACTCGACCTCCTCGTACAGACACTTCTCCAGCAACTGCGGCTTCAGCTCTGCCTTGCAGTCCTCGTCGTCCGTAATCAGCTGATTATGTATACAAAACACCTGTCGTGTGCGCGTCAAATTGAAGCAGTTACCGTTGCACGGCGACCACGGCCCCGCAAACCAATCGCCAGTGCCGCAAGCACGCTCGCGCTCGCACGGCCGCGTTATTTCGGGCGTGGTGCGCGAATCGCAGCGCTCCGAATTCTGCTTGGAGCGATCGCAGAAAATCGTACGGTACTCCACGCCCATGCCGCACTCGGCCGAGCAGTACTGATTCCAGTCGGACATGAGCCAAACGCCGGCTCGTTCGCGATTGCGATGACTGTGCGTGGCGTTGTTCGAATGCGTGCGATAGCGAGCGCCATGCGAGCGTCGCCGATTCTTGGGACAATCGCAGGCCTTGCGCGCCGGCGGCTGCTCCTCCATGCAGGCCGAGTTGTCCACGTGTATGACAATGCCCGAGGCCAGCTCCTGAACGCAACTCACCTCGCGCTCGCGATAGCCATCGCCCTGGTGGCAGCGACACTCGCCCCAGTCGTCCAGACGCCAGTAGGCCGGACACGGCTGCGTGTTGCAGCGCAGCAAATTCTCGTTCAGCAGCGGCTTCTCGGAGTGCATGCAGCGCCGCTGCGAGTAGTAGCGCACGGGATTCTCGCGCACGCAGCGCACAATGGGCGTCTGAGTGCCGCCGCCGCACGACTTGGTGCAGGCACTAAAGCCGACCACCTTCCAGTTGAACTTGCGGCGACGACCGGAGCGCGAAACACTCACTGATGTTTCCTCCGGACCGGCCTTCAGTAAGCCATCGCTCTCCAGCGACAGTTCGCTCTCCTCGGAGTCGGACGCAATTGGCAGCAAGTATTCGTATTTAACGCCCGGATTGACGCTTTTGCTGTACACCTGTGGGAATAGGGGAAAATAATCGATTCAAAAGTTGTATTCATTGGGAGAGGCCAAGGTTTAACCATTAGTTCCAACACTTCTCTGATCGGGCCGGTGCAGGTTATCCACTCGGTGACGCCTTCGCCGTTTTGCATTCCGTCAATGCGATGGTAATCGAAGACGGCACCGACAGCCTCATAGGCGCCACTCTCCGAAGCGATATTGTCGCCATTGAATATATACTTTTGATCGATTGTGCGAAGCACTAGAAGATTAATTGAAAGAAAGAGATACAAAAATGGGGAATATTAAAAATTAATGATAAAGCAATGGAACAACAAAACCGCCTTTGAGGACACTAGTAGTATGACGTGTATATGGATTTCTTTGGGATGTAAAACTGCTACCAGGCGATGTAATGTTTCTACTGACCTTAAAGACTAAAAACCATTAAACATATTGACTGTCTCAGAATTTAAATTTCGGCCACCAGAGACGCCAGGGTACTTAGTTCAGTTTGGCTAGGTGACTACTCACACAATCGCACTTAGAGCCAGATGGCGCCCATTATGATGGTACATAATGGAACGCGACTGGCCCGCGTTTCCCCCTACTAAGCGAATGAGATGGATTTCTTTGGAATGTGGTACTGCTAACATACCGAGTAACCTGACCTGAATGACTGAAAGACCCACCAGAGATGGTGACTGCTGGTTAAGTTGGGTGGCTACTCACAGGAGCACACTTAGGCCCAGATGGCTAATTGTGATGCCTCATGATACATGATTCTGCATTTTCCCCAACTAAGTGAAACCGTTGGAAATTTTCATGGCGTCAAATATGCCATGTGAGGGCAATTCTGCCAAATCCCCCGGATATCAAAATTTGGTCATTCAAGTTAGGTAGCACAGCACATTAACAAAGAAGGTGTTTGAGAGTTTATGTCTCCTTCTCGTCCTTGGAACTTTTAAAGCAGAAATCATTTGAAATCAGACCGAGTCTTTTAACTTGTCTACGAATGAGACAATCGCCTTTAACCCTTTCGGGACGGAGTTTAATTTTGAAATCCAAAATACTCTCAGTAGAAATATTGTCATGCTATGAATGTTGGGGATAGAAAATTATATTGGATGCTAACAAATTCTGAAATCATCCTTTTATGCGGGAACACCGAAATCGAAAAAATATTTTGCGTGGGTCGTAAGATTTGAATAATTGTTTTGAGGGGCATTAAAAACTTGCTGGGACGTATTATCCCAGTAGTCCCGAAAGGGTTAAGGAGCTCCACAACGATCCCAATGGTCCCTGGAGCAACCGAAGCAGAAATAATTTTAAATCAGACCAAGTCTTTTAACATGTCGGATGAGACAATCGTCTGTGAAGACCTTCACAAGGATCCCTATTTGGTCCCTTCTTAGAGACAACAGTTGTTGCGAGTGCTTCAAGACTGTCGCTGGGAATATTAAGGATATTGTACTTGTAAGAGATATATCCAGTTTGGATTTTCTAATTTCATATCAAAGGTGCTAGCGATACAAAACCTTCTGGCGTCAGTTTAAAAGGTTAAAGGTGCATCATGTTTTTTAAATCCTAACTTGCTGTTTCTTACTAACTTGCTCGTTTTCTCTTTCGGTGGCTGTCCTCTCAGCTGGAAATGGCAAGCCTCTGAGAGTAAAAATTGGTTATGAAAGAGCTCCCAACCTGCCGTTCGGAACCGGCATAAAACTGTAGGTCCCTTCCACCCGCGTACAAATTCACACGCACAACACGGGTGGTTGTGGGAAGCTAGGCCTTAGTCTCGCGTAAGCGGGCTGTCGTGCCAGTCAATTATTAAATTAATTATTAACTTGCTGTATTGTCTTTCTAGTGATAGACTAATGACCCACCCTAGCAGAGCTACAATCAATTGACCAACACCAAGCACCAGTCATATTCAGGCCCCATGCTCCTAAGCGAAGTAAACAAGATGAAAAAAATAACTTTTAATACACAAACTGACCCAGTAAATTTATGCTATTCTTCAATTCCGTTATAGAAATATTCGATGCGCCCGCCGGTATGTCAGCCACATGAACGTAGGCGTCTTCGGGTAGTGGATCGCGCGTAAAAATGCCAGTAATGGGACGACACATGAGGCCGCCACAGCTCACAGAGCCGCTATGGGCCGATAGACCGACAATAATGCCGCTGGCGTGTACAGCCTGAAAAATAACAGAAAATAAATTGCAAAATTTTATAAATTTTTTAAACATTAAGTACTTTGTAATACAAGTAAATTTTTTATATATATAAAAGTTGAGCAAAAATATTTGTATAGGACAAATTATGCTTTGGTTACAACAATAACCCTTCAAGTTAACTTACCAGCAGCGCGTACAACAGTTTCTGCAGCATTCCTGGTAACTCTTTGCGTTTAATGTTCAATGTTTATTGTTGTGCGAATATAATTGTATGCTCAAAAAAATATACAGCAACAATATTACGTCACAATCAAATCACAATGTGTCAATGCAATAAGTGACGATCCAGCAAAGTCACTAATCAAATGCCGGTAGTGAACTTTTTCAACAATAACTCGGACTAAAAACGCTGTTTAGTTAATTTGGAGTTAATATTAATGACAACGGAAGCTACAAATTCGCTCAAAAACGTAATGTTAAACTTACTTAAGCTACAAATTCACTCACGAACTTAATGTTAAACCCGTTCACGACTACTTCAAAAATTGTCAAAATTTGTTAATTTGTTGCTTTGCGGTTTCGTACATGAAAATTAATTAAATTCTTCTGATAACTTATTAGTCCGAGACAGTAAAGTGTTCAGCTGTGTCACACATTCATCATTGATCATGGAAGAGTTAAACATTTAATAGCAAACCAAACATGCCATACAGTTAATTTTGTCAGCCATTCATTAACTAATTTAGGAGTAAAATTTTGAAGCAATAACTCAGCCCAAAAACGCTGTTTAGTTAATGTGAAGTTAACATTAATGAAAACGAAAGCTACAAATTCACTCACAAACTTAATGTTAAACCCGTTCACGACCACTTCAGAAATTGTAAAAATTTGTTACTTTGTTGCTATGCGGTTTCATACATGAAAATTTGTCTGAATATTCTGAGTCCAAGACATTAAAGCATTCAGCTGTGTCACACGTGCATCATTGGTCGTGAAAGAGTTAAATATTTAACAGCTAACCAAACATGCCGCACAATTAATCTTGTCAGCCATTCATGAACTGATTTAGTTAAACAAATAATTAATTTTATTTTTACTGAATTGATTCATATTCGAACGTAACGCGTGTACAACTTAATTGACAATTAATTTTCCATTCTTTAATTAAATTGTAAATAAAAGCGCGCTCTGGCTGCCCTTGAAAGGTCCAAACTCGGAACAAAATTATAACAAATATTTATTTTGAATATTTCACATTCAGCGCCGGTGCCTGAAATTTATGAGCTCTCTGAGTTTTCGACGCAGCTTATTGTCATTTCAATTAAATGTGTTAATTTTTGCATAATTCAACAATAAATTAAATTCTGTTTTTGAGTTTGTGCTGGTCGCTGAACAATTTTCATTTGCTTATACACAAAACTGACCGATTTGCTGCCACCGAATATATGCAAATTAGCAGAAGCGTCAATAATATTGAAACAGACTGCTTTAGCTCTTATGTGAGCGCACTTTCAGACTAAAATTCCGTAAAAATGTATTCTTATTTAATGCAAATAAGCATCAATTGTTAGAACAAATAATATGTCATAATTCTCCAACTTCATATTTAGATTCAAATTTATTCATTGTCCAATAAGAATTTTGCTTGTGAACTAAAAGTGTGAAAGTGTGGCAACGGCTTAAGGCAGCTTAAGTAGAATTTCTTGCTTCCGGCTTGTTGAACATGCAAAGAGGCGCAATTGTGTGGTATTATTGCTTTATTTTACTGTTTTTGTTGTTTGTCTTAAAATGTTGCGCGTTGCTTTACACAGCTCTCAGCTGTCTGGAGAACCTGTCTGTGGCCAAGAGAAAACCCATTTCTTCTATCTTTGTGTTCAATGAAAAATTATTTGTACAATCTTTGATTTATTACACGTACATGGCACAGAAATCAACAACAACAACACAATCAACAAACGCAAACGCACATTTGCACTTTGAACCGCAGTGCCGCAATTAATCAGCGCAATCTGTTGTTTGTTTTGAGAATTTACAGTCGCTTCGATACACTGCAACACCCCGAAACAGGCAACAAAAATCGAGAGATGCCAGCGCACAGATTGTTGACCGTACTCGAGAAAAAGTACTGTTACATAATGCAATGGTTGAGTGCACTAACAAAAAAACATGGTCACAGTAGAACAAAATCAAAAGAGCAACAATAAACTACAGCAAAACAACAACAAAAACTAGGTGAGAACATTGGCACAACAGCTGATTGAGAAACCAATTTATGAGGTCCAACGTAGCGCAACCTAACCCACGCACTTCGCTAATCACCGCTTAGACATTACCAACAACAATTGCCGACTACTCTCGACCTTTCATTCAATTGAAATATGTCAACATTATCCAAATATCAAAGCCGAGTACAAGAAACATAAACAAGCGCTATCACTCGATTATCGTTAAAACTAATCGTCCGATCGTCAGTCAAGCAGCATGCACCGGTGTCCAGCCAAAGATAAACACAGCCGTGTGTGTATATGTGTGTGTGTGTGTGTGTGTGTGTGTGTGAGCGCAGAGGCAAACAGCTTGAACTGCGTCCGATATGGCGCAGCGATAATGAGTTACAATTTACAAGTTAACATAAATAAATTGACGAAAGGCCAAATTATGTTGACGCATAAAAGCGCAACCGACAGCACTGGCGGCACACATTTCACGACAAATTATCAGAGCAGCATGTTTGAGTGCTTAAGTGGCCGGTTAAATGCAAACGCAGACACAACGTTAGCGCCAGAGACGGCAAGGCGAACAAATTGGACGGACAGAAGAGCGACGAACGAGTAGGCGGTGCTGTGGATGGCTGGACGGACGCAAGTATGGTGTGTGTGTGTTGTTGTTGTTGGAAAAGCTAATTTAATGAACTGGTTTGTGTGTTTGGAGTTGTGCCGGAGTTGTGTGGCTGGGCTGCCAAGGGGGGAATGGGAGGCAGTGTGGAGTACGGCCAAGAATGGCGCAGTGAAGTTGCATGCGCTCAAGTGGAAATGTAATGTAAACAAACCATTCCAACTCATACGGCGGCAATTAGACACTTACATAAAAAATTGCTACTTGTCCATTTTGTTCGAATTGTTTTCTTTCTGCGTATGCAAACGGTGCAGCTGGCTGCAAGTTTGATTACATATTTGTAAATTTTTTCTTAAGTATGCAAAACAATTTGATAAAACTATTAACATACCTATAAAATTTTAGAGAATTTTGAGTACTAATTTTTTGGTTCACACCAAATTTTTGAAATTTTTCCTTGTGTGTAAAAAAATTTTTAAAATATTTGTTTAAATACGCAAAACAATTTGATAAAATTATTAACATGCTTGCAAATGTTAAGAGAATTTTTAATTTTTTTCTTATGTAAAATAATTTTTAGAATTAATTAAGTAAACATTTTTCAGTCCCCACAAAATTTTGTAAATATTTTTTAAGTATACAAAACAATTTGATAAAATTAATAACATCGCTACAGATATTTAGAGAATTTTGAGTAAAAATTGTTCAGTTCACACCAAATGAATTGAATTTTTTTTAAATATGTAAAGGAATATGTAGAATTAATTAAGTAAAAATGTTTCAGTCCCCACAAAATTTTGTAAATATTTTTTTAAGTATGCAAAACAATTTGATAAAATTATTAACATGACTTTTTTTTAAATATATAAAAGAATTTGTAGAATTAATTAAGTAAAAATTGTTAAGTTCACACAAAACTTTGTAAATAATTTCTTGGGTATGCAAAACAATTTGATAAAATTATTAACATGACTATAAATGTTTAGAGAATTTTGAGTAAAAAATGTTGAGTTCAAACCAAATGTTTTGAATTTTTTCTTAAATATGTAAAGGAATTTGTAGAATTAATTAAGTAACAATTTTTCAGTCCCCACAAAATTTTGTAAATATTTTTTTAAGTATGCACAACAATTTGATAAAATTATTAACATGACTACAGATATTTAGAGAATTTTGAGTAAAAATTGTTCAGTTCACACCAAATGTTTCGAATTTTTTTAAATATATAAAAGAATTTGTAGAATTAATTAAGTAAAAATTTTTCAGTCCACACAAAATTTTGTAAGTATTTTATTAAGTATGCTAATAAAAAATTTGATAAAATTATTAACATGCCTACAAATGTTTAGAGAATTTTGAGTAAAAATTGTTCAGTTCACACCAAATGAATTGAATTTTTTTTTAAATATGTAAAAGAATTTTTAGAATTAATTAAGAAAAAATTTTTCAGTCTCCACAAAATTTTGTAAATATTTTTTAAGTATGCAAAACAATTTGATAAAATTATTAACATGCCTACAAATGTTTAGAGAATTTTGAGTAAAAATTGTTGAGTTCACACCAAATGTTTTGAATTTTTTCTTAAATATGTAAAGGAATTTGTAGAATTAATTAATTAAAAATTTTTCAGTCCCCACAAAATTTTGTAAATATTTTTTAAGTATGCAAAACAATTTGATAAAATTATTAACATGACTACAGATATTTAGAGAATTTTAGTAAAAATTGTTCAGTTCACACCAAATATTTTGAATTTTTTCTTAAATATGTAAAGGAATATGTAGAATTAATTAAATAAAAATTTTGCAGTCCCCACAAAATTTTGTAAATATTTTTTTAAGTATGCAAAACAATTTGATAAAATTATTAACATGACTACAAATATTTAGAGAATTTTGTATAAAAAATTGTTCAGTCCACACCAAATATTTTGAATTTTTTTCTTATGTATGTAAAACAATTCAATTAAACTATTAACAGTGACATGACATTTTCAAAGAATTTTAATTAAAAATTTTTTAGTCAACACCAAATATGGTGATTTTTTTCGTCAATAAAATTTGTAAAGAATTTTGATTAAAAATGTTTCTGTCCTCATAAAATTTTGTGATTTTTTTCTTATGTATGTAAACCCATTCAATTAAACTATTAAAATGCCTCTAAATTTTTAGAGAATTTTAAGTAAAAATTATTTAGTCAACACCAAATTTTGTGATTTTTTTCGTCAGTATATAAAACAATTCAATTAAACGATTAACATGCTGCTAAATTTTTAGAGATTTTTGACTACCAATTTTTAAATCCTCACACAAATTTGTGAATCTTTTCTTATGTATGTAAAACAATTAAATAAACTATTAACATTCCTACAAAAATGTTGAGAATTTTGAGTAAAACTTTTTAAGTTCTCACAAAATGTTGGGAATTTTTTCTTATGTTCGTAAAGCAATTCAATTAAACTTTTAACATGCCTACAAATTTTTAGAGAATTTTGAGTAAAACTTTTTCAGTCCACACCAAATTAAATTAATTATTTTTTTTATTTTTTTAAGTATGCAAAGAACTATTGATATTTTAATACTTATGGGAAACAATTGCCCAACAGATGACAAACAAATCTTTCCACAAATCTGCCACAAATCTTTTTTTGATGTCAGTTTTATTCTACAAAAAATTTTAATAAGCACTTTCACTAAGTTATGGAAATTTGTTGTATTAAGTTTTTCGAAAACTGAAACCATTCACAAGGACAATGATTTTTAGATTTTAAATCAGCACCGAAAATTTTCTTTTACTCGACGGTTTATCTTTTTAACCACCAATCACAGTTAAACTACAGCACCGAATGCTTAAGTTGATTTGTATCTTTTTCAACTAAACCCCAACTAAAACCTTAACTTGGTAATAAAGTCTGTCTTATCGTCAATTAACGTGTTGAGTGTAAATTAAAACAGCTTTAAAATGTGAAACTTAATATTTCACAAATTTATACATCCAATTGTCAAGTTGTTCGTTAACAACTTTTTACGTTTACATATTAATAATGCCATCATCTTCAATATTCATAATTTCAATACCAAAAGCGAAAAACATATTCCACACTCCAACTGTCAAATTGTGGTTGTCATTCATTTTGTTGGGCATAATTGGTTGTGACATTCGTTGCCGGCTAGTTCTACTTACTAATCAGAAAACCAATGACCAATTGAATTGGATTTGACTTCAATATTTACATAATTTACAAATAAATTTGTGAACTTACGAGTAAAGGTCTCTGTTTGCTTATAAAAATTCACTTTGACTTGATTTGATATTTTATGCGCATGGATTTGAAATTCGGCTTTTTCGAAAGACTTTTGCAAAAATGCAAATTGAAAAATATGAAAACTATGGTTTAACGAGCGTCGCCAACATGACACCTATATATGTCTATATATATTTTAAAATATACCTGTGTCCGAATATGGTTTTATTTTTTTTTGTGAACAAATTGATTTCTTGTTAAATGTGCCAGAACATTTATTAACATTTTTATGGATTTATAACTTAATTAAGCGCCTCCGGCTAAAATTGGTTTTATTTTTAAATATTTTTCGCATTTTAGTTGCAGCGTTAAAACGACTTTTGAGTAGCCAATGAGTGGTGTAAAGTTTTTTGAAAAAACAAACAGCTGAATGTTGGGTATTTTATTGTAGCTGGAGGCTTTTGTTGGTGTTGTTGTGTTTTTAACGAACTTATGGCATTTTTGAAGACTTTAAGTGGATTATTTTGGAACTAAGCTTTTTGCAAAGTTCATTAAACAGCGTTGACATGTGTGGCTTCAGAAAATGAGCTCCCATATTTCAGATGTTATGATTAAGTCTTGGATTTTCATAAAATGGAATAATTTGTAATATTTATGTAAACATTTTCATATGTTATTGCTGAGTTGTCAAGAAAATCTTTTTGTAATTTTGCTAGTGTTAACACTAGAAAGACCAGCGGTCACTTTGACGCTTTTTCATTTTTTAATATCTGTATTTTTTTTAGTATTTCTATCAGCCTTTGCCTTGATGACTTTTATTTCTTTATTGGGTTCTACAATTAGTTCCACAATTACTTGATGTACTTTTCGATGTGTACTTTTCGAGTTATCAGCGGATATAATATGTAGTCTTTCTAGGTATGGAAAACTTGCGGTCTTTCTAGTGTTAATAGTTGAAAGTATATGAACCATCACTGTCCAAGGACCTTCATTCCTAAAAGTACTAAGAAATACATCGACAAAACGATTAAATCTGGGCCCCAAAAACCCTGAGACCATGTAGAAAAACGTCCATGACTTCCTTCCTTGAATTTTTTGGAAGTAGCAGGACTTCAAGTCCTACAAAGTTTAATGTTGCTAGATGAAAATATAAAAAAAGCATTATTGGTACAATGGCTTTCGCGAGAGGCAAATGAGGCCCAGAAATTGCATACATGTAGAATTTTTTGTTCTACGAGGCAAAAATAGATAGTTGACGAACACCAAATGGTACACTTTTAGACAGATTTGTCATAAAAAAATTATATTTACAACTTGAAATGAACTGAAACTGAAAATCGAAATTGGTTCACCCAATACATGAACCATCGTTACTCGTACATCAACCCACCGCACATCTCAAACGTGTCTTGACTGCCAACTGGTGCACATCACGCCCTCTGTCGATTGGCTGCGCCATGCACACACACACACACACAAACGCGCGCCGACGTTTTGGCACAGCCGACCCAACAACACCAACCACTTGGTTGAAGAATGAAGATATCACCTTCCCAGTGGCATAAATTCGTGCTGCCGCTGTCGATTGGAGTCGCGCCAGCGCCAGCGCTGCTAAAAAGCATAATAACTGTCAGCGAGTGTCAGCGTTGCAATTGCAATAACCGCGACAGCGTCGGCAACGACGACAATTGCAACAGCCCCGCCGCAACGACTGCTGCCAGGTGGCAACGCATCGTCCGATAGTGATAAATTTCACACTTTAGCGTGACGTGCAAACTAGCAGCAAATCGATGCAAGTTATTTGTACGCATTTTGCATTTTGCATATCGTTGTCGTCGTCGTAGTTGTGGTCGTTTTTGTTGCCTACTGCTTTTGCTTCTTGAGTTCGAGGCGTTGCATATCAATTGGAATGCTGTCATGCCAGCCCTGCGGCTGTACTGGCTCCTTTTTTGTATGTAAGTATGTGTGTATGTTGGTGTGTGGTACAGTATGTTCAACTATGGCCACATTAAAATGCCAATTTTGACATTGAAAGTGACAGTTGTGGTGTTGGCTTACATTATGCGCAACTCTAAGTGTGCAACACTCACTGAGCGTCACACATCAACGCTATCAAATGTGGCGGGCTGTCTGATTGTCCGACATGCTGGCTGAATGGCAAAGTACGATACATACGACAGATAAGCATTACAACGAAAAGGTGAACTGTGGGAGTTGTCATGTTAGTGTCAAAATGACATGCCAATGATTTGTGAATTCAAACTTTCCATAACTTTAATGCACTTTGGGTGAAAATAAATACATTTTAATGGTGAAAACTGCAATGGTCGACGGAATATATTGTTTTTTTAGTTGGAAATTTAAAACCAGTGGCGCACACATGATTTAATTTTGGGGAGGAGAGGGGTTTCGTACAATTTTTGAGCCGAATACCATTCGAAACAATATTTTGTATCAGCAATTTCTGTGTTTGGGGGGAAGTATGAATCCCAAAACCCCCCTGCGAGTGCCACTGTGTAGAACAGTAATCATTATTCTGCTACTCGCCAGTAGCCGTCACTGGTGTAGGCATAGAGAAGAAATCGAAAATAGTCTCAAATCAGAAACACAGTGCAGTAAAAAGTTGAAAAAGATATCTTCAGAAAATCTGATTCTTCCCTCAAAAAGTCCAATTCAAAAAGTCCAATCAAATCACGTATACATTTCTCTAATTGAAAAATCAACTCACACACACACACATACGAAGCACTGAAACTTTTCTTCAGTCGAAAATAGTCTCAAATCAGAAACACAGCCGCAGTGCAGTAACCAGTTGAAAAATATATCTTCAGAAAATCTGATTCTTCCCTCAAAAAGTCCAATCAGTTCACATATAAATTTCTCTAATTGAAAAATCAACTCACACACACACACACACACGAAACACTGAAACTTTTCTTCAATCTCAGCACTGCAATTTCAACTCCCATCAACCACTCAACCGCAGCATCGTTTATTTGCATATCGCACACAGCAACCCAAAGTACCTAATTGCAATTTAATGCCCAACATCAACAAACAATTCCAGTAAATATTGATAAAACGCTCAATGCTGAAAAATGCTCAATAAACCCAGCAGGTAAAAGCCGCTACTAGCGTTTGTGTTGGCGCACTGACGCAGAGCGCTTTGAACGCACCAAAAAGGCGCCCTTCATGCTTAACGAAGTGTAAACCAAACAACATCACAAAAAAGTAGCAATTGTGTATTTGCCCATTGATAAAAACTAAACAACAACAACAATAAATATTAGCAAGCAATCATAGAAATTTCAACGAAAACAAACTGCAAAATGCCAACACACACGCACACACATACAACACGCAACTTGGCTATGGCGCTGAGAATACTTGAGAAAAGCATCTGCACAGCCTGGTCCGACCTTGACGAGGCACTGTGCGTACAGCAGCGTTAAGGTTAGGTTGATGAAAAATTAAATTTATGTACTTTTAATTAGTTGTTTACGTTGGCCATTAAAATCGGTTTAACAGAGAAGCTGAAAATTACAACGAATAAGATTTTACTATGTTGATATGTATGTAAGAGTAGCATTTAACATAAGTATGAATATAAATTCTATAGTGAATCATTCGATTCGGTATGAAGAAGCAACATAGCTGCCAGAGCGGAAACATTGGCATGCTGGCAATAAAGCAGACAATTTATTTACATTTATCATGAGTGCGCAATTGTCTGGCTGAAAGCCTGGTATTTGTGTGTCGACAGTAAAATGTCGTAAAGTAAAAGACACAACACAAGTTGTATAGGTATGAGAAACTAAGCCCATATGCATGAAATGCTATTTTGCGGCGCTAATGTTGGACATTGTGGTCTTCAAGGAAAAGTAATTAGTCAATGGAGCAAAAGAAAAAAAACTTGGTTTCAATATTAATTTATGGTATGAACTATATTGAATAAAAAAATGCCATAAGTGCAATGGAAACAGATGAAAGTAAACACCTTTTGTAAGCTAATTTTTAACTTTAACACAAACATTTATAATGGTATCTGTGTATGCTTGAACAATCAGCGATAAAACGATCCGTAATATTTCCGCATTACAGCACCATAGCCCTCAACAAATCTCTAGAAAGTAGGAAAGCCTTCAACTGGAAAAGATCAGTTGAAAATATACTCCATGAGGAATTTTCGGCCAAGTAAAGAGAGATCTATGCCTGTAAGCGAATATAGGTTGGATTCACGTACTAACTATCACTCGAAATCCCTACCTCATATACGGATGAACATAAATCGGAGCTTAAAAGTAAAATCCTAGTTCCGTCAAACGGGCATCTTTACTAATGGCTCTAAGGGGATGGTGTTATAGCAGCAGATCTCTACTTGAATAGACTTCAGAAGTCATACACGTTAAAATCCTTATTCGGTTCAACGGGATTCTTCACTAAAGGCTCCAAGAGGGATAATGGAATTTCAGGAGATCTAGAGATCCATGCTTGTAAGGGAATATAGGTTAGAGTCATGCACTAACTATCACTTGATACCCGTACCTTATATAAGGAAGAACATACAAATCGGAGTTTAGAAACGTAGTTCCGTCAAACCTCATCTTCACTAACGGCTCTAAGAGGGATTGATGGGTATTGAGGGGTATTTGATCATATCGCTCCTTCGCTGCAAGAACGGCATAACTCAAAACTACATCATTCCGAGAAAATTCAATTTTAAAGTTTACCATTACAGGCAGTTCAAGGTATCACAAAATTTGTCATGTCGTCTTGTGAGCAAAGTATTGAATATTTTACAAAGTGGTTTTGACAGATAAAAGATCATATGCAGATACACACAGGGTTGCCATAAACTGAAAAAAATTTTTTTTTGAGTTATGACGTTCTTGCAGCGAAGGAGCGATATCTCTACTTGGATAGACTTCTCGTTACACGTTAAAATCCTTATTCGCTGACGGCTCCAAAAGGGTTATTACTACTACTATTGGAGCAGATATTTACTTGGATTGACCTCAGAAGTCATACCCGTTAGAATCCACATTCGATTTAACGACCATCTTCACTGACAGCTCCAAGAAGAACAGTGGTACTGGAACAAATTTCACCTTGAATAGACTTTAGAAGTCATTCACGTTAAAATCGTTATTCGTTCGAACTGTCAACTTTAGTGACGGCTTCAAAAGAGTTATTATTATTGGACCAGCTCTATACTTGGATAGACTTCTGAAGTCATACATCTTAGCATCCTTATTCGATTTAACGATCATCTTCACTGACAACTCCAACAGAATAATGGTGGTACTGAAAAATATTTCAACTTGAATAGACTTCGGAAGCCTTACAAGGTTTAGAAATATCTTAAAGAAGTAGACTGATAACTTGTCAACAAAAGCTAACAATGGAGTCACCAGGGTTATCCAAACAACCTAACCTTTCAGGCGACACCTATTTCTGTTGATTACATGAAAATAAGTTTACTGACAGATTTGTCAGAAAAATGTCACTATGGAGTTAACTGATTACGAAAATCGTACAGACTGCAACGATTTCTGTTCACTATATGGAAATAACTTGTCTAATAGACTTATCGTATTTGTGGTCCCTATTAACTTTACCAAGTTGAATGATGTGAAATGTTGGTGAGCTTCTCTAACTTACTTTTGTTCACTGCCCCGCACTGAGACTGGAACCTTCAAAAATGTAAAACGAATTTATAAATAAAAAAATAAAAATTTCTATAGTAAGTACGAGTATATTAGTTTAAGACAGATTAGGTCTAGTGAGGTTAGGTTAGTAATTTCGGCTCAATGTGAGTCACGACGGATCCACAATAGATCATTCTTGGTGCAGAGTATCATTATTTGATAACAAGTTTTCTATTTCTAATAGAAAAAGTCTTCGATTTTCTCATTATTTTATAATTACTCTTCTATTTCTTCTATTTAGGTTGGTTGGAGAACTGATAGCCGAAGATCATTATGCTCCATTTTCAGTTCCCCCCCTAATGCCTTCATAAATCTGTCCTTTTGGTCTCAATGATAAACTTTGACTTTGACCTTCTAGTCAGATGAAAAAAATATGTTCCCCCGGTGAGGAATCGTTCTTCTTGGAGGGACAAGTCTTGGCTTGGGTAGTTGTTCTATCGTTTCTAATTTTATTTCTTCTGCCACAAGGTACAGAAAGAATTCCAACGTTGAGTCAAATGGTTCAACAAAATGTTAACAATTATTTTTTTTGAATTTTTGATTTTAATAATTTATATTTTTAATTTTAATAATTCATATTTTTTTCATTAACATTCATATTTTTTGTTAGCTTAACTTCAAATTAAATATATGAAAATATGTATTTTAAAAAATACAACTTCATAACTTCATCTATCAACTTCCATGTCCATCAATCCACCCAGAAATTTTTTAACCATTCATCGTTGGGTTGTTTGTTAAATTTCTCAACATTCTCTGATTTTTTTATTTTACCTTCAATCATTGCACTGTTATTTGTTATTCAGTGCAGCTCTGAGCGCCAACACGCACCTACGAGCATATTTTAAGCAATCCAATCATATTCCAAACATAAATAACACATTTTACGAGCGAGCACTTTTCTCTTTCGCATACCGCAAAGTTGCATGCATTGAAACCCAATATGTTATGATATATATGTACATACATATGTATGTACCACAACGCAAAACCTTCAATTCATCAAATGACAATCAGAAAAAAATCCAAGTGAAATAAATCAAATCATTGCCAACGCACCAATTCCACCCCGCTCGTTAAAAATATATTTAAATTTTTTTTCAATATACAAAATTCGTTTGTATTGTTTGTTCATGACTTTTATAGAAAATACCGTAGTTCGCATAGTTGGACCACAGCCCGCACCAGACAGACACACACCGCATCCAATGTTGGACAGACGCGCCCGTCATGCACGCAATAAGTTTACGAAAAAAAAATGCCATTTGCGTTCGTGTGATTTGCGATAATGAACTTGCCCGCCGTTTGCCTACATATGGGCCGATCTATGCGCTGAGTTGTTGTTGTTTCAATTATTTATTTATTTTTTTCCTATGCTGCTATTTCGATTGAAATTTGCAATGCAAAAATTTTGCCGTTGTTTACTTTTACAAAGACAGACAATCAACTAACACAGAACGCACAACATTTGTATGGGTCGCTAAGGTTTATTAGCGGCATTGTTGTTGTTTGTTGTTGTCATTTTACATTATTTTTTCATAGCTAACTGATATGATTTTATGAGTCGCACCGACAACTCAGTATTTCCGACTTTGCCTACGCAATGAACTCAGACGACAATTTTGTGACCTGAATTATAACATCACTAAATATAAATTCACACTTTAGTTTTGTGCAATTAAAAAAAAAAAATTGCAATTAAAAAGCCAAATAATTGATAAATAAAATTGCGGTTTAGTATTTGCATGAAATGCGAAATGTGAACAGAAAATTCACATTTCATTAGGTTAGATTATACTGGCTGCTAGAGTAAGGCCACACATAGATCCTGTGGGGTCCTTAGCGATGCCAGTAGGAGTTACGTTTAGGTGTGATTGAAGTAGTGCTCTTTAGTAGTGATCTTTTCACTATAATATCTCACAATGCCATGACTCAATTGATTAACTACAGTAACGAATGAAAAGTCAAAACAGCACGAAACATGGTTTTTACACCCAAATGAAGCAAACCTAAATGAAAACTGTTTTCGCAAAAGAACTCCAAACCACGTTTCACCAAATAGCCACAAGACCACTCGCACATGAAGCTGTTACCATACAAAGTTATAAACTTAATGTTTCAAATAATGTTCAATACAATGAAAACGAATAAATTAGCATCTGGGATTGACTTCTTCAATGCTCTGACAACTAATGTTGGTTGGTTGAATGGTTCCATTCACATTTTAATATTATTTTAAATTCACTTTGTGAGATCGAGAAAGTACAAATACAATTTTCTTCGTAGTTAAAATTTTTCTGAAATCATACGTCATAGTCCACCACACAACTGCGACAATAATTGTTGAAGGGTACTGGAGTACTAAGAACACCGTGCGACAAAAATTAAAAAAATTATTCACACCGGAAAAAATCCACATGGGCGTGAAACAAGACACCAAACATAGTAATACTGCGTACTCAGTTTTCCATTTCTACATCCTTTGCCCTTTTAAAAGGACTTCAAAATTTTTAAGGGGATACAAAACAAAAATATAAAAAATACTTAACCTAGTTAGAATATGGCGATATGTATATCAAATGAAAGAGGAAAGGCTCAAGAATTTAAATAAAATTGATTTTTTAATCTATTTGTAAAAAAAGGATATGAAAAAGGTCCTTTGAAATTTTTAATCCTTTATATCCTTGAAAATTTATATAGAATTTTCTTGAAAAGTATGTTAAAACCCAAAATCTCCTTGATCACGTGTCAAAATTTGATTCACAGGGGTACACAAAGATGCATAACAGACTTCTACTCTTTCAAGGTACTTGAGGCCGATTCAACAGAAGTCACTATAGTCTTCTTGTTCACATTAAGTAAATAAAGAACAAACAAACAAACATAACATAAATAAATAAATTCTTATTAATAAAAACAATTTATTCATTTTTTAAAAACATAAACATGAAAAAATCACCCTTTGGTACCTTACTCGCTAATATTCAAAATTAAATAATTTAATATTATATGCTAAAAAAAAGGTTTATTTACATTGATGGCATCTAAATTACTCCTCCTTTCACTATATATCTGCTACACAATATAATGTAAAAAAATATTCTAGAACGTTTCGGTTTCGGCCGTTCGGTCATTTTTTGGCCGAAACTGAAACCGAAACAACTAATTTGAGCCGAAACCGAAACCGAATATTCGGTCGGACTCATAAGTCACGCAATTGTCTGTAATAATGCTTTGGCCTGACACCTAAAGGTGGATGATTTTGTAAATGTTGAAAAATTGGGGTCATAAGAAACCAATAGACCTCTATATTGAATTTTTAGATACCGTCTTGAGAGCTTTTATCCCTTTAGTATCCTTTTTTTAAATAAAGACGCTCTTTTTTTGCGAGGCATTGCATTGGTTCTGGACGGTTGTGAATGAAAAAGTTATGAACACCTTGTCTTGAACCCATCAAGGACCTGTATGCTAAGAAAAATCTGCATAGAGAGTCCATTACACAATCCCGCAGTATGGGCCGGAATATTTAAGCAATTCCAATGAGTTTCTAATGACAGAGCTTACATCGTTAGGATTAAAATAAAGATGGATTGAAATGGTAAGGATTTCTACTTTATAGGCACTTTAATACTTCAATAGAATTAAATTTTTTTGCGGATATGGAAATGGGCTCCATGTCTTATCCACTTAGACTCAATGAGACAAAATTTAAGAACACTCATTTCTTAGGTCAAGAAAAATCATGATAACTAATAGGGAATCCAATGCATTCGCCAACGACTTTATTTATAACTTAAGCAGTACTTTAACATTAGCATTTAACATTTTTGACTTTAGACAAGGAATTAAGAATGTGCTTTTTATATCAACTCTTATCTATTTCGATTTGATTAAAATGGTTCCTGGTTTCTGTTTGGGAAGGCTTTTCAAAACACAAGTAGTCTTGTTCCTGTGAGGGCTCCAAGACAACGTTTGATCTCATATTGTAAGTAAAAGAACACTCTGTTGTAATACTACATATTTTACTAAGAATTACTTTAAAAATCCAATGAATTAGTTTAGTAACACCAACAAAAACTACATACAGAAAAATTTTAAAAACTGTCACAACGCTTAAGAATTGAATTTATACCACACACAGACGCTTCATGAATCTCAAATAGACAACGTCGGTGGTCTGTCGCCGAAGCTTGTTTGTTTGTTTTTTTTTCGTGGCATATTGAAGGTCCACACAACATATCGACGAGTATAAAAATAGCACAATGTCGTATTATATTTCAGCCCTTTTACGCTGACAAACATAGATATACAAAATATTATAACGTTTGGGCATTCTTATGCAAAAATTAATGGTAAGTCTGCCTTTTTTTGTACCATAATCTACATAGAAACAGATAATTTCGTATGTGCGACACAACATGGATTGGTTTAAATATTTCAGTTTTTTGCGTTTGCACAAAAATGTATAAAGTTGCTCACTTATGGCATTTTGTGCTAAAAATTTTAATTTACCTTTCAGTGAATGGTACGTAAATAAAATAAATATTATTGGTAAACATTTCCGTTTACGTATGAATTTCAAAGGAATTTTTAAATTGAGAAAAATATTTAAAGTACGTTTCATTTAAAACGGATGCATAAATCCATATTTTTTTGTATGTATATTTCATTATATGGCACAACTTTGAGGTGTTGCGTTTTATTGGAAGATCACTTTTGGACTAAGGCGGCAGTTAAGATTGCATATAGAATTTAAATTTTGTAAACACTATACTGCACCTAAATTTCAGTTTTTACTACTTGACAATGCCAGCAACGTTAAAAATGTGACAGAAGAGGCCATATGAGTACCGGTAACTGTCAGTAAATGCTTGATTCTGTTTTAAGACAAGTATGGATATTTTGGGGTTTTCTTGAATCAGCATAAAACGTAATACATCAGTATTTACTTCTTGTGTGCTATTGTCAGCTCTGGAAAAATATCGAGAAATACTTCTAAAGAGCCTCAACCGAAACCTCAGATCAACTCGAAAGGGCCAGTCAGATCGGCTCGAAAGAACCAATCAAACCGATTCGAAAGGATCAATCAGATCAACTACGAAGGCTCAGTCAGACTGGCTTGAAAAGACTAATCAGAGCGACTCAAAAACACTAATCAAATCGACTCGAAGAGGCTAATCAGATTAACTCGAAAGGGTCAGTCAGATTGACTCGAAAGAACCAAACAAATTGACTCAAAAGAATCAATCAGATCAACTCGAAAGGGTCAGTCAGATTGACTCGAAAGAACCAAACAAATTGACTCAAAATAATCAATCAGATCAACTCGAAAGGGTCAGTCAGATCAGCTTGAAAGGACTAATCAAACCAACTCGAAAGGATCAATCAGATCAACTAGAAAGGGTAAAAAAATAACGAATGAAAGCAATAAAAAATACTAATCAAATCGACTCGAAGAGACTAATCAGATCAACTGGATCGGCTCGAAAGAACCAATCAAACCGATTCGGAGAGACCAATCAGATCAGAAAGAATTATCAGAAAGAACTAATCAAACCGACTCGAAAGGATCATTTAGATCAACTAGAAAGGGGTCAGTCAGACCGGTTCAAAAAAACGAATCAGAGCAACTCAAAAACACTAATCAAATAGACTCAAAGAGACTAATCAGATCAACTGGATCGGCTCGAAAGAACCAAACAAACCGACTCGAAAGGATCACTCAGATAAACTCAAAAAGGTCAGTCAGATCGGCTCGAAAGAAGCAATCAAACCGATTCGGAGAGACCAATTAGATCAACTCGAAAGAGTCAGTCAGATTGGCTCGAAAGAACTAATCAAACCGACTCGAATGGATCAATCAGATAAACTCAAAAGGTTCAGTCAGATTGGCTCGAAAGAACCAAAAAAACCGACTCAAAAGGATCAATCAGATCAACTCAAAAAGGTTCAGTCAGATCGGCTCGAAAGAACCAATTAAACCGATTCGGAGAGACCAATCAGATCAACTCGAAAGGGTCAGTCAGATCGGCTCGAAAGAACTAATCGAACCGACTCGAATGGATCAATCAGATGAACTCGAAAGGGTCCATCAGAGTGGATCGAAAAAATAATCAGATCAACTTGAAAATAACCGTAATCCGGCCTCGATAGTCTAGCAAGTAGCGCGCTTACTTTTCATACCAGAGGGTATAGGTTCGACTCCTAGTTCGGAAGCTTTATCGAAACAAAGGTGAATAAAAAACTGCCAACCGCCATTCGAAAAAACAAATCATAGCAACTCTAAAGGACCGTTCAAATGGGATTCGAAAGAGCCAATCAAATCGAATCAAAAAGCTCAGTAAGACCCACACGAAATACCCAATCAAGACCTAAAAAAAAAACTCTAACTAATTTTACAATAAAATCTGCTTCACCACATTGACGTCAATAAAATTTTTGAACACAATAACTTAATGCATTTAATTATCCATTTTTATTGATTCGAACTTAATGACAACGAATCAACAAACCAATCTATGCAAATTTCTATTAATATCAATTTAATTTTGTCGAAATTTATGCCTTGTCGTTTAATATAACAAACAAATCTACAAAAATCTCACCAACCACAAAATTTTACACATTTAAAACCCAAATAGTTGAACACAATTTGAATACGAAATTTTCTCCATCGACACCATTTTGGGTATTGCGCGAGAATTGCATAAATGCGATAAGCATACAACTTTTGAAGCAAAACAAAAACCCAAGAAACATGGAAACTAAATCAATGCAAAACAATGGGCACACATCAGTCCATAAGCCAAGACAGCCGGATCTACAAACTACTCTCGAATGAATTTTGAATGAAAATGTTAAATGCCGCTTTAGACAATATAAAAAACATAAATAAACGTGTAAATGTTTTTATTACCAATTTGAAATGAAATGAAATCTATGCGCCACTTTCGGGACAGCGAGAATGGACACACACACACACACATACAAATATGTACAAACGTAAATGCTGCGCGCGAATTTGTCGATAATGAGCTGAGGTGTCAAAAATCGATTATCGTTATTTAACTTAACAAATTGATGTTTATTGGTGAGGGCGAAATGGACGCATTAAGACCAAAATTGGAACGCACTCGTCGAAAGATATTTCAATATATTTGAAGTGAGTTTGAGTGCAAATTGTGTAATACTCGCACTTGTGTTAGTTAAGAGAGTCTAAATAGTTTTATGAAATCGAAGCAATATAGCAATGATTAGGATTTTTATAATAAAAATCATTTCATAACACGGTTCATAGGAATATAAATTAAAAATAATCATTGATAGTTTTTTTCATTAAAAAAAATCAATCAAAGTGGATTATTTTTTTTATTAAAAAAATCTAAATCAATCATTGAGCAACATTTAATTGAGCTGAGGTTAAAAGTAGAGCCTGACCGAGTAAGTAAGCCAGTTTCCTCGATGGGCTTACAGAAATAGCTAATGCACGGATGACCGCTCTACACAAATTCCTTGCTAAGACCAAATGGTTCCCAAAAGATCCCATCTGGATCCACAGGGATCCCAATAGATAGGGAAGGACACCGGTATTTTTAAGAATGAAGGAATTCACAATGGACCCAATGGGGTATCCAGGTGGAAGTGCATGCCGCACAATCCCCTTCTTTAACCTAACCTAACTTAAGTAACTATTTAGGTGTGTAGGGTGTAAGTAAAGTAAGGTGGGTCGGGTGTAGGCATGTGTGAAGAGGTGCAGGTAGGTAGACAAAAGTGACAGCTCTCGAATGAGAACACATGTAAGCCAAATTAAATCAGTTTAGGTTCAGTTCCCAAAAGAAACATTGAACCCTCTGCTTTTAGATCTCAAACTAACCTCAAAAGATAAAAAGAATACTGGGCTCTGAGTACTGAAAGAGTACGTTTTTTCCGTTTCTTACAGAGAGTGAGACAAGTAAAGGGTCAGAAGTCGGTGGGATGGTTTATACTTTTTCAGCTACTGCAGAGACCGTTGGCTAGGGACGACCCACAATAGCTTCTGGTGTGACTACCAAGAATCTAAAGTCCTGTGTTAACTCCAACAACAACCCTGAACAAACAGCTTTCAAAGTTTAGAAAGGACTTGGTGCATTTTCATAATAGTTCTGGTCAGATTTATTGCACTGTCTTGCTTGTCTCTGAAGTCTTCCCAGCACTTTTACCATCAATCCGTATAAGTCGGAACTGTAGCTACTCAGCCATCTTATAAAAAGATTTCTAGCAGTTTTTTACTGTTTTTGATAACTAAGTTTGAGACCTATGGGACTAATATCACTTTCCAAGTTTGTCCTCTTTTACAAGTTAAATGGTAAACTACTTCACTATCTCATAAAGAAATTTGCAGCAGTTCATTGTTTAATTGTTTTTCACGTCAGTGTTTAGGACCTGGGGACTTATTTCTTACACAAATTTTGCCATTTTCGATATGACGAATAATAAGCTATTTGATCGACAGAAATGCAACAATTGGCCATCGTTTTTGATACCAGAGCTTGAGACCCTTGGGACCAATATCTCGTTCCAAGTTTGTCCTCTTTGATAAGTTAGATATTAAACTGTTCAACTATTTCATAGAGAAACTTTCAACAGTTGTTCACTGTTTTTGATGTCAGTGTTTAAGACCCTAGGGCCCTAATATCTGGCCTCGGGATACTGTTCTCTTTGATAGGTCGGATAAAAATCCTATCAGGTGTTTCATTAACCTATCGCTAGCAGTCTTAGGTGATGGGACTGTCATCTGCTTTCATCGTCCTCCTCTAGAAGAGACACTTAGGTATGGTGAGAGTTTTATGACCAAGTTTTATAAGTGTTGGGGACCTCGAGACCCTAAGGACCTAATATCTTGCCACTAGATAATCTTTGATAATTTAGATGTTAAGCTGCTTAACCATTTAATCCTCTTTGATCAGTCAAAAGTCAAGTTAATCAGCCATTTAGACGAGAAATTTGCGGCAGTTGATCAATGATTTTAATGAGACCCTAGAGACCGAATATATCCGCCCAAGAGTGTGTCAATTTCCGACAAGGCCTCAGTCTTGGAATCACATTGTCGTAGCCGACATGATTGTATGCTGCTGACAAGACAGACGCCGATACAAAATTTACTATATTTGGCATTCTGTCGATTCCTTCGGTGCAGCATTGAGCCAAACAGCGGCCGTCGTTGTTTTTGTATGAGCAAAAACGCCAAGAATTGCCATAAATATTGTGCATTAATATCTTGTCTGATTTTGCAAACAGCCATCATCATCATCATCATAACTCTATAACTATTTGCAAAACTACACGAATATAACTAAAAATTTATTACCAATCAGTTGGACAGATTGACCGATCGATTGACGGAGAGACACACTCAACTCAAGACAAACCGTCCAAATCGAATGCAGAGACGCGAGAAAACGCCGTTTTGTTTCTTGCGCAATTTCACAAATTGGGTTAATTACTCGAGACAAATGTGTGTGAAAATTTTTTGTTGCTCTGACTTTGAGTTGAATGTAAAAAAGTAAACGTTTGCGATTATTGTTCGACAGTTAAGGACATGGCACCATGCGCATCGATTGGCCAGCATTGGCGTCATTATAATCGCTGTTAGTACAATTTTGCCTTTTTCGGAAAAAATGGCAACAAATTACAGAACAGATTACTGTTGTTGTTGTATATTCAACGATGACAAGTGTATATGTTGTACACCGTTTACGGTGCTGAGCGCGCAAATACCTTCAATTTGCTGAATGAATGTGCAACAGATACGCAAATTAGCATTTGTTCCTCATTATTACACCATGCGACAGCATTTTTCACACAGAAAAAATGCATATGGGTGTAAAACTAGAGACCAATTATACGTAGAGAGACCAATATGCGTACTCAGTTTTTCATTTCGACATCCTTTGTCCTTTTAAAAGGACTTCAAAATTTTGAAGGGGATAAAAAATTAAAAAATATAAATAATACTTAACCTCGTTAGAATATGGCGATATGTATATCAAATTAAAGAGGAAAGGCTCAAAAATGTAAATAAAATTGATTTTTTTTTATTTGTAAAAAAGGATATAAAAAAGGTCCTTTGAAAAATTTAATCCTTTATATCCTTGAAAATTTATAAAGAATTTTCTTGAAAAGTAAGTATGTTAAAACACAAAATCTCCTTGATCACGTGTCAAAATTGCATTACTCTAACTTAACTCTTTCAGTCACAATGTCCAATATATTGGACTACAGCCCATACAATTCATACAGAACGGGTTTATTTTCATGTCGGAAAGGGTTAATTGGTTCGAGATTAATTAAAAAAAGGCGAAAGCTGCAATTGTAATGAAGTACAGAAATTCTAATTTATTTATTTACCCAATTTTTCCTCATTTGAGCAACTATGAAATCATTGAAGCGAGCATAATGAAATGTGTGAACATTTTTTTTTATTTTTGTCGCGTGGTGTTATCGCTACATACTATATACAATCATAATCGAAGTTATATATGTAGCTACCAAGTGTATAAAAGTGTGTATGTATGTGTATAGATACTCATATGCAGTGGCGCACGCAACGATAGTTTTGGGCGTTCAATTTCCTAAATATCTGTTATAAACATTTTGAGTGGCAAATAAGTTTTAAAATAGTATGGAATTCAAAACTTGTAGACAAAACCCCCCAAAGTGGAATCCTATGTGCGCCACAGCTCATATGCGATCATTTCAATATTTGCATAGTCACATGCGACATTATTCGCCCCGTTTGCAAATAGTTTTGTCTTCTGTGCTATGCTTTACTTTTCTTTTAATTAGCTTATTTACATGAGACATTCCAACTTAGACACACACATATATAGTACATACAACACACGAATATAGCTGACTTTTGCCATAAAGATAAAAACATTCTTTCGCGCATATTATGGAATACCAACCAGCTTAACTTAATAAGACTTTGCAAAAACCACTCGTAGATAAATTACCACCAATGGTAAACAAATTTACTATACCTCGCTACTATCTGTGCGAAATCTAGTAAAGCTCTCAGCTAAGATGAGAACTGAGAAGAGAACTGATTTGAACATCAGATTGGCTGCCTGCAGGCGTTGGCTAGTTACTTCTTTCCTTTTCTAATCAACCTTCTGCCACAGAAAACTCATGAACTTGATATGTTATCTGTGCTTCTGCCACATTTATTTTTTGTATACCCATTTATTAAATCCGATTGCGATTAGAAGACTTTTTGACAGCATGGTCTAAGATTGTTGTTCTTGTCATATACAACAGAACACCTGGTTTTTTGTACTAAACTAAAATAAAAAACTAACTAAAATCACTTTAGGATTACGAATAATTTTGGAAATCAAGAATAGAATAAATAAATAAATAAATAAAAACTAAATAAATAAAAGGAGTAGAAATAATTGCAAATGCTTTACTGGAATAAGTTGCAACAAAATCGAAGGATAATAGAGTAAAGTGGCAGCAAGGCTTAGAAAACTAACAAAAAGGCTACTTAGCTTAGGTAGGTCCATTGTTCCTACAAGATCCAATAATTTTTATATTTCTCAATAAACATAAATCTCTGATATCACTTTGTTTTAGGTTATCCAGAACATTGAAGCAGAAATACTTCACAATTTTCCAACTGCGTCCAAAAAACATGGCAATGATAGATGACTCACACTCTGTCTTTCAATATTATTTCTGTGTCTCTGTATTAACAGTAGACAAATTTATTCAAAATAATTCAAACGCATTTGGACGCATTTGAACTTTCAAATAAGAAACGATCTCCGCTAGGCTTCATATAAAAATTTCCCTTATGGGCATTTTAAATGCTGGGAATACTACTACTTACTAGAATACTTTGGAAACTTTTCTATTGGGGTTTGGGTAAACTGACTGAAAGGCTCCCTTAGGTAAGCAAGTAGGTTCATTGTTCCGGCAAGAATAATACGTTTTTATGTTTCTTAATGCTTTCGTTATTTTATTGCAATATGGCAACATGCTACTTTGTAGAAGCCTGAACCCTCTATGGTTTTAAGAATAATTTTTTTTATGGTCCCTAAGACAGTTTGAGGTTTTAAAAATAATACGAAATTAACCCTGCTTAGATAAGGTACGTCTGCGAGACGTACGCCTTTTGAATTTTTTGCTCTCTTTCTCTCAATCGTCAAGAGAGAAAATTCTCACTTTCAGTTATCTCAGCCGTTAGCTACGTCTTGTCGGTGGTGGTTGTTTTTTGCTATGAGTGCAATTGTTTCTGAGATATTAACGTAGCGTACGTCTGAGAGACGTATCGTTATCTTTTGTGTAAGTTTTGACATTTTTGTGTGTTAGCGTTTTTTTAATTTTCTGTTGAATTCTAAGGTGGCTCGTTACTTTTTAAGTTAAAATTTGTTAAAAACGATGACATGTAAGCGTGGTTTAAATGACACACAAATTGTAGGTGTTTTGCAAAATGTTTTTAACGACTCAGATTCTTCGGAAAATGTCAGCGAAACAGAAAATAAAATACTGGAAGATAATATTCAAAGCGTTATGGAAGATCAGCCTATCACAAAAAAGATAAAATACTGTGGTTTTTGTCCTTCAAAAATACGACGTATGTCAAAAATGAAGTGCGTCAAGTGTGGTGTACCTGTATGTGGAGACCACAAAAATGTAATTTGTAACTCTTGCATATAATACTCTTGGAATTGATTTTTTTTTTGTTTATATAACTTACAACAGATACTGTTACCTAAATGAAGTACAAAGTAAACTTCTTTTTTTAACTTTAGTAGGCAAATTGGAGTCCTTCAGAGAAGATCAGCTATTTTGTGATGAATTTTTAAATCAAATGGAATTTTATTTTTATTTTACTAAACAAACATTATTTTACTTCGAAAATGATTGAATGTTAACAGAAATTTATTAAATAAATGATCTCAATAAGAAAATTATCAACATTCCTTCCAATATCACTTTTAAAAGGATATAAACTAGCATACTTCTCTCAGACGTATCGTTATCTTTGCAGTACAAAAAAATAACGTTATCTAACTAGGGTTAATAAACTGAATTTTAAAATTTAAAAAAAAATAATGAGACCCGTTTTTTTAATGTTTTATCTTCACATAGCCAAGAAAAAAGAAGCAAAAAAAAATAATATACATTTTTAACTTGACTTTTTACTTCAATTCAAATACATATTTGAAATCATGTTAGATGAAGTAAATGAAGAAATATGAAATTAATAAACTGAATGCTTAAGTTTAAAGAAGAACGTTTTAGAAATTTGTATCTTTACAAAGTAAAGTAAGGAGATGCAGAAGAAATAAGAGAAATTTTTTACTTGACTCTTTACTTCAATTCAGATTACATATATTTTAAATAATTTTAGCTGAAGTAAATGAACAACTATTTAATTTTTATTATGCGTAAAAAATGCTATGTTAAGTAAATATTTATTACAGCCACAACGATGTGGTTCTTGTAATATGAGAACACTCTAAAAACAAAGGGTTCGATAACAAATATTAAAAAAAATTAGTATGGGATGTTGTTGATATAATCACACCAAAGACTAAATCGATAAAATTTAAATTTTAACTTTCCCCAGTGAAAACCTGTAACGAAACCTGTCTCTGCGGAAGCAGCACGGTTTTCCACTTGCGTCAAAAAAGTCCTGGCTAGTGACGGAATTTGGTGACTTATAATCGGTTTCTACTTACTGGGGTGAGTCACTATGGCAGTAGAAAAAACCGTCATGCAAAATGTATCTAAACTAGATATGCATTGGTCACCCAAGCAGTACAAACAATGTTCAAAAAACTTTTCATGGAAAAGTGTCAAAATTTAAGACCAATAGATCGAGTAGTATCTGAGTCTATAAAGGACATAAGTTACTGCCTGAATAGAATGCAGTAACACAGCCACATCATCTGATCGCGATGTGAATTGCCACATTCAAAAGTTGTGAATACAATGCTGAAGCAACCGAAAAATAAAAGTTGTGAAAGTTTGATTGTCATTTGTTAAAGAAATTTCAACAATAAAAGTATATAAAATTGCAATGAATTTCATTATTTTTAAAATTTTCAATAAATTTTGGTGTTTTTTTACTATTCGTAGTAATCTGTACGAACTGTATTAAACTTCTGGATTCCTTTAAACAAATAAATAAATATTTCAACATTAATGTCAAATGTTTGACCTGTCAACTGGTTGGCGCAAAAAATTTAAAATTAAATCAATCTACGCCACAGCCACAGCTACGCATTATGCGCACTTTTGACAAATTCGTGCATTTAAAATTTTTACAGGTCCCACTACAGCCACAGCTACAACATTTATTTCTGCTCAGGCAGTTAAACGACTAGGGCCGATTTCCGTATAGCAAACGATCTTGTGTTAAGTTCACATAAGAATTTCAAGGCAGTGATCAATGAACATGGCACATACATATGTACTATGAATTTTATATTTGCCACAATTCCTTCAGCAGCTACTTGAAACGAGCAGAAAAAGACTGAAGCAAAACACAGGACCACTTTTTCTGTAGCTATGAGTTTTACATCTTTGGAGAAGAAGTAATTTTGTGACTCAAGTTTACATATCAATAACGCTTTATATATTTAACAAAACATAAACCTGAAAATGGTTAAACTTTTATTTTAAAATACTATTCGATTTTCAATTTTAAATCGAACCATGTATTTTGTTTAATTTTTTGTATTTCTAATATTTCAACTGCAATTTGTACCAAATGCAATATTCAATCAAAAAGTCTCTCGCTGGTCAACCTAAATATTGTATTTCTACTTGACGCACATCGTGTAAGCAATTTGTGTTAAGAACAAACTTGACATCTTTATGAATGAACCACGTTCGTTGTGGTATCTAATTGTTGGCTGTAGTGTCAATATTTGTTGCATTGCACTGATATGCAACGCACTAGTCATTAGTTGCTGTTGTTGTGGTTTTTGTATCACTTGCTGGCAACCGCATGCGATATTTTGATCCAATAGTGCGTGTAACTGATATTTGAAAACAATGCCAGCAATTTAGCGAAAATAATGGCATTACGATATCAGTCAAGACAATACCACCAACAACAACAAAAACAATAACAACAGCAGCCGTGACAACACAAAAGACAATCGTCCTACAATGGAGCGAAACTAATTTCAATTAACTGTCAACAAGCTCACTGTCGCAGCGATAACTCTTATAACACACACACACACACACACACACACACACGTACGCACAGTGATTTGTAGCAGAAATATGCCATCGAATATTGAATATTTTTGTTGTTATGATTTTTCTTTTTTGGTTTAATTTTTTCTTATTATTTTACACATAAGCAAATGTGGCAGAATTGCTTTAAAAAATGTTGAAAATTAAGCCAAACAAGCAGTCGCCTTCATTGGACCCCAACGATTTTGGGCCAAACAATTGAATCGGCATTAAATCCCTCAACGAAGCAAATCGAATCGAATTGAATCGAATTGTATCAAATCGAATCAAATCCAATCAAGCGACCGCACACGCGCGCACACACACAAATCGTTACACCCGAAACCGATTACCGATTATTTGTCGTCGATCGACAAGATGCGACAGTGGCCGAATTTTGTATATTTCGTTTCGTTTGAATCGCTTAGCAGAGCGAGCGCGCAATTCGCACACAGCACACACACGTCCAGCACGCGCCAGTCGTCTAATCAAATTGAAATTGGAGACCGCTTTTTTGTCGCGTCGACAGCAGCAGTCGCTCGCCGCAGGAATGCCGCCGCACTGCTCGTGTCGGCCACCGGTTGCGTCGTCAGCCGACGGCAGCGCCAACTCAAATTGAGCAACTTTTGCACCTTTGCGCCAAAAGCAAAAGCTTTCGATTTTCAATTTGTTTTGGTTTTTTATTCAAATGCCACTCAAAATGTTTATTCTTTAACAGATCGAAAGTTTTGGACGTTAGCAACTTGCAGCGCCCACCAAAGCCATCGACAACTGTTGAGTTAGTAGCTGCTGCGAGACGATTTTGTTTGTTCACATTTGCATTGAGTTCTGTCAGAAGTCATTTTTTGTTGTTGTTGTTATATTTGCTAAGCATTAACATGTGAACGAGCCGCAATTTATGAGCGCGTCCGAGCACAATGGAGCCGCTCTGAGGCGCACTTGAACGCAAACAAGCGCGAGCTGTGTTTGGCATTGTTGCGAATTGTGTGTCGGCAGTTTTACGGTGAAATTTTGATCCATATGGACTGAAGGCTGCTTGCTGCCAGATGTTGGAACTGAGCTGCCAGAGATTCTTGTAGTCCACAATGGATTGAATTCTATGCCATCAATGCCAGCTAAAAGCATTGCAATGATTCAGTGTCTATAGGAAAACTTGCAATTCGCAGTGCCGCATACAACTCGCCAGACTCAAAAGCGGTTTCTTGTACGCACAGCTGAATGCAGCAAAGGGCACTCGAAGCACGCCAAGAAGCGCCAAATAAATGCTATTGCCACCGTCATAAACATACAACACTGACTGGCGCTGATAAGAATTTGAAGGTGAGGAACTAATTAAGTAAATTTGTGTGTCTGCGCGTTGTGATAGCCGACGACGAGACAATAAGTGCAAACACGGGCAGCTTCCTTTAATCTGTTTTCTCTCTGTTTTTCTCAATTTATCTCAATTTTTTATGTTCACTTTAATTGTATTTTCAGTTTGTTTCATTTTAATTTTATTTCTTCCAACAAAAAAAAGCAACCATAAACAAACAACAACAATAAATTAAGCTGTGCCGCATAATGTTTTGCTGTGGAAACGTCAATGCTTGGCATCGCTGCTTAAAAGGCAGCTGCAAGTACTGCATACAAGAAATATGCCATCCAGCAGCAGCAACAAAAACAAATTCAAGCACAAAAGAAAGATATCAACACGTTGACATGCGGAAAATGCGGTTTCCAACTGCCGCCAATCGAGGCGCAATACGATATTCCATGAAAAGCGACAAAGCACATAATTTAAACGTTGCTGGCAAATATTGTCTTAAACGTTGCGGCGCTCCAGACTTAAAAACAGGCAAATCATTAAAACCTCAACGCACAGCAAGTTTGCCCAATTCCATCCACTGTGCCAATACAGCGCCCCTTCAAGTCACACCCGCATGTGTCAATAACCACAACGGCGGCAACTTGCTGTGGATATATAATGTGGCATACACTGAGGCGTTGATGCAATGAAAATCTGCGGTCGAAATGCAGACGCAGACGTAATGCGAGAGTAGAGAGAGAGAGCGAAACAATTGGGTCAGCGATGTACAATTTGTACCATTCACTTCCGCTTAAAGTTCACTTTCTGTTGGCTAATTGGTGCAATATTAGCTAATCAAAAAATTATGTGTGGCTGGTGAAATGCGAAACAGATGCAAACTTTTACTTAATGCTTTCACACCAACTCAAGTGGGCAAGTGTCAGTTCGGGCGTTGTGCAGAAATCTGCAATCGATTTGGAAGTATGAAAGAACGCATATAAAGTCTTAGCGGCGTTCACTAACTGTGGCAAGTCTCGTTTTGAAAAATATAAAAATTGGTAAAAAAAAAAAGTAAAAAAAAAAGGAAAAAATTGTTTTTGCATAATTCCCCCTTGACCCATTGAACACAAAGCGGTTTTAACGAAAATCTTCAGTTCTTCTTCTTCGGTTTCAGATACATCACTGAACCAACCTCTGTCTCCAAGAAGTATTAGGTGTCGTAAAAAAAAACTGCAACGTGGCCCTCAATCTATTAACCCTTTCAGTCACAATGTCCAATATGTTGGACTACAGCCCATACAATTCATACAGAACGGGTTTATTTTCATGTCGGAAAGGGTTAAGATCACACTGTACTCTTCTTCTTCAAGGCAATTGCCACATTTTGTGAATATCACTAAAGTTTTTTTTATAGCGCTGCCCTGAGGGTGCTAGACCCAGCTTCTAGCAAACACTTATGTGTAATTCAATAATGCGCGCCAAACCGATCTATAATTTTCATCTGCAAGTACACTCATACATACATGCATACATACATACATACATACATACAAACATACTTACACACATATATGTATGCATGCTAACTGTACACATGTCAGTCAAAATCGATTGAACATTTCCAAAATTCTCGCACTTCATGCACTCTGGCACTTCTCCAACCAAATTGCACTTCCACTTCAGCACTTCGGAGCTTCTTTTGCTTTAGATATTTACTCCAATTACTTGCAATTGGCTACTCTACAGTCTACACTAGACATTGATATGCACAAAATATGCCAAATTCGCAACAGTTTTATTGCATTTCTTGCACCACTTAATAGATCAAAGCGTACAATTTGTATGCCATTTGAATGAAATTTCTTGCAATACCAAATGTGTCTTAAAAGAATAACAACAGAGCCAAAATCATAAAAACAAAGCAAAAAGTCTGTACACAAATTCGAAGCACCAAAGAAAGCACGAAAAGAAGAAACAATTTTATTAAACAAAAAAATAACTCAATAACAGTTCTCTTTCTAAATAACATAGTTTTTTTCTGTTCTGGCACTTAACAGTTGTTCAATACACTTGATCGTTTTATGTTATGCGCTGCTTATGTTAACAACGAACATTAACTTAAGCGATTATGTTATTAACAGCGCTGAAGCAAACAAACTGTTAACTCTCCAATCGATTGTCTGCTATTGAAATAAATTACAGCGCTGTAAACGAAGCCTAAAATTATGCAAGGCTACTGCTGCAAGATCAATCGATCGTGCAAAGAAGAGGCAACCACATTGAAATACAACACATTTTTAAATTTTTAACACACACACCTATGTATATACAGTGAAACATCTGTAAAGCTTATAAGCTCTGGAAACTTATTTTGTTATTTAAATTGTTATTTGTTATTTTTCAAATTTTTAATTTAATTTATTTTTTGGCAGAAAATTTTAAATTTTTATTTTATTTCATGGAATCAGTAATTTTCATTTATTTTTCCTTTCATTTATATTCATTCATTTTTATCCACAACAAAGTATTTTATTTAGAGACCTAAAATTATTAGTATCCATATTTTAAGAAATGAAAAAATTGCCCTAAATTAAGAAATTTCCATAAATATTGCTTTATATTAAATAATTATCAACAATAAAAATTTGTTTAAAAATATTTTAATAAAGCTGTAGACTAAATAGCAGTGATAGTTTTTCCCAATAGGAATATCTCAGCAATTGTCATAAATATGAAAAAATGTTGTCATCATGGCTTCAGTGTGAAGGCAATTTATTGTACCGTTGAAAACAAATATCCAATATCCAGCCAATATCGACAAAGACCCAGAAATGTTGATTCAGAAATGTCGATTAGAATCACCAGAGAGTTAACACGGCCTACATCCGCATAAGCTGATGCTGACGCAAGAATTGAAGCCGAACGGGCCGAGACAATGCCATAATTTTTCTAATTGGGCACTGAAAATGTTGGCAGGAGATGGGGATTTTGAACAAAAAAACCTGAGCATTTTTGGTTCAGCGACTATGTCAACTAGCAAAATTACCATTATTGAAGCAAAGTCAATCCACAAGTCTACTATACTACCACGCATCAATGCATTCACAAAGATTGACTGTTTGATGCGGTGTATGGCATGATGGCATCATGGAACCATATTTCTTTTGAAATGAAAAAATAGACACGCTGACCTTACAGACTTTCCAACAACATCGACATATCTGAGCTGTGTTTTCAACAAGACATACAAGCAATGGAACGTTTGAAGTTGTGAAGTAGAAATTCGTCGCCGCGATCATGCAACTTGACACCCCTTGATTATTTTCTCTGCGGCTACGTCAAATCCTTAATTTATGCTAACAAATCAACCACTTTAGAAGAGCTTGAAATCAACATTCTAGATGCCATTGCTGTAAAAACGCGGCATATATTGGACCCAGTCATCAAAAATTGGACTGACCACTTAAAGCACTGTCACCGAATACTTAAAAATATAGTAGAATAAATTTTATATCCTATTTTATTTATTTATTTTTTCTTATTGTTCTTATCTGATCACCCAGTACAGTTTGACAAAAGGAAACAACACCCACCAAAACAAATTCATAAAAATATCCAAAATTGTCTTTCTCTTATTTCTTAAATCACTTTGAAGCAAGCAATTAAAAACAACAACAACAACCGCAATTATTGCACTCACCTTACAGATGCCGCCCACACACATGGCTCGCTCCCTATAATTCGAGCGATAGTACTCGGCTGGCCGATAACACGGTGTACCGTCAATTACCGAAGCATTCAACGTGGCAAAGTACTTCATGCCCAACGGCTTGCAATTCAATTCGCATTCCGCATCGTCTGGCCATAAAAAGTAATGAATAAATAATAAATCAAGTACTCGAAAAAATTCGATTCAACTTCTCACAGAGCTCGGCATACCTTTGACATATGGCTCCCAGTTGTATTTGTGGCCCTGAAAATCAACATCGTTGTATGCAGCACATTGTTGCGCGCGAAAATCTTCTTTTCCCTGCGCACAGGGCTGAAAATTCAATTGATTTGATGATTGCAAATTGAGAATTTGGCTCACACTGACTTACCTGCTCATTGCATATGTGATAACGTTTATAGATGCCAATGCATGCGTTGCTAACGTAACGTCTGCCAGTCGAGGAATTGCTGCAACAAGACAAACAAAATGAAAAATTAAACATTTGACATTTCATTAAGGAATTTTCATTCATCCAATAGATGCAAACAACTTGAAAGTTGCATTGCCATTTGTTCTTGCATTGTTGTAAAATTGTATAATTGCATTTCTTTCGCTTTCTAATTGAAGCCACAATGTCGCAGCTCGATGACATATGCGTGCAAAATATGTTTTAATACCTAAACAACAACAACGAATAGGGCATACAAAATTAACCATGGCGCCACGATTTGCACAAAACAAATTGTACAAAAACAAAAAGAATGCCAAACTAAAGAATGTCAATTGTGCGTGCAACATGAGTTCTCAATGTGAGGCGTCAATGTGATTAGCAGTCGACAGTCACAAACACAACGACACACACATACATTCGTGCACACACACATATATACATAAGTACATGTATGACAAGCATTTTCACAAATTGGTTGCGCTATATGCAAAATTGTTGCCAATTTTTTGTCGTTCATTTTATTATTTTAGATTTTTTGGTTGTTTTGTTTTTTAAATTTTTTCAAGTGATGTGCTTTTATGTCTTTCGGTTAAGTGTTGTTTTTTTTTTGTTTTTGTTGCTTTGTGTCTTTCTTTAAACTTGCAGAATGTCAAGTGTAATTGGGCAAGTTTGAACGCTGCTCAGTTGGGTGTTGAAGTATTTGCGGTGCGAGCGCGTTGTGACACAAATTCCGCTGGACATAAATTAGCAACAATTATCGAGCAAACAACAAAGACTCATCGACTGCAAAGAGGGGACAATGTTCAATTTTTGTACTTTGAAATATACGAATTTAAATAGAGACTAAAAAATAAATAAACTAATAAATAAATAAAAAAAAAAAAAATAAATAAATAAATAAATAATTAATTAAATAAATAAATAAATAAAATTAAATAAATAAATAAATAAAAAAATAAATAAATAAATAAATAATTAAATAAATAAATAAAAAAATAAATAAATAAATAAATAAATAATAAATAAAAGCAATCGAAGAACTGGGAATGTTCTATGACGAAATTGAACTTGACACAATCTATGACAAAATTTTTCTAACATAATTTTGTAAAAACAAATTTGCTAAAACTATATTTGGATAGAGCAAATAAAAAAATATAGCATGGTAATTGGAAAATAAAAACTTATAGCAGCTGTTTGCAGCATTGTTATATCTCACATCGTCACCTCAGAAAACGAATGTCGTATGTTCCATTGAGCCTAGTAAGACATACGACATTTGTTTTCTGAGGCGACTATATGTACTCGTCTGGATATTAGACGAAACCATAACTCATTGTCAATGTAAGTAGGACTTATGAAATAGGATATTTTCTGGTGGCCATTTGTAACTTGGTTGGTACATCTTTTCCGATTTCCAGTAAAAATTTCATGACATTTAGCTCATTAGAAGCGTAGTTATTGCATCTGAAGTAACAGAATGTTTGTCTGATCCGTTCAAAAATGAGCATAGAACAACGAACCAATATTAAGTACGTTTTGGCTTAAACTTTGTTAAACTTTTATCGAAATAGTTCAACCAATAGATGAACCAAGTTTAAGGTGATGATTGTTTATCACGTGGCCGAGTTCATAAGTGGTTTACACGATTTAAAAACAACCATGGGACAGAAATGATGAGCAACATGTTGGTCAACTGAAATCCATCAAAACTGTGCCGGAATTCATCAAAGATCAGGCTAAATCTTCATTGAAAATCATCTAAATTAAATCAATTAAGCATCTTCAAAACATTAACACATTTAAACCAAACATTCGGTCTACGGCGAGATTTTTACACGCTTTTTTCCGACCAAGTCGCTGGATCGATCAATACTTATGGCATTTTAGCTATCAACCAGCTTTGGCATAGAATTAAGTCGAATTGTTGAACCTCGCCGATCATAGCAATGCTCATTCAAACAAATTATTCCATTTCCCTAATGAATACTATACCTGATTTATTATTAGATGGTCGATAGTCCAGGGGCCCTAGGTTCGATTCCTAGCTCGCGCATGTTGAAAAAAACAGTGTTGCATACACATTTCAAACGGTTGGAGAATGTGGTACCACAATGAACCCGTATGGCCTCATACAGAGGCAGCCACTATAACCTACATTCCGTTATATGAAAATTCTTTAAATGAGTTTTGGTTACTCCTTACTTGGATACTTAATATAGAAGTTTGTGGGGTATGAAAGCGAATTGGTGGTAAATGACATCAAATCAAATTCTTACTTCCCAAAAGTTGTAGGAAATCCAAAAACTGCTCACCAACTGCTGGGTTATTGCTCTTGAAAGGTTAAAATGTAGAACCAACACCCGCTAATTTATCTTTCTAAACAATTCGTTTAACTATACTTTTCGTCCATCTTCAACATTTGAAACAAAACCCTTGCAAAATATTAATTTTCAAGAAGGAAAAACCCTCAATGTTTCTCAGAGAGTTCAAACTAAATTAGGTTAGGTTTCAGAAGGGCTGTATCCAACATGCAATTCTACTCGGAGACCCCAATAGTGAACTAACCCTCATTTAGTTAGGAAGATAAGTATGTAGGTACTCGTAGAAGGGTGTCTTCCCTAGGTGTGCTGGGTAGCTTGAAGAAGTGCTGTCCCATGAATCGGAGGCGCAAAGGCAATCGCAGAGGAGGCGCACAACAGTTGAGTTACATTTCTGAAGCTCTTCACAGAACTTGTTTACACCTCATAAGTATCCATACAAAATAAAACTGCCCACTGCTTCCAGATTGCCTCAGTCAAATGTGAGATCGACCTCTATTTATTAGCTCCTTCAAAAATTGTTCTTACCATACACAAACTTTTTCTCCTTATCAGAGCCCAATTGACCTTCTGCAACCACTTGCACTGCTTGGCATATTCCATAATGCGGGCTTTCCCACAGCGCAGTAACAAAGTTCATAATCTGCTCATAAATTTGTTTACCTTGTACAACCTACTATATATACGAGTACAATTTATATATATTTTATATATATGAATTTCGCACTTAGTCAACACATACTTATTTTTTCACACAATTACATTGAATGTCATTACAGTAATTTCTCCTTACATGAAACTCGAATGAACCTGATTTGAGGCCATTCACAATGTTGCTTATATCGTGGCAGTACTGTAGACCGATTTACATTTAATGAGCATTTTACTCACATAAATGTGACTTCGGATTGTGATACCTTTGTTTGTAAACAAGATGAGTCAACATATTTGGCATTGCTGTTACTCGTTGCAGAGGGCAGACTGTTCGAATAATGCTTACAAAATGAAACGTGGCAACCATTTACAAAGAAGCAGTGGTTCAAGAAGAAACAGTGAACTTTGAGTTTTTCCTCTTTTTGAGCCAAGTTGAAAAAAGAAGACAGACAATACAAAATTCTAATGAAACCATTAACCGTTTCATGAGACCATGAAATTCTCCAAATTTTAGTCTGGAAGTAATTAATTCGTATGAGTAATTTTACCAACGTGTTCCAGACTAAGTTGCTGGCCATCACAAAAAAATCTGTAGCTTTGAAGAGCGCAGACCTCAAAAACAGAGAATTTTGGTACGTCAGTCGGTCGATTGTCAATGCCAAACAGGTTTGGGAGTGCAAGAAGGCCCCTTCTTTATGTAGTTTGTCGAACCATCGGTACTCTTATTAGGAAAAAGATTGGCGTTGGTTTCAAATGACTTCTGTCGTAGCTGTAAGAACGCAGAAGAGGAAGAAAAGGCACTTCATCTTTCATGGATTTGTTCTGCTTTATCCAGCAGAAGGAATAATCATCTGGGCAACTTTTTATTCGTCAATCTAGGGAATCTACCCGAAAACGCTATTCACAGTCTACTAGGCTCAAACTGGTTGAATGATTGAGCGGTCTTACTTCTACTCCACTCCAACCTAACTACCCATTCTTATTAGAGGACCGGAGCACAAGACTGAGTGGATTCCCGAACATACCAGAAAAGCTTTCGCTCTTAGTGAACAAGTTGTAGTAGAGATCCGCACAAAAAGAGTCTGGATTAAGTGGCGATTTTCCAACCGGGGATGTTTTTAACATTCAGGAATCCAGCATTACTGGCAAATATGTTAATATCTTAAAAAAAAAATGCTCATACTCTCCATTTTCTTAAAATTAATAAAAAGAGTGTAATCTCTAAGAACTTCAGGATCAAATCAAACAGCCACATACACACAGCCTTTTTTTACAGAATCAGGAAATCGATCTGATCTAATAAATAAATCGGTAAATCAGCTGAACTAAAAACTATGTGATCCATAAGGACTCATTGCGGTTATGAAACATTCCTGGCCCGTAAGATGGGGTCAACGATTTCCAGATCGAATCATCTCCGGAATTTCAATGTCAACTGGCCATCAAGATTGAGCAAGATTATGTCCAAATACAACTTTGATAAATCGGTGAAACTGCGGAACTGAAAACTATGTGATCCATAAGGACTCATTGCGGTTATGAAACATTGCTGGCCCGTAAGATGGGGTCAACGATTTCCAGATCTCCGGAATTCCAATGTCAACTGGCCATCAAGATTGAGCAAGATTATGTCCAAATACAACTTTGATAAATCGGTGAAACTGCGGAACTGAAAACTATGTGATCCATAAGGACTCATTGCGGTTATGAAACATTGCTGGCCTGTAAAATGGGGTCAACGATTTCCAGATCTCCGGAATTCCAATGTCAACTGGCCATCAAGATTGTGCAATTTAACGCCGCGCAATTTCTTTCTTTTCTGGCTTTGTGAAATCTTTGGTTTATGTGAATAAATCACAAACCACAACGACTGAGCTCAAGAATCGTTGAGATAGAGCCACATCTTTGTCAAAAAATCAATGAAAATTTGAAAAGGAACAAAGGCCTGTAATACGAGCCGCAGAAGTCATTTGCCAGATATTTAATTGCATTCTTAATCGTTACATATATATTTTACAATGTAATAAAAATATCGCCATTCGCTCTAAAAATATGTGTTTCATTGAAATATTCAATAGTTCACTGAATACATTAATTCGTGAACAGCCTAACTCTAGCATATAGCATAGAGAATTCTGTTCATTTGGAATCAATAACCACACCTGAGTGTTGGCCTCCACTAAAACAATACACTCAGAGAAAAATCGTTCTAAAATCAAGAATATGGTTGTCAAATTAAGCCCATCCGTTGACGAAAGTCTGTTAAGCTGCAATCCGCTTAAAACAAGCACGAAAATCTTATTTTCAAATTTAATTTAGGATAAGCTGCAAATTCTTGTTTTAAGCCGGTATGCAGCTTATTTCAAGAATATACAATTTTAATTTAAAATTGCGCATTCTTAATGTAAGATTTCAATATTCTTATTTCAAAATTGTTTCCTTCTTGATTCAAGATTTTTTAATCTTAATTCAATCCCGCTGATTTCAAATGCTTTACCCCCAAAGAAATGAATAGACATATTTTATATGTTGTATTACTCATAACTTTTTATTTAAATTAATTGTGATATAGATAATTTTACAAACATTAAATATACTTTATTCTGACATACGTTTTACCATTATTAATACCATATAAATGCAAAGGAGGACTTACAAAGGCATACATATTTTTAATAATTAATTTGTCAATTTTAGAACCAACCTCATAAGACTGAAAATGGGTATCAAACTTGTTTACATTGATTCGATTACATAAAACATACATATTATTATTCTCATGCAAAAAATATTTTGTTTTATACAGTTCAAGTGGGTTCGTATTTGTAACCAAGTAGCAGTTACTTTTATATAATGTACCTTTAAACGTGACTTGATTTAGTATATCCAAATTTTGCAAATCAATACCAGTTTCTTGAATGATTTTTAATACATAATCATCTTTTGATAAATTAATAGTTTTAAAGGAATTAGAATTAAAACTTCTGAAAATGATTGAAGGCACTTAAAACATATATACATTTTGCGATCAACTAATTGCTATAGGTTTTTGTTCATCCTCGTCCACTGGTTCCGCTATAGGTTGAGTCGAACTTGTCCCACTTGAAATTAATTGCAACTCTGGATTAACTGACTCATTTGTTAAAAAAACCCAATTGTTGAAATTTTCATTATCAATTTTTTAAACAAATATTTATCACTTTACTTTACTTCACTTCACTCAAAACGCGTGCTCGAAGCCAAAATTGCAATGAAATGCCAAAATAAACCACACCGTTACAAAAGTCAAAGCGTATACGATGTTGGTCTGATTTTAAAATTGTTTGGGTTTGATATAAAATTGTATTCTTGTTTTAAGATTGAGCTGATTTTGTTCAAGAATGTAAATCTCAGATTGACAACATTCAACTTCAATTTAAAATTTAAAATCTTGATTTTAACTTCTCAATCTTAAATTAAGCACGCCGATTTTATTTTAAGTCTGTGTAATCTTAAAATTAAATTTAACTCGATTAGATTTCACCATCTTAAAACAAGATTTTTGGGCTTGATTTTAGATTGCGATTTTTCTCTTAGTGTACAGCCAACATCCCTCACAGTACTCGCTGAGGTAGCTTTGGTCATTCAGACGAAAAGATAGCCACCCAACACCATCTCAACGCATTTCCAGCCCTATTAAAGAGAGGATGGATAACACTTTGTGATAAAGAAAAAATTTCCAAAAATTCGAATCTCCATTTCTTTGCCTACGTAACTTTATGAAACTATTTGTTTTGCTATAATATCATTTTAAACGCAACTGTATGTATGTAAGTGCTGCGTAATTTTGTAGCGCAGTCAGTTTACTACTACAATTATGATGAAAATAATATATTGAATATTATTATTTGGTGCGAAATTGCATCGATTACATGGTGTCTGCCCACTCTGGACGCTGATAAGCGCGATGTGTGTTCAATCAGTCTATCATGAGTTCTACTTTTTCCGCTTTACTCAGCCGATACTGCGCCAGCAATATTGTTACGATGCATTTTCGAAATGAACCTGCATACACATAGGTATGTACAATACGTCTGTACATATGTCCTATGTACAATGTTTATGTACAAAATGGCACAGGGCATGTGCACACAATCGATAGGCGTGGAAGACTTTTTAGCTGAAGCCCCGAGCTGTGCAATGCAGAACGCAATTCAGTTTCGCAACGACAGCGGACCGACAGCGGTTGGTAATTTGCACATTAATTCTCAACGTTAACGGCTTTGATAAGTCTGCAGAGTTGATTCAATTTCAACAGCTCAAAAGTTCTACTTTAGCGCTTGCGGTGTGGTGTTGCGTACAATTTTTACCGCGCAATATGGCATTCAGACTCAAATGGTCGCTGATTGTGTTGGGCCTTCTGCTGCTGCAACAGGTACGTTAATTGCTGCATCGAATGAATCAAAAAAGTGTCAGAGTGCAAAGATTTTAACTGTCAAAGGGCGCAACAAATTTCGAATGGATCAAAAACGTGTCTGTTGGGTATGGAAAAGATCAGAATGAGAGCAAAGCATATAGAAGCCGGAATGGAATAGGCACATCGATTGAATCAAGTCATTTGTAACGTGCTTGTAAGCATGTTTTTATAAAACTGAAATTCTGTTTTGATGATACAATTAATATCAAAAAACAAAAAGTCTTCTACTAAGAACTGGTGAACAAAAGGACTCAACAACTTCCTTAGTGAAATTGTTTGTAGGTATAACAGAATCAGTGGCAAATAAAGGATTTCATACACAAGTTTTTAATCCAATACCATTGAAACCATATTTGCAACATAGCGTTTTTGTAGATATTCTTTTAGAAGAAATATTTTTATAGAAATCTTGTATGCGCCACTGATCAGAATATTCCAAATATGGAAAACACTCAGTCATCAACTTGAAGCAAAAGTGTTCGTATGTGAGTACTTAGTTGATTTGTATTTAGATTTGAAGGAATTTCAATGCAGATTTAGCAAAGACTTCAACTGATATCCGAAGAGACTCGATAGCTTGGAACATGATTGGTTTCTAAGTAATTTTCATAACGAAATTCGGTATGGAGTCTGAGATCTCATAGGGAAAGTGGTTTAAGCCTACTCGGTGGTTCATATAATAGATTAAAATTCAATATAAATCAAGCATTATGCCATCAAGAGATTTTGATATTAATAATTTTCGACTTAAGCTTCTCTTTGACCACAGATATATTTATATGACGACAGGACATCAAAGTCTATGCGCCTATGTCCATGGGCACTCTTAATAATATTTAAAAATTTACATAATGAATTTACTCCAACTAAGGCCAGTTGCTTGGAGCAGAATAGCATTTTTTAGTATTTAATATATCAGAATGAAATTAAGTTAAAATTCTCCCAAGTGTCCGACTGAGAGATAATGAACAAATATAATCAATTTAATAGTACTTAATCTACGAGTATATATTAAAACAAAATTCGCTATGAATTCTTCTGACTTTGAAACTGAGAGCTGATGAGCAAAGGTACACAATCGCTTTCTGGGTTGTTGATACATTAAAAAGAAATTCGGAATGCCGACTGAGCACTGAGCAACTGAGAGCAGATGGACAACATCATACAATAACTTTCTTGTTAGTTCATATATCAGTTTGGAAACCGTTCTGCATTTTGCTGAAACTTCAACTAAGAACTTTAGTTATGGTAATTTTGTTTTGCCTTCTATGCGAAGCTCGAGGACGCCTATGACTTGAATGCAAAGGTCGAGCGAGAATTGAATTGAATAAAATTTAACTGAATTGAATTGAATTGAATTGAATTGAATTGAATTGAATTGAATTGAATTTAATTGAATTGAATTGAATTGAATTGAAGTGAATTGAATTGAATTGAATTGAATTGAATTGAATTAAATTGAATTAAATTGAATTGAATTGAATTGAATGGAATTGAATTGAATTGAATTGAATTGAATTGAATTGAATTGAATTGAATTGAATTGAGTTGACTGAATTGAATTGAATTGAATTGAATTGAATTGAGTTAAAGTGGGTTAAATTGCAATGAATTTAAATAAATTGATTTGAAGTGAATTGAAATGAGATAAAGTACTGAAATAAAGATAAGATAAGATAAAAACGAAATGAATTGAATTGAATTGCAGTGGATTAAATTGCAATGAATTTAAATAATTGATTTGATTTGAATTAAAATTAGATAAATTAAACTGAAATGAATTGAGTTGACTTGAATTTAATTAAATTAAATTAAATTAAATTTAATTTAATTTAATTTAATTTAATTTAATTTAATTTAATTTAATTTAATTTAATTTAATTTAATTTAATTTAATTTAATTTAATTTAATTTAATTTAATTTAATTTAATTTAATTTAATTTAATTTAATTTAATTTAATTTAATTTAATTTAATTTAATTTAATTTAATTTAATTTAATTTAATTTAATTTAATTTAATTTAATTTAATTTAATTTAATTTAATTTAATTTAATTTAATTTAATTAAATTTAATTTAATTTAATTTAATTTAATTTAATTTAATTAAATTGAATTGAATTAAATTGAATTCAATTAGATTGAATTGAATTGAAGTGAGATGAATTGAAACGAACTGAAAGGAATTGAATTAAAATCGATTGAACTAACTTGACTTGAACTGAATTGATTTGATTGGATTTGATGATTGATTGAATCAAATGAATTGAATTAAACTGAGTTGAGTTTAGTTTAATTTAATTGATTTGACCTGAATTGAAGGTATATTTGGTCCCACAGTTGGGCAGTTCAGCCTTCATGCGACCACTTCGAACAACGATCTGAGGCTCATCGATTTCGCCACGGCACGAAACATGGTAGTTAGTAGCACCAGATTCCAGTACCTCGACATCCATTAGGCCACCTGGTTGTCCCCCGATCAGTCCACCCGCAACCACATTGATTACATTGTGATTGATCAGCATTTTGTTTGGGCATTTTTATGGTTCATTGAATTTTAATTTTACGGCAGTCGCCGTGGCTCAGTTGGTTAGTGCGTTGGACCGCGAGGCGAAGGCAGCAAACCGCAGGTTCAAATACTGTCCGTAATAACACCTAAAAAAAATAACGGAGAATTCGTTTTCTCTTTCGTTGGCTGTCCTCTCAGCTGGAAATGGCAAACCTCTGAGAGTAAAAATTGCTTATGAAAAAGCTCCCAACCTGCCGTTCGGAACCGGCATAAAAACTGTAGGTCCCTTCCTCCCGCGTACAAATTCACACGCACAACACGGGTAGTTGCGGGAAGCTAGGCCTTAGTCTCGCGTAAGCGGGCTGTCGTGCCAGTCAATAATAATATTGAATTTTACCACTTAACATTGATGACAAGTCATCAAGTGGGGCACAGAAAATTTGTTCTTCAGTCAGTTGTTGTTGTTGTTGTTCAATGTGCATGAATACAATTGAAACAATGTTTAACTAGGCATCACTTTAAGTGTGCTTACGACGTTTACATACCCAAACCAATGACAAGTGAAACCTGCTTAAATATTTGTTTACCATTTTATTGTTTTTTGCACACAAGTCGCAGTATATTTATATACATTTGTATGTATTAAAGTTAATTTGTTCCCATATCTCCGCAGCTGGCGTACGCGTTCCTCATACCGCACGACTCCGATTGTAAGAATAGCGATAACGAAACACTGATTTCCAAGGAGAAATGCTCGTGGCTGTTGCGATTTAAGCGCAACTTGGGCAAGTATCGCAACTTCTATGCGAGCCTCCTGCAGGAGGAGAATGCCAATTTCGCCGTTGAACTACAGGAATTGTACAACACTGTGAGCATGGCACTGAATGAGCCCGATTTAAATAAAATGCATCGACTGCTGTTCTATTCGATTTGGCTGGTGGAGCGCACCACCGATTTGGAGGATTATCTTTTGGCCAAAGGCATTGCCAATATATAATTGAAAGCTGCTACTCACAAATCATCAAAGTGTTAAATGTTAGCAGCATCTTAATTAACATTAATTACTATTTAATTAATTGTCCATGAATTTCTAAAGAATCAAATGTGGAAAATATTACGTATTGTTTAATCAGATGACATCATTTAGATGTTAAAATGTTTTCAAATTGTCAGTAATTAATTATTACACGTAAATTGATTAGTCATTGATTAGTTATTTTCTAGTAATTGTATTTATTCAAATGTAATTAATTTATAATTACTATTAAGTTCACTTTTTATCATTAAGTAAATTGTGAAGAAATTTAATGAATTAAATGAATATTTTGAAATTGACTATAATAACAATAATTAATTATTTCATTGGTATTGAATATTTAATTGAATATTGAATATTTAATTAAGTTAATAAATTACCATTATGTCAAATAATTTGTTGATCTTCAAATGTTAGTATTTCATCGGTATTGCAGTAATTAAGTTAACCATAAAACACTGATGCCAAATAAATCGTTGTTTTTTAAATGTGATTATACTCAAAATGTAATTTGGTTAGCTATGAAACACTGATTATTATTTTTTAATATTAACAAAAAGTTACATCATATGTATTCTATTAAATACTTATTTTATGTGGTAATTATAAAATAAAGCATCGGATATATACAATAATTGACTAATAATAAATTAATAAATACTTAATTATTTAATATTTGTTCCTATTCATAAATAATGATAGAGTCAATGTAAATTAGTGGTAGTTCTCGCTTATTAATTGTATTTATAAATGAATTCCTTACCATTCGTTCAATGCCCGTCGCCGTTAAGTTGGTGGCGTAGGCGTCAGTTGAGTTTCACTCCTGACTTGCACTGGATCTGGCTCTGAGCAGCTGACCCCATAAGGGCAGCTGCCAACCCCTCGCATGGCCTCACTGCTTGCAAAGATAACCATGGGATCCTATAGTGACTACGCAATCGGGCGGCGATAGCGGCCACGAGTGGGGACCCAACAGACATGAATTCGAAAAATTCAAAAAACACGCCCAACCCACAGGGGACGCGTGCGCCTAACCTGAAAGGGGGGCGCACTTCGATTCCCCAGGGTACTCGCCCGCTTAACCCGCAAAGGGAGCGGAAACCCGCCTCTGCAGCTAGGGCTCCGGTAGCTAGGCAGCAGCAGGTCGGCACCAAGGGCCACCCGTCCTCTTCGGGCAACGCGACCGCTACCAGGCAGAAACCGCCGGGCGATCGCGTCCTGCCCCCCAAGCCCGCACTTGCTCAGGGCGGCAGACCTTCGGCGAAAAGCCCAGCTCAGCCTGTCCCTGTAGCCTCCCACAGCGCCGCCCCTCCTTCAGGCGCTAGCTCCAATGTCGCCCCCTCTACGCAGGCCTACAGAACTAGGAAGACGGCCTACAAGGTCCTCCGCAGGCTAGAGAAGATCCCTCCGGGTGAACTCTCGGAGAGAGATCAAGCCTCCTTGGAATGGGCAAGGAAAAATATTCATACAAGGAATACCTCGCCCCATTCCCAATTTGCCTCCAAGCGACAGAGGTCGCAGGAACAGCAACAACCTCCGCAAGTGGCACAGGCCAATAAGAGGCCAAGGCTGGCGGCACCGACTCCGACATCTGGTCGGACTTTTAGTGACGTCACCAAGAGTAGCTTGGTATGGGCTCTTGTTGACGCAAATAATGCAGACGGAGCTATCTCTGCGGAAAAATGGCGGACAGTCAGGTTGGCCCTACTGTCAGTCTATGACGAGGTTCTGGCAGCGAACCCGGGTCCCCCTCCTAAGTGCAGGGATGCAGGCTGGCACCAAGGCCGTGTGAAGCTGATGGCCTGCTCTGACCAGCGCTCTGCGGACCTGTTCCGGTTGGCAGTGTGCAAGCTGGGAGAAGTCTGGCCAGGTGCCGACCTGCGCGCGGTGCCCCGGGACGAGATCCCCAGCAGACCGCGCTCCAAGACCTGGGTTCCGTCTGAACCGTCAGACCCCGCAGCAATACTGCACTACCTCCGGACCGGCAATCCGGAGCTTCCCACGCACAACTGGAAGGTGGTGTGGGTTAGCGAACCGCGTGGCTCGCTGAGGGAAGCGATGATTATCCTTAATAAGGAATCCCTCAAGCCACTTGCCGCTACCGGAGGAGTTGTTAGCTACGGCTTTGACTCAGTCACACTGCGGGTCTACCGAGGTGACCAGTCCCCCTCCGATCCGCAGAACCCACTAGGGGTAACACCGGGGCCTTCTGCGGCGCCCCTTGTCCGCGACACCGCCTCCGAGGACGGCGCCGAAAGTGTTGTTTCCGCTTCGGAAATGATCGGCGACTTCTTCGAAGGTCTTGAGGTGAGGACCGATTGTGATCCTGAGGACGAGAACATCTCGCTGTCCGACCTGGACGATATTTTCGCCGGGAAGGAGGACGGCGACGCCACGGTAGTCGACGCTCCTGGGGATGGTGGGGATACTTCAAATTAATCTCCACCACTCCAAGGCGGCTTCGGCTGCCCTCCTCCTCCATTTGGCATCCAGCAGGGAGGACGTCGTGCTAGTCCAAGAGCCATGGATCGCCGAAGATCGGGTTCGAGGGCTCAGCCTCAACGGATACAGGACGGTATCCCACCACGGCGCAGGTAAAATTAGGGCCTGCACCCTCATTAGAGACACCATTAATGCCTCTCTTCTTCCTAGGTACTGCGACGGGGATTGCGTGGCCATAGCTGCTGAGATACACTCCCGGACCTACTGGATTGTATCCAGCTATATGGCACACGACCACGGGCCTGCACCCCCTTACGGGCCACTGAGGGAGGTGACCGCAGCAGCCAGCGAGCGAGGCATTCCACTCATAATCGGGGCGGATGCCAACGCACACCACGATGCCTGGGGAAGTAGTGACCACAACGAACGGGGTGAGTCGCTTTTTCAATTTATATTGAATACTAACCTAGGTATTGCTAACAGAGGTAGGGAGCCAACGTTTCTTACCGCTACTCGGAGGGAGGTTCTGGACGTCACACTGACCAACGCGCTCTCTGGGCACCTGGTCAGGGACTGGCGGGTGTTGGAGGAGTGCTCCTTCTCTGACCACCGGTACATCAGTTTCCGTTTGGACCTGAGTGTGCCGGCCAGACCCCCCTTCCGCAATAAGCGTAAGACAAACTGGGAGATTTTCTGTTTGTCCGTATCTTCTAGTTTGCCCTTATCTCCTCCGCGGCTCCTGTGTCCTGGAGACATTGAGACCGCGGTGGCCACATTAACTAATTCACTTAGTCGTGCTTCGTCTGCTGCTTGTAAGCCTAGGATATACCGGGGCAAGACAAAACCACCTTGGTGGAACGCCGAAATCGCTAGATTACGGCGTGCATGCAGACGCTCTTTCAATGCGGCCAAGAGGGATAACACCTGGGACGCGTATAGATCCGACCTCAGAGCCTTTAAGCAGGAGGTCAGGCAGGCAAAGAGGGAATCGTGGGAATCCTTTTGCGGCGGTATCGAGAAGGTCTCTGACATCGGCCGACTCCGCAGGATTCTCAGCAGCTCCCCGTCTATTCCCACCACCATTCAGAAGGCAGGCAGTGACTGGACGGAGTCCAGTGGGGAAACCCTAGAAGTGTTAGTAGACGCGCACTTTCCAGGAAGCACCCCCCTCTCTGCTGAAGCGGTAATTCCGGAGGAATCGCATTCGTGGTCCTTAACGGACGTCCGCATTGATAACACCATGGTTACGTGGGCTATTAACTCCTTCGAGCCTTTTAAATCTCCGGGACCGGACGGCGTCATTCCGGCTGAATTACAGCAAACCACGGAATCGACGGTGCCATGGCTCGTTGCGATCTTCAGGGCATGCTTGGAATGGTGCTACATCCCTCTCCCATGGCGGGAGGTGGATGTTGTCTTCATTCCCAAGGCCGGGAAGACCTCGCACGTCAAGGCAAAAGACTTCAGGCCAATAAGCCTGACATCGTTTCTCCTGAAGACCCTCGAGAGGATACTCGACGTCCACATCAGGAGCCTGATTGACCCAGTTCTTCTTTCCGAGTCGCAACATGCCTACACAAGGGGTAGGTCGGTTGAATCTGCGTTGCACTCCCTAGTCGACTACATAGATAAGTCGCTTACATACAAGGAGTACACCCTGGTGTCTTTTATAGACATAGAGGGCGCATTTAATAATGTCTGCCCTCTCGCGATAGGGGTGGCTCTTTCGGACCTCGGCGTTGATAGTAGATTAGTAGACTTCATCGGCGCCCTTCTTAGTAGCCGCTGTATTAACTCCACTTTGGGGACAGCGCATCTTCGCAAGTCAGTCACCAAGGGAACCCCCCAGGGGGGCGTTCTATCGCCACTCCTGTGGAATCTCACCCTGAACAGATTGCTTGTCAACCTAGCGGCTGCTGGCTGCAAGGTCGTTGCCTATGCTGACGATGTTGCAATGGCCATAGCTGGCAAATTTCCGAGTGTGCTCTCCGAGCGGATGAACCATTTCTTGGACATCCTATCCTCATGGAGCAACTCCTGCGGCCTTACGGCCAACCCGGAAAAGACGGATCTTGTCCTTTTTACAAGGCGATATAAGATCCCGTCTTTCAGACTTCCCACCCTAAATGGTACCCAGCTCAAATTGAGTAAGGAGGTGAAATACCTGGGGCTCATATTGGACTCCAGGCTAACCTGGAGCGTAAATATTGCGGAAAGGGCGAAACGGGCCTCCAGGGCCATCTACTGTTGCAAACGGGCAGTAGGTGCTAGATGGGGGCTCCAGCCTCGCGTTACTTCGTGGCTTTATGAGGCAGTGGTAGAGCCCATCCTCCTCTACGGCGCTGTGGTATGGTGGCCTGCGGCGGCTAGCCAAGCGAACCTGAAGCAGCTCGATAGAGTCAGGAGACTTGCGGCCACTCTCATAACAGGTGCCATCCGTTCCACGCCTACCAAGGCGCTTTTTACCATGCTTAACTGGGTTCCTTCGACCCTACTAGTAAGGCAGTCCGCCAAAATTGCCGCTGTACGGTTGAATGCCATACGCAGTTGGGCACGGGCGGACTTAGGCCACTCTCGGATCCTCGGGCTGGATCTTCCAACCCCGACGCACATCGACTACACAGTCCTTCCCCCTATCTTCGAGCATAAATTCACGATAGGGATCCTTAGCAGGAGCGACTGGTCAGAGGACTGTCGCTCACTGCCAAACGCCGTCGAAATCTTCACAGACGGCTCTAAACTTGAAAATAGAGTCGGGTGTGGGGTTTTCTGCGACCAATTGGGGGCCAACATTACTGCTCGGCTCCCCGACCACTGTAGCGTCTTCCAAGCGGAGACCATGGCAATATTGCTGGCAGTGGAGCGGTTGCGATCGCAACCCCTCATCCCCTCGGCTATTTGTATCCTCTCAGATAGCCAGGCTGCAATCAAATCCTTGAGGGGTACATATACCTCTTCCAAACTGGTAGCAAAGTGCCGGGCCGCTCTGAATGACTTAGCGGAGCATGCCAGGGTTCACCTGAGCTGGGTCCCTGGGCATAGCGGCGTCCCTGGCAATTGCATGGCGGACGAGCTGGCCAGAAAGGGCACTCTACTTCCAGCACCTACTACGCAGTGTAGCATCCCCCTTGCGACCGTCAAATTGATGGTCAAGCAGGCGTACCTTCGCCTGGCTAATCGACTCTGGGCGGAGGAGAACCTTTGCAGGATCTCCAGAGAAACCTGGCCGTCGCTTAACCATGGCAGAACGCGCGAATTACTGCGACTAAAGCGGAATTCCATCTACTCCACAGTTTCTGTGCTGACAGGACACTGGACGAACGGCGAACACGCCAGGAGACTCGGACTCCCCTTCAACGACCATTGCCGCAGCTGCGATGATGTGGACGAGGAGGAGAGTGTTGAGCACCTGATGTGCCACTGCCCAGCACTAGCGAGGAGACGACTCCGGGTGCTGGGTTCGCCGTTCTTCAGCGGTTTGGCCGACCTCACAGGACCCAGCATCGGCCGCATCGCCCGATTCATTACGGAATCGGGATGGCTCCTGCCTGTCACCCGGGGGGGTGCGCAAGCCTGAAGGGCGGCCACGTCCTTCACGTGGTATCACAACGGGCCGTATCTTTGGCCTAAGTGAGCTTTTCTAGCTGCCACCCTAACCTAACCTAACCTTACCATTCATTATCGAATAGTTAGGAATAGTTAGTTCATTCAATAATTTGTTGTTAACTAAGCAACCAACTAATTGGTGAATGCATAATTTTCGGCAATATTGGTTATTAAGGAACAATTAGTTTTTTATAAAACTAATATAATGCAAAATTAACACTTATTAATTAATAACTAAGAAATAATTCTCAATAAACCTGAGTTACTAACTAACAAGTTGTGTTGAGTTACTAACGGAAGTAATTAAAAATTAGTTATTAATAGTAATAATATTAAATAATAATATTAAATAACTAATAATAATATTAATTAAATAAGAATATTAAATAACTAATTATTCGGTAATAATACTAACTACAAAGAAATTATTAATTAGTCTTTGTTAGTAACTAACCAAGAACTAATTATCCATTCATCTTAGTGTTTTGTTAACAGTAACTAAGAACTAACTATCAATTGATTTCAGCTATTTGTTAACTAACTATGAACTAAATATAAATCTTTGTTACTAACTAACTACTAAGCAAGTAGTTATTAATAGTAATAACATAAAATAATTGATTGTTCGGTAATGATAATAACTACGAACTAATAATCAATTTGTCTTAGTTACTAACTAACAAGGAACTTATTATCAATGGGTTTTAGCTATTTGTTAGCAATAACTATGAAATAATTATAAGTCTTAGTTGCTTAAAACAACTAAAACTAAAAACAAATAAGCAATTAGTTATTAATAGTAATAATATTAAATAATTAATTATCAATTGTATATAGTTACTAACTAACAACTAATTATCATTTGATCTTATTTATTTGTAATCGATAATAACGAACTAATTATCAATTAGTCTTAGATATTAACAAATTAAAATCAAAATTACAGTTAGCTATCAATAGTAATAATATTAAACAATTAATTACTCTGTGATAATAATAACTACGAATTAGTTATTATTATTAATTAGTCTCCGTTACTAATAAAGAACTAATTATCAATTGGTCTTAGTTATTTGTTAGCAATAACTACGAACTAAGACTAACTATAATAATAACTACGAACTAATTATTAATTGGTCTTGGTTACTAATAATCAAGAACTAATTATTAGCTGGTGTACTAACAAGCTTACAAATTAACTAAAAATTGATAAGCATTTCATTCACTTATATTAAATAACTAATTATTCAATAATAATAATTCCTACGAACTAATTATTAATTAGCTTTTGTTAGTAACTAACCAAGAACTAATTATCAATTAGTCTTAGTTATTAGTTATTAAAAGTTATAGCATCAAATTACTAATTATTCGAAAATAATAAAATTTGTAAATAATTAGTGAGTCCTTGAACTAATACTTAACTGTACAAATAGATAATTATTTTTAATTATATGAACTAAGTAACTGATACTCAATAAGTTATTACACAAGTTTTCAACGAAATTCAGATAAAATGTCAATCAGGTTTTTAACTGAAATCAATGCAAATATACTTTAACCCCAAATAACCAATAACCCCTAAATAACCAATAAATTGTTCATATTTATTCTAATCTAATGAATGAATTTCTCAATCAATGCAAAGAATTTAATACACAGTGAACAATTTTCAATCAATCAATGCATAGAATTTAATACACAGTGAATTTTATTTTTTTTTCGTTTGGTACCACGGTAAACAAAATGGCCGACATTGTCCTGACTTTAGGACGAGGTTTGACATTGACCGCCACAGCAACACAACCACTGACGTGCGAAACCAAAATACAATGCGGAGCTGCAACTTTATGCCTCGAACACATAGACGAGGTCAGCTACACGGCAGCGCGACCGCAAAATGGCGTCAGCTTCCATGGTCGCCATGTAGTTGCCAACGTGATTACACTGAAGGCGGCAGCACAACAATCATATATTTTGTTCGTTCGTCTACATCCATTTAATTGCTGTGCAATCAAAATTTAAAATTTAATAATGCATAGTAATTAGTAAAACATAAATGCCAACTGAGATACTTAACAATTTATTATTTTTTAAGGCATCAGACGCGTTGAAGACACACGGGAAAAGTATGAAATAACAATAACCAATTGCTTTGGCTTTGTTGTCTACGAAATGGAAACTAACTCTTAGCTCGGCGACAGCAACATCTGTTTTTGGTGTTCGTGTAGTCGTGTTGTCGTCAAAATAGTCATTCCGACACCGATTGTTCAAATTCTAACTATATTTTGACAGATGCAGTCGTGTCGCTGCCGTCGTCTATGTGTTCGGGCATTACGCTGATCGTAAGTTTCGTATACAAGCGCAGTGATCGCTTCCAATCAAGTTTAGGCTCGAGAGCGAGACAAATGTAACTCTAAATTTGTACTCAATGAATATTTTGTAAACATGAATATTTTTCACTTATTGACATCACTTCACTTTCACTTAAAAATAACGGGAAAACTCGTTTTCTTTTTCGGTGGCTGTCCTCTCAGCTGGAAATGGCAAACCTCTGAGAGTAAAAATTGCTTATGAAAAAGCTCCCAACTCGCCGTTCGGAACCGGCATAAAACTGTAGGTCCCTTCCACCCGCACAAATTCACACGCACAACACGGGTGATTGCGGGAAGCTAGGCCTTAGTCTCGCGTAAGCGGGCTGTCGTGCGAGTCAATTATTAATTATTATTATTATTGACATCGAGTCCCACTGAAAGAGAAAGCCAAGCTTGTAACTGCGCCACTCTGACAGAGTCGGTTGATATTTTTTAAATGAACACTGTTAAACTTAATGTGAAATACTTATTTGAATTTATTTGTCTACACTTTTTAGTTCATTTCACACCGCCACATGCCGTCACATTATCACGACTCAAACAATCAATGAAAACCTCCGTGGGATATTAGCTTTGCCTTTCATTTTGAAACACCTTTATATGAACTATACATAGTAGAACTGCCTTCATATAACAGACGGTCGTAACTTGGTGAACAACAGTAAATTTATTCTCAACATTTTCATCATAGCGGCGTCCCTTAACAAATTCGACTTAAGTATGAACTATATCTTTACATGTATTTTAATACTCGATATCCTCATCATCTATCTCAACATAATTTTCATTGGCGATAATCATTTTTGCATAGGACTCCAACACTTTTATAAATTTCTCAACATTGATAGGAATCACATTGGGGTCTGATAGATCAGGACAATAAGTTGGCTTAATCGTCGGCAAATTAGATACATTAACTGTCGTAAGAGGTGGCGGTAGAACTGTTGTGGGAGGTGGCGGTAGAACTGTTGTGGGAGGTGGCGGTGGAACTGTTGTGGGAGGTGGCGGTGGAACTGTTGTGGGAGGTGGCGGTGGAACTGTTGTGGGAGGTGGAACTGTTGTAGGAGGAGGCGTTGGAACTGTTGTGGTAGGTGGCGGTGGAACTGTCGTAGTAGATGGCGGTGCAGTAGTCGTGGAGAGTGCACTGATAATTGAACTTAAAAGACGGTTTAAAATTTGAAACTCATCTTTCTTTTGTTGAAGAGTTCCTGCTATGCGCACATCGAAAAGTTTCTTTATTTCGTGCCGTAGTGCCGCTTTATGTGCTTCCAATAAGTGCGGTTTTTTAATAATGTAATGAACAAGCAAAGTGGCGTTTTTAATATTCTCATTCACTGCGTCACGTTCTTCCACATATTTTATATAGTCTAGTATAAAAGTATCCGACTTATTCGATGATTCGACACTCATGTATTCATTCAAGTTTAAAAGCCACTCATTGTTCTCAAGGTCGCCTGGTGAAGACGCATCCTTAATGAATGTCTGTCGTTCAAGTACCTCCGTGAGCTTATTTCTTAAATTTACATCTTGCAGCACCTCCTGTACAGAATTTGTGCAAATATTACGTAGAAAATTGCGCAATTTCTTTGTCTACTCTTATATTCACCTTATAGCCGCCGTAAACTGGTTCAACTGACATCAGCAACAGTGTAAAGGCACACAGCAACAAGGACCAATCTATCGCAGTCGTTCTCCCAACAAGCTGGCCCATAGCGTACCGTAATCACACAAAGTAAACTATAACTGCTGCGCTATATGTGTGTGGCTTTTATACACGACTCGAGCGAGACCAATTACATTTAACGCTCATGCTGGCAGAAAAGTTATTACGCGTGCATGAAGTTGACGTGGACCAGTGTGAAAATCACAAAATTTACCTGATAATTGCAATTCACATCGCCTAACAAGCAAAACGTAAAGCATTCGTTTCGGGCAAAAAGAATCGGACTAAACGATGCAGTTTCAGTTCAGTTGGTTATTTTATAACATCGTCATGGTTGCTCCGGATGATGAAAAAAATTCTCATTTAAACTGTTTTCATGCAACGATCCCATGTCTCTACATCTTTAAGCAAACCGTCTGGCCAAGACTTTTGCTACACATCTTCTTCTCTCTTCTTGACTGGCACGACAGCCCGATTACGAGACTAAGGCCTAGCTACCCGCAACCATCCGTGTTGTGCGTGCGAATTTGTACAAGGTTGGAAGGGACCTACAGTTTTATGCCGATTCCGAACGGCGAGTTGTGTTACACATCGCCATTAATCAATTCTGAAGACGCTTAAACGTTCAAATTGTCGCTGTTTTTTGTTTTGCGTGAAGGCAAAGTATCTTCAACCCTGGTCTCATCGCTGATCGAATCAGGACCACTTATTGGATATCTGGACATGAGGCGACATATGAAACTGAGTCGCAGGTAGCTCAAATGCTACAACATCTATGAAGCGACAGTGCTCCAAGGTGCTTTCCTGCAGAAATCATATACCCATCGATATCGATATTCTGGCAAACGAATCACACTGCTTGGGCGCGAAGACGCAGCACAGTGTCGCGAGTAGGGACAAAAATCAAAAAAATGAATTTCGTAAATGTAGAAAAATAAGTTTGTAGTACCTACTGAAGTAAATACCTTAATTTAATAAAATGTGAAAACGGATTTAAAAAATATCAATTTATATACCGATGGCAGGCCACCAAACTTGCACTTTGTGAAGGTTGGTGGCTTGGGTAGAAATTATTGCAATTTGTTGAATGTAAGTTCGAGGACTTTTATTGAAAAATTTCCTATGGAACTTTATGTTAAGTAAATATATTCTATGAATATACTATTTTGCAACTCTGTGGAAGCTTTCCCTCTTTTGTTCTGCTCTCCATATTCCTTGTACCGTTACTTAAAGAAACGTCAATTCGTAGGAATAAAAGTGCAGTGTCATCAAACTTTAGATAAACTTTAAAAAAATACTCCTTCTCACTCCTTCGAGATTTTACAGTGTGATATAGCTGAAAGTATGTATTAATAGAAACCATGGACTTTAGCTGCACAAACTTGCACGTTTTTAAGAAATTTAACATTTTCAGTGGCGTATGCAGTCAAAAATAGGGTCCTGGTTGGCAGGAAAACATAGCGACCACTGTTGCGTTTCGCTTGAGCTATACATTTTTGTTTGTAATAATATGCAAACACCACTTGATTTTGAAAAATTACAAAAAAAAAAAGGTAGATTCGATGGAAGGCTTCGGTAATACTGGACGGCTTGCCATCGAATCAAGGCGACTTTCGAAAAGAAGCAAAACTGGTTAATGTCTTCAGAACCAACTATAGCAGTTAATAGGAAAATTAAAGGTAAACATGAAAACTGAAACTCTGATATTATGCAATTTAAAAAAATGTAATTTAAAATTTTGTCAAAAATAGATGTAGAGGGTTAAATTTGAATAGTACATCATCGGAAACCGATTGTCCTAGCAGTACAGATTAACAAATTGTAATTTTTAATGAAAAAATATGCTATACTGAATTAAATAAGAGATGTTATTATTTTCTATTTGGGTTTGAAATTACTTAGATGCGCATAAGTATGAACAGATATTTGTAGATTTTTCAAAATGTCTTTTTTTTATAACAAGCGTATTTGTAAGTTGATCGAAAAAAATATTTGGGCATATGTGTTTATATTGATGATATGATATGCTGTACCAAATTTCATCAATATATCTTTTATAGTTTTCGAGATACTGTCAACTTAGTATTTGGTTTGTATGGGAGGTGGGCGTGTCCGTGGGGCGATTGAAGTAATTTATGGTGTATTAACTTCTCTTTATAACAAAATCATATGTACAAAATTTTATTGCCGTACGACTATACCTTCTATTTTTGTCCCTCGCTACTATGGACTCGCGACACTGTGCGCAGCTTGATAGCCGGTGGCCAAGAGCCCATGTTGAAATCGATGCGCGGCGGAGCGTTGGAAATAAAAGGCGGTTGTTTTCGGGGGTTATGTTTTGGGGTGTTTATTGAATGCTGTACGAATGACGAGTTTTAAATTTTGTCTGTTTTAAAAATGTTTGTTTTCCGCGTCGGCACAATCGCGAGAGGCTCGAAGCACCATGTACGAGTTCTCTTTGAGCAGTCGGCGGAACGCTTGTTAAATAAAAAACGCGGGTTGCGGGTTGTGTGCGGTTTATTTGGAGGTTTAAACACGAATGACAATAAGTAAAGAACACTGGACGACACAAACGGCCGGAGCCGGTGGATTTGGAAAGTGGGACATGAGTACAAAGGGGAATTGGAAGGGATAGGATTGGAGCATTGCAGGATCCACAGACCACTGGAACGACACATTTAGCCATGAGCCGCAAACCTGAGACAGTGAGTTACGTTTTGATGCAGTTACTGATCGGACGTGACCGCTTTTAGGTATGTAACCTTCAACGACCAACGTGTAGATTCGACTAGACGGTCGTGTAGATTCATGGATGTAATGCTGAGTTCGGAACCCGCCACCACCACCATCACCAATGGCATTAAATTATCTTTCTAATAAAGTCAGATTACAGTTTGAAATTATGTTATCTCATTATTTTATTTTAATTTAAAATTCTACACCTCTACAAAAAGCACCCTTCACAAGTTTGGATCGATGCGGTTTCAAGCAAAACAACAATAACATTTAAGCTGTACATTGTTGTTCGGTTAGGAAATAAATTTGAAGAAAAATTTGATAGTAAAACGACAATGCTTTCCGTTGGATTTGAAACCTACATTCAGAGCCTAGTGGATTTAACCCATTGCTGCATAATGGGTAAACATTTTCAATTAAAATTGACTTTTTAAAAAAGTCACAGAAAAGTTCGTGGTAGAGATATCTCAAAATCATTGATAGAGATGGTTGGGGTAAAGATGGAACTACCTTAGTCTACCCTAAAATTCGGTCATCTAGCTAGAGTTACCAGACTCCAAAAATTGTGAATTTTCCGGAAGTGGAAAATGTGGCGAAACGTAGTGGGCTTACAATAATAATAATAATTGACTGGCACGACAGCCCGCTTACGCGAGACTAAGGCCTATCTTCCCGCAACTACCCGTGTTGTGCGTGTGAATTTGTACGCGGGTTGAAGGGACCTACAGTTTAATGCCGGTTCCGAACGGCGAGTTGGGAGCTTTTTCATAAGCAATTTTTACTCTCAGAGGTTTGCCATTTCCAGCTGAGAGGACAGCCACCGAAAGAGAAAACGAGTTTTCCCGTTATTTTTTTTAGGTGTTATTACAGGCAGTATTTGAACCTGCTGCCTTCGACTCGCGGTCCAACGCACTAACCAACTGAGCCACGGTGGCCTTACAACTTCACTAAAATCTGCCTCCTAACTTACCTGTAAACAATACAAGTTTTTTTTCACGTGTTTAGCTGATCACTTCAATAAGTATGGAAAAAAGCTACCATTGCTGCCTAATGGGTAAAAAATGCCCAATGAATATCTCAGCAACGTGCAGAGATAGAAAGCCGAAAGCTTTGTTTTTGATCATTTTGGGTCAATTCCAGGTCGTGTATGAAATATTATCAAAATCGTATGGGCGGAACTGGTACCCGGCTTTATGCGTTAATGCCGAGGCCAAGAATCGTCGATCATGAAATTTCTGTCGTCGAAACTGTAGATACGATTTTCAGCTCAACACTAGAGAGACCATTGCAGTCATTTTGACAATTTTTACTTTTTAAGTATCTGTATTTTCTTTCGTATTTCTATCAACTTTGGCTTACATTTTTTATCTTGAAAATTTAAAATTTTTTTAAAATGTATTTTGTGAAATATTAGCCAAATTCGATGTGTACTTTTCGAGATATCAGCGAATATGATATATAGTCTTTGTAAGTATGGAAAAATTGCTTTCTTTCCAGTGTTAAACTCAAAGCACACTGGTATCGATGCTGTTAGGAAACCAACAACCAACAGAATATCAAATCGGTATCAATCAAGGGAATACGAAGATCGAGATGTTCCGTCTTCACAGACCTGTTCATAAATTGTAGCCCCACGAATAACATTGTATATGCAATTTTCTTCATTTATTATGTAGTAATGTATTTAAATGGAGATACGATGTGTGATTTTCAAGTTGCTTTTTGAGCGTCATACAATATCACTGCAATGATTCTTTAGACAGGCTCACAAATCTTTTTAACTTAAAATTAATGTTATCGACTAAGGCTTCCAACCTGACCACCAATCGAGTGTGCATTCTCCCTTATTTTTCTAATTATATCATCTATATCGGGATCCGATATTACGGTTGTAGGTTTTTTAGTTGTAGTTTGTTTTGTGGTCGTAGTAGGTCTAGTTGTAGTACATGTAGTAGTAGTAGGTCTTGGTGTCGTTGTAGTGCATGTAGTAGTAGTAGTAGGTATAGGTGTTGTTGTCTCAGTACGCGTAGTAGTAGTAAGTTCAGTTGGTTGTGCTGTTGTTTTTTGTAAACTATCCTGAATCATAATTTGCACTTTCAAAACAAGATTGTCCAGAAGAATTTGCAGTTCAGTCAAAAACCTGTCAAGGTCAGTTGCTGTTATGGGAACTGTGTTAAGCGCATTAAGTATATCTTGTATAATCTTTTTCAAAAGGTCGGCAATGGTACAATGTGGTGTGCAAGGGGTTTCTGGGATATTGGTATTAAACAATTTGTTAACCAAATCCCATACAGCTGTTTTAAAACCGTCTAACAACTTTTCCAAATCAGCAATTGTGGAAGCATCCATAAAGTCCGCAGCTTTCTTTATTTCGTCTTCCAGTGTTTTGAAAAAGTTTTCCAAAATTTGTTTTAATGAATCAATTGAAACTCCATTTATTGTCGGCGACGTAGTTGCAATTGCTGTTGTTGTTGTTGGTGTTGTTGTTTGTATGGCCGTCGTAGTTCTACTAAGTTGTTCCTGCATCGCAATTTTAAACTTCATAGCGATGTTGTCCAGAAGAATTTTCAGATAAGCCAAAAACTTGTCAAACTCTTTTTGTGATATGGGTGTAGCATTTGTGGCAAGTCCGTTTGTTATTTCATTTCCCAAGTGTTTGATAATATCATCTACACATTCAGTAGGAGATGAGGAATCAGTTTTGTTCCAAGGGGTTTGTGGGATCGTACAACCGAAAATCTTGCTAATGTAATCCAATACTGCCGCTTGTAAATCTTTTAACAAGTTTTCGAAATCCCGATTTTCCAAAGCAATCAAAATATCTTCCAGGGCTTTCTTCATATTGGTTTTCACTTTTTCGAAAAACTCCTCCATAAGACGTACAAATGATTCGAGTGAAGTTCCTTGTACTGGCGACGAAATTGTCGGCGACGTAGTTGCAATTGCTGTTGTTGTTGTTTGTATGGTCGTCGTAGTTCTCTTTGGTTGTTCCTGCATCTCAAGTTTAAACCTCATAGCGATGTTGTCCAGAAGTATTTTCAGATAAGCCAAAAACTTGTCAAACTCTTTTTGTGATATGGGTTCAGCATTTGTGGCAAGTCCGTTTGTTACTTCATTTCCCAAGTGGTTGATAATATTATCTACACATTCAGTAGGAGATGAGGAATCAGTTGTGTTCCAAGGGGTTTGTGGGATCGTACAACCGAAAATATTGCTAATGTAATCCAATACTGCTGCTTGTAAATCTTTTAACAATTTTCCGAAATCCCCATTTTCCAAAGCAATCAAAATATCTTCCAGGGCTTTCTTCATATTGTCTTTCACTTTTTCGAAAAACTCCTCCATAAGATGTAAAAATGTTTCGAGTGAAGTTCCTTGTACTGGCGAAGTAGGTGGATGACAAATTGCCGTTGTTGATGGTGTTTTCGTACAAACTGTCGTTGATGGTGTTGTCGTAGTTGGTGTAGTTGTTGTAGTTGGTGTAGTTGTTGTAGTTGGTGTAGTTGTCGTAGTTGGTGTAGTTGTCGTAGTTGGTGTAGTTGTCGTAGTTGGTGTAGTTGTTGTAGTTGGTGTAGTTGTTGTAGTTGGTGTAGTTGTTGTAGTTGGTGTAGTTGGTGTAGTTGTTGTAGTTGGTGTAGTTGTCGTAGTTGTCGTAGTTGGTGTAGTTGTTGTAGTTGGTGTAGTTGTCGTAGTTGGTGTAGTTGTCGTAGTTGGTGTAGTTGTTGTAGTTGGTGTAGTTGTCGTAGTTGGTGTAGTTGTCGTAGTTGGTGTAGTTGTCGTAGTTGGTCTAGTTGTCGTAGTTGGTGTAGTTGTCGTAGTTGGTGTAGTTGTCGTAGTTGGTGTAGTTGTCGTAGTTGGTGTTGTTGTTGTAGTTGGTGTAGTTGTCGTAGTTGGTGTAGTTGTCGTAGTTGGTGTAGTTGTTGTAGTTGTCGTAGTTGGTGTAGTTGTCGTAGTTGGTGTAGTTGTCGTAGTTGGTGTTGTTGTCGTAGTTGGTGTAGTTGTCGTAGTTGGTGTAGTTGTCGTAGTTGGTGTAGTTGTCGTAGTTGGTGTAGTTGTTGTAGTTGGTGTTGTTGTCGTAGTTGGTGTAGTTTTCGTAGTTGGTGTAGTTGTCGTAGTTTGTGTAGTTGTTGTAGTTGTCGTAGTTGGTGTAGTTGTCGTAGTTGGTGTAGTTGTCGTAGTTGGTGTAGTTGATTCTGTTGCACCTTTACACATAGAAACTTTGAACTTCAAGATGGCATTCTCCAAAAATATTTTCAAAAAATTCAAACACCAGTCATAGTCAGCTGATGGTATTTCACATAATTCAATTCCTTTAGCTATATCTTGTATAAGAATTGCTATAAGTTTGTCAATGGCATCATTAGTTGATGTGGCAGAAGTTAAGCTCGCAGGAGTTTCTGGGATCTGACAATGACTAATCTTGTTAACGGAATCCGATACAGCTTTCTTTAATTCTTTTAACAAATTTTCTAAATCACTAATTTTCAAATCATTTACAAATTCCGCCAGTGGATTCTTTACATCGTTTTCCAATATTTCTAAAGCTCTTCCCATAAAATTGTTGACTGATTCGGTTGATGCTGTTGGAGTAATTGTTGTTGTTATTGGTTCTATGGTCGTCAAAGTAGTGGGTAGTGTTGTTGGAATTACTGTCGTTGTAGTTGACAATATTTGTAAAGTTTTTAAAGCTTCATCAATTACTCTATCCATGTCTGCAAGACTTCCATCGAAAAGATTTTTTTGTAGTAGTTCAATTTGCTCCTCGATTTGTGTTTTCAAATTGTCGGGTAATGTCGAATTTTCCTGATACTTTAAAATAGAATCGAGCAATTGTCGCACAAGTTTTCGGCGATCAGCACGTGCCCTCACAAATTCCTCATATTCTTTTATCGTTTTATCAAATTCTGACTTTTCGGCTGTGAATAAGTTTTTCAATTTCGTGACCCAAGCGTTGTGTTCAATGGCGGCTGTATTCGTTTCAGGATCAATTTCTTTTTCGGTTTCCAATATATTTTCAAGTTTATCTGAGTCCTCTTTTTCCTGCAATGTTTTTATGGGAATAAAAAGAAGATGGTTCTTTGATCAGAAATTGCATTCCATGCGTTTAAATCTCATGGAGCAAAGTTGAGCAATTCAACTCGTGCACAATAATTTTCGCCTCCATATTTACCAGTCCTTGGGATGTTTGTATCGTCATCACTAATAGGGCACACAACAGCGCGGAAAGTTGCCATTTTCGAGTGGAGGCCATATTTGAATTTTAAAACCATCGATATCGAACCAAACAAACAGCGATCGCTTGTGCAACTGTATTGTCTTCAATTCGTGCTACTGGGTTTTATGCGATATTGCGACGGTGAAAATCAAATCTTTCATCATAACAGGCGACATTTTCTCAAACGAAGGTGTGACGACCGGCAAATACAACATGAAAATCGATTCGATACCAAATTTAAAGTAAATTACAAAGAATCCAAATGCCGACAAAAAAAGAGCCCTACAACTGGTCGAGTGGTTCCGATGGTTTTTCATACATCGCCAGCGTGATGGTGTAATTAAATCTGTTGCCTGTTGCCATATGGGGACATGCAACTTTGTGGACACCTGAGCTGTCTATGGTTTCACAAATATTATACATTTTTCGTTGGTCCTTAAAACAGTTTACAGTCTTAAGATATAGAAAAAATATACTACATTTTCCAATAAATAAAACTGAATGTTGTAAATTTCAAATAAAGAAGTATGCACATACAACATGAAAATACAACATGAAAATCGATTCGATACCAAATTTAAAGTAAATTACAAAGAATCCAAATGCCGACAAAAAAAGAGCCCTACAACTGGTCGAGTGGTTCCGATGGTTTTTCATACATCGCCAGCGTGATGGTGTAATTAAATCTGTTGCCTGTTGCCATATGGGGACATGCAACTTTGTGGACACCTGAGCTGTCTATGGTTTCAGAAATATTATACATTTTTCGTTGGTCCTTAAAACAGTTTACAGTCTTAAGATATAGACAAAATATACTACATTTTCCAATAAATAAAACTGAATGTTGTAAATTTCAAATAAAGAAGTATGCACATTTTTTTTGTTTAACATTGCTTCACATAGAAAAAAGGATGGGAAATATATCTTTGAATACAAAATAAAAATCTTTTGAGTAGTTTAGACTTAAGTAAATAAAAAAATTCTTACTATTTTTTGCATCGTGTGTCTAAAGCTAAGGTCCCACGATTGCCGCAAATGCGCCGATCATAGCCCGATCATTGACTACGCAGAACTTGTCAATTGAGCAAAACATTTTTTATTTGGATCACACGATTGCCCCAATTGCGACAAATTTTGTCGACTCAACCTAACGAACAGAAATATCGCACCGAACGATTTCATAGGTAGGTACGATTGCCCGAATCGAAACAAAAAATTTAAATCAATCCTCAACAGATTTCAAAGCACCGACAAAATTGTCGGCCCCTATGGTTGGTGCTCGAGTTGTCGACAAAATTCGGCTCAATTTTTAATTTTTTTGTCTGGCTTCAACCGTTCACACGATTGACGCTACAGTACCGATTTCGTTCGGCGCAACAGGAGACAGATCGAATATTTTTGACATTTGCGCCGAAACCGAATCGAGTTCACACGATTGGCATTTGAGTTTTTTAAAAATGCGTAGAATTTCTACGCATTGCGGCAATCGTGGGACCTTACCTTAAAGCAGTGACGGCCAGAGCCCAATTTGCGAGGAGGAGATTTGTCATCACCAGGAAAAGGATTTTGTGGAAACTGCCTTTTTTGTTTGCTGCTAGATAGAGCATTTCTGATTGATTGCACGAATTAGGTCCTCCTGATTAGAAATATACCACTTTTATTTTGCCTTTTTGCCTTAAAAAGGCAATTTGCCTTTTTCACCCATAAATGCCTTTTTTTAGTGCCTATTTTACCTATAAATGCCACACAATTTTTTTATTTTTCTTTCGTTGTAAATATTTTCGCCCTTTTGTTTCGAAAAAATACCTTTAAACGCAAAAAAAAAATTAAGTGGCAACATTGCAATTTCGTTAACATATCGATGTTTTTACATCCTAAGCCGTTCTTTTTTTTTGTGCTGTGGAAAATTTAAAGAAAAAAAAATACCAAAATCAAAAAGTTCGGTTAGCGCAAAAATTTTATTAATTTTTTTGTGATACAAGTACGGCTTTTATGCTTTTATATGAGAAGTTAAAATATGAATTTAAAATATGTGCGTGTTGATGTTCCTTTTCTTTTACAAAAAACTAGGTATAAATATTGTATGTTGCATACGTCAGATGAAATTAAATTATTAAAAAATACATACCGTTTCCCCTTTTTTTTAGATTTTCTAGTATTTTTTTCTTATTTTTAAATGCCGGTTTTTGCCTTTTTAACAGATTTTAATGCTTTAATTTGCCTTTTTATGCAGTTTTTAGTGCCTTTCCGTGCCTTTTTTGCTATTTTATTTTGCCTTTTTATATGGTTTTAGGTCCTCAAAATCCTTTCCCTGGTCATCACTGATCTTAAACGATGCTTGACCTACGCTAAACTCCGGTTCGAAAATGTTAATCTTTTTGTGTCGGTTGCCCTTCCAACACGAAAACACAAACCTCTGGGTGTGAATATTTTGACTATAGAAAAGCTCCCAGCTGGGCGTTCAGAATTGACGTACAGAAAACTTAGGGCCAATTATGACACGTCACCCGTCATGTGACTTATTACAGATTTTTCTTTGTAACGGAGACCATTTCAATAAATAATGAAATATGTCAATAAAGTGAAACTAAACACTTAAATGTTCAACCAATACAACACTAATTAAATGCACATATGGAACTTTGCTACGAAATACGCGTTTCGAATTTTTGAATTTAATTTGATTTGAGGAAATAGTGAAAATTGTGAAAAATTTTCTTTATTTAATGCAATTAAATAATCAAAAAAATAGTTGGAAATCTTGATTGAAGCAAATGATTAACCTTGTTTCAAGTCAGTGACTTTTTGAATAAAATAAATTCTTTTCGGCCAACAAAATTAATTTCTCAACATAGTTTCCTTTCAGCTCGATACATTTAGTCCATTGATTTTTCAATTTTATTATCCCTTCCAAATAAGAGCTTTTCTCAAGGTCCTCAAATATATGTTTCAGTGATGACCTCTTTCAAATCTCTTCCCGCCGAGCCATTTCTTCCGATTGGGGTACAGAAAATAGTCGCAGGTACTAAATCTGGAGAATACGCTGGATAGGTTAGCAGTTCGTAGCCCAATTGATGGATTTTTGCCATAGCGACTACACACGTGTGTGCTGGTGCGTTGTCCTGATGGAAGAGAACTTTGTTTACTTGCCAAATGCGGCCGTTTTTACTTTAAATCGGACTCGAATCGATACAACAGCTCTGCATAATATATGCCAGCAATCGTTTTATCCTTTTGAAGGTAATCAATGTGAATGACACTGCATGCATCCCAAAAAAATGTAGCCATGATCTTGGTGGCCAACAGACTCGCCTCTTTTTCGCCGGAGAAGTCCACTGTTTTGACTGTTCCTTGGTCGCTGGTTACGAAGCGGCACAGAAACTCGTTCGGATTTCGGTTAAACATCGCCAAACACTACTTTGAAGTGGTCACGCGTTTGTCGAGTGTGAGCAATCGCGGCATCCATTGCGCTGATAGCTTTTTCCTGTCCAAATATTCATGAAAAATGTGGTGTACCCGCTCAGTCGAGATGCCTACAGCTTCAGCCAGCTCTCAAACTTAAATTCTCCGTTCGTCCAATACCATTCCGTGGACTTTATCAACCATTTCTGGCGTGACAACCTCTTTGGGCGACCTGAACGTTCGGCGTACGACCACAACGATATTCGGTAAACCAATTCTTGACCATTGAATTTTATAGTGCAGAGTCCCCATAGTATCTAGCAAGCCTTTCCTTGGTATCGGTAATGGTTTTCTTACGCAAAAAATATTGTTTTATCCGCACACAAAATTCACTTTTTTCCATTTATGACGACATTTTCAAAGTTGTCTGCTTTCGATGACTGTGAAACACAAATCATGTTAAAACTTTGAATGTTGCTTGATTACACGTAACGAGTAGAGTGACGAGACAGCAACTCGAACGAGTACTCGTTTCGTCTAAACAGTAAGGCGAGTTGTTGATTGAGTCAGTGACCGAGTAAAGTGGCGAGAGAGTCACTAGAATCACATTTTGTTTACTAGGCCGAGTACTACTTTACCGTTATATGTTTTTCTTTTTCGCAGCAATCGCTCGTCACATACGGAATGCGTCACACACCACTTTTCGCTCGGTTGAGTTCAATTCCGCGAGTTGCTTAGTTCATTCTGTGTATTGTGAAACCGAACTGACTCGCCACGTGTGAAAATACGTTTGAACAACTCGTCGCTTTTGCTCGCCATCCCAATTCTCTCGGCCTAGTACCATTTTGATGTCTCGCCACTGTACTCGTTACGTGTAAACAAGCCTTAAGAGATGGTAGTGGACAGTAGAAGGGTTGCATTTAAAGGGACTACGCGGGATATTAAAAAAAAAATCCCTGACTTCTCAAACTGCCCTCGTAGCGTCAGCAGTCCTTCAGTTGACTGTGTCCAGTCTTCTGCAAAAAATTCTGGGTAGAAATTAATGCATTTTGAAATATTTGCAACAAATTTACTGCTTTATAGAATTGTGATGATCCATTTTCTATTTAAATTTTCAACCTCAAGTTGAAGAGGCATTGAACACAGTTTTTACCAAAGAAAAAATCGAATCGTCGAAGCAAATCGTGTTGAACAATCGTTGTGTATCGATTAAAGAGATTGCTATGTTGTTGAGCATCTCATTTGGATCAACCGAACACATTTTAACTGATATTTTGGGCATGAAACGCGTCACTTCTCGGCTGGTGCCAAAAAACTGAATTTCATTCAAAAACAGCCTTGATTATTTCCGAATTTTCGGCCAAAAATTCGACCAATGTCATCAGCCAAGCACCATACAGTCCAGACATGGCCCCGTGTGACTTTTTTCTATTTCCTAAACTCAACCCTGCCCAACAGAGGCTCTGAATGTGTTGGCGCAATTACTTCCGATAGATCTTCATACCGTCAACACCGCTACTCTAAGTGCTCTCAGGCTAAGAGAGATAGGATGCTGGAAGAATAAACCGTATGGGCACGGGTCAATACTAGAATAATAATAATTGACTGGCACGACAGCCCGCTTACGCGAGACTAAGGCCTAGCTTCCCGCAACCACCCGTGTTGTGCGTGTGAATTTGTACGCGGGTGGAAGGGACCTGCAGTTTTATGCCGGTTCCGAACGGCAGGTTGGCAGCTTTTTCATAAGCAATTTTTACTCTCAAAGGTTTGCCATTTCCAGCTGAGAGGACAGCCACCGAAAGAGAAAACGAGTTTTCCCGTTATTTTTTTTAGGTGTTATTACAGGCAGTATTTGAACCTGAGGTTGCTGCCTTCGACTCGCGGTCCAACGCACTAACCCACTGAGCCACGGCGGCTGCCGGGTCAATACTAGAACAACTACAAAATTCACACACTGCGGAGACAGACAATAAAATTCCCACTGTATTCTTCGGGAAAAGGTATGGCATACGAATTCCCTCCCGTTCGGAATGGAAGAATCACAAGTGGGAGCGATACCGAAATCTACACTGATGGATCTAAGATGGACTGCGGTGTAGGAGCGGGAATCTACTCAGAGAAGCTGAGGCTTATCAAATCCATACGCCTCCCCAACACAGCTAGCGTCTTCCAGGCGGAAGTTTTCGCTATTAAATAGGCCTGTAGCATGGAAATGGACGATACCACCTGCAAAAACAGCATATGCATACTATCTGACAGCCTAGCTGCCATAAAAGCGCTGGGCTCGTCTGTTATAACATCCAAGCTGGTGTGGGAATGTAAGGAAGCTTTGATGGATCTGGCTCGTCGGTTCCAAGTTGCCCTAATTGAGGGTAACGAAAGACCGTATGAGCTGGCCAGGTGTGGTTCCGCACTTGAGGAACGGGAAGCGGAAATGGTCCGCATCCCAATCGGTTCCATCAGGAGCGAAATCACCAAAGGCTTCCTTGCTAAAGCCGGTACCAGATGGGTCTGGATGCGTTCCTGTAAAATCAGTAGATCCTTATGGCCAAGGTACGACAGGAACAAATCAGCCGAATTAATCAACAGAGGCCGACGTGATGCAGCCAGGCTCACCGCCATTGGAGAACATGCTGCTAAAATGGGCATTCCTTATAATACCTGCTGCAGAAGCTGCAACAATCCCTAGGAAAAGGAAACGGATCAACATTTTCTCTGCGATTGCCCGGCCCTAGCAATGAGACGGTGGAAAACTCTAGGTAAACCGACGTTCACGAACGTTGACGAGAATAAAGACTACAAGGTAAGCTCACTTCTTGTCTTTCTAAACCTATCGAAATGGCTATAGCGGATAAGGCACCGGGAGTGCGACATCTACCTAGATTGAATCAAGATAGTGGTTTCAAAACGGCGCATTTGCGCCAATTGGATGCTTGGGGCATCACCACTCTAACCAACCAACCAAACTTAAATTGCCATTGCGGGGAACGCGTTTTGAGACCATAGAGGCCATAAAAGAGAATTCGCTGCGTGAGCTGAAGGCCATACCTTTGGCGGCCTATACAAAATGTATGGAAAATTGGATCAAACGTTGGCATACATTTATTGACGCAGGAGGAGAGTATTTTGAAGGGGATAATAAAGAAATTTATTAACAATTTAAATTGTGCCTTCCTTTTTTTGAATTCCCCTGTGGAACAAAACACTTATGAAACCATTCTTTAAAAATTTCTGCTCTCATCCATGCATTTTTTGAATGTCGGTAGTCCACCGGAATGTTGAAAGATTTGAAAGAGCGTGGTTTGTCCAGTTACGTTTGCGCATGCAAGAATTGTAACTCTGGTTTTTTCTAATTTCCTGCCTGGAGCCGTTTTTTCTGCACTGGTTACTGGTTACAAGTTCTTTCGGGTAGCATCTTCCAAAATAGTCCACTCTCGTCCGCGTTGTAAATTTGGCTTTTATAAAGTTGTACCTCACAAATCGTACTATTGAGCTTTTGTTTAAACGGTTCAGCCGGGCTATCTGAAGACAATTTCTCGCCGCGCACTTTAACAGACGAATTCCATAGCGTGATTTAAATCCGGCTAGCCATCCACAACTGGCGTTAAAACCGCCTTCTTTTTCATTAATATCAGCATGTAATTTCTTTGCTTTTTTTTAACATATCTCCACTGAAGATTTTTCTGGCGCTACCACACAAACCAATTGTACAATGCCTTTTTTAAGAGGTTTTCTCTTCAACAGCCCGAAATTCTGGTTGGCAGTAACTTGAAGTTACTGAAGTAATTTATTTTAAATTGTGTTCACTGTAAAGAGATTCAGAATTGTTCACTCTATAAAGTACTCAATTTAAAAATGTTGATGTTCACTCTATCGGGGTAGTCGTACCATCGGGTGTTCACTCCACCCAGATTACACTGTACCTATTATTATATACACCAATGGATCGTGGACGGACACAGCAATGGACTTAATATCAAATTGATAATTTTCATCATTGCGACGGTTAATTGCAAAGAAGTAAAGTACTTGAAATCGTGCGCTGACCAATCAGCACTTTCGACAATTGCTACTCGCTCGATCCTCGACAGACAAAACAACAAAACACCACAACACATGATTGACGTGGAAAAATAAGATAATTATGACTAATTTCATTCAGTCGGACATTGGTTCCACACCACACAACATTACATCGAATTTTCATCAATGACGCAAAGGTGCAAATGTTACGATTAAACTGTAGCAAAATTTGTGTTTGTACTTGATCGTTGTTGTCAACTAATTATCTAATTATATTCAGATATTAATGTAACATCATACAAAAACTAAATTTTAAAGACCAGCTTTTAGCATTTTAAAAATAATAATAAATAATACTGGTTTTGTATTTCCATGTACAACTGAAATAAAACACAAATGCTCACTTTTACTCATTTGTTTCAATATTTTTGAGCACTTTTCTGCATAGTCCAAGTCCAATTTCTACTAAAGACAAAGTTCGAAAAAACACATTTTGAAAAAACCAAAATACCCAAACTAAAACCGAAAAAATTGTTTTTTGTTCTTATTGGAAAAAAAAATGTAGTCAAGGGACTCACATTTTTTGCAGGCCGCAGTTGGAAAATGTAAGAAAGTAGAATTTTCTTGAAACATTTGGTAGTACAATTTTACTTTAAATTATCAGTAACCTAACAACAATGACCGGTCCGCCGAATCATTCTGATATTTTAAGGAAAAGTGTATTAATATGTATTACATGTCCCAAGAAACACAATACTTTTTTAAGTTTTATAAAATTGTAATTTTAAACTAAAGAAAATGAATAAATAATAAAAATAAATAAAGAAATACAAAATTAATTATATAGATAGAAATTTTACATTTGAAAACTGCTGTCAGATTTTCACATCAAGTCAACAATAAATTCTTAGAAATGAACTCAAATCACGGGATTACAAGTTTCGTGAATGGATTCCGAATGCCTACAAAAAACAGACAGGAGTTTCACGTTTGAAAAGTGTTCTCAGATTTTCACAAGTCAATACTAAAATTTAAGAAATTAACTCAAATCACGGTATTACGAATTTGAAAAATTGATACTAAATTTCGATACATGTAATTGTTTGCTCCGACTGACTGATTGAAATATAAATTTCAATTGTAGATTCATTTTTGAAAATTATTCACAGCTAAGAAGTGATTTTTTTAAAATTTGTCTTCTAAAGAAGCGAAGGGTTAAGGTTTCTTATGAAAAAACGTGATTTAATGGGCCAATTGATTGTTAATTGATTGATGAAAATACTCCAAATAAAAAATAATTCGACACGTCATTTTCAATTTTACGAAAATACAAATTTAAAGGATTCAAAAATGTGTTAAGGTTCGCATACGGGAAGATTATGAAAAACCATGGACCGATGGTCCTATTGGCTTCAAAACTGGTGAACTCACTTAAAATCAACATTATAGTGCCCGACCGAATATTCGGTTTCGGCCCAAATAAGTGGTGGCAACAAAATGGCCGAACCGCCGAAACCGAAACTTTCTAGAATATTTTTTTACATTTTATTGTATAGCAGATATATTGTGAAAGGAGGAGTAATTTAGGTGCCACCAATGTAAATAACCTTTTTTTTAGCATATAACAATAAATTATTTAATTTTGAATATTAGCGAGTAAGGTACGAAAGGGTGATTTTTTTATGTTTATGTTTTATAAAAATGAATAAATTGTTTTTATTAATAAGTATTTATTTATTTATGTTATGTTTGTTTGTTCTTTATTTGCTTAATGTAAAATTCGTTTGTTGAAAAAAATGCTTGATATGGTGATTTTTATTTCAACTAGAATGTTTCGGATTCGGCCGAATATTAAAAACAAAACCGAAAATCGGTTTCGGCCCAAATAAGATGTTTCGGTCGGACACTACAAAAATAATTCGACACATGATTTTTCATTTTTTTTAAATCGAAATGTAAAGAGATAAATCAAGGGTTAAAAATTTGTGTGGAGAAACATGATGTTTTTTTTTACTTAAAATATGGTGGGACTGCTTCAAATAGGAAATATTTTGACATGTGTTTTTCATTTTTTCGAAAAAGAAAATCTGACGAGGTCAACGATGGGTTAAAACTGTGTATGGAGAAACTGTATAAAACCTAAATTAAGGGCCTATTGAATCCAAATGAGAAATAATGGAAGAAATTCATGTTTTTCACTTTTTTTACAAATCAAAATCTGGCGGGTCAAAAATGGGGTAAAAGTTTGTATAGGGGAATCATTTGACTATACTTCAAATATGATGAAAGAACTTCAAATGAGAAACATTTAGACAAATATTTTCCAGAGTCATTAAAGGGTTAAGAGAAATGAAATTCTTTGGGCGCATTGATTTCAGACTTGCGTGCACAGTAGCCGAATTCAGCTAGTAAAACATATTTAGACTGTAAAATCATACTTTTTTATTGGATTAAATAATTGCAATAGATTGCAAAGAGATAATGAAAAATCATTATTACCAAACAACCAAATCAGTACGGTGTAAAACATGCTCCGCAGGATACTAAATCCTTCGGCCAAGTTTCGTGTCGCCTGTGATATTTTCGATCTCTGAGTCGATAATTATTAGTTCCTTAGAATCTTTTTAACGCGCAAAAATGCATTTCATTTTCGTCATATTATCTTTATTCGAATCATTAAGAACATGAAATATGAACTGTGGCTACGTACAAATAACAAATACTTGCATACAAACAGTTCACATCAGGGAATAACGAACTTAGATCCGTCTGTATCTATGATAGCAAAACGTCGCAAGTAGTCTATGAGTGTGTTTATTGGCAACATAATGATTTGAGTATCACTAGGTGCGCTTGTTGAATGGTCCAGAGCATCGGCCACGATTGCCTGTAAGTTATCGAGTAGGTTCTGTTTTTCCTCATTATTGGCCGTGTTTACTGCACTGCGCAACAGTCGCTCTTGGCCTCGTAGTACTGATTTGAGAAAAGCGCCAGCCTTAACGGAAGTTTTCCACTGCTTAAGCAGACCGATGGTTTGGGTTAAGTGCTTGCTGAGTTGGGCACGTTTTCGTACATAGTCAAAGTAGTCTTCTAGGACGCGATCGACCTTTAGCGTCTGTAACGGTGTAATCATTTCGCAATAATTGTCTGGCGTCCCAGCAACCAGTTCTTGCAATTTGAAATGCCACGTATTAAACTCGACATCAGCTGGCGTTTTTGGTGGATTAATTGGGCTTTGGTCGGCAAGTATTTGCTTGATTGATTCTCTAGCCTCGAGCAAATGGATCAGTATCTGCATAGCATAGCATGGCATGGCATAGAATAGAACAAAAATTTAAGCAAACTTTTATGGAAGTTTTGCAATTCAAGCACTTACCGGATTGTCCTCATTTTGGCAAACGGCTAACGCCAGCAGCCCACACAGCGACAGCCAAAAACTTATTCTCGGAACGAACATCACTTACGCCCTCAAAATGTGCGACTAATTTTTTTGCTAGACGCGCGTGCGTCTTTTATACAGCAGATATCGAACCAGAAAATTGGCAATATTTCACAGTAACGCCTGTACGGCGAATCTGCCACACGCTCGAAAAAAAACACACTGTCGTTATGTAAAAATTAAGCAAAACAAAAAACGTATATGCACAAGGCTGAAGAACGCCATGAATCGCATATACAGGGTGTACCGTTATCGGTTATGTCAAGATTCATTCTTCAACATACTTCATGTGATTTTCTAAAAATTATACAACATGCTGCACAATTGCCATTTCGCCCCTCTAGTGCAGAGAAAAAGAGATGTTTTCCATTTGAAAAAGTTTGAAATTCAAAACCGTCAAAAACTCGACTATTTTTGGCGTGCAATATGTAAAAATACTCGCACGTAGATGTGCAAACTGCATTAGGCAGCGTTATAATTCCATTTTAATCGAATAATACACGCAATCACATACATATTGTGATTTGGTTTCATTGTAGCCAGTCAGTCCAGTGCACAGTTTATGGAAGTGTATGGGAGAGGGTGCCGGCCAAGGCACCAAGGCGTTGGGTTTATGAGAGAGACGCCTGTAAGGCGAAGCAGGCATTAGCGATAAAACAACGCACCAAACCGATCTTAGCGAAGTCCCAAACCATTCTGCTTTCATCTACTGTACACAACAGATGGCGCTTTGAGCCATGTAGTTTACAACATCGGAGGCGTCGTTCTTAACCCAATAACGACAGAGCCCTTAAAATTGATGTAAGATGTTGAAATTTTTACCAGATGCTAGTTTTGTACAGTTAAATACAAATCAGAAAAAAAATTTTCAAAATGTTGGCAGGGGGCGTCAATATAGCCTGTGACGTATACGTCACATTGGTCCTCATATCCACATAGTGCATACATGCGTGAAGATAATTTTATGTGTTTGAGTATATACGAATTTTTTGGTTTTTATTTTCCTTTTTGATGTATCATAAACTTTTTCATTATTTTAAATAGAAGGAACATCTGGCGAATGAAAAATAAACTTTAAATATTACGCAATCAAATTAGTAAAATAACAAAATAGGTCAAAAAATGATAGTGTTTGAAGCAAGTAGCACATAAGCCCATATTATATTTTCCGCACACAGTTATTTCACAGATATTCACACCGTTGTGCAATTCTGGGGGGGGGTTTAAAATGTAATTCTTTAATATTCATAAAATGCCTTTTAATTTGTATGTAGTTTCAAAGTCGATCCTCATATTTCGGGGGTGGTTTCAACCCCCAAAACACTCCCCTGAATCCGCCACTGGACCTCATCGTCGACGTTTGCTATTTGCAATCACCTCCACAAAGTGATCGATGCCATCGTACCTTTGCACTCTTCGGCTTTCGATAACCTCTAGGCGGCTTTCTAACGCCAAGACTACCACAGGCGTGGCTTGAAATTGCTCGGCGAAAATCAATCTGGGACATACCTCAACCACTTTTTCGATGTAACAGCCAAGCATTTGGATTGCAACGTCAATAAGCCAAGTAAATACGGACCACCACAATTTCTTCCAACTTGCGGCAATTCTGTATGCATTCACATTCTGATAAATACGAACTGTACCACCCACTGAAACATTATACATGGCTACCGCATTTGGTCGGGGAACGTCGATTATTCGACGATGTTCTCGTGAGTATCGACCGACTTTGGATACCTGATGTTATCCATAAATGGATAAAGCTATAGAAAAAACAGCACTTTCCAGTTGTATGCTCTCTATGTGATCACCTTGTTTCTTTTTCAGTGTCTTTTTGTAAGGCATAGGGCAAGATTTCGATATCATATAGTATATCTTATTACACCAGTGCCCCCAGTAGCTCCACTGTTTCAAACCAACCAAAACTCGAATTGAAGTAAATAAATTCTCAAAACTTATTTAATACGGCAACTGTATTTTCTCGTCGTCCAAGAGACAACGAATCAAGAACATCCTTGATTAAAGGATCCTTCAAAGGATTAAAGGACGATATTGTCATCGATGTTGACAGGAATCTCATCTTCGTTAGAATTACATGGTAGTAGTTACTTCCTGCCCAGATTTTCGATAGTACCGCCGTAGTCTTCTTCCCCCGAATCTTCATCGGACACCTTAGGGTCATCGGGAGGCTCTATATATGTACAATTTTTCAAAACCTTCACCGTCACTCTGTAAGCTTTGCAGATAATCTAACATTTTATCTGTGTTTTTGAAGCATCTAATGACATTAAAAAGTAATAACTAAATGTACTTGCACTGTATATGGACCAACGTAACGTATACGTCACGGCAATAAAAAACACAATCAAACACGGATAAAATATAATACGTTGTCATTTATTTTTTGCACTATTTATCTACAAACTATTCTAAGTAATACTGCTTTAAAATATTTTGTTTACTTGCATACGAAAAAAATTGTCAATATAATTCCTTTTTGACTTTTGTCATTTTCGATATTTTCCTATTTTTCAAATTACGCACAATACTAAATCAACGTGAACTCGTTTTTTCACAAAGGAAACTTGATTGCAACTGAAGCAATTTCGGCCGTTATGCTTATAGCGAGGTCATGGTATAGTTCTTATTACATTTTCAGTAGCCAATTTTTTTTTCTCGGCCCATAAAGATGGACTATGCTATCGTGACGTATACGTCACGTTGGTCGTTAATGGCTTAATCACCCACACTGGCAGTAAAACGAAATGGATTAACATAACCAACACAAGACAATGACTTGTGGAGGCCCTATGCTGCCGAGAGGAATGAACAGGGAAGCAAATTTAAAATTACCAAAGTGATTCGTTCATTTCTGGAGGACCTATGCTGCCGAGAGGAATGAACAAGGAAACAAATTTAAAAATACCAAGGTGATTCGTTCATTTCTGGGTTAGAAGATATCCCCAAGCATGATTTAAGTCGCTGCTGGCCTATAAGGCGTAGTTTTGTACGCCTTATCACAAGTTTTAGCCTGTTTGGGCACTTTTCTCTTCTCTCTCTTTAGGGGAACATTTTGGTGTGAACAGCAAATAAACAATAAATCTCTTACTTCATTTGGAGTTCCTTTTGAATAGGTTTTCTATCACTGAATATTTTGTGTAAATAATTGGCCTGTTTTTTCGTTAACGTTCCTCTGTCAAGTCAAACTTTTATGTACTCGTATATAGTATATGTATAGGGTTTTTACAATAGAGAGCCGGAAAACGGTATCCAGTTTGTCTAGACTTGTAAATGAACGATTATAAGAATTAGCAGCGTCAACAGGTAAATCGATTTGGTCACTGTTCGAGTTCTCTGCTGGACACGAATCATATTTTACGAACCGAACCTAGCACCAATCGATCATTTTCACTAATCAAACCATTTCAATAAAATTAAGCTTTGCCAATTGCAGCTTTTTAACGTTCAGTTTTCCATGCAAAATTATAATTCTCATTAGAGTGGAACATTACAGGCGGAAAATGAGAGAAACGAAATAACCGTAGTAGTTTTTCTTGCTCACATTCATACACGATTCAAACAGAGTCAGGAGCGCACAGAGAATTTTATTTTGGGGCACATTCGTATCCAACTTTTGAGTCCAATTATATTTGAAAACATATTTGGCGCCCGCAATAGATAGTTAGGGGAGGTTTAATCCTCCTCCCCCCAACTTGCGTCCTTCACTGTACGGCATTTCTAGGATCCAATTGGGAATACACTACTTTCATGGGAAAACCTTTTCCACGCTGTTCCGTCGCTTGTCCGTAAAGTGTACTCAGAAGAATTTTCTTCACTTTGATCTGCGTTATATTGAATTTTCACCGCTTTTACCTCTTCACAGACCATACCGCCTGGTTATAAATTTTACAAAAGAAAACTCTACTGCTTTGCGCCACTGCGAATCCCCTAACACGACAACTCGAAATGGGTATTGAGCGACTTCAGCAGCATTGCATACTTTGAGGAGGCATGGGGTAATTTTGTGAAAATTATCGCAGAGACGATTCGAGGCGATGCTCGAATGTTCGAGAACGAGTTGCACTCCGGGCAAACAAGTATAAAAAGCCGCCGGAAACAGTACAGAGAGTCAGTCAGCTTTTCCTTTTCAACACAGAAAACCACTTGGTAAATAAAATTTTATTAAATACCACCAAAAAGACTTTTTGTTTTATTTAATTGAAGAAATTTTTTTACCTCATCTCATGTTATGATTTTATTTTTTTTAATATTAAATTATGTTTTTTACATAAACTTCTAACAAATTGTTTACCGCTTTTTGATGTTGATTTTCGAACATTGAAAAACATGCTTTGAATTATTTTTAAGTACCTATTTTCTTCTAGTCTGAAGTCAGTGGGTCAACTAAATCACGATTCTCTTAACCCTTTGCTTACCATGTCAGATTTTTAATACTTGTCTAATCATTTCTCATTTAAAATGCTTAAGTTATGTTTCCCCAAACAAAGTGTTGACCCATTTTGGACCCAGTCAGATTTTTAAATTTCAAGAAACTGAAAAACACGTGTCGAATTATTTCTCACTAAGAGTACTTTCACCAAATTTCAAGTCAATAGGCTCAATAACACTACTCGACATGAAAAATGCTCCTAAAAATAAAAGTATTTTTTAGACTAATCTTCGCCTGCTGAACCCGAAACTGAAAATCAAAAAAAATTTCTTAAGAAGCGTTTTCGAAAAATCTTCGAAAAACTCGTTTTTTTTCCTGTTGTTTCAGTTATGAGCACATATCTCCTGAAAGAATTATCCGATTAACACAAGCTGTCCGTCCTTCAAGAAGAAGATAATACTCGTACCTTAGCCTTTTTAGTGATATGTAGATTGTTCAAATCGGACGAGATTTGGGGAAGTTAATGACAAGTAACTTCCCCAAAGGAAAATTGTAACAAAGTGAATTTTTCGACCAAAAAATCATAAATTTTCGAAAATTTTTTTCATGGATAAAAAAATGATCTCCCTTAGTTTTAAAATCTAAGATGAAAGATACATATATTATTATTATACATTTTTTGAGCAAATGTATTACTTGAGCAAATATTAAGCCTAACATCAATAGAATTGAAAGAAAAATGACAAAGTTATGATGCAGTGAGTAAAACCACCAACTTTACATTTATTACACTGTGCGAAAATTTTTTTTTTTTGCCGAGACCCATCCAAATTTGGGTATAGACGTGAAACTAGAGATCACTTATAGTAATCTGGCATAGTCAGTTTTTCATTTTCTGGCCCAAAGTCCTTTTTAAAAACTTTAAAGTTTTAAGGACATACACATTTCAAATATTTTTTTTAATATATGCGGTTGTGCAATGATGGAAATATGGGTATCAAATGAAAGACATCCTTTTAACTACATTTTCAATTTTGAAGTTTCAGGACCAAAATATGTCAGGTAGGGAAAACATACATGATTTGGATTTCAGTTTGTAGATTCATACATCCAAATTTTATTCTATTTCAAATAGAGTCCTGCACGAGTATGCATTTTCGCTATTCGAAAACATTCAAATGCTTTTGAATAGAATACTTCACTTCATCTCTGCGGACCGGTCCGAATGAATACGAGTACAGCTCTCTTCGAGTACGAGTAAGCTCCGAACATAAACGAGTAGACGTACACTATTTATTCATATTCGCTCGAAGCGGGAAAACGAGGACAAAAGCATTCGAATAATAGTACACATTGCTTTGAATATATTCGAATATACTCGTTTTATTATTCCTAAGATTATTTAGAAATATTTATGTTATATGTAAAACTTTATTTATTTGTTATGCTACTTTCTTCAATAATTCCCATTTTGCGTATAACTAATAAGCCACTTCAACCACACCACAAGTATACACATGGAAAAGTGACATACTGCGCATAAAAATATTCGATGAAACTGTTGATCTTCGAATACTTCGCAAAGTTCTCGATTACCGAAAACGAGCACTGCAGTATTCGCTTCTCACCGAATACGAGCACTGCAGTGTTCGCTATTCACCGAATATGAATAGAAACGAGAAGCGACGCTCGCTGGTTCTCGTTTCTATTCGTTTCGTTGTACACATTCTTCGAATACCAAGTACCCGTACAGTATGTACAGTAAGGTGGGTCGCGAAAAAAAATTGGTGTTGTCACCACCTAAAAATAAAATTCAAATCCTGACTATTTGGAAAATATTGCGATTCTGAGGTAAGCCAATTGTGAGCGGTTTTGCTTCAAAAATAAATATTAAAACTTCCAGAACTCAATAAATTAACAAAAAAATGTTTACAAAATATGTGCAATCCAAGAACTCCTGAAGGTTTATCTAACCAAAAAAAATTATTCGAAAATGTCCAACAACAAAAAAGTTACACCCAAAAAACATGATAATTAGAGGTATTTTTGAAGCAAAACCGCTCACAATTGGCTTACCTCAGAATCGCAATATTTTCCAAATAGTCATTAAACACTCTGAATTTTATTTTTAGGTGGTGACTGAAACGTGATTTTTTTTTTGTATGGAGTGCGACCCATCTTAATGTACAGTAGTGTAGCCGCCAAAATGAATATATTCATGCAGGACTTTAATTTCAAAGTTCCAGTTTAGAAAACACTTGTTATTACAATTGTTATTTAGAAAGGATGTTTTCTTGCTTTTATTGAACTGAATTTGTTATTGCAATTTCAAAGTCAATTGTCGATACTGTATTTCTTTCAATTGATAAAAGTGACAAACAACCTTTCAACAACCATTGTGGAGCGCAAAAAGTTTTTAACAAGTTTCACCATCAACTCACCAACTTTACTCCATTTCATAACTATATCATCATAGCATCTTATTTTTATAACTCCTTTGCAAAAGGAAACACTTGCAAAAAATTTGCCAATTGTTTTTTGTTTGTTATTAAAAGTAACGTATATTTGTAATTTTTTAAATAAAAAAACTACTATTGTTTCACATAAATGAAAAAAATATATATTTTTTACTGTTTCATAACTATATCACCACTAATCAAATATTCATTTTTCTTGCTGTCAAAACAATTTTTTTCGACATTGTAATGCTGTAAATTATACTTATTCATTCGTTACACGAAATGCCGCGCGAAAAAATATTTAACGGTCGAGGAAATTGGCAAAATTAAGGCATTTCGTGAAGTTGGGTTATCCTTACGCGAAATTGGACCCAAATTTGGGCGTAATCACGTGACAATCGCAAATTTTTTGAAAAATACCGATAGTTATGGCACAAATAAAAGGGGCGGCCCCAAAAAAAAATTATTACCACGAGACGAGCGTCGAATTGCCATAGCTGCAAGCAATTCTACCAAAAGCTTAAGACAGTTGCGGAATGAATTGAAGTTAACCCTTTCCGGTCAATTTCCACATTTCTTGAGATACAAATTTGTCCTTCAAAATATTGACTCTTATTGAACATTTTAGCATTAAAATACAAAAAAATTTCAAAAAAACATTTTGATTGAGAATTACAGCTTCATCAATTTTGTACGATATATCGTACAATGGTCCGCAAAGGAATAAAAATGCATGAATTTTTTGTTTCGGTTTTTTAAGTTTTATGAACAATTATTTGATTTTTTTGATAGAAAACAAAACGTGATTTCATTTTGATCGAAAGTTATATAAATTTTATATATAAACAATTGATTCACATTTATTCGGCCTTATATAACCATTGTTGTTGTTGCAAAGCCTTTTTCCTCTCAATAAAACACAGAATAAATTAAAATTCATACAGTTTTACAGAAAGGCACTCAATATAGCCGATTCCTCTTATAGTAGTGGGAGTGGCAGGTACGCATGTTTAACCGTACACAACCCGTGTCTGTCCAGTGAAACACAAAATCGTCTTCTTATTTTTAATCGAAAATTGCCGAATAGTCGAATTTTATTAGCCACGTGGTTTACAGATGGGCGTGGCAGGCATACAAAAGCAAAACATCTTTTACCAAACCTATAACTTAAAAAAAATGCAAACATAACTTGCAACCTTTGCTTTCCATTTCTACGATATATCGTACGAATTCAAATTTGTACGATATATCGTACATTTGATTTAAGTGCGATATATCGTACAATTTTTTTAAAGACTCTGGAAAAATGTTTAAACTCAAAAAATGTTAAATTTATTAACTTTTATAAATCAATTGATTTTTAAACTTTTAAATGTTTATGTTTTTTGTTACCGAAAAATATTACCAACCTGAAATGTTCCCTGCAGAAGCTTCGTCACTTGTTGCTTGCTCAACTTCTTGCAAAGAACGTTTTACAAAACAAACAAATACTGTGTAACCACCACCACTATGATTTATTTTTCTAAACAGAATGATAAAGCACAGCTTACTTAACAAATATGAAAAAACCGTTTCATGAAATGTGCGCTCGCTGTCAAATGAAATTTCCTAGAAAAATGTTATTTTAATTGTACGATATATCGACCAAATTTCCGGAAAGGGTTAAATGCGTCATTGCCCACGGTTTTTCGCGCACTTCAAAGGTGCCCGCACCTTCAAAATCAAAAAATGAATGGTGTGCTTCAAGAGCTTCAAGACTCACCAAACGTCACACAGTGGCTGATTCTGCCGACGTAGGTTGCAAAAGTCGATTTTGTCATGTTCGATTTGGGGGAAACTGTTATACTTGTCCGATAGATAAATGCTTGGACCTAAGAAATCCGAAAACCTTAACTAAATTGGACAAATAGTTTTGCTTGTAGAGCCCGTCAAAGTTGAGCAATTTTTAGAGTGTGAAATAATATCAGCAATTTGCACTTTTTCGGCAACGCTGAAGTTTTAAAATACGGAAAAAAGCAAATTGATTGAAACTTTTTGCACCAGCATCGTAAAAGAAGGCATTTGTAGTAAATAATTAAATATAGAAAAAAAAAGTTGGTTGTTATTGTTGTCTTTTCATAGGCACTCACTTGAAGCACTGTTTTATCACTCTTTTTGAACTTTCGATAGACTTTCAAAAAAAAGGCCATACTTGCCACGATTCCGTCTTTGGGAAAATGGTTCACTAGTCTTCTGTGAGTACTGCCCTGAAGAGATCGGGTGCCCGATTTTGCCCAACTGGATTTTACAGCGATTTTTCTGTGGCCACCTCGCGCAATTTTGTGCTTTCGGGTCAGTGCATTCGAACAAGTTCGTCAAGATTTTGATAGTGAATTACTTACACGCGATTATAATCGTTGCCAGGGCATGCAAATTTGGATTTTGGCTTCATTTAAGATGTGATACAAGCTTGCAACTCCATATTAAGTCGACTTTTTTTTGGCGTATATTGCTGTAAGCTCGAAGTAAAGAGTACTTCTGCTGGATGCGTAGTTCGCACGTACGAAAAACAAGTTGGCTTTCATTTCCGGCAATCAGCTATCATGTATCATTTGATGTAATGTTTTTGTTTTTACAAAATACTAACACTGTGCCTGGCATAACATTTTTTTTTTAATTTGAGCAAAACTCAGTCAGTCGCCATTAGTCTTTGAGTTGAACCGCGCCAATGAAACAAATAGTTATTGAAAAACAAAAAGCAGACTTATAAGTATCTATGTGCAATGTCTAAAGCTCACTTATGTGTCTGGGCTGTTCAAAAATCCCACAACGCGGGAAAACCTAACAACTGTTTAGGTACCTGCTAGTACTAGAAGCTTAGTACCTGCTACTTGAATGCATATGCAAATCCTACTTATAAATAAAGGAGTTTGGAGTAAGTGAAGTTAGTTTCGAATTTAATTTGAACTAAACATAACTTCAACTCCGCCACTGCAATTAAACCGAAGAAGAAGCACAAAGATGTTTTTGAAAAATTCGAAGCTGTTTGAAATATTTACTATTTCGAAGACAAAGGAGAAGTTTTTTCTGGCTGTTACGTTGGTTAAGTTTGCCTGCAGCCAACATATCTATGACTAAAGAGAAGATATCCAGGACTTATCGCACTACAAAGTTGAAATGGATTGCGGCAAACCGTACCAAATTCAATTTTGTCCAGAATAATGAGGAGTGGTTGGAAAAAACAATTTACTTCGATGCAGGAGATGCATGTAGCATAAGCGATGACCAACCATCGACATAAAAGGCGGCAAAAGGAAGGCCGAAAAAGTCAATTCAGGACTGTGCGTCATTTAATAAAAAAGGAAGCTTATGGAGGCAACGGAAACAATAACTACCATCCACCTGTCAGAAGCTTTGATCATAAAATAAAATAAGGATCAGGAGAAAATGAAAGGCGTTATAGTGGAAGCAGTTTTACCTGCAAGCCCGGGTCGTGTTAAAAGAATAAAAAACAGTATTCACACCCCACCCAACGTGCTACCCATCAAATATAGTCATAATAAAACTTTAGCACTGTTTTTGTCCAAAGAAAAATTGACTTTTTATGTAAATTTTTCGAATTCTGGTTCTAATTTTGAAAGCGAAATTTATTAATTTTTATCTTTAAATTTGACTCTTTCAGCTTGTTTCTTAAATTCCTTATTACTTTTAATCTTTTTTAATGCATTTTCATTAATTTTGCAACTAAAACTTATCATTGTTGCTCGCATTATTCTTATTTACAGTAAGCCGAACTTTGACAAAGTATTACGTAGCACCCTGTACTTCAATTAGGTTTATTTTTGAGAATACAATAGCCTGATGAATTTCTAATCAACTGCAAAAAAAATTTTCCAATTATCTCTATTCGTTCAGGAGTTATTAATTTTGCAACCTGAAATGACAAATTGAGCCACTGTGCGTCATATCGACGCTCGTCTAGGATTTGCACGAAGAAACTCGACGCGTAACTGGACCAAGGTACGTAATCGAGAAACATTTTTCCTGTTTCCAGTTCTACTGGCGAGATCTTCGCCAGGATCCACTATACTGCTCGAAAAGGAAGGAGGAACTGTAATGGTGTGGGGTGGGTTTTCATCGTGTACAACACTGCCATTAGCCTTTCCGTCAACTAGGATGAACAGTGAAGAGTACGTCGGAGTCCTTGCGAATAATCTCCAGCCCTTTTTAGAGAGCCGCAGTGAGGGGGAATGGGTTTTCCAGCAGGATAACGCCGCTATTCACGTGAGCAGAGTATCAAGGGAGTGGTTTTCTGCAATAGCTGCAATAGAAATTGCTTGGGCTGATATTCCACAGGAAACGCTCCAGAAGCTGGTCGACAGCATGCCAAATAGACTGGCCGCGTTGCTGGAAAACAGGGGTGGCCCAACCAGCTACTGAGTTAACAACTTTGCAGTTCGTTAATTGTTTACTCTTAATTAAAATCAAATATTGCAATTGGTGATATAGTTATGAAATAGTAGAAAAATAAACTTGTCAATAATTATCTATGTAACAGCCTTGTTTTTTTTTTTTAATTTTACATATAAGGTACGTAATTTCAAATCACTAATAAAACACAATAGGCAATTTTACTCGAAATGATTTCTTTTACTAAACACTTGCAAAAAGAAGACAGTGATATAGTTATGAAATGGACTATATACAAGCTTCTCTCGGGGGCCCCCGCAGCCCGGGGCCCGGGGCGGTCCGCCCCTCCGCCCCCCCGTTAAGCCGCTACTTTTCATACTTCTTTATAAATTCTAGTATTAGCTTTACAATATCATCGTCCGAATTTGTAGTCGATTCAGGAGCATTAGTTGTTGTTGTTGTTGTTGTAGTTGTTGTTGTGGTTGTTGTTTCTGGTGTTGGTGGTTTAATAGCTTGCGCTAAAAGTCGCTTGAAATCTTCGATTTCTTGCAACTTTTGTAGAAGATTTCCGTCCGATTTAACTTTCTGCAACTGGGCCTTATAGATGATTAGTTTATTTCTCGTATCGGACGTTATTTCTGGATGGCTCATCCATCCGTCAAGCATGTCCATACATTGTTCCAACTCCTTGTTGGCCCGCTTACGATCCTTTACATATTGCAAATATTCCCTTAACTTGATATCGATTCGAAAAATTTGGAGCGGCGAAAAAAGAAGATCCAAACCTAAACTCGCAAACACGTTCAATTTTTGAAACCAGTCATTCTGCTCGACATCAGCTGGAGTTCTTATGGGATGAGTGATTTTAATGCCTGCTAGTATGTTACGTAGATCTTTCAATTTTTGTGCATTACTGGAAGCTCCGCCTCCAAATATCTATATGGAATTTTTGCAAGTATTAGTTATGTGAAAAATTTACCGATATTTACCGATATTTACAGTGTTAATTAACGCGTGAGATGTCGCCAACAGCACAACAAATACACTCAACCAGCAGAAGAACTTCATGGCTCTCAACGTTGCATAAGCACAGAGAAAACTCAACTAACTTTTGGCGTTATGGGTTTGCGGCTTTTATTCGAAATGTCGACTGCCAACAGGACAGCGTTCACAGTCAGGTTGGCAGCAAAAATCGGCACGTTGCAAAAGTCGAAAAATTGCATAACGCACGATTTATGTGTAACGAATTGCATAAACAAATAAATTTGCGTACAGTTCTCATTGCAGAACAATACAAATTTGTCTACAGTTGTCAGTCGAATGATTGCTCTACAGTCGAGCGAATGTTGCTAAAGTTGAACAAATCGTCGTTTCTAGCACATTTGATGTTTTCAATGTCAGAGATTGTTCTGAAAAATTTTAGTCTTCGATGTTTCATGTCAATGTCTCCAAATAGATTGAAAAACTAGTAGGAGGTCATGCATACATAGTCGTACATATGTAATGGGTGTTTTTTTTAGAGGTTTGTTTTTCGAATAGAGATAAAACATGGCATTTTGTGGTCAAATCTGGCAACTCTAATGTCATTTATGTTCAGTTTGGTTTGCCATTTCATCATGAACAGGTTGACAAAAGAACAACGCTTGCAAATCGTGCAAATTTATTTCGAAAATAATGGTTCAGTTCGCGAAGTTTACCGCAAGCTCCGTCCATTTTATGGTCGACATAATCGTCCATCAGAGTAATTAATTCGGTTAACCATGGGTCGTTTTCGCACTACGTTTACTCTATGTGATAATACGCATCCGCAGAGACGTCGAACAGTGCGCACCGAAGAAACAATTGCCGCTGTAGAGCAAAATGTTGAAGAGGACCCAGTCAGAAGAGGAGTCAGTTACCGTTAATGGAGACCGGTATAGACCCATGATAACCGACTATTTTGTTCCCGAATTGGATGGCATGAATGTGGATGAGTTGTGGTTCCAACAAGACGGCGCTACATGCCACACAGCGCACGTCACAATCGATTTATTGAAGGAAACATTCGATGAGCGCATAATTTCGCGGAATGGACCTGTCAATTGGCCACCAAGATCGTGTGATTTGACACCATTGGATTATTTTCTTTGGGGATATGTGAAGTCGCTCGTCTACGCCAACAAACCAGAAACGTTAGGGGACTTGGAAGCCAATATTCGTGGCGTTATTGCCGACATACGGCCCCAAATGCTCGAAAAAGTGGTTGAAAATTGGACCTTTAGAATTGACTTTATTCGAGCCAGCCGCGGCGGCCACATGCCCGAAATCATATTTAAACATTAATGGCATAAAATTATCCTTCCAATATTGATTTTCTTGTGTTTTATTTCAATTCGAAGTTCTATACCTCTAAAAAAAACACCCGATACAATACATAACTAACGTGTTGCACACATACAATTGAAACTAAAGTTATACATATGCAAAAATTTAAGTATTTTTTGTTGTTTTTGCGAATAGTGAATTAGGATGTTTTTCCAAGGAAACAATTTTCATTCAGAGGTTTCTGCTTTCCGCGGCTTTGCATGCAAGTTTGAAGTCAATAAATTAAGGCCAATAAATTAAGTTTCTTTTAACCATTTGTTGACTCAGTCAGAGTTTTACAAAAAGTACTTGCCTAATTATATCTCATTTGAAGTTCTTTCATCATATTTTAAGTCAATAGATCTCTTAAATCATATATTCCCATACGATTACTTAACCCATTGATGACCCTGTTAAATTCTGATTAAAAATAAACACGTGATTTAAAAAACACGTGCCAGTTCATAAATCATTTGGAGCATTAAATCATGTTTTTCCATACAAACTTTTAAACCAAAGTTGACCCCGTCAGATTTTGATTTTTAAAAAAATTATAAACATTTGCTATTAATTATTATTTGTATTAATTGATTTTATTTTATTATTTTTATTATTTTTAATTTATTTTTATTAATTATTATTATTAATTAAATTTGATTTCATATGTTTTCGCCAAATTTGAAGTCAAAAAGCTCTTTAAATCATGTGATTTCACAGTTTCTCCAAACAAACCCGTGACTTGTCGTTGATCCTGTCAAAATTGTATTTTCGAATAAATAAAAAACACGTGTAGAATTATTTTTCATGTGAAATGTGTTCACCAAGTCTGAAGTCAATAAACACATTAAATTCTTTTTTAAAAAACAACTTTTAACCTTATGTTGACCTCGTCAGATTTTTGCTTTTGAAAAAATACAAAAACACGTGTTTGATTATTTTTGATTTCAAGTGTTTTTAGCCATTTTTTTCTATACGCCTATTGGTTCATGTTTTTCCCGTAGTCTTTCCATATTATTGCTTTATCCCATTATTGCTACCGTTAAATGTTGAAACATTCCTGTCGAATTATTTGTAATTTGCAGTATTTTCATCAATTTTTAAAACAAAAGGCCCATTAAATCATCTTCATATAACACTTTAACACTTTTGTCGGCCTCGATAGCTCAGCGGGTAGCGCGCTGGCTTCTCATACCGAGCGCCCCGGGTTCGATTCCTGGCTTGGGCTGGAAAAAACACTCATCTACTTCTGTCGCTATCCACATGAAGGGAATGAGAATTACAAGAATCGCACAAGTGCGCTCTTGGCAGGAAATGGCAAAACCTCCAAGTGTGAAAGAAAAACTGCCCATCGCCGTTCGGATTCGGCGTTAAACTGTAGGTCCGCTCCCCTCCCTTTCCCCATCCGTTTGAAATGTGTGTTGTAATACATTTTGACAAAAAAAACAGTGTTGCATACGCATTTCAAACGGGTGGAATCTGTGGTATCACAACGGGCCCGTTAAGAGACCTAAGTGTGTCTCATACAGAGGCAGCCACCGCAACCTAACCTAACACTTTAACCCATGTTTGGCCCCTTTAGACTACGAATTTCCGTCTTAACGAAGATCCATTTTTCAGTTCATATTTCATGTTTGTATCCTTAGCGGTTTGTTAATCGTTTTCAGCAAGTAGGAAGCGTAATTTGTCAGAATTGTGTCAGAACAAGCGAACTATTTGGAATGAGGGGCATTTTAGATTTGATTTCTTAAAACTCAAAAACTATTACCAAAATCGCTTCGCTTTTTACACAACAATTAGAAAATTAGTTAATGTTTTTACTTGAGCATAAATTGTAAACGTTATCTTACAAATAGTATTGAAAATTTCTATGTATACTGACACCAACAGTTAAAATCGAACAACCAAAATGTATGATTTATGGTTTTTTTTTTTAATTTACCATTTTTCTAAAATTTCATTTAAAGAAACTACTGTCTTAAAATTACTCGATAATTTACAATATTATTTTGGCAAAAAGCCAATTTCAGTGCAGTCGTCATACTTTGCTTTTCATTCGATAATGGATCCAAATCCCAGCTGAGATTGCAACATATATTAAAACAATTAAATTGTTATGAATGGCCGCGTTCTCAGCAGGAAATTGCAAACCTCTGCAATGCACACAAGCTGTCCGAATTTTATTAGAATTCCATTTGAGTTCTTGTCCCTTTCAATAGTTTCCATTATAGATCCACATACAACGCAAATAGTTGCGGTATAATTTATTGAAACTAAAAACGTTCGACATTTTGGGAGTGGAATCTCGTGTTTTTTCAATACATGTAAAATTATTCGAACTGTAAAAACGCTCTCAAGTAAATCGATTTATCTAACTATCTATATTTCTGATAATTCAATTCAGTAGCTCAGACTATGAATAAACCAATGCACAGTGCTTCGAGAGTGGACGAAAATAAGACAAAAAATTATCGCGGATTTTGACAAAAGTAGTACCATGTTAAAGGTAATTGTTTAATTAAGCTGGATCCGAAATACTTTCTCGAAAAATTGCCCACATTAGGAGATAAGCTTTTCAAAGTCGGATATATTTAAAAAAAATGTATGAAGGGGAAAAATTAAATTTAGGTGCTTGTATAAAAAAAGTTGTAGAAAATGTGTTATTGTAGATAGGCTACTAATTTCTTTTAAAATTAAAACTACATTGATAGGAGCGAGACCGCTGATCAGTATTTATTGTTTAGCGTAAATAATTTTTTTTGTACGAATTTTCAAAAATGAATGTTTTTTAACCAATGAAAATTAAAAATAACCAAATTTAGAAAGGCAATTTAAATCGAATGGCGTGAACTGGCGTAAATCCTTTTTATGATCTTTTTTAGATGGATTTTCTTCTCTTAAGTCCGCAAAAAAAATTCTGCGTCTTTTTGCGCCTTTGGAAAATATTCAATTTTTTCGAAACTACTAATGTTGATTTTTTACAGAAATCGCTTGAGTTAAAATTGCGACCAAAATGTGTAACTAAGTCAATGGCACGAACTATGAATGTTTTTTATAAAAATAGGTTTGGCACGCCTTTTGAAACCATTATGAGCCACACTATCCAATTTTTTTCATTATTATGGAATTTGTTTGCTAATATATTCTAAAAAAGGAGGAATGTCTAATATTGAAGAAGGTCTAATTTTGAAGAATAATTTTTATAATAGTCTCGCCGTTATAAATTGAGTTGTATTGCATATTCACCTGTCTCATCTCCATGTAAAGCTCTCCGGATATCAAATAAACAAAAAATATATCCTTGAAGCAACTTTACCGCCCTCTCTCCACCCTTTAAATGTCGAATTTAGAAAAACGCTAAAATACGTCTTTTGTTATTGCTTTTTTAGTATACATATACACAATTTTTAAACAATCCGACCAAAAAACAACGTCCGTCCATATAAGCTTCACCACCCCTTTTCCGCCCTTTCAAGGTCGACGTTTTTGAAATCGCTTCTTTTTAAGAGTTGACTTTCTAAAATACAACTTTTGACCAAATTTCATCATTATAGCTCCAGCGGTTTGGGTTCGGTGATGATAAAATAATATATAACCATATATATTTGATTTTTTTTAAACTGTATATTTTTTTTTGGAAACAACCACTAATTTTGAAGTCAGCAGCCCAAAATGACTTAGACTGCGAATTTTCAGCGAATTTCACGTACTCCTTTTATTTTTGCCGCAATTTTGTATGGAGTCGAAGCACTGTGCAATAGATCAAACATAGGAATAATTTTGGCACGTTTTATAATTTCTTGTGTCAAGTCTTTTCTGGTGTGACACCTACAAATCGCTTCGTAACCACCGAAGTAACATATTAAAAAAATAAAATATGATATAATAGTCATTACTATGGATTTATATAACTATTCCTATGTGATGATATGGAAGAGTAGGTCAAGTCGAAAAATGTAGTTTGAAAATTATTTGTTGTTTCAAAAAACTTTAGTTAAAAAGTAAATGCACATAATATTGTTAAAAAAAACAATAGGATTTTTCAAAAAGGATGAAATATAAATCTTACTTGTATAATAAAGCTGCCGACGCAATAACTCAATTCTCTCTTATGTCGACTTAACCCCAATTCCCAGAATTTTGAAGGTAGCGTAAACTCAGAAGTGAAACTTTCAGGCTTATATGAGCTAAACTACTGAAAAACTCAATTTATTTTACTGTCCCAAATCCAGTTAGTACATAAAGACATATTTATTGAAATTTTTTTATTTTTAGTACAGAACTTGTGAATACAGGGTCGACAGAAAAACAATTACTACTGCAGAAATATAAATAAATAATCCAAACTTTACATATATAAATGCAATATAATTCTTGCATTCCATTAGAAGATTACATAAAATATTGGAATCGAAAATCTTTTGGTATAGGATTTATCACAATTTAAAATCGTTGATGAGAATATGAAACTCGCTTCTGGGATTTGGGGTTAAGCTACTCTTTCAGATGAACACCGATTCAATTCCTTCCAAATAGAATTCATAAGGACTGCAAAAACGAACATTTAGCGAACGAAATAGGTGATTCTTTGAATCGGAAAATTCTTAACCAAAGCCTAAAAATTATAACCAACTAACCGCGCAGCGAAGACTTCTTAACGAAGTGCGACAGTGATTTTTTCGAAACAAAATCATCAAATTTTCTTCTTACTAAGTTGTCTTTCTAGTTACCGATTACAAGTATCTCATACATACATAGTTTGATTGCGAAACGCCAGCATACAACATAACCCCGTGCCGAAGATTTCGTTTAACTGTTGTGTTGACGTGCAGTTAACGGACTGCGATTCTTTTACTGGCACTAATCTCAAACCAATGTCCTTTTCCATACGTGTAGGCAATGCAAACACTGTACCACTTGAGTATGTAACTACATAGTCGGGCAGCTCGGCTCGGCCACAGACACACTTACTTGCTTCAAATTTGTCAATAATTTCACGAACATTTTCGCATATTTATTTGCAACATTTACAGCATGAAATTCTCAAACACGACGAGCTCTATATATTTCGGGCAATGATGGGTAATCCCAATCTTCGTGATCGTCATCTATATGGGTTTCAAAATATTCCTCCAAATATATCCAGGCATAGATCATTTCTCGCATTTGTTGTTCGAAACTTCCATTCTCCAACTTATCCTTCAGTCTGTCTATGTAATCCTTCAGGTCAATTTTATCTTTCGGCGATGTGTTTCCACTAAGCATCGCTGCATATAAACGGTCGAGCGCATTATTTATCATCGAACTTGCCATCTGCATACGTTGCAAGTACTCGTTATACTCTTCTATAACTTGCTCGAGATCACCGGCAAACTCGATTGCCGCGGACAATTTTAAATACCATTCATTTCTTTCAAGTTGAACTGCAGTTTCTGGATTGTCAGTATAGCTTAAGGCTTTTAAATAGTTTAATATAACTTCTGGCGGACTTAACTACACACAATGAAAATTGCATATATGACGTGAATAGAGAAGTCATTAGCATTGCACATGTCAATATTTACCTCAGGAGTTATAGGAAGCGCGTGAGATGTCGCCAACAGTACAGCAAATGCAATCAAGCAGTAAAGGAACTTCATGGCTCTCAACTTTGCATAAGCACAGAGAAATCTCAACTAACTTTTGACGTTATGGGAGTGCGGCTTTTATACGAAATGTCGATGTCGCCTGCCAACAGGACAGGTTGAGCAGAAAAGCCCAACCAAAAAAAAAAAAACAAATTATAACGCACAATTTAAATGGAACAAATTACATTTATCAATTCTACAATTAATTCACCAATCTATTCAAATAATACTTATCGGTATGTGTAACAAATTTATTTACATTTTTATAATTCTATAATTTGGTCCTATCGTATCAAAATGTTATTTATTATTTTTTCATTTAAAAAGTTGTAAAACTCTTAACCGAAAATTATTTACGTAACACTCAATTTAAAAAAAAAAGTATCTGTTTCTTAAATGTTTAACATAAATATATATTTAGAATTTAAATTAATTTATTAACATATAATTAAATCTACAGTTGAATTACTCACAGACTATGGGAAACAATAAGATCTTAAATAATTAAATAAAAACACCAAATAAGGGTAATTTAGAACTATATTCGTTTGCACTAAAATCTAGATGTGAGCTGTACATGGTTCATTTGATGAATAATTTGTTCGATGTACTGTGACAGAGAATAAACGATTATGTCTCAAAGTCCGATTGATCTCTAAAGCACTGAAAAAATTTACTAATTCAGGACACTTGATCTTACCACGCGAAATATTATATGCAAACATGAGACAGAGGAAAGTTCTGCGCTCACTGAGGGATTGCAGCTCAAATAATTTACGTCTGCCTGTTTATGAAGGAAAACCATTGGGCCAATACATTTTCACGATAGCACAGATTGTAAACATTTTTTGAATCATTTCAACGCGATTCGAATGATTCTCGTAGTAAGGGCTCCAGGTTGGAATAAGCTTTCGACGTAATGTAATCTATATGACTGGCAAAGCTTAGTTAAATATCAAATATTACACCCAAGTCTTTGACTTCACGTTTTCTAGCTGAAGCAATACCACTGAGAAAATATTCAAAAGCAAAAGGGTACAGACTTCGAGAAGACCGCCGAGCATTTCCCGATATTAAGGCGCAAATTACACTATTCGACACGAAAAATGCACCTAAAAATATCATTGCACAACCGCAAATATTTAAAAAAAATATTTTAAATGTGTATGGCCTTAAAATTTTAAAGTCCTTCAAGAAGGTTTTTGGGTCAGCAAATGAAAATCTGACTATGCCAGGTTACTAAAAATTACCTCTAGTTTCACGTCTAAATCAACATTTGGATGGGTCTTCGCAAATTGTTTCGCACGATGTAATAAATGTAAAGTTGGTGTTTTCACTCAGTGCATCATAACTTTGTCATTTTTCTTTCAATTCTATTGATCTTAGGCTAAATATTTGCTCAAATAATATATCTTAGATTTTAAAACCAGAGGAGATCATTTAGTTTATTTATAAAACAAATATTCGAATATTTAAATTGGTCGAAAAATTTACTTTTTTTACAACTTTCACCGTCAGTAACTTCCCCAAATCTCATCTGATTTGGACAATCTATATATCGCTGGAGAGGCTAAGGTATTATCTCCTGACAGACGGAAGATTAGTCGACTGGTTTTTCGAAGATTTTCGAAAACCCTTTTTTAAATAATTTTTGGATTTTCAGTTTCGTATTCCACGACCCATAGTTAGTCTAGCAAATACTTTTGTTTTTTGGTGCACATGGTTGACCCATTTTTTGTCGAGTAGTGTTATTGAATCTACACGAGCAGAAGAAATTGTCAATATAACTCTGGAATAACTAGATGACAATTATTAAGATTTTCGATATTAAGGAATAACTTTACATCATCAGCAAATAAAAGACATTTGGAATGTTTGAGATGCTGTGGAAAATCTTTTAAAAAAAGTAAAAATACAAGTTGTCACAATGAATTCCTTGGGGAATACCTGAGAAAGAATTTATTATTATTTCGGAACTGACTAAAGCGATCCTTACTATTAGTATTCGGTTTGTCAGGAAACTTTGCAAAATTTTAGTAAATTTCCATTAATATGAAATTTACTTAATTTAAATAACAAAATATAAAGATCTACCTTATCGAATGCCTTCAAAAAATCTAAAAATAAGAGCTTAGTTAGTAACAGTTTACTTGCCCGGGAGAAAGCCATGCTGATGAGATATGGCTGAGCAATTTCTTTTTTATGATGATGATGTGATCAAATAATTTAGGATAAGTTTGTGGCCTCTTTTAACTAATTTGAATACAGGTTCCACAGAGCATAGTTCACAACAAGCCAAGAATTTGCAGCTTTTCATGCAAGCATTTAAAAGAATGACAATTGGTTTAGCTAATTTATAATTGCACCGAATAAATAATATTGTGGGCCATTGATTTGGCACAGATTTTGAGCTGGTTTTAAGCGCGAAATAGCAGCAACAACATCGTCTTTGCTGATATCAAAAGTATTGATGCATTGAAGTTTAGGTGCTTGGAAGCTAAGATTAGGTGAGTCATGATAACTTTCATAGATGCACTATTAGAAGTCTCAAGGCCTTGCTCCATGCTAAACGGGAGACCATTTGTCTTACGCTTAGAATTTATATAATGCCAATATCTGGAGGGATTCAATTTCAAGTCCGATTCAATTTTAAAAATGTACTTCTTGAATAAAAAGTTTTGCAGGGAATTAAATTCCTTGCGTAGGCGCCTGAAAGTGAGACCATCATCGGTTCGTTAGGATTTTTTTAATTTTTTAAGTGCCTAATGTTTCAGATTTTTTGCGTTAGATAGCTTCGAATTGAACCAAAGTGGTTTAGTTTTTGAAAAAGAAAGTTCTAACGGAACGAATTTTAAAATGATGGAAGAGTATGGGGTCAAATATTTCTGTGCATAGTATCTGGATTAGATATCGTTTTCAAGTTGCTCCAATCAATAGAATCTAGGAAAGTATTGATTTCACAAAAAATTGGCCTTCTTAAAATTCAAAGTTTCATGGCGAGAGTAATAACTCTTTTTTAATTAGTAACAAATATCAAATCCACAATTCTACTGACATAACTTGTACAGTTGTTCAGTTGCATGAAGTTGTTGGATATAAAATAGCTTGTTACAAAATTCTCAATATCTGACTTAACGTCACAAAGAAATGGCCATTTACCACCTAAAGTCCAAGATAAATCACCCAGATTGAAGTCTCCCATTACAATTAATTGATGATTACTATTATGATTATTATTAAGATTATCCAATATAAAGTTAATATTATTAATATATTTTTCATAAAGATCACGGCTAACTAACATTTGAAGGAATGTAGAAGTTATTTATGTATACACATAGACACAATAAAAACAATAGAACAATACAAGTAGTTTGATGATTTTGTCTACCAGTAGCGACTAGTTTTTAGTTCATTTATTGTTTTTTTTTTTAAAGTGTATTAAACAGACAATATTAAAAAATAGTATTTAATAAACGTTAATAATTCAGACTCAAACAAAAAAATATCCCATAAAATATGCATACCATAGATATAAAGAAAATTAAGAATTATAAATATCTACGGAAAATTTTAGTTGTACATACTTCAATTAATTTTATTGATCAAATTTACTTGCATTTTGATAGAATAGCAGGAAAAGTTATTTAATCTTAAATAATCCTGCGCAGACAATATCTCATTAATAGTGTCAGTTGTAAGACTGTTTCTTATTTGGGTTTTGTTTAAATTAATTTTTAACAAAATGCGCTCCACATTGACGAGTTGGGGAAACCCATAAGCTGTGATACAAAGCGAAGTAGTTTTCCAAGAAACTTCAGGGGAAAATTAAATCAGTTTGTATCAAATCATTTTTGAACTCTAAGAACTGTAATTTCCTAAATTGATTATGCATTTTGAGCATCATTTGAATAATCTAAATATGGAAACTGACGCAAAACAATGCCTAATGAAAGAATTTTTTTTAACTATTTGTTGCGGATCAATGAAATTCAAATTAAAAAAACACATTGTTAAAAGTGTATAAACGTGATTATTTCATTAGTAGGATTATTTGAATTAATAAGCTATTCTTTTGCATATATATGTTATATATATATATATTTTCCAACGGCCGAAATAGGTTTAATTCACACTTAATAATACAAAAATACAAATCTTGTGTATTTCATTGTTTACATTACATTAAATATTTTTAAATCATCATTCATACAATAAATCGTCAAAATGACGACATCTGGCAGCACTGGTGTGCTTAGCCATGTAGATAATGTTATTCTTAGCGGTAATAGATAATTTGAAAGACGAAAAGTGTACCCATTTCAATCGGAATGCGACATCAAGTTCTTCATTTGAGTTCGATCCAACAACAACAGCACGTAGTCGATTGATAGTTGCGACAATTTACCGCAAACCAATGTCCTTTTCCATACTAAACACGACTTCGTGTGGGCAATGCAAACACTATACCATTCGAGTATGTAACTAGTCGGGCAGCTCGGCTTAGCCACAGACATACTTACGTGCTTCATATTTGACAATAATTTCACGAACATTTTTGCATATTTATTTGCAACATTTACAGCACGAAATTCTTAAGCACGACGAGAATTAGTTCTGTACATGTTGGACAATGATCAGATCTGCCAAGCATTAACGTTATGGGTTTTTATATATTCAGACCAATAGTCTGAGGCATTGTCAAGTTCATGGGATTGTTGTTCAAGACTTCCAGTCACCAGCACATTCTGCAGATTGTTTATATTATCTTCCAGGACAAATTTGTCTTGGAGCGGCACTTGTGAATTATACAACTCGTTATAGAAATCGTCGAGTGTTTTACGTATTAAAATGTTTGTCACCTGCCTATTTAGCAAGTATATTTTATAACTTCGTATAACATCTCCGATTATTTCCGCATTTTGCGGCCAGTCATAACGTGCTGCCGTGGACAATATTAAATACCATTCATTTCGTTCATGTTCAGCTGGAGTTTGTGGGTTCACAGTATAGTTTATGGCACCCAAATAACTTAATAAAACTGTTCGCGGATTTAAGGCACCACTGTCCGACTGTTCTAACTACACATAGAGAAATTTGCATATATGACGTGAATAGAGAAGTCATTAGAATTGCAGATGCCAATATTTACCTCAGGACTTATAGGAAGCGCGTGAGATGTCGCCAACAGCACAGCATATGCAATCAAGCAGCAAAGGAACTTCATGGCTTTCAACTTTGCAAAAGCACAGAGAAAACTCAACTAAGTTTTGACGTTATGGGAGTGCGGCTTTTAAACGAAATGTCGCCTGCAAACAGGACAGGTTGAGCAGAAAGCCCAACCAAAAAAAAAAAAAAACAAATTATAACGCAGAATTTAAATGAAACAAATTACATTTATCAATTCTACAATTATTTCACCAATCTATTCAAATACTTATCGGTATGTGTAACAAATTTATTTATTTTTTTATAATTCTATCAATAATTCTTTTTTATTCTTTTTTCATTTTTTCTAGTGTGAAGGCCGTATTTGTATGCCTTTTTTGACAGTCATTGTTAAAAAAACCGTTCAAGTAAAATAACTTTTGAATTTTATTTCTTCTTTGAGTACATTTCGACAAAGTTTTATAATTATTTGAATCCAATCTATTGATTAGTATCGGAGTTACACCACTCAACAGGAAGACGTAAAAAAAAAAAGTTGCTCCACTGCTGCCATGATTCCGGGCGTTGTAATTATCTGAAATCAAAAAACCAAACGCCATTTCATTCCTGAGACTTCAAACTGCAAATTGAGCTAAAAGAAAGTTCGAATTCCAAAAAAAAGTATTTTTTTGCCTAAACATAAAAAAATATGAGTTTTTCGACTATTTTTCACGTGCATATAATTGAAGAAAAAAAAAAGTAACGAAGCAATCTTAATTCTTTTAGCTTAATTTGTAGTTGGACATGTACTCAAGATGGTGTAAAAAGTTGAGCATTAATAGTAAAATAGTTTTTGAGATATCGTGGCAGCAGTTTTGAAAAAACGTGTTTTGAGAAAAACGCGTTTTTAAGTTGGTGTACATTATTCATAATAAAAAATTGTCTCACCATCAATCTGCTATGCCTGGACCATAGAGTACACCTTCCTCTTCTTCAAAAAAGTCAGTTCAAAGAAGTGATTTATGAACAAAAAAAAAAGGATTTTTTTGACCCGTCACACTAGACGACCCCCTTAACCAAAAATTATTTACGTAACACTCAATTTAAATAAAAATTATCTGTTTCTAAACTTTTTTACATTTACATATATTTAGAATTAAATTAATTTTATGAAAGATATAATTATATATTAAATACATAATTTAAATTTAATTTAAATTTAAACTTTTAAAAATCACATTATGATGAAAACATTTGGATGTTAGTTTTGATTAGTTGGACAAATGTGTTCATTATTAGCTCCCTGAGTTCGACACGTAAATTCCTATTTTCATTGAATATTTGCCATTGAAAATGCTTGTAAGAAATTCATATTTTCGAACCACCAAAACCCTCCTTTGGTACGCCACTGATTAAACTATTATTGTTATTATTTTTGTTAATATTATTATAAATATGGACCCATCATTCTATACGGTGCTCTAGTATGGTGGGGCAAAACAAATCAGAGCACAGTCATCATCACAGTCAGAAAACTAAACAAAATACAACGGCTTGCGTGCCTCAGTATTACAGGGGCTATGAAAACGACCCCTACTGCAGGCATGGAAGCCCTAATTAACCTTACACCTCTTCACTTAGCCATCCAAGAGGAAGCGCTATCGAGTGCACTCACGCTACACAGGCACAATGGATACAAACAAGGCAACCTCACAGGTAGAGAATACTCTCTATAAAGCAGCTTGCCTTGACCTCATAGATCCTCAACTTAGTCACGTGAAGAAGTACACTATAATCTTCCCGACTAGGGAGGTGTGGGGCAGCAATCCAGTATGGTTAAACGACGACTCACAAAAATGGTACACCGATGGCTCCAAAACCTCTGCTGGTGTAGGAGCTGGCATAGTGGGACCAACAGTCAAAACATTCTTTTCATTAAGCAACGACACGTCCATATTTCAAGCTGAACTCTTTGCAATAATAAAGGCAGTTCGGATCATCACCAAAGGCAAACCCAAAAGAGCAAAAATTACAATACTCTCGGATAGCCTTTCAGTTTTAAAAGCTTTAGACAGCTACTCTTTCTCATCAAAAACACTCTTGGACTGCCACAAGGAGCTCAACAACCTAGGTACACGGAACCGTGTAGTTTTGGTTTGGATACCGGGGCATGAGGGCCACGAAGGCAATGAAATGGCGGATGCACAAGCCAAAAAGGGAGCAGAGAGCCCATTCATAGGGCCAGCCCCGATGTTCGGTTTTAGCAAAAAAGACCTGAAACAGGACATTCAAAACTGGACGCAAAAACATAAACAGAAATACTGGAACAACTTGGAAGGTCTACACCACTCCAAAAAGTTCCTAAACTTCAACAGAGAGAGAGCTATCTCCGCTCTAGATCTCAACAGAAACCAACTTAGGACCCTATGTGGTGCTGTAACAGGCCACTTTTTCTGTAACAACCACCTCTACAAACTTGGTCTTACCGACAGCAGAACTTGCAGATTCTGCCAGGAAGCGTATGAAACAATGGAACACATTATCACCAACTGTCCTGCCCTGACACACAGACGTGCAAAGTTTCTGGGGAAACATAGCCTCGGTGAAGAGGACCTGATGCAAATATCGCAGAAAGGTCTGATTCAATACCTGAGCATATAAAACACCAGATGATTTAAGGGGCACAATAAACCTTTCAGGTTGCAGTGCGCAAGGGCTTGGCCCAACCCATAATCATTACATTACATTATAAATATGGTGCTTTGTTTGCCATAAAAAAACAAACAACCCAGGCTTGACCATTTATACAGCAAAAAAATGTCAAGTAAATATTGTCATTGAACAGTTCATATGTTACACAACCATTTAAGTGCATTGAAAATTGAAGAAACCCGATTCGTCACACACAACCACATCAATTCCGGCTAACATCACCAGGCAGTGCTACAAGTAGCACAACAAGTAACAAGTCGAGGAAAAGCAGCGGAATCTATATGTCGCTACCGAAAATGCAGTGATCATAAAATGATTTCTAGTGGTCTACAATGCGCCGATTTTAATGGTTGAGTGTCTCTCGGTTCGAAGAACACAGTTCTATGAGATAAAAGAGGTCCACCTTTGATTGATTTCCCAATTACTGTGGCTACCACTGTTGGCTATAAGTCTTAAATGGTTAACGGAAATGGTTGCTGGAAATCGTATTGTAGGCAGAATCCGCCTTTGCCCCCTTCACAGTCTAGTTTATCAAAGCTTTGTTCGTGAGCGTTTGCAAATCACAACAGGACGTATTTATTTTTATTTAATTTTTAAAATGAAAGATAACAATAAAATTAGTATTTTACATAAAAGGTAGGAGCGCTAGCTGCCAGAATGTAAAAATGTCCAAAAACTGAATATACAACAACAACCTTAACTCTCAAATGCATAAAAGTGCCTCAAGGCGGGCTAACATATATGTACTATATATTGCTTCCAATTCAATCCCGATATGATTATTCACACCATAGCTTAAAGTGAAATCCTTTTACTAATATTTACTAGATTTTTTCATCATTAAGTAATCTGATGAGTTATAAACATTTTGCCTCTCAAAACGTGAACGATTTTTTAATATTATTTAAGAAAATATTTGTTTTCTATTGTTAATTAGAAAACAAATATTTGTTTTCTATTGGTAATTAGAAAACAAATATTTTCTTAATATAATGTTAAAAAAAATCGTTAGCATTTTGAAAGGCCAATTTTTTTAATATTATATCTATTAGGAAATTATTTGTTTTCTATTGTTAATTTTTCGTTTGTAAAAAACACAAATGTCCTATTCAGACAGCCAAATAAATTGAGACAATTTAGCTCTTCAATGAGTTTAACGCTTTTAATGTCCAAACACATTTATTTAGCTTACACCTCAATTTAGGTGTTATCGATAATGTTATCAAACATGTTTTGGTTTAATGGAAAAAACTTTGTTTGTTTATGTATAAAAAAAATTCTTATAAAAATTGATTGAACATTTTGTTATATTTATTCAACATTCCTACTGATGCACACAATTTGTAAACGAAATTTCAAAGCAAACAGTTTGTAATTTTTGTTTCAGCACTCTATTGTGAATGAATTTTGTATCGTATGCATGGAACATGAAACTCAATTTATGGTAAATTAAGCGCTAATTGCAATTAGCTAAATTGAGTTTTTTGTGACAAATTGAGCTCAATTTAGACCTAAATTGAGTATAAATTGAGGAAATCACTAAATTGCACAATTTAGCTGGCCATTTGAATAGGTTATAAAATGTGTGGTTTCGAAAAAGTAAAAAATATTGTAATACATATTAACCCTTAAAACCTGGCCCCAGAAAGGCTTGTGCGATTTCCATAAAATTTTACACAATCTTATTAATTGACCTAATCAAGAAAAAAAAAACAAGCAAAAAATGCATACCATGTTTTTTTTGTCATATTTTTCGCAAACATTACACAAATAAACAAAATCAAACATTTGTGGAAAATAAAATGTGCCAATGAAATATCAGCTGCTTGGATTTTGACATTTTCACGCGTTGCGTTGTATGAAAATTGGCAGTGTTTAGGCCCAACGTTGCATTCGCGCAACACAAAACTTAAAGCATATTTTTTGTTTAAAAAATCAAAAAAAAAAATTTTCAAAACTTATTTTTAAATAGTTTAGCATTACAAAATGCAGCCCACTAAGGGATTTTGATAGGTTTGAAGAATAAATATTTTTGATTGAATTTCGAAAATTCCCCAAAAAAAAACCTTTGACTTTGGATCGAAACAAACGTATGAATATTTAAATAGTTTTGAAATTTGAGTATGGCAGAATCTAAAACGATCAATTCGAATCCAATTCTACCCATTTTCAAGTCTTATGTCTTTATGAATTACTTAATATAGCGAAATTCCCAAACGTTGCGCAAACGCAACGCTCAGGGCTTAATGGGTTTAGATGGTAAATATATTATTAAAAATTTGTGGTTGTTTTTAGGTGATAACGACTTTCAAACACCTACGCCCCCAAAACGCTACCGGACACCGATTTTACAAACCTCAATGTTTCAAAGACCAAAAGCGCTAATGTCATCTGTGGCATCTGTTGATGGATGTCTTCTCTATGCTGACCTGCAGGATTCCCGTGGAAATCTCTTCGTTATTGTGTAAATAAAAAATATGCAACAAACGGATTGAGTCTTTGTTTGGATCATTGGCTCAATAGAAGAATCCAACTCGTTCTTAATGACTGCTGTCAAAATCGCTGCTGACTTAGTGAGAAAATGTCGCATTTGAGGTGTTATCCCACCTAACCTAATCATGAACAGAACAACGATCTTAGTATGAAATGTTAGTGTCCAAAATACTGAGCCAGTAGCCGGTAGCAACAACAGCGGCGCAAGTAGCAGAATGATCGACATTGCTTCAAAGCCTTCAAAGTTGGTTACGTCCGTTCGATATGTTCAATTCACCAATTGCATCGAATGAATATTCAATCAAAATGTAATTTATTTCATTATTTCATTATTTATTTCAGAAGCAATACGGAAAACCAAACAAACGAAAATTCTCAATTAAAAAACAGGACTTAGGTCAACTGAACGTTATAGAAAATTCAATATGTTCAGCATTATTGCCATTTGTTCATATTGTAAGTAATGACAGTGCAACATTGCATTCAGCATTAGCGGTAGTCACAGTCCAGTGCGCTAAAGTTAACATTAAACGCCTGAAATATGAAAGATTTTCTATTATCTAAGATTTGTTTTCTTTTTTTTTTGTTTAGAAGCTGAATGACAGTAACCTTAAATGCATTGCGTGACAGTATTGCATCTGCTTTCATATTTCTGTTTACGAATTGACTAATTTCATAGGATTTGTAAATGGGCGTTGTAATGAAAAGGGAAGTGAAAATAACAAAAGAAAGAACATAAAAATAAACACAAAATAAACTGTGAGAATATCTTTCGAATGTTATTAAAAAGTTCAATTAACTTAGATACATATGTATGATTTATTAAATAATAATAAATAAATATGTCTGATTTTATAAATAATTCATCAACTTATCTGCATAATCATTTAAACACCAAAGATCAGAACGCAGTTAGTTCAATACGAAGGAGATATTTAGAATAAGTATTACTACTTGCAAAACCATAGAACAGTGAAATTGCAGTCAAAACTGGAAAAGGCATTAGGCATTTCTACTGAGATAGTATTCTAGATTCTCTACGAATCTCCAAATATGATGAGGACTTATGAAATAGACTAATTCTGCTAGCATTAGAGCGCAAAATCTTTTTCTAGCAATGTTGCCAGAAAAACAAAATTTTAATACATATTTCACCGTGCGACAAAAATCAAAAAATTTCAAAACTCAAGAAAAAAATCAAAAAAGGCACAATAATCAAAATAAGACACTTACAAAATTTCACTTTGCACTCATTGATTCTGTATCTTTCTATTATTTAAAATACTGATACTCAAATAAATTAGAATTTTTGTACTTCATTCGATTTACAGCTTTCGCCTTTTTTTAATAACTTCCGAACCAATAAAGTTAGACTAATGAAATTTTGACACGTGATCAAGAAGATTTTGGGTTTTAACATACTTACTTTTCAAGAAAATTCTATAAAAATTTTCAAGGATATAAAGGATTATAATTTTCAAAGGTCCTTTTTCATATTCTTTTTTTTTAAATAGATAGAAAGTCAATTTTATTTAAATTCTTGAGCCTTTCCTCTTTCATTTGATATACATATCGCCATATTCGAACGAGGTTGAGTATTTTTTATAATAATTATAATAATTGTATTTTGTATCCCCTTCAAAATTTTGAAGTCTTTTTAAAAGGACAAACGATGTAGAAATTAAAAACTCGCAGTATTACTATATTTGGTCTCTAGTTTCACGCACATATGGATTTTTCCAGGTGTGAAAGTTTCTGTCGCACGGTGTTATTACCAAATAGCATAAACATTTATAAGCAGTTTTTAAAGCTGTCTCTAATAGGTTCTGGGAAAAATTTCTATGCAGAAAAACCCAGGATTCAAAGGAAGGTAAGTTAAAGTACATATAAGGCCCAGTTCTATCTAATTTATGTGTGCAACTTCAATTCAAACTCAGATCTGAATGCCAGATTATTCGCTTTTCTTAAGTAATTTTTCTAGCTGCTGCTCTGTTAACTTCCGAACGGAGGTTAGCTTAGGCAAAGTTGTTTGGCCCTTTTGGGTCCATAGGCAAACCAGAAGAATTTCCGGAGGCATTGAAAGTAATGTTTACTGAAGTAATGATCGCTTAGAATTGCTGTGTTTTTTAGTCTCTAACAGAGAAGATTTTTTAAATTTGTTTTGCAGCCAAAATTCGAACTTCTTCAGTGCCTTGTAAACCCCAGTCTTTCATAAATTGCTGCAATTTATTTTCAGTGTCGCACGCTATAAAACCAGCGTCTCCACATTATTCGCTTGCATTATTGACGAGATTACACGCGCACTTTATCCGCCACCAGTCGCCAGTTGCATGTCTATCGAAGCTCAGCACAGCAACCACAGAAAATGCCAAGCAAACTTTTAATACAATTAATCTGCACGCTACTCACGCTTCAGGTAATCAGTAAGAATTTAGCTTATACCAAAATTTTGCTGAGTAATAATTTTCAACAATTTTCCCCAACTTTCAGCTAGTCAATTGTGCTCCCATATCGGCGAATGAAGAAGCCGCCCAACTCAGCAGCCATTTGCATTTCTTAGCGCTACGTTTCCAAAAGATGCTGTCAAATGTCGAGCCTAAGTTCGAAGCTGAGCTGCAGACGCTGCTCAAGCGCTACGAGGCCGCTGCTGCAGCCGCCGATCCCAAACGCGAGAACCAAGCGCTCAACGATTACGAAGCCACATTGAGTGCCGACTTCGGGGCATATTTGAATGAGCAGCTGGATCACCAGTACCTAAACGAGGAGATTCTCATCGAGGAGTGGTACTTGCGACAGCTGTCGTTGCGTGTTGAGGCAAAGCTGGCCGCCGAAATCGGCCAACTTTTGCCCCAATATCGACGGGCCGTACAACTGGCCGATTTCGATGAGAAGTACAACGCCTTCGCCAGTGTGCAGGAGAATTTCTCCGATAATCTGTTGGCATTTCTGGACAGAACGCCCGCCGATGTGACACTCTTGAATGTGCAATTGCAATTTTACGACGAATTTCTAGCATATCTAACAACGGAAGCGACAGCCCACGAATTCGAGTTGGACATTAAGAATCTACGCGCCGATCTGCAACAGGCGCTGAACAGCCAAAGTGTCAAGGAAAAATTGAGCATGTTCACACGCTTCGATGATTTCGATACGAAATTCGGAAGGTTTTTGGATTACAAAATGATTGAATTTGAATTTGCTAAATTTAGCGCATAAACGTAATTGTTGCTTACAAAAATACAAATGTTGTTTACTCTGAGAATTTGCGAGCTGAAGCGTGTTGAAGGTAGTTTCTAAAATGACAGCAATGGTCAAGTAAAATAAATAAGAAGTGCGCAAAATAAAAATTATTATTAAAAATAATAAATCAAGAGCCACAAGCTCTGCTTCTTAGATTTACCTTTCTTTAACCCTTTCGCTACAGATTTTTACTGGGGAAGTTAAAATTTTAAATTTTACGTTTTAGGCTTCTATGTGGTTATATTAGCAACATTCCATAAGAAATTTTTTAATTTTTATACTCGGACCCTGTATTTTAGAGTGTTTTTCTATGAGAGCAACCACATCGTTGTGGCTGTAATAATTACTTAAACATAAAACTTTTTACGCATAACGAAAATTTGAATATTTCTTCATTTACTTCAGCCAAAATTAAAATATTGAAAGAAAACGTCAAATTAAAAAGTTATCTAATTTTTCTGCTTCTTCTTCCTTTACTATGTCAAGATATACCATTAAAAAAACGTGTATACTTCTCTTCTTTAAACTTAAATATTCAGTTTATTAATTTCGTATTTTTCCTAAAACTTCTATTCTAAGGACCAACCAATGTATTCTTGAAACCATAGAGGATGCAGACGTCCACAAAGTAGCATGTTGCCATATGGCAACAAAATAGCGAAAGGGTTAAAGTAAAAACAAAATGTATATGAAGCTAGGAAATCCAGGTCCCTTAAAAACACAGACTCGAGTAAAAATCTTTGCGCATCTTCTCCTTGTCAGAGCTGTTTGGCACTGTTTGGTGGTGCTTGTTTAAATAAAACTTAGTATGCTGTATATGACAATTATAACTTTAAGTTCTTTTATTTTTAATTTTCACTTTTAAATGATTTAAAATCTTAAAAAAACCAGCTAGAGAAGCCATACATATGCTGACCAAACTCAAACATTTGAAGAAAACTGAAAATATGTTTCTCCAAAAAAATAAAACTTAAAGTTAAATCCAGTATTTTGAGGAAAGTTAACAAAAAAGCCCACACATATTTTCCCTTATTTTTATAATCAAAATTTTAAATTTTTTTTATAATTAAAATTTTACAAAATTTTATTTAAATTTTTTTTTTCATTTTAGCAGAGAAACATGATTTAATGAGATTATTGACTTTAAATTTCAAATCTTTGGTGAAAACACACCTGATACGAAAAATAATTATGTAATGTTTTTCATTTTTTTTATACCGAATCTCACAGAATCCATGAGGTTCAAAATTTGTTTGGCGAAATGTGATTGAATGGGCTCGTTGACTTCAAATTGAGTAAATAATTTGAAGATATAAAGTAAAAAAGATTTACTGCAGCACAGTTTTTAATGTTATTAACCTGTATCCAGAGTCCTAAGAGCGGCTTGGCTGTTCAATAGTATCAGGATATCTCGAGCCAATATCCCGTTTACCTGAAACCAATTAAAATCTGCACAGATTGATCGACCTAAAAGACATTACAGTGATCTGGCAGGCGGAACTTTAATTTAAAATAGTAACGTTGAGGTAAGCTCAAAATTAACTTTTGTTTGAATTTTTCAAGATTTAGAAACAATATTTTAATGGATTACGAATTATTTTTATTTCAAGAATTTAATTTTAAATTTAAATTTAAGAATGATTTCACGAAAATTATAAAATGTATGCCCCCACAATTGCAAACAAAAACTCGTTATACACGAAGACATGATCCCAAGCTTAAGTTGGAGTGAATCGCTTCGGGCGGTGACAATAAATTGTCTGGTCTAATAAGAAGTTGTATTATTATATTTTCTTATTTACAAGAAAATAAATATATATTTATTATATTTTCTTTATTACAAGTTTCCTATTCGAAAGGGTTAACAAAACAGTCACAATAGATCTTTAGACTCTGTTCAACGACAGAGTTGCCATATGAACTCAAAGTCAGGCGCTAAGATTAAATAAACGCCAGCAAGACAGCCACAAAGCAATAGCAAAAAAGCTTCGGCTTGTACAGAAACCACTCAAAAGCTTCGGCTGAAAAAATTCACCACAAATTTAGGTATTTAATCCAACGTACGTCGATAAGCCGATCAAAGATCAGGCTGAAAAATATATCAGTGGAACGGAATGGTAACTTGAACAAAGGTATTCGAAGGAAGGAAGATACATCTGGATTCAAGAAGTAACTTAAACTAGGCGATTCAATGAAAGAAGATATCTGTGGATTCGAGTAATAACTTGAAGTAGACAATTCGATGGTCGAAAATGACCAAACAAAGAGCAGGTTGGAAGAAGACTATTGTCAATTTGAGTCGTAACTTGAACTGGATGTTCTCAAGTCACTATTAAAGGTGAGGAGTCGAGACATTCAATTGACATATACGGTGTTTTGTTAAAAGCTTCACAATTTCTACTTTAATAGAAACTATTGAAACTTTTTAAAAACACTTAAATCCAACTGATCCAACCAGATCATAAATGTATTTCTGAAACTCAGCTCACAATTGTTTAGGAAATTTGTTTTTCAATAGCTTGAGAGTAACAATACAGCATTCTGAATTAAAAAAAATTTTTTTATATATAATAAAAAGTGTAATTACAAATCTTAAATACAATAACAAAAAACTAAATAAAAACCATTAAAAATAAATTAAAAATCCAAGGCAAACCTTTATTATCCTCAAACAATTACTCAACAATGAGTTATTTGTTCACTAATTTGCACATTGTTACCTTCAGTTATTAAATGCAAAATGCATGGACAATTTTTCTATAAAAACCTTTATTATAATTTGCACAACATTGTTCCGCCATCGTTGTGACGCATTTTCTATCAATTGACAACATTTCAACTTTCTTAAGCACAAAACATTGCTGTACTGGATTCGACACGGTTCGCTTAGTTTTTACATTTGTTCGGTGTATTTCACTTTCAAATACTCGAATAACTCTGGATTCGATGGATTTGTGATCTCGTACAGCACCTTCTGTTTCTCCTCCACCGGCACATCGGCCAGGGCGGCCTTGGTTTTTGACAACAACTCACGAATTTCGGTCTCATGTTTGTCAACATTTTTTTTCAAAACATTCTCGAAGAATTCCATCGATTTCTGCAAGTTACGATTAACTACGGGCAAATTATTTTGCTGCAAGAATTGCACAAACTCTTTGCTGAACGTTTTGTCAAAGCTGATGAATTTCTCCTCCTTCTGTTTCACATCGGTTTCCGTTAGCAAACTCTGCAGTGTAGCCAGCGAACTCTCAATCTCGGGCTTGAATTTCGAGTCCCTCTTCAGCAGTGACGTGTAGAAAGCTATGGCTTCCTTGATGTCCGCGGTGACTTGGAAATCTTCCAGTTTTAGCACAACATACCGATTGAAGTCGTCGGAGAAATTCTTATTGATGCTGTTGAACGCTTGCAGCTTCGGCTCGTAGTCGGCCATCTGCAGCGCTGCCTCTGTCAACTGAATCAACTTCTCCAAGTCCTGCTTGTGTGTGCCATCGTCCTGGGCGAGCAACTCCTTGTACGCTTGCAGATAACCGTGAATATCCTTGTCCAGCGCTTCGCTCATGCTGAGTCCCTGAGCAACCTAACACAACGACCAAATTCGCATTGAATCCTTCAAATGTCTGTTCACACAATCTCCGCATTGCAACTCACCTGCAACGCCGCAACCAGACACAGCAGACCCAGAAACCAAAATTTCGCCATATTCCTACGAAACTTTTGTTGTACACACACACAGACTGACGACAATCACTCGTTGTACGTCCAGCTGTAACGCTTCGAACGAAAACACTCAGCTGTGGCGGCAGCTAACTGCGATATTTATACCGAAAGATTTCACATATTCTTTTAGGCGGCCGATATCACCATAGACGAATTGACTGTGACGACCAGCGCTTCGGCTATTCGACAGTCGCTATTTGTGTAGGGTTTTTATGGCTTATTTATTAGCAGTGCTTCTTTTATTTTTTTCCGTTTTTGCGTTTGCTTTTGACTTACTTGCATTAACGTTGATCTGTTTGGACTGAATGTAGATGTTTTAACAATAAAACCGTTTTCCACGGAAACAACGAAAAATCCCCAAATTACCTTTGAGCAGCATTTCAATAAATTGTACACTCTAAATAAGTTGACAGCATAGAATCAATAATGGACTATAAGTAAAATTTAGTTAGGTTAGGTTGAAATTTTCAAATTCAAATTTTCAATTTAATTTTATTTTATTTTATTTTATTTTATTTTATTTTATTGTATTTTATATTATTTTATTTTAGTTTATTTTATTTTATGTTATGTTATGTTATTTTATGTTATTTTATTTTATTTTATTTCATTTTATTTTATTCTATTTTATTTTATTTTATTTTATTTTATTTTATTTTATTTTATTTTATTTTATTTTATTTTATTTTATATTATTTCATTTATAGGTATATTATTATTTTTGTTTATTTAATTTTATTTAATTTAATTTAATTTAATTTAATTTAATTTAATTTAATTTTATTTTATTTTATTTTATTTTATTTTATTTTATTTTATTTTATTTTATTTTATTTTATTTTAATTCATTTTATTTTATTTTATTTTATTTTATTTTATTTTATTGTATTTTATTGTATTTTATTGTATTTTATTGTATTTTATTTTATTTTATTTTATTTTATTTTATTTTATTTTATTTTATTTTATTTTATTTTATTTTGTTATCTTATCAAACCTAAATTTATATTAAAACTAAATAATTTAGTAGTTTTTGTCAAAGGTTTTCATAGCAAGTTTAGATCGTTTCTTTTTTAAGCAAATGTTTAGGAAGTCAAATCGAAACGCGAGACGGGTTTACATTGGAGTTAAATGCAAAAATAGAGAGTAAAAAGCGATTGAATGAAAAGAGATTGAATGATTGAATGAGAATCCAAAAAAAAGACTTCACAATGCTACCAAGTTTCGGGAAAAAACATTAAACATAAGTTGAATGTCCGTCTGACCGAATGACCGTCTGAAACGATTCTGCGATCTGGTGCACATTTGTGTTAGATCATTTTTCTAATAAATAATTAAATATATTTTTTAAGGAAATCATAAGGACTGAACCGAACAAAATTTGTAATTTTAAAAAATCGCCATGAATAAAAACTTAACTTTTACGGAACTAAGAACGAAATTCGTAGTAAGTTTTCCAAGGATTATAATTTTTTTTTCATCTTTTCAAAACAATTCATCTTTTCAAAAAACTTCCATGTCGAGACTGAAATGATTTGCCTAAACCATATGAGGGTTCAAGAAAAATCCTTATAAACATTCTGTGAGCTTTGTGCAAATTTTGTTTGTGTTTTTTCTCACTGAACCATTAGAAGAAATAACAAAAGCATTTAAAATATATAAGTATTCTTTGTTTATTTTATCCATTAATATCATTTTTAAGTTAGCAATTTTTGCCAGTTTACTCTCAGTGATATTAAAATAAATTTTCAAAATTTTTCTTTTTGTGCATTTTTATTTTAAACCCAAACAATATTGCGTGTAAAGAAATGAAATTAACACATAATTTTTCTGATTGTTGACAATTCAATTAGCATTGTAAATTTTTTCTGTATCTCTTCCGAAGCTCGACAACCTCCTGACGTTGCTCATAATTACCTAATTTGCGCTCTCGCTCACTCCCACGCATGTTCGCTATGGCGAAACCTTTAATACGCAAACAACAATAAGCGACTCGTTGTTGCACACTAAATACCTCAACGACCAAACGACCGACCAACTAACTAACCGGCTGATCGTCACATTGACAGACCTACCAGTTGATCGCTTTAGAAAATTGTCTGATTTGCCAGACAAACGCTGAACGCAACGCACCGCAAGCAGTCTTTTCGCTGTGGTTAATGTTTGCAGTTTCTGTGGTCACTCAACTGACGCTAACGATGCGTCATACAGCATGACAGGCGACCACAAACGCTACTATGTTCATACATACAAATTGCCACTGGCGCTCGCTCAGCGAACAAGTGATTTAAATGCGTCAACAACAATTTCGTACGTGGTCAGTGTGAAGCCGCAAAATGTTGTTTTGCCGAATTTGGCCAAAACAAATTCAAGTGTTACTTAAATCAGAACAAATAATCAATAACAAATAGCACGGAAAGTTACTGCTCAGACTTACCGATTGATGCACTTTCGCTGTTGATAGCGAACGCCGCCGCCGCAGCTGCGCGAACAATCGCTCCATCGGCTCCAGTTGCCCCAATGCGGGTAGGGACGCGTCTTGGTGCGCGATTTGCCGACGCTGCTCGTTGTTGATGGGATCCTGGTGCTCAATGGAGTTGTTGTTGTCACATTGAAAATGCTGCGCGCCTTTGACACCTCGGTGGTGCTCGGCGTGCTAAGTGTAGGCAACACCGTTGTTGGGTTGGCAGCTAATGCAGTTTCTATTGGTTGATTGGTAGTAATTGACGGCAATTCCGTTGCTGTTGTTGTGTTTATTGGCAATGGTAGTGACAATGTTGTAGTTGTTGTTGCTGGCACTGTTGTTGTTATTATTAGTGTCGGTGTTGTAGTGTTGTTGACGCTCGTGATTGGTGCACTTGTAGCGTTCGTTTCATTTTCGGGATAAACTTCGTTGAGGCTCGGCTTGGCGTCGGCTGCGCTATGCTTCTGAAAGCGCCACAAATTGGCCAATTCGAAAGCGGTTTTGTGTTGGCGTACGACGGGCGAATTGTTGCTCCTCTGCTGGTTGCGTTGCTTTAGCCATTCCTGATGTTTCTGCAAGGAAAACAAATATTTGTACAGACATGATCAAAAATTTGCAGAGTTTAGCTAATGTTCAATGTTTAATATTGCAGCACTTGCAAGAGATTTCAACAAGATTTTAATAATAGGTTATGGAATTACACTATATCGATATGAAGCAATATTCTTAAAACAATATTTATAGAAAAATTTTACAATTACAAGCACAGAGGAATTGACGGAAACGTGGCAGAGAGCCTTGCTGGAACTACGGCAGCCACGACCCCCCTGGGACCGAAGTTCTTCATTGGACTGGGCAAAAGCGCCATAGCAGAGTCACTAAAGCTTGAGGCGAGAACCAGGAACTCAAATCACTGGTCCAGCGTCTCGAGTCTTAGGCAGTCGAAAAACTTTATTAAAGGTTATAACCCCCAAATGGAGTGAAGAATGCCTCCAACTAATAAAAAACCAGCTTAGACAGGTCAACGCTGTTCTAACTGGGCACTGCAGACTGAGGAAACAATGTCAAATGTTAACTGACCCCAAAGATTGTGCAAAGTAATGCCGTGCGATTACTGTCTTTGGGATTTTGTGAAATCTCAGGTCTACGCAAAGAAACCACAAAAAAATTCCTGTAGTCAAGGCCGAGATTCAACGCCTCATCGAGATAGAACGTAAGAGAGATAGAGATATAGATAGCGATAGAGATAGAGCTAGAGATAGAGATAGAGATAAAGATAGAGATAGAGATAGAGATAGAGATAGAGATAGAGATAGAGATAGAGATAGAGATAGAGATAGAGATAGAGATAGAGATAGAGATAGAGATAGAGATAGAGATAGAGATAGAGATAGAGATAGAGATAGAGATAGAGATAGAGATAGAGATAGAGATAGAGATAGAGATAGAGATAGAGATAGAGATACAGATACAGATACAGATACAGATACAGATACAGATACAGATACAGATACAGATACAGATACAGATACAGATACAGATACAGATACAGATACAGATACAGATACAGATACAGATACAGATACAGATACAGATACAGATACAGATACAGATACAGATACAGATACAGATACAGATACAGATACAGATACAGATACAGATACAGATACAGATACAGATACAGATACAGATACAGATACAGATACAGATACAGATACAGATACAGATACAGATACAGATACAGATACAGATACAGATACAGATACAGATACAGATACAGATACAGATACAGATACAGATACAGATACAGATACAGATACAGATACAGATACAGATACAGATACAGATACAGATACAGATACAGATACAGATACAGATACAGATACAGATACAGATACAGATACAGATACAGATACAGATACAGATACAGATACAGATACAGATACAGATACAGATACAGATACAGATACAGATACAGATACAGATACAGATACAGATACAGATACAGATACAGATACAGATACAGATACAGATACAGATACAGATACAGATACAGATACAGATACAGATACAGATACAGATACAGATACAGATACAGATACAGATACAGATACAGATACAGATACAGATACAGATACAGATACAGATACAGATACAGATACAGATACAGATACAGATACAGATACAGATACAGATACAGATACAGATACAGATACAGATACAGATACAGATACAGATACAGATACAGATACAGATACAGATACAGATACAGATACAGATACAGATACAGATACAGATACAGATACAGATACAGATACAGATACAGATACAGATACAGATACAGATACAGATACAGATACAGATACAGATACAGATACAGATACAGATACAGATACAGATACAGATACAGATACAGATACAGATACAGATACAGATACAGATACAGATACAGATACAGATACAGATACAGATACAGATACAGATACAGATACAGATACAGATACAGATACAGATACAGATACAGATACAGATACAGATACAGATACAGATACAGATACAGATACAGATACAGATACAGATACAGATACAGATACAGATACAGATACAGATACAGATACAGATACAGATACAGATACAGATACAGATACAGATACAGATACAGATACAGATACAGATACAGATACAGATACAGATACAGATACAGATACAGATACAGATACAGATACAGATACAGATACAGATACAGATACAGATACAGATACAGATACAGATACAGATACAGATACAGATACAGATACAGATACAGATACAGATACAGATACAGATACAGATACAGATACAGATACAGATACAGATACAGATACAGATACAGATACAGATACAGATACAGATACAGATACAGATACAGATACAGATACAGATACAGATACAGATACAGATACAGATACAGATACAGATACAGATACAGATACAGATACAGATACAGATACAGATACAGATACAGATACAGATACAGATACAGATACAGATACAGATACAGATACAGATACAGATACAGATACAGATACAGATACAGATAGAGATAGAGATACAGATACAGATACAGATACAGATAGAGATAGAGATAGAGATACAGATACAGATACAGATAGAGATAGAGATAGAGATACAGATACAGATACAGATAGAGATAGAGATAGAGATAGAGATAGAGATAGAGATAGAGATAGAGATAGAGATAGAGATAGAGATAGAGATAGAGATAGAGATAGAGATAGAGATAGAGATAGAGATAGAGATAGAGATAGAGATAGAGATAGAGATAGAGATAGAGATAGAGATAGAGATAGAGATAGAGATAGAGATAGAGATAGAGATATAGATATAGACAACCAAAAAGGGTCTTTAAAAGTTGGAAAATACGCCCTGCAAAAGTCATAGCGAAAGGGTTAAATGCTAATAACAAAATGCATACACTTTTTTCAGTTTTCATTTTTCATTTAGTGAACTTCCAAAATCAGTTTGAAAATCATTGAAATCCGAGTAAATTATCCATTACACTACACTACACTACACTTACACTACATTACACTTTCACTTGCTGTGCCACATTGGGTGCTACTTCTTTGACATTTTAACGGCAAACGGAAGTTCATTTGTTCAGCAAAAACAAATACAAAAGCAACAACACGGCTCTCGTTCTGTTATGGGTTGGGCGCATCATTACTGCTGATAGCATTTGTCAAAATTTGGAACAAATTTGATGGATCATTGAACGCACCAAATTCCACAAACACACACACACTCACATGTATTCATAAATATGCGTATGTAAAAAGATTTGTTGTTGTTGTTTTTGGTGCGCTGAAGGTCATCACAACGCATGCAAACGACTTGTGCCTCGCTTGCAGTGTTGTTGTATTAAATTTAGCCGCAATCGGTGCCTTGCGAATGGATTTTGGTTTTGGTTTTTCGCTGTCGAACTGTGCCGAATTGTGGAAAATGCCATATGGCACACCCATGGAAATGTTTGGTTGGTTGTGTTTGTGTTCGATTTTGTTTTTTGCATGTTTCTTCCTCTTTTTATTTTTTGTTGTTTAAATTCTTTACATTTTTTACTTAGTTACAGTGTAGAACAGTACAATCGATTGTAACAGTGATTGCTGTGCTGATCTTTCTCGCTCTCTCTGCCTTTCATGCTTTCCTTCACTATATGCGTTTCTCTATGTGTATTTCTCTTTGCTCGAAACTGCTTCAAGGTTCAATAGTTATTTGGAAGAAGGTCAAAGTTTTCCGTTGTACATTTGTCGCAGCTGCTCTGAGAGTGTTTGAGGTAATAAAAGTTAAGTATTTTTATTCATTTGGAAAAAGCCACAAAAATCCATTAAAATTCTATAAAATTCTTCAAGTATTAAACAATTTCACTGCCATCTAAATGCACCAGTCAAATTGCGCCCAAGTTGTGTTGAATGCGGCTTCTTCGGCTGCATTCACGATAACCTCACTTGACTTGATGGGAGCTGACTTGGATACTCTACTCGAATCATGCAACTCGGCGAGATTTACGCTCGACATTATTGCAATTGAAAGTGTTGAAATCACTGCGTCTACGATTTCAATGTTCGCTGCTCCGCTAAAGTGTTTTCTCTCCCCCGAAAATGCCGTTTGGCGGCTCAGCCACTGAAGAACAACAAAAGTGAATGGTTTTTATTTGCGCTGCAGGTTGTCAAATATTTATTTATTTGCCACTGTTGCGTTGTCAAGCGATATTGCGACACTCTGTGGCAAACTAATGAAGTGAGGGTCAATTGTTGCCTCGTCTTAGTCGCTGCATGCAGCATGGAAAAAGTTGCCGCTTGCTATCTGCTTCCGGCCAAGTTAATCTTTACCAAAGGTACATAACGATAGAGTAACATCTGGAAAGCGCGCTAGATAACGCTTAGGCCAGTCAGAGCAGCACAGTGCGTAATTAAGTGGTTTTAGTGTCTTAATGCAGCACAAACATTACGAACTGCTACCAGTTTAAATTTACACAACTAAAGAGTAAACAATAAACGAGTGCAAATAGAAATGTTTCAAGTTGTGAAAAAATCTCATCTCCTACAAAAATCTCATCTCGTAGAATAAGCTTCAAAGTGAATAAGAAAAATATTCGGAAATTGTTGGATACCGGATTCATTTTTAGATTGTGTCAATAACTTAAAGGGGATTATTATTAAATGATTACTGATCTGCACTCGCCAAGACCAAATGGTTACCAAAAGATCCCGTCTGGATCCAGATGATAGATTCCCCATGCAATTCCCCATCACAATAGACGGAATCAAAACAAAATGTAAAACTGACAAAAGCAAAGAAGTATTTTAACATTTGCTTGCTTTTAAATTTCGTTTTCGGGTTATATCGATATTTCCGACATCAAGTTTGCGATTGATATATTAAAAATTATCTGTAATCATCTATTTATGTCATCAGTTAGAAACTGAACGCTAAGACAATTTTTGTTACTAAAATTAGGAGAAACAAAAAAATGAATAAAGAAAGAAGAAGAATTTGATCAGTTTTGTTTCCTTAAAAGATTTTTTATTAATATTCGGCCTTCGGACTAATATTTTAGTTATGCCGAATATTCTGCTTCGGCTTCGGCCAAAAATCCACCTTAAATAAATAAATAAATAAAATGCTCGGTTGTGGATAAACCCTGTATTGGAACATCACATGATCCAGATTAGATCTGATCCACCATCTATTTACTTGTAAAAAAATAAGAAGACTTTGAACGTCTGTTTGTTTGTTTGTTGATCACACGACACTAAAACTTAAAAACCAGACCGCCAATTAAGCTGTATCTCTCACGGAATGTTCTCCTTGACCTAATCTCGTTAAACCACATAGTGCGAACACGACCCGACACACAATGTGACTTTTATCATTTTTAGGATGCCAAAAGTCATAGCAGTCAACCCAAAGTAGGTATGACGATAACATTTTGCAATAACCATGTAGAGGTCAACACCGTATTACACAAATAAAATGGGCTTGATCCGCCCACTTTTTCTTCGACTCCCCATATAAAGTGTAATTTCAGATGACCATTATTTCAAATTTCAAATAGGGTTTGTCTGGACGGACGTAAATAAAAATAGTCAAAATCGTTTTTTTAATACTTTTGAATTAGATTTATTCCAAACCATTTAACATTTTAAAAGATTTTTGGTCAAAAAACTCCAATATCCTGTGATATAAAGGAAACGGCTATTTATTCGGCTCGAATGTGCCCATCTTGAGCGAAAATTATAGCAGAGTTTCTTTACACAGGATTTTAATTTGAAGTGGACAACATCTTTTCCAATTAAACTCAAAATATACTTAAAAACCGCATGATTCTTATTTTTTTTGCTTGGATTTTAGCCAAACGTCAAAAAGTTCACTTCGCGGAACTGCCATGTTTGATTGGCTGTGAACTAAATTGGTGCAAAAAGGAGCAACAATTTATTGCAGAATCTGAAACTAGGCACATTTTTCATTAATGTGGTTATAAACATCACATGGAACTCTACGGAACTCAATAAGTTTTACTCTATTAAAAAAAGAAACAATTTTGGGAATCACTCAATTTTGAGTGACTAGCTATTTTAATCGATCAAAAATGAAAATAAATTAATTAAAGTTTCAAAAACTTACCGGAGTTTGCACAAAATATTCAAGTAACTAAAATCAAAAAGATTTGTGCAAAAATATTTCTGACAAATAAATCATGGCACTGTAAACTTCACAAAATATCTCACATTGAGAAAAATGTTTCTGCACTTGTCGCAGTGAGACAATTTCGATAACGGTTATCATGCTAACTGTTATTTTTCGTTTTGCTTTGAGCATATATTCGTATCACTTGTATATTCCTCTATTGCATACCAAAAAATTTTTGCGATCGGAGAACATTTTTTTTTTTACTTTTGGCATCCTAAAAATGATAAAAGTCACACTGTGCGACAGGTGGGCGTGGCACCTCCTATACAACCTTTATTTTTAATATCGAATATCTTCAGAATTAGAAGTCGTACAGCACTGAAATTTGGTACAGCGCACAGTGATTCGACTCCATACAACCGCGGGACAAAATTAGAAGGACTGGTACGTTCTTCATAAAATTTGGTATACTAGTTAATCATGGTCGGCTGCATTGAAATCTCCATTTTGTTTTTCTTAAACTTTTGTAGTTTGGCAATGCCAGAGACTTAAATTTGCAATTTTCGTCATTTTGGGTGAGCTATAGCACCAAATGTGTTGACTAGATTTTTCAGATTTTACATTTAATCGGTAACGTCAACATTGATTATTCCAAAGAGTAACAGAAATTGTATCGGGACCCTCTGGTTTTGCAATAAAAACGATAATAATGGATGTATGTTTTGCATTTTTGCAGATTTTATCATTTTTCGTGCTAATTGCCAACTTTTAGGCATAAATAAAATAAATTTTGTCGAAAAATACGTGTTTAGACCACTTTTCAAATTGAATTATTTTCTGAGATCGGAAGATATCGGAGGATATAATTACATTATCCGACAAAGAAAGAATGCTTCTTAAAATGAAAAAAAATCCAGGAACTTACTTTCACATACTTTTTAGATATTTTCGTCTAAGTTTTGCCAATTTTCAGATTTTTAACTTAGAAAAATATTTTGAATTAAAAGTGAAATAAAAGCCTACGCTTTGCAAATTTTGGGAAAACATTAAAAGCGAAAATGGCCACATCATTTCTTATTCTATATTGAAAGTTTAAGCAACTTCGTGCTAACCAATTATTTGTAAAATTTTTTGTACTCAATATACTAAAAAACAGAAAATATGAGTTTCAATTTTTTTGTGAAAAAAGTTTCAACTTTGAGCCGCTTTTGCACAGACACTAATTGATTTTTTGCACAGATTTTTTGGGGTTTTCTTAGTTGGAGTTTTTTCTTTCAAATTACATCAAAATCGTTAAATTCTGAGACCATACATTTTTTGAATTTAGTCTATGGAACGAAACACTGTGCAGCGTCATGGCTTAGACGTGCCGTTCCAGTGGTAAAATTGTATGGGCTTTTTGAATAACCAGTTTTTAAATAAATATAATAATAATGCTCTCAAGCGTAGAGCATAGAGCTTTTGCTTGGCTTTTAAAACTCACAATTACCTCTAGAAGTTTTTTAGTAAACAATAACAAAATTGCAAACTCGATGGTAAATAACACAACCACTGTAATAGTGAAATTAAATAATGAAAGACTTTGTATAACTTACTCTTATCCGTTCAATGGTAGATTTATCCGCTGAGGCCAAGACGTTGCATACCAAAATTATGAGGCATAATCTGAAAGAAAAGATATTAATTTTGAGATAAAATACTACTTTCTATGGCAAGATTGAGATAATATTTTATTTTATTTTATTTTATTTTCTTTTATTGTATTTTATTTCATTTTATTTTGTTGTATTTATTGTATTTTTTTTTTATTTTATTTTATTTGATTTTATTTTATTGTATTTTATTTTATTTTGTTGTATTTTATTGTATTTTATAATATTTTATTTTATTTAATTTTATTTCATTTTATTTTATTTTTTTTTTATTTTATAAAAATTATTCAGTTCCTTTGAGAAGACATTAATGCTACACATGTCGCCGTTCACTGAGCCATCTCGCCCATATGAACGATAGAGCTACAACAAAACATGTACAGGTAGACCCTGCTTAACACTAGAAAGACTCTAATTGTAAAACTAATTGTATGTAGAATCCGATAAAAAAAATAAATGTCGTCAAAGCAAACGTTGATAGAAATACTAAAAAAAATACAGATATTTAAAAATGAGAACCCGTCAAAATTGCCACAATAGTCTTTCTAGTGTTAACACGTACCTCTTAGAACTATAATACAGTATAATACAGTTTTGTATTATTTATTAAAAATAAAATTAAAAATAATTAAAATGCGAAAGGTAGAGTAAGTTCGGGTAATGTGATATGGTCGGGTAATGTGTTATAGGTGCTTATTTCACAAGTGCGTTGACCTTTTTCAAAATTAATCTTTTTAAAACATCCTAACAGCTGAAAAAACTCGTGCTGCATGATTTTGGATGTGATTGCTTAAATAGTTTACCGTCAGTGTGATGAAGTGCTTTGAGTAGGCTTGCACAAGTTTTTGGTCACGAAGTTTGAAAGCATAAAAGGTACAAAAAAAATATTACTACAAAGTTCGAGGCTAATCAGAAGTAAATCAGTGATATCGATTATGAGTTTGCGAGGTACGCTCTTCTTAACAAAGCCAATTTCGGGTAATGTGATATACCAAAGTTCGGGTAATGTGATATAGTACATCACAGTACCCAAACTTATGACAGTAATACTATTTGTATACAGAAACGTTATATGTTATTTTATACTATTTGAAGTGGAATATTCTCAAAAATCTGTGGAATAAAAAAAAATCCATGAAATCATGTTTCTCGATAACACTTTTTAACCTTTGTTTTACCCCGTCAGAATGTGATTTTCCAAAAAAATTAGAAACACGTCTCTAATTATTTTTGATTTGGAGTATTTTCGCCAAGTTTGAAACTAAAAGGTCTGTTAATAACGATTTTTCGGGTATATCACATTACCCGCCAATGGTATATCACATTACCCGCCACTTTTATCAGACGCCAATATTTGGATATTTTGATTTTTAATTAAAAAACTCGTCAATAGTTTATCTTAAAGAGTTATGTAATAATCATATATATACTAAATAATGCATCAGTGAACAATTTGAGACCAAAAAAAGTGTGTTTTAAGGCAAAATGTGTCGGGAATCGCTGTAAAACAAACAGGTATATCACATTACCCGAACTTACTCTATCTAAATTATCTGACCTAGAAAAAGGCAAAATTTTGGCTTTACAGGGAGAAGGCATCAAAATATCTGAAATCACCTAACAACTAAATAAGAGTAGAAAAGTTCGGTTTATTTTTAAAAAATCTGAACGTATATTTATGACACTAAACGACAAGAAGCACCGAAACGTAAGCTTATTATCCGAGAAAGGCGTCAAATTATACATGCATGAAGCAACTCAGCATTGAGAAACAAAAGTTTAGCACTTTTTTTATATTAATAATAATTTTAATAATTGACTGGCACGACAGCCCGCTTACGCGAGACTAAGGCCTAGCTTCCCGCAACCACCCGTGTTGTGCGTGTGAATTTGTACGCGGGTGGAAGGGACCTACAGTTTTATGCCGGTTCCGAACGGCGAGTTGGGAGCTTTTTTCATAAGCAATTTTTACTCTCAGAGGTTTGCCATTTCCAGCTGAGAGGACAGCCACCGAAAGAGAAAACGAGTTTTCCCGTTATTTTTTTTAGGTGTTATTACAGGCAGTATTTGAACCTGGGGTCGCTGCCTTCGACTCGCGGTCCAACGCACTAACCAACTGAGCCACGGCGGCTGCCACTTTTTTTATATACCTATCTAAATTCCAGCCGATTTAGCAATAAATTCATTTACCACTCTTTAGTAAATTTTATTGAAAACTTTCATGTCATAGACAAATTACAAATTCCAGCCAGCAATCAAACTCGCTTACGAGTGTGGACAGTCTAAAGCCATGACGATGATGTTGTCTGAACAAATCCGATGACTAATCGCATTCACTGATGAAATCTACAACGGGTTAATATTTCATTACAACAACAAGTTGTCGCATACAACTCACACAGCTCATTGGTGTAATGTGGCGCCGCAGTTGCGCTGAGCGGCCAGCGGCGATGTCGAAATATAAATTGAAATGGAAATAGAAATTATGGGGAGATGATGAGACCGCTGATGCAAAATCTTGTAAACTAGGCTAATTACATGAATTGAACAAAAAACATAATAAAGTATAAAGAATAAGGAATAACCATGCACGCTCAGGCTGTCTGCATACTTGAAGTCACACTGGCTGCAAGCGGCCGAGTGGCCCAGGGGCGGGAAATTGGTATGAGTGGTGGCGTTATTGATGGCATCTTTTGTCGCAATTGTAATGAAGCGTTTTCTGCGCGGCTGGCGCGCGCTATCGACACATATCGCTCTCCGAGGGCGTCAGCGTGCTCGTACTCGCACTGCGCGCTGAGATGGATGCGTATGGCAACTGATGGGTGGCTGCTAAATGAGCTCGCATTGCCACACAATCATCGAGCAATTTTACTAAATGTTGCGTGCAATGTAAATATGAAATATGATTTTGTTCGTGTGTGCGTGTGTGTGTGTGTGTGTGTGTGCGTTCTTTGGCGGCAAAACGATTCACGCGCGATTTGTTGCACAAATAAGGCGCAGGTCAAGAAGTTGCACAATCTTTGACGGCCTTTGATTGTGACTTGAGTGGGAGTCCTAATGCATAACAATTAACATTCAAATGAATGAATTACTTTCTTGATTGTTTAGTAGACATTGTTTTTGTTTCGGTTTTATTGAAATTACTAGCAGAAAGATACCTAAAAAATTTATATCAAATACTAACAAAGAGACTTTGGATTTAGTTGTCGATGCTACAAATTATTAAAATGTATTCTTTAATAGAAAGTTACCTAAAAAATTTAGGTATATTAAATACTAGATACATATATATTACTATACTCAGTGGCGTACACAGGATTTCATTTTGGGAAGGAAAGGGTTTACGTACAACTTTTAAGCCCAAATTCATTCGAACCCATATTTTGCATCAGCATTTTTTGTCTTTTAGGGGGATTTTAACCCCCAAACCGCCAGCACTTTTTGTCTTTTGGGGAGGATTTGAACTCCCCAAACCCCCCTGTAGGCCCCATTGGCTATACTACTTTACTTCGGATTTAGTTCTCGATGGTAAAAATTATATACAGAAAGTTTGAACGTCTCTTTTTTATTTTTGAACAAAACCACTGTTGAACCGAACCATGATTTAGTTCAAAAATAAAAAGATACATAAAACGCCTTTATTGACTCATACACTTTCATGATAAAATAAAGCACTACAAACAATTTAGAACATAAATTTTAAATTTATTAAAACTCATTTTGCTTTCAAATAAAGCATTATTAATCTGGAAACCAAACGAAAGTATTGGGTTCATAACAAAATTATTGTGTTGAAGATTGTAAATAAAACCAAAGCTTATAATTAAAAACTGTAAACAATTTGTTATTATAATTTTTAATTAAATGAATGAATAAAAATTTAATTGTATGTTCCAAAGCGGTCTGAATAGAACAACTTTTGAAATTTTCACCGGATATTTTCTAAGGCACAAAACGCCGAAACGAAACAATAGCCCCGTAAGAAATAGACCACTTGAATTACAGTTTTGATTTAATGACTAGAAACGCAATACTTTTTTTTTCAAGTGAGGGCCTACTCAAACCTCTGTGATTTGTGAATGGACATCGGCAAGTCTCTAATGTTGATTGATTTTAGGTCATACCCGTCGAGAAGGGGAAGGTTTAAGATGTCTACATGTGTCTGAAAAATGCCGGTCATTGGTATAGAAGATGACCTATAGCCTGCTCCTGCTCTTCATTGAGGCAACTACAAGACAAGTCTGAACTATCAAGGCATTGTCTACGTTTAGGTTTCCATTCTGAACCTGAACCCTATACCTGACAGAAGGAAGCTAGTATATATCTTCTCGGGAAACCAAGTTGCACTAAAAGCATTGGACTCATCTCTCACTGGATACTGCGAATCTCACTATTCTCACTCTATTCACCTCATTTGGGTGCCTGATCACCGGGATATCGTAGGTAACTGTAAAGTTACCTATCTGGCATGGAAAGCCACAACCACCCTTATCATTTGAGACTAGGAAGTAGTAAGAATGTCACTGGTCAAATTAAAACTTCGCGACAGAACTCATACTCGTAGCTCAGGAACGCTGGTATAATCTCTTCTCATACGCAACTGCAAGGCTCATATGGCCCAAAAGTGTACATCAACTATTCTGAGTTTTATAGATACTTAGATTTCCATCCTCACAATGACTCTTTCTGGACACTGGCTAATCGGAACACACACCATCCAGCTACCAGGACAATCTATCTTTCTGCGGAGATAGATATCCCACGTAGATGTTTTAAAGACCTGTTCAGATTCAAAACCTCGTCCAAATGGTTGGACAAAATAACCGATTTTTAGGTAAAGTTACTGGCATTATGTGTAGAATAGGATCTATCCTAACCTAACATTACTTCAGTCTTATCATCAAGCATAAAGTACATAGACATATCTGAGCTACATCCACCTAAAACAATCAAAAAAGGTCGAAGCTCTGTAACAAAACCAACTCTAATTCTCACAAAAATCCAAACTCAACTCAGTAGTAACGAGAGCCAGTGCATTGGCAACTTTGTTCTAGGACAGAATTTCAAAGGCACTGCGCTTCAGTAATCAACTAAATACATTTTCATATTTCTACACACCAACATGTATGCGTAATTAATTAAATGACTGCTCGCTGAAATGGGTCATTGACACGGCGCAAAAAAAAGCGGTGTCAAGATTTTTCGCTCGCAGACAAGGACAGCAAAGCGCACAGCAATGTTCTCGATTCTCTATAAAAAAAAATCTATTTGCTAAATTAATGCACAGCTGGCGCAAAAACTATAGTCATATACGATCAATTGTCCATTCAGATTCAACTAACTACACAATCGGTTTATGTGCGCACAAAATTCCTATTTTTATGACCAACGCAGTGGCAACTTTAGTTCAATTATAGCCAATAGGCATACAAATCATGAGTGAATATTTGTATTTATTTTTTCTTTAAACTTATGGCAGCTACACACTTTGAATGCTTCAATTGGATGCTGTAAGATTTGAGCTTGTCAAATATGCGAGAGAGAGCCAGAGAGATGGGGAGATGGAATGCAGAGAGCACGAGAGCAATCCGGCACATATAAAGACTTACAATTTAGGACATTGAAATTCGACACTGCATAGACATGAAATCAATTCGAAAGCCACAAATTAAACTGTCGACGGCGAATCTTTGCTTAGAATTGCGTCTTGGTTGCGTGTGATATAACTAATGATATGAGAAAATGTGGGCTTCTTATGATAAAAACTTAAAGGCATTTCAGGTCACTTTCATGATGACTTAATAACTGAAAGATTAAGCAACTTTAGACAATTTAAAAAAATTGTTTACTGCAGCTGGAATTTCAAAATGAAAAAATAAAAATTAATTAGATTAACATTGTTCTTAAGTGATGAAAGAAAAAGCAGTTTAAATTACTTCTCTCTAATATATAGTTTCAACACAATTTGGTTACCTAGCTTCCCTTTTGTGGTCTATCAACTATTAACCCTTCCGCTACTAGTTTTTAATGGGGGAAAAATAAAACTTTAAATTTATAATATATATTAAATTTAAATTTATTTATTTAATCTTCTATGTGGTTATATCAAAAACATTCCATATTAATTTTAAAATTTTTTTACCAAACCCTGTTTTTTAGAGTGTTGTCATTTTACAGCAACCACATCGTTGTGGCTGTAATAAATATTTACTTAAACATCGAATTGTTTATGCATAATAAAAATAAAATATTTCTTCATTTACTTCAGCTAAAATTATTTAAAATATATATCTGAATCGAAGTAAAAAGTCAAGTGAAAAATGTGTCTTATTTTTTCTGCTTCTTCCTTCTTTACTATGTAAAGATAGAACTTTCAAAAAACCTGCATACTGCTCTTCTCTTAACTTAAATATTCAATTTATTAATTTCGTATTATTTCTAAAACTTCAAACTATTCTCAGGACCAACAAAAAGATGTATTCTTGAAGTCATAGAAGAGTCAGACGTCTGAAAAGTAACACGTTGCCATATGGTAACAAAATAGCGAAAGGATTAAAATCCCACTTTCAATAACTTCTCCTTTAAACTTAAATATTCAGTTTATTATTCTGTAAAAATTAAAAATTATTAATTATTCAAAAACTATCTGAATTGAAGAAAAAGTGAAATGAAAAATGTCTCTTATATTTTCTGCTTCTTCTTTCTTTACCATGTAAAGATAGAACTTTCAAAAAACCTGCATACTGCTCTTCTCTTAACTTAAAAATTCCATTTATTAATTTCGTATTATTTCTAAAACTTCTAACTATTCTCAGGACCAACAAAAAGATGTATTCTTGAAGTCATAGAGGAGTCAGACGTCCGAAAAGTAACACGTTGCCATATGGTAACAAAAAAGCGAAAGGATTAACATCCCACTTTCAAAAACTTCTTCTTTAAACTTAAATATTCAGTTTATTATTCTGTAAAAATTAAAAATTATTAATTATTCAAAAACTATCTGAATTGAAGAAAAAGTAAAATGAAAAATGTCTCTTATATTTTCTGCTTCTTCTTTCTTTACCATGTAAAGATAGAACTTTCAAAAAACCTGCATACTGCTCTTCTCTTAACTTAAAAATTCCATTTATTAATTTCGTATTATTTCTAAGATTTCAAACTATTCTCAGGACCAACAAAAACATGTATTCTTGGAGTCATAGAGGAGTCAGACGTCCACAAAGAAACACGTTGCCGTAACAAAATACCAAAAGGGTTAACATCCCACAAGTTGGTCACTTGTCGTGGACAATTAAACAGTGGCAGCATAGTGACTGAAGTAGTTAATTTCAATACCATTTAAAAACACAAAATAGACCCACCCATCGCAACAACAAACAAACAGTTCAACAATATTTAACAAGAACAAAAACCTAAATTTTCTCAAGCATCGCCAACATGCAAACACTATTTGACCGCTAAAAGTCAAGTCGATGCATTTATAATATCAACTCGAAACGTCAATCATGAAAATTATGACATTTAACTTTCATACAGAAAACAACAATAACAACAATGCCGCAAAGTATACACCAGAACGCGCACAACAACCTCATCAGCGCAAAACTGTCATGACATGTGCACACGCAATGTGCAGCGCCAAAGCAAAAGCAGCACAAACGATAACAACAACAATAACACGCACACCAACCGCCCGATTGCAATGCAACCGATAAGCGATTTTATCGCCCACTAAAGTCAAGAACAAGTCACTATTAATTGGTTAATACTTAAATATGAGACATGAGAGAAATATAAACGCGCATGAAAATCGCTGACAGGTGGCAACGACGACTACATATGCGCTTTGAAACCGTTTGCGCGGCACACATTTGTGGCTGTGTGTGCATGGCAGTTGGCCCAAAGCGCCAACCGTTCGTACTTGTATCGATACGAGCGATCGTTGGCGGAGAAATAGTTGCGTGCAAGAATGCTTACAAAAGAATTCTTCTATTGGGTTGGAAAATGACTTTTGACTAAAAACAAAGCAACAAGGGAAAAGGCAAAAAGTTTAGTTAACAACATAAGTGATGACTTTAATGCATCGGATTTCAAAATTTTAGTAATAAATTGACAGTGAGAACCGAAAATACTCTGAAAAAAAAATTCCTGACGGATCTGGCTAGAGAAGCCAAAGTTGAGTTATCGGATCTGTTGTCCTTCATTAAGAGGCCGAACTGATTTGCCTCGGATTGGGTTAGCTTCAGAAAAAAAAATATATAGGGATTCACATTCTAACCTAACCTAACACTTGATCCATCATTGGTTCTGTCAATTTTTTATTTTAAATATATTATTATTTAAAAGTGTTATTATGTTTAATTTTTTCGATTTTTTCATTCAGTATTGTGAGCAAATTTATATTTTGAAAAACACATGGCGAATAATTTCTAATTTGAAGTTGTTTTACCAAGTTTAATGTCCATTTTTTCGTATACAAACCTTAACCCATTATTGACTTCTCCAGATTTTGGTTTTCAAAGAACTGAAAAATATTTATATGTCGCGTTGTTTTTGATTTATGAGGGTTTTTCACTTAAAACTTAAAAAAATAAATGTTGGCATGTTTTTAAAGTACATATAACTATTGCAGAATAGCTGTGTTAAAGGATTCTTCTTAATTCGCAAATGTCTCTGAGATATAGAGCCTAAACCGGACGCAGCTCGATTTCGAAACCTTAAACGCGGTTTTCTCGAAACCTCGTTTTCAAATCTTTGCGAGAAAATTTCTCAGAGACTAATTGACTGATTCACTTGTTTTTTTATTAATTTTTTCAGCACCTTTTCCTCGAGGGCTCAGAAAAGGATTTTGTTTGTACATGCCAAGGTTTTTTTTGTTAAGGGGTTTTTCGTACAAAAAGAGGTCAACAATTTGCAACAACTCAAAAAACGCTAACCTGTCCATGCTTATTCTATTGAAAATTTCCTAGCTCAGACCCTACACTGAGTAATACTTTTTAATTAAAAAATTTAACTATGACTCCCAGAAGCACCAGACCGCAGATTTTTTCTCGCAATAAGGGCTTAACACCAAAATCTGAGTCCAGCGGTCATACAGTGGTAAAAATTGCATTATCGACAAAAGTTTAAATTTTTTCAAATATACGTGATAAAAGAGAAAATGCAAATCACAAATTTTCAAATATCTTCTGTAATTTCAGAGATATGAATTTACATAAAATAAATTTAAATAAAATAAAATAAAATAAAATAAAATAAAATAAAATTAAATAAAATAAAATTAAATTAAATTAAATTAAATTAAATTAAATTAAATGAAATAAAATAAAATAAAATAAAATAAATAAAATAACATAACAAAAAATAAAATAAAATAAAATAAAATAAAATAAAATAAAATAAAATAAAATAAAATAAAATAAAATAAAATACAATAAAATAAAATAAAATATTAAAAAAAATAAAATAAAATAAAAAAATAAAATAAAATAAATAACATAACAAACAAAAAATAAAATTAAATTAAATAAAATTAAAAAAAAATAAAATAAAATAAAATAAAATAAAATAAAATAAAATAAAATAAAATAAACTAAACTAAACTAAACTAAACTAAACTAAACTAAACTAAACTAAAATAAAATAAAATAAAACAAAATAAAATAAAATAAAGTAAAAAAAATAAAATAAAAGAAAATAGCACAAAAAATATGCTCATAAGAAACCCCCTTAATAAATCACGTTTCTCCATTTAACACTTTAACCTATATTTTCTCCCTTCAGAACATGAATTTTGAAAAATTTCGAAACTAAATTTTCCTAAGAAACATTTTGTTACTCGAAAATTTTCAAAACGCCATTTTCCTAAAAACCTCTTTGTAAATCACGCTCGGTTAAAATTACTAAACAGCAACACCCAGAGCTCCAGTTACATTTACACAGCACCAACAGTGGCGAGCAAAAAATAAGCACCATTGTTACATTACTACAGCCATTATAGCAATAACAATTGCTGTAATAACAACAATTCACTCAATAGCTCGTAAATACAATTTTTAATCAGCTTAAAGACTTTTACGCGCTGCTTTTTTGTGCACGAAATTAAAATTGGAATTTCAAACAACAAAAAAAACACTAAATAAATAAATAACCCAACAACCATAAATTCTGCCACGATTTTCCTATTAAAAACCCATAAATTCATTAAAGACACACATTCAAAAAAACAAAAAACAGCGACGAAGCACAAAGCAAAAATACAAATAGAAACAAACGAAGCTCGAAAAAAGAGGCGCGTGCCAAACGAAATTCCAAGCTGCAAACGCCACTCGACCGCCGCTAGCGGACACCACCCACCCTGACACTAAACACCAACCAACAACAAAAGCAACTCGTTAAATTCTCAGCTTGGCTTTGGAGCCTCATGATGGCTTTTAAGTGACTCTGCGTCGGTCATAAAGCATAACGCCAAAACAACAATAACAGGCAACAGCCAGCATGAATAGGCAAAAGCTTCAACTTTCCGTGGCGCTTTTGGGACCTTCGGCGAGGTGCCGCTGACATTGGGGGCGAGCAAGTGTCACTAAGCGAGCGAGCAACAGCAACAAAACTGCCGAAAAGCCGGAATGAGCCGCTCATGCAGGCGTTCCCACCGGGCGGCGCGTTCGGTACGGGAACGGTGCGTCACTGTAACCCAGTCCCAACTATTAACCAATTAAAATCAATTAAACTATAAACTATTTTTCGGCAGAATGCTCAGCACTTTTGCTTTTTAATTATTTGCCTGTAGAGCGCGCGAGGCCGGCCAACGCGTTGCGGTAGAGCGGTTTCGTTTGGGGAGATAGTGGCGCATCGCAGACGTGGTGTCGCAGGGGCGATGCGACGTGCTTGGCTTTCTTGGTATTCGGTTGAGTAATAGGAGCTGCCCCTCCTCCCTCGCAGGGCTGCGAGTTCAACGAGACAGCTTTGAGGTTTTCGTTATGATTTATGGCCTTTTATGTTGGGGTGTGCGCCATAATTTAGAAACAATGTTGCACACAGCATCGAGACGGGCTGGAGTGAGTCGAAAATCTATTGTCACTCGAAAGTCTAGAATGTTGAGAATTTCTTGTTGCCAAAGCTATAAGAAAACAAACACAAAAGCAAGCTAAAAGCTTGTATGCAAAGCTCGTGAACTTTACTACATGACTGCATAAATTTTAGATCGGATCGGGTTGGTTTATAATAAAATTGTAAATTTCACTATTCACCATCATTGATTAAATATCTATCTTGTTTTCATATTTCATATTTAATTTTTTTTTATACGCAAGAAAAAATTTATAAACTCTCAAAACTAGGAGTCAATTATTGTAAAATTGCGTTTTTAGTTCAACTTTCTGGCGTCAGAACTTTTTTTAAGGGGCTTTGAAATTTCAAGGGCATGCATATTTTAAAAAATTATTAAAAAAATTTAGCTCAATATAGAATATCCATGTATATGAGTATCAAATGAGAGAAAACATTCCTAGAATTTAAAAAAAAATCATTTTCTGATGCGCAAAGACGATCAGGTATTGAAAATGTTCTTTTAAAACTTGGTCTTTAAATATCCATGAAAATTTCCAATCGTTTTTTTTTAATATCCATGAAAATTTCCAATCGTTTTCTTTGAAAAAGCTCAATATAGAATTAAGCTCAATATAGAACTCAAATATTGTAAAACTGCGTTTTTAGTTCAACTTTCTGGCGTCAGAACTTTTTTAAAGGGGCTTTGAAATATTTTGAAAAATTATTTAAAAAATTGAGCTCAATATAGAATATCTAACATATATGTGTATCAAATAAAAGAAAAAATTCCTAGAATTAAAAAGAAAAATTAATTTTTCGGTGCGCAAGGACGAACAGGTATTGAAAATGTTCTTTTAAAACTTGGTCTTTAAATATCCATGAAAATTTCCAATCGTTTTTTTTTTAAATCCATGAAAATTTCCAATCGTTTTCTTTGAAATCATTAAATTATAGAGACTGATGGGTACACTACTATATTCTCGAATTTCATGCTTCTAACTTCATTAGTTTCGAAATTATGCAAATATTAATTAAATATTTCATGTTTGTTGTACGGTGCAAGACATATTTTGTTTTATAGATTCCCAAAACCCCATTTGTATGCATCACCGAATAAATATATTTTATGTACATACTTATTTTTTAATATTTTCCACACCAACTTACCTCATCAGCGACACTCGTTGCAGCAACTTCCATCGACAATTGATCCCCATTGCTGTTAAACTTTTTAGGTCAATTCAAGTCTCACAAAAATATTTCATTCATAAAAATTCAATTGCACCAAAAAACAAAAAAAAATACAAAACACAATTTCAAGCACAAAAATTGGAAGTAAATGAGAATTTGTTTGGCTGTTTCTCGTTTCTTTTCTGCTCCACTTTCGAATTGTTATCAACACATCTTCCAAACAAAAGCAGCATCGGACCGCCAATAGCTGAAAAAAGAAAATATTTCAAAACTTTGTATGAATAACATGAACATTAATCACTAATCTTTTATCAAAATTTAGTTCTAATAACAAAAATGATTAGCAAAAAGTAAAAATAAATTAAAAGAAAAAATCAAATTTGTATCAATTGAAAGCCACAAATTATGTCACACGTCAGTTTTTGTTTGTATGTAAATTTTTACAAATGTACATATTTGAATTTTCAAATTCAGTTTTTTGTTTTTTATAAGTTGTTATCACACTTTCGAGCAACGCCTTCTAGTAAAGCAATAAACCCAATTGTTCGCCTTTCAAACAATCATAAAGACAGACACATGGAAAAAGCAACGCTGAAGTCATCTACAGCAAAGCCAATAGGCCGGCAATTCTTCATAATATATGTGTGTATATATATATTTACGATTATTAGGATTATCATTTAATATTTCCAACTTTGTACCCTCAAACATTCATCATCGTGGGAATGTCGTTGGTTCTAATCTATCGCAATGCATAATTGATGCATGTGAATGCTTACAACTTCTATGTTCAGTAGTTGTTGTAGAATATTTCGAACACAATTCATGCATCATTGGCAGCTGGAAAATCGGGAACATTTACTGGGCCAAGCGCATCGATCTTCGTCATTCTGAACCTGACCTCATAATGTCAATGTGCAAATTAATAGCGCAAGCAATGACGTAATGATGCAAGTTTTAAAAAGTCTATTGCACACAACTGTACAAAAAGGAAGAGTGCTGATTATGTGTGAGAGAGTAGTTATATTAGGGTAGGCATATGGATTTGAACCTAGCAGGAGAGATAGTGTTGCCAGATCAGGAGATTTCCTCCTAGATTTAGGAGATTTCTGTGCATTTTAGGAGGAAGAATTGTTTAAAGGTGATATATTTGACATAACTAGTGTGACTGAAGCCTTGAATAATGAAAGCTGAATATTGAAAGTGTCTCATTTATGGTACTTTAATTAAATTTTATGCTTGAAAGTGCATAATTTATGCAATGAATGTAGGAAGTTTGCACAAGCGAATTCCATACCGATCTCATTTTTGATATCCTTCGTTTGTGTTAAGTTTTTGTTGAGCTGAAGCTAAATGAATAAAAAAAAAAGGCTGCTATAAAACTATAAAATAAACTTAATATATTTTTTGTTTTGTGAAAAAATAAAAAAAAAATTTTTAAAGATTTATTTTAATTTTTGGAAGGAAATTTCAGCTTCTTTTTAAGATTTAGGAAAAAGTAATTTCAGGTATCTGACAACACTCAGGAGAGGTGGTTGCAATGGTTTCTGTGGTTCATTCGCTGGGTTTCCATATCATAAGTAGTCCATCTTCCAGACTACTTTAGTGTCCTTCAAACGGAGATCATAACCAAAGTTATACTAGCTGTGATAACACAATGATTTCAGTCCTTTTAAACATTTCTACTAGGCAGACAACACGCAAGTCCTCCGTTATAGTTCAAAACGGAAAGTTATGATAAAATTTGAAAAACCTTATGATCGAAAAAAAATATAAAAAAATAAATATTCAATGAAAAAAATTATTTCTAGATTATTTACGTATCACAATTACATGAATCAATACTGTGACACTTGTCACAAAATAAAATAATTTCCAATTAATTTAAATAATTTTATTGTACTTTTGAGAAATAATTTTCACTTTTGTGCCTAAAATCCAGTCAAGGTATATATATATATACATGTATATATATATATATCATAGATGTTAAATATTCATGCAGTTACGCACACAAGGAAGCTTTTGGGGTTCAAAATATCCCCCCAATTATTAGTTTGTTACAAAAATTGGTAGCAAATATGGTTTTTAAAAGATATTGAGCTCAAAAGCGTTTCTTCTTCTTATGCCTCTAAAATACTTGACTAAATTTGAACTTTGCTTCTGTCAAACCTGTCAAACTTAACGTTAGCGGTAGTCACAGTCTTTTGCAAATCTATGCTAAACAACAAAAACGTTTATAAAATCATTTTACTTCTTTTCGAGCTTCTAAAACACTTGATTTAATTTTGAGTGTACCTCAACCAAACCAAAATGCAACCCTTATCTAAATGTGAGAAAACCAAAAATTATTAATAAATTTTGCTGGAATTTTAACATGAGGTCACATCTTTAAAAAAACTCTTCCCTATTTGAATTCATGCATAGCTATTGCGTTCTTCCAATAGAACATTTGCCATAAACAAATACATATCGTGAGTACCGCAATTATTTAACAAATCAACAAATTTAACAAGATCATTAAATAAATATGCATAAACTTTCAACAGGGCATTAATAATTCGAAAAAAAAATCTATAATTAAAATTACATTAAAGTACAAGTGACCGAATAAATTGAGGCAAATGCGCCACCAACCAACATCTGGATATGAATTCGTATTCAAAAATATGAATCACAAAGCACCATAAAGATGAGGTTGACATTTTTGTTTCTATGTCATAATTTCAAAGACTTGTTTTCAATTTTGTTTTTTCTTTTTTATAATTTGAGAGCAATTTTATTCTCAATTCAAAAATTTTGTTGGTCAAGTTTGTGACCAACAAACTTCGAGTTGAAATAAAACTGGAAGCTGAAATGAAGCGTGCGGCACAAATGACTCACTAACGCGCCCCAAAATAAAGTTTAACAAAAATTCTTTTTTTTTATAAATTTGTTTTTTTTTTCAAGGAGCACAAAAAGCGTTTACAAACAACCACAAAATTTATGTTTTATTTTTTTCTGTGTTGCTTTGAGATCAATTTCAGATAATTTGTGCTTTCTGTATGTAGCTTTCTATATGTATTTTAGTGATGAACCCAACAACAATAACAACAAATGCAAAAAGCGAACGGCGAGCAACAATTAGAAAAAATACATCACATATGTTATGTGCGACTACGACAAATGCAAAATCGACAGCAGTTGAACAACAACAAACCGGAACGAATTGAAACGTACGATCAATGTAGAGCTTAACGCTGATCTATGCAGCCGCCGATACACACACACACACACACAGCCGGAGATCCGCGCGACATGACACTCCTACTGCGTTGGGTAGAAAAACATAGACAATACAACAAGACTACAACGGCAACTACAACGAAATTCTAAACAAAAATTTGACAAATTTAATGAGTGCGCAAACAACGACAGCCACAGCAAAAACAACAACAACAACAACAACATTGACAATGGCAACAACGCATCCCGTACAGCGGCCAGCGAACAGATGCTCCGCGACCAATATTCGTTTGGCGGCTCGTAGGTCGAACGCACATGTGACACGTACAGCGCGCACAACCTTTTAGTTGTTGTTTGTTTATTGCTCGCGCATTGGCTGTTAGTTCTATGCGCTGTGTGTGACTCCGGTCTAATGTCACTTTATTAGTCACATTTGGAGCATGTTCGAAGGCAGCAAAACCAACCAACTAACGCACACAATACGTAAATCTTATCTTTGACGGAAATTGTTAAAATCTCGCAACATTTTTGCTCCACTTTTGCAAAAGTCGCAAGCACCGCTGAACGAGAACTTTTCGATAAAAATAGTAAATAAAAACAGTAAACGACAAAATTCAGTAGAATTGGTTTAATCGTGCGTGACATGTTAGAGGAATTTTTTGCACTTCCATCTGGTTTATTAGCTGTTACACAGCCATCGAACAAGCGAGCACACACGAAGCATGGATGGGCTGGGCAGCGGATCTCTGCGAGGTTTGTCAGCAGCATTAAAGATCAATCGGCTTAAGTTTGTGCCTGAACATTGGCGCTTACTTGAACTTTTTCTGCTTACTTTGCTGACTTTTTCAATGTTGATTATCTAATGTTTGTAGAGTTATTGACCTTCATGGTGTATGGTTAGAGATTTTATGGAATTTCGTAAGGGACAACAACTCATGCAAGAAAGTGTGGGAGTGGGAGTGCGAGACTGAAAAGTGGAGAGGTGAGAGGTGTTTTTGGGCGATCATTAAATGCATTAAAGTTGGGTGATAATATTACAAAGAAGCCAAATACGTAATGAACCGTAACTTTAGCTTGTAAAAGGGCAAAGCAAAATGCGTTAGTAAGCTGAAACTTGAGCTTTTCGTATGAAGAAAAAATATAAAAAATAATATTTCTTATTGCATAATAATCTTGAAGGTATTACAGCTTCTCACTACATATTAGATATTCGAATAAAAATTAATAAAATAATATTAAACTGGCACAACTACCCAAAAGCGAGACTAAGGCCTAAGTAGCTTCTTACAACAATCGATGTTGTTTATATGAATTTGTCCATTTTGAACGCCAAGTTGCGCACTTTTTCATAGATAATTTTACACTCAGAGGTTTTGTCACACTCTCAACCACATCATTATCAGGATCTAATTTTTTTTAATAAACAATCACAACCACAATCGTAATAAGTACATTCCCAATCTTTCCCCCATTTTTGCTCACTCAATCATAAACCAGTTCCTTACATGATTTTGACAATGATCGATAATTAAGTACTTTTTTTACACCATCATCATCCTTGTGGCAACACAATGGGCCCATTTAGTAGACTTACCTAACCTAACCTTACCTACAGTGGCCACACAGGATTTAATTTTTGGGGGTTTTGCGTACAACTTTTGAGCTCGATTCCATCTGAAACCATATTTTGTACCGTAATTTTTTTATTTGTAGGGGGTTTGAGCCCCCATTATCATTACACCGTACTGTACTAGAGGCACACGCAATGTCTGCTTATTTTTTTACCAGCTCTAAGCTGTGATTTTACTAATGACTGACCACTGTATCTTCGGTGCTCTTGTCAAAAGAATGGGACCCGCCCACCTGGCAAACACTTTAGCAAAAGCTGTAGAAGCAAAGAAGAGGAATAGTCAATCTTACAGTTCCTCTAAAAGTTTCCTGTCCTTTACGAATTGCGCACGAAATACATTGAGCTCTTCTACTCAGAGGATCTCGCCAATATCACAAACATAGATATAAACGGTTTAATGATTTTGGATTATTCTACTTATAAAACCTCGTCGATATCTCATACATAGATATAAACTGTTTAATATTAAGGGTTATGGATGGTTCGAGCTTTAAAAGGATCAAACTCTGAGGTATTTCTATGAACTTAGTGCCTTCAAATCTTTTCTAGTGGCAGACACTCTCCTCTTCCTAACTACTAACAACCTACCTATCATGATTGTGCACGAACTAAATACGATCGTAACATTGATCGATGATTTAGTATATTTTTTACACGATCATAAAGATGTAAGAAAACTTAGAAAAAAACAGAAATGATTTGCTATGAAATAAACAATTACGAACCCTAACAAATTCGTTACCCATCTATCTGATACCCATTTCTGTCTATTGGGTACTGAAAAACTACCCAAAAAAGATTTTATAAGTAAGCCATCTGAGAGCTCACAGGAAATATCGCACTGATGTTTTCTTTAAGATCATTAAAGATGGCACAATTTACAGTCTTTAACCGTAGATATGAAAAAGAAAGACATTACAAAAAACAATAAGAATTTCGAAGTTTCAAAAAATTTTATAACGAATGGATTCACTGACATTTTGATTTTGTTGTCTAATAACAATTTTGGTGCATATGGAAGGAAAAGTAGAAGTAGTACTTTTTGGTGTTATGAATCTTTTTCTCATAAGATTTCGGAGGTTTTTGGCATAAATTTAGATACTTTTAACAAATTTCCATTAAATGGGTTCACTTTCAAATGCGTTGCTTTGATTTTGTAGTCTGCTGACATTTTTTAAACATGGGAAAGTTAGGAAAAAAGTAGTATTTTTGGTTTCATGGACTTGTGCCCAGTTAAACGAAGGATATCAGAGATTTTTGTCGAAAATTTACATATTTTCCAAAAAATTCTCATAGTATGAGTTCACTGCCATTTTGATTTCTGTTAATATTTGTGAAAGGGACAACGTTTTATTTTTGGTTTCATGGAATTTTTCCAAATATTTTTCGAATTTCTCCTTTGAATTGCGGAGATTTTGATGCTAAAGTAAGAAGTTTCTATTATCAATTTAATTTAATTTGATGTCTTTTGAAAAGTAGATAAAAGTAGTACTTTTTGGTTTTATGAACTTTTTTCTCATAAGATTTCGGTGGTTTTTGGCACAAATTTAAATACTTTTAACAAATTCCCAATAAATGTTGGTTCACTGTTGCTTTGATTTTGTAGTTTGCTGACATTTTTTAAACATGGGAAAAGTTAGAAAAAAAAGGAGATTTTTTTTTGCTTCATGGACTTGTTCCCGGTTAAACAAGGGATTTCGGATACTTTTGCCACAAATTTGCATGTTTCCCAAAAAATTCTCATAGTATGGGTTCACTCTCATTTTGATTTTTATTTGTCATTTTATTTTTGGTTTCATGAAATTTTTCCAAATATTTTTCGATTTCTACATTGAATTACGGACATTTTGATGCTAAATTGAGAAGTTTAAAATCTTTGTCAATAAAATATCTATTATCGATTTAATTTTGATGTCTGTTGAAATTTTTAGAGCATTAGAAGTTGAGGATTTTCGGGAATTTTTAGATTTTATGGACTTTTATCGACTTCCGATGAAAAGTAATGCAAATATTGAATGTTTATAAAACTGTCTGCCAAATCTGACTGATTTCTCCCTAATTTTATTGTCCATTGGCACTTTTTGAGCAATAGAAAGTTGGAAAAAACAATAAATTTTGTTGGTTTTTTTTATTTTTTCCAACTTGCAGGGGGATTTTGAAGTTAGTTAAGAGAAACTCATATACGAGGCCAAACTCGTAGGCCAATGTAGGTCCGTTGTGTTACCACAGTCAAATGAAGCCAATCTCTCAGCTAATTCACTGCTATTTCCTTATGAAACAAACGATAACGCAGATGCTGATTAGTTTTTGGAGTTATATGACATTAATTCGGAATGTCAGAAAATAAAAATGCACCTCTTTTAATTAATGATAGTTGGGTGTTGGCTCGAATCGAAAGCTTTTCGCCATTCTCCCATCAAATCTGTAGGCACAAAGCATTCACATCAACTTTTTCAATGAGTAAAACAAAAGTCCAAAAACTGCCAATGTAAAACGACAGCAAAACAACTCAATCAAGTCAATTACTTTTACCAAAAATGCATTTTAAGTGCATTTAAAGTCAGATTGATAACAAAAGTACAAAGGCTTAATGCCAGAGATGGGAAAAAGAGATCACAAGTTCACAGTTGTGTATGTTGTGTTGGATGGTCAGTTGGATGCGTTGAGAGCATCAATCACCAATTTGATGGCTGCAGCTACAAGTTTTGCTGCCCAATGAAACCAGTAAGTAAATACAAGAAAGATCCAAATTGAATGCGAAAAGGAAAGAGTTGTGAAGAAAGAACTTGAACAGTTCATTACGTCAGCTATTGTGTAATCGCTGGAAATTCGATTTGAGTTGGAGGAAAATAAACGATCGCTACGAATGGTGTGGAGTGGTGCAAGCGATCAATGTGATCAAATTGCAGCCATTATGGGAGGAGAAAAGTTAGCTAATAGCCACAGTAAACAAACACTGTCAGTTTGGCTTGATAGCAAATGCGAAAGAGAGAAAGGGAGAGAGAGAGAGGAGAGTAACAGTTTGAATTATTAACCGCCGTTTAGAAGTTTTCCCATGGCAGAGGCATTGACTATTAATATACATTTTTTTAAAGTCCTCCAGTCGCTTGGTTTGAAGCAACATTTAATTAAGTCACTGTTATGATGGACATTGATTGATAAATGAATCAACACAATTGCATTTATTGGAATCGGACAAGAAAATGAAATGGAAGAATGCAAAGCATTCGCCACTTTGCGTTGCTCATTTGCCAGTTGAAAGCGGAAACTTGCAGCAAGTGTTTTGACGCTTCTGATGTGCATTGCATGACAGCCGATACCAACCACACTCGATTGCATATTCAAAGCATTCTCGCGCACTTTTCGCGCACTGATAGATTGCGCTGTTAATTAGCGCGTCTTTAGAAGTCCAAAACCAACAAGCAACATTTAAAGCAACAAGCCAACTTGTTGCTTATTATTAACCCGCTGCTCCTTTGCAAATCACAACAATCATTGCCGGATTAGGCGTATCGTCAGTGCGCGATAGTGGCACGAGAGCGATGCCAAATGCAGGCAGACACCACACCACACCACATCGCACCAGCCCAGCCACCGGCCGCCACTCATTGCACGCAGCGTTGGGCGTTGCGCTCGCTGCACTGTGGCAAAGTTGGGTCTGCGTGTGTGCAATGCAATCGAAAAAGTGTTGCGGCGGCAGCAAATTGGGTCACATTTCATTTCCTTATCTTTTGATTTTCTCACTCGAAGCGCTCGATGCAACTTGTGCATGCGTGTGTGTGTGTGTGTTTGTGTGTGGTTGTACAATGATTTTCACTCTTTTCAATACAAAAATCAAAGTCACATCAATTCACTTTTCATTTCAATGGAAGTGCCGAAAGTAGTTTTTGCTTTTAATTCATTTATCGATTTTCTTACACTAGTGCAGCGTTAATATTTCATTTGAAACTGAACTTGACAATTTAATGTCAAATTAATGACAGCCAGCCCAAATGTCAGCACAATAATTCATACAGAAAAAACATTGTCGTAATAACCAAAGGTGCTGGTGTTGGCCACAGCTGATTTAATCGTCGCGCTGCAGTGGGAATTTTTTCTTGCCGTCGCTGTTGCCGCTTCCTTCAATGTATGCGCCGCTTTCAATCATGCGCCTTGGTTTTTGTTGACAAGTTGAAGTGCATTTTTATATAACTTTTTTCCTACACGCTCATACGTACAGGTTCCCCCACCATTTGTGGGGCTTGAACTAAGCGTTCTTGCGGCAGCCAGTTGATCTTTTATGTCACGACATGATTTGGAAGTAAAAGTGAATTGTTGGCGCATTTTTATTATTTATATAAATAAATATTTGTACACTTGAATGTTGTGTACCATGTACGTTTAGCTTTGTTGTGTATGTTAATATGTTTGTAAATATATTTAGGCATTTTGAAATGATAAACCCAAAGTAAATTTGATTGTCTTTAGGAGAACAATTGCATGCTTTGTGGCTTAGAGTTTACTTCTGGGGTTGACAAATTTATATTGTTTATTTATATTTATATTGTTATATTGTATTGTATGATTTATTATATCTAATTCATATACAGAGGCTTAGAGCAGAGACCTTGAGTTTTTCAATGCAAGAGAGAGCCAACAAACTAACCCTTGGAACATCAGTTCAAGCATTACAAATCTTTTGAGAACTAAATTTGTTAATTTTTCATGTGGGGAATGCAAATAAGTTTCTTACCACATCAAATCACCACATAACTCTATTCATGTTAAAGCCTCATCATTTCCCTCTAGAAACATTTATGTGTCTTTTCGATGAAGGGTATTATTATTGCGGGGAAAGTGCACCGCGACCTGACCACCCCCTTCTTGGCCTTCACAGTTCGTCCGTGAGTCCAGTATCCAAAAGGAATCTTAGTATATTTCCTAAGCCTTTGGAAACCCAGTCCGATCCTGGTATAATATAGTCACCCAGGTGCGATGAAGGGTAAGAAACCCTTCTTTGTGCTCTAACCATGTCAACCTTTGCGCCATTAAAGCACAATTTGTGGGAAGCGCTACAAGACAACGCTTGGCCATATGTCGTTAAGGAAACTTTTGAGCCAATTCAATGGGATGTCCCATCCCATCCGCCGTATTCACCAGACATTGCCCCTTCTGACTACCATTTGTTCCGGTCGATGGCAACTAGCCTGACCGAGCACCCCTTCACTTCTTACAAAGAAGTTAAAAATTAGGTCGATTTTTGGATCTCCTCAAAAGAGAAGACAACGAACGATCAGTGATAACGGTCTGTAAAAAATAAATACATAAACTCAAAACTTATGCTCCAATATTTTAACTTCCTTATCTTCAGTAAATACCTGTAACGTACCAAAGACGAGGTATTTTGTGTCCTTCTTTCCCAATGACTGCACCATTTATCAGTCATATTATATGCTAATCTCTTTGAATATAAAAATTTGACGACGAATATTGAATGACACATTCAGTACTGATCTAAAACAATCTCTGCAAGGGATCTTCGAATGATTCTAATGCTTGTAACCCCCTTGGTACATTCTACTTTCCAAATCCTCTGTGACCCTTTTTTCCCTATGAATTGTGTAGTAATCACATTGTCTGAAACTCTTGAAAATATGACCGAATCAATAAGTGGAACCAACTAAATTTTTAAGTGTGTGAGAAGTCTAAAGTCATCTAAATTCTTGACATCTTTGAGCAATGTCGAAGGTGTGAATTAAGAAAACAATATGAAAGCAGTTTTGGTAGACAGCTCCACTCCACGAATTTATAGTATTTCTATAAAAAAAAATTCAAAAAATATATATAAAATTTGAAAACGGTTAGATGCTAAGAAAGAGAGTAAATTGTAGCCGAAAGCAAGCTAAAGTTGCATTACTAAATAAGCATTCTGCGCTCTCTGAGAAACCCACTTAGGCCATTGAGATACCACATTTATTCAGACTCAGATTTCCTTACTCATAAAATCACTTTGAGCTGATTATAATTGAAAGTTGAGCCGACTGTGAACACGTTTTCGGCCACTTAGGTACCATAGACTAGGCTAGACTAGACTCGAGGAAGAACTTACTCACACTATGGATTCCCTAACTCATAAGACCACTTTTAGCAGACGGAGTAGTTGAAATTTGAGCAGACTTTCGGCTACTTAGGTCCCGAAGACTGTCGAGGAAAAAGTTACTCACACTACGGTTTCCTTAAATCATAAAACCAGGTTGAACTTGTTGAGTTATTGAAAGTTGAATAGACTATGAATACGTCTATCGGCTAGACCCCCGAGATCATAGAAGAAATCGAAGAGAAAGTTACTCACACTACAGACGGTCTCCCTTACTCCCAAAACCAGTTTGAGCTAATTGAATAGTTGAAAGTTGAATAAACTAAAAATACGTCTATCGACTAGATCCGCTAGATCAAAGAGTACAAAAGTACGGATTCCCTCATTCCCACAAACCAGTTTGAGCTTGTTGAGTAATTGAAATTTGAGAAGACTTTAAATATGCCTACCGGCTATTTAGGTCCCATAGACTCTAGAAGAAAAAGTTATTCCTACAAAGTCATGAATCCTCCTTTTCCCAAATAATGCAGAACAAGTGTAATAAAAAACAGTTGAAATACATTTTCTTCCTCCTTCCTGTCCTTACAATGTTGACAGAAATCATTCAAAAATAGTCTCAAATCTTTGGTTTGGGAATCTGACAGTGACTCGTCAGAAAGCCAATCATGTTTCTTAACTGGTTGCTTTTTAGTGAGATGAGAAGTTCCATAGAACGATGGCGATCTAATTTGGATCTTTTATGAAGCTAGGAAAGGAATACCGACTGTTGCCATATCTTTGCCAATCATTTCAGCTCAAACAATTTTTGATATAATTCAATATTCAAAATTTTTCAAAGTAGATATGTGTGTCTAACTGGCAAACTGCGTTGAACACACATAGACCATTATTAGGTCCTTAGCGATACCAGATGGAGATCCGTTCACAAGTTGTAATAGTGATTCATTAGAGCTCGAGTCTGTTTTGGCAAACCTTTGCAGGATCTTGCTGCTAGAGATGATAATATTTTTTGAACAAATCCTAAACATATTTTTAGTATCATTGGCATTATACAAATGCATATCTATATACCTACACTTGCAGTTTTTATCTGTTCAATAGTAATAAAATGAAATACTAAAGAACCAGCTAGCAGAATTTGACAAACAGCTCTGGGCTTTCAATTTTACTTTTTACCTATAAATTGTCCATAGTGTCACTCTCCATACCCGCTTCTCTGTCTTCTCTTGCTTTACATATATCATTTCCCATTATCCAAGACAGTAACACATCACGTCAGCTCAAGTTTTAACAAATTTCACTATAATTAATTTATCACAAGTAGCAAAACAAAAAACATATAAACAAAAACAACAGGCGTATCAAATAGAAAAGCCGCTTCAAAAGCCTAAAAGAAGACACAAAAAGAAAGAGACAAATAAATGTATTGCACTAATTTAGAGCATAAACGGAACTACTTACATACTTGTGTCTGTATGTGTCATGTTGGTATTATAATAAAAAAAAAATATTAAAACGTTTGAAATGTCATTTATCATAATATTCAACACGGCTGAGCTGAGTGCAAATGTGAATGCCCCCTTCACAGTAACAACAAAAAGTAGCGACGCGCCAACGAGGTGAATCAACAATTGGCCAATTGTGCCCCCATTAAATGCGTGTCTGATAATTAATAATCGCTAAATGCCTACGATTAAGTAATTAATTTAATTTCAGGCATTCAATTTGTGATGCGTGTTAATAATGGAATTATGTATTGTGTTCATTGTTGTTGTATTAATGCTGAAAAATAAATCAAAATTTTAATGACATGCTGGTCAAGCGCCACTCCACCAAACGCCATCCCACAAAAAACAGTCACAAAAGCCACAACAAAACAGAAATAAAAATAAAAAAGAAAGCGTTATTTGTGTGCATAATTTTTCAATAAATATTAAAAAAAAAGAATTATACATTTGTTTTATTAATAGAAAATAATAGAGTTTGAGTAGTGCACATATCGAATGGCCATTGCGGTTATTGCTAACCAAATTTATTTTGACATTTTCCCATTAAAAGTACAAAAAATTGCACGCCCGCCTGACAAATGTTGCCTATGTATACGTATGACTGTGTGCCAATATGCTTATGGGGGGGTGTGTGTGTGTGAATGTGTGTGTGTGTGTGTGTGTGTTTAGTGAGGGTAAGAGAGGCGTTGGCGCACAGTAGCGCTTTGTGCTAACCGCACAACTGAGTCACAGCCGCATAATTGTATGCGCGGAATATCAATGAAAATGCTGATTGGGTTCGGTTCCGTGCGGTGCAAAGCGAAGCGGTTCAGCTTTGAGCGCACAGAACCAACAGCAAGAAGACAGACAGACAGATAGCGCGACAGACAGTCACTGTTGCGCATGCAATATTTTCTTTGAAAAATTTAACCATTATTTTAAATGTTGTGTATGACATAGTGACACACACACACACACACATGAAAATAGGTCAATATTGATGGTAATTGTTGTTGTTGCATGTGATAGTAATCTTGAATAGCATTAAAATCTATTTCAAGTTGCTTTTCCGTTACAAAAAACTAATCGAATAACATACAAAAATATGCAATGACTTTGAATGTGAAAAAGTTTTCTTGATGCAGACATTTGCATAAATCCGCACAAAGTTTTTGGTTACTTTTGGGCAACTTTTTCACATGCTGAGCTGTTTCAACAGATCAGCCGAATCATAATAAAAATTTAAGGGCGCTAAAACGTTGGCGACAAATGTTTTAACAGCTCATTGAGTTTGTATTGTTATGCGTCTGAGAAATTTTACAGTTTTCAGAAGGGTAAAAATGCATCCTTTTGCACCCCTTTTTGGAAGTTACACTCTTTAGAAGTTTGAGTGCCAACTCGCCTGTAACATCAACAGACTTGGCTCTGAAAGTTAAAGTAGAAAAAGTAAAGTAGAAACTCAAAGATGATAAAATATTCCATAGTCCATTCCATATTCTTTCAAATCTTTCTAAAAATATTCTAAATAGTTGAACTTCTCTCTACAATTCTATGAGTTCACAAAAGACTTTCCGCAATTCATGACGGAGGCATTTTTTACTGTTTGATCACGCACGGCAGAAGCAAAAGAAAGGATGTTGAGCCAAACATTATCAGATTTACCCTTCACAGAACACGCTTATTTTTCTATTATCGCAAACACTCGGGGTCAATAAGACCTTGTTCACTTTTGATGAGTTGTGTGAGTTGATAACACAACTATTGCACCTTTTGACTTCAAACAAATTCTGTGTGGTACTTTGAAATTTAGAAATTTTCTAGGTATCCCTTATAGTTTGTAACAAACTTAAAAAATTAGCGGGAAGAATAGGTTTTAGAATAGGAATTATTACTTAAAGAAGGAGTATGAATTTTCATAACCAAGTTTGTTCTGTGAAGTTTTTGAAATCTGGTGCGATTTACTACAGCATAGCAGAGGTGCAGGTGCAAAAGATTTGTATCACTGAGTCGAATGATTGCAGGAAATACAGAAAAATTGTGTCAGAGAAACCTTGGAGCACATTCTTTGCTTTTGTCCGGATATCTTAACACTACGCCTCACTCACTTGGGGGCCTCGTTCTTCTTGGTTAGGTGAGGTATGCAAACACGACATTAACCCATTGCTGCCGGGTACCAGTTCCGCCCATACGATTTTGATATAATTTCATACACGACCTAGAAGTGACCCAAAATGATCAGAAACAAAATTTCAGCTTTATATCTCTGCACGTTGCTGAGATATTCATTGGATATTTTTTACCCATTACGCAGCAATGGTAACTATTTTCCATACTTTTTGAAGTGATCAGCTAAACACGTGAACAAAAGTTGTATTGTTTACAGGTAAGTTAGGATGCAGATTTTAGTGAAGTTCTAAGGCCACTACGTTTCGCCACATTTTCCACCTCCGAAAAATTCACGATTTTTGGAGTCTGGTAACTCGAGCTAGATGGTGAAATTTTAGGGTGACCTTCACTAAGTTAAGGTAGTTCCATCTTTACCCTAACTATCCCTATCAATGGTTTTGAGAGATCTCAAACATTGACTTTTTTGTGATTTTTTTTTTTAAATCAATTTATATGGGTGAAATTTTACCCATTAGGCAGCAATGGGTTAGGACGCTGCTGAATTTTGCTTGGAACATCCACAGAGATCAATTTTATGTCCACCCGCAACTCTATGTTAAGGAGCTCTAACTGCTACCGCTAGGGACCCGCCGGGGTCTATGCCGAGCTGGCCAGCCAGCTTACGTAATCTAATCTAAACTACTACAGAATAGTACAATTTTCAAATCTTTAGTACCCATATTTGAATAATTTTTAGAACATTTTTAGACAAAACTTTTCCTCAAATTTTAGTTTTTGCTAATTTTTAGTCTAGTTTTGGGACCCTTTTTAAAAAGCTCGTCGATTTTATTGTATTAAAACATTTCTAATACAACTACGCAACTCTTATATAATACAATTTTTATACTTGAAACAATTTAAAAAAAAATTGTATTCAAATCAAGAGTCTAAAACTTAAGCTTTTAAAAAATGTTAAGAATTAATTTAAAAATTAGTTATTTAAACCTCTTAAAAAAAATTCTTAAAATTTTTAACAGCTTAAACTTTAAACTCTTGACTTAAGTAGAGTTTATATAAATTTATAAATTTTTATTTATAAATTATAGGTATTTATACATTTTTATTTATAAATTATTATTTATAAATTATTATATTTTATTTATAAATTATTTATAAATTTTTATAAAAACTTTTTACATTCCCCCATTTTGTAATAATCTCAGTCATTCTCTCTGAAGAATAAAGCTTATGTGCAAATAAGATATCAAGCCAGACATGTTTCTTAAGCTCTGCAATCATACATTTTGGTCACTGACCTGCTTAACTATAACTTACAGTTGACTTTCAAGGTCTCAGCCGCTATTTCTTACACAACATTCAGACCCTATCGGCAATGATGGTATCGTGGTTATTAAGAAACTCTCGTTTACTTCACGACACTCGTACATCTCAACCAGTTATCTACTTACTATGCTTTCATAACGAAATTTCGTAAATTTCATTACTTACACGCACACACATACGAAGAGTAATCTCTGAACAAGAGTTCTTAATTAAAAGTGTTTTTTGTGTGTAATAACATCATTGAATAGGTACACAATACCGCAGAATTGTATCTTTTATCTGTCACTATAAAAGCAAACTCAGAAGAATGTGTGTAGCTAGAAACAAAATAAACAAAACTGCAAAATGAAAAGAATTGTGTTATCTACAAAAGTGCGTGAGCAATAAACAATTATTTTTAACAATTATTATCCTTTTGGTTTATTCTTTTTAAAGAGTTAACCTCAAAGTAAACGACAACGTAACGGAAAAATTAAATTTATGCTCGATGTGACAAAAAACTCTATGTGTGCCTTAGTCACACAAAGAACATCATTTCTTTTATACTACAAGGTGCAACCCAAAGTAAACAGGACTTTTATAAAATAAAGAAAACGGATGATTATTTTTGTATAATTCTTTTTATTTATTCAAAATACTCTCCTTCTGCTTCGATACAACGTTTTGCACGGTCCAAAAGCATTTGGAATGAGTGTTTTAGGTCATCGGCCGGCATCGCCTTCAGAATGTTGGTACAAGCCTTTTGGATGTCCTCAACGTCCTTATAACGGTTTCCTTTCATCGGCAAATGCAACTGACCGAATAAGTAGAAGTCACAGGGAGCCATATCAGGCGAATACGGTGAATGATTGATGGTAAAAATTCGATTTTTGGTCAAATAATCGGTCGTAACTAGGGCTCTGTGAGCCGGTGCATTATCATGCAATAAACGCCAACTTCCTTCCTCGCGATATTCTGGCCGAATACGACGAATGCGATGCACCAAACGCTTCAAAACTTCAACATAAAACAAAGCGTTAATTGTTTTTCCCGGTGGAACAAACTCTCGATGAATTATTCCCTTTGAATCGTAGAAACAAATGAGATGAGTTTTGATTTTTGACTTCTCACGGCGGGTTTTTTTTCGGATTTGGCTCATCTGGGTGCTTCCATTCGGCACTTTGACGCTTTGTTTCGGGATCATATTGAAAGCACCACGTTTCGTCACCGGTTACGATGTTGAACAAGAAATTTGGATCACGTCTGGCTTCCCGAACGATGTCTTTTGCGTGCTCAATTCTCTGCGCTTTTTGGTCGTCGGTTAAAGTGTGCGGAATGAAGCGAGAACACACTTTACGGAGACCCAAATGTTCGGTTAAAATGCGATCAATTGATGTTTTGGAGATGTTCAATTCCATTTCCATCAATTCCAATGATGATTTTGGCTGCATTTTGATAAAATCACGCACAGTTTTGATGGCATCGTCAGTAATCACAAATTTCGACTGGCCGACGTGTTCGTCGTCATTCAAGTCTTCACGACCATTCTTGAATCGATTCAACCACTCATTAACACGGCCACGGGATAAACAATCATCACCATAAACTTGCTTTAACAATTTAAACGTTTCGGTAAAAGTTTTACCAAGTTTAAAACAGAACTTAATATTAGCTCTTTGGTCGATCGACATTCTCGTACCAAAGTTAAAAATATACTGTCACATTGAGCGGGATATTTCGGCGTCTACTAGACCAAATGTCATGAAATTTAGACAGTATGTGAATGAAAGATGTACCTTTCCAACGCATGTCCTCACACATAGATGGCGCCACCAGAAACGTCCCTATTGCAAAAGTCCTGTTTACTTTGGGACGCACCTTGTATATACCAGCAAACAAAGTATTTTTTTAGAGGAGTGGTGCCTTCTTAATGTGGTCTAATTTTCGCTTGGTACTTGGTACTTACATATGTATCTATTTGTATTTATGTGAGCTTTTATAAGAAAGCTGCCACACCAACCTTCCGAACCTAAGGTTTCACCATAACTTTATTTGACAAATTATTCACTTTTCTTGCTTCTTAGATCACTAACTCGTTCTAAATGTCATCCATCATTAAAACCAATAATTTCCTATATTTATAGAATCTTAAGAAATGCAAAAATCATTTCCCAAAACTCATAGCTTTCAATGGCTATGAAAATATGTTTCTTTAAATTTTTGTTTATTTCCTTATCCTTTCATTTTCTACACATTACATTCTACATTCTGAAATACAATTTGAAAAATTCTGAAATACAATTTGAAAAATCTGAAATTCAATTTGAAAATCTGAAATACTGTTTTAAAGGCTGAAATTTAATTTTAAAATCTGAAATACAGTTTTAAACGCCTAAATTTAATTTTAAAATCTGAAATACAATTTGAAAAATCTGAAATTCAATCTTAAATTTCAGATTTAATTTGAAAAATATGAAATTCAATTTTAAAATCTGAAATACAGTTCTACACGCTTAAATTTAATTTTAAAATCTGAAATACAGTTTTAAACGCTGAAATTCAATTTTAAAATCTAAAATACACGTTGAATTATCTGATATACAACTTGAAAAGGTGTAGTTCAACTCTTACTCCCTCATTACACCTGCATACATATTTTCTTTTCTTGCTTGCTTCTTTTCTTTTTTCTTTCTATTCCTTTTCCTTGTAACCATTCACTAGTACAGCACATTCTGTCCCACTTCTTTTCTCTAAATAAAATTGTTTATTCAAAACTCAACATACCCTACACCACTTTGGCCAAATTTCAACACATCCATCGATTGATATTTCCAAACATTAATCAGCAAACATTTTACTAAACAAAAAAAAATCGCACATAAAAATAAATTGTATTGAAATTGTGAGTCGTATCGAAAATATGAGTGTGTCTGAAAGCGTTGGCACTTTCACATGTAAACAAAAATTGGGCGTATCATGTCAAGGTCAGGGGACAGCTGGTGCGCGGCGACTATCAGCTGCGCACATCTCGAGGCATCGCAACGTTGTGTGTGTGGCACCAACACTTGATACACCATTCATTTAGAGCCGTCAGAAAATTCTGAAAAAATCTTTGCGCATTAAAGTGAGAAAAGTTTTTAAAACACTGAAACCAAAAACACACACACACATGCGATATGTAAATAGAAACCGAAAAGATACAAACCGTACAATTTTACGCCAATTCATGTGCGTCCATTCATACAGAGAGAAGAAAAACTGCCCGCCAAGTGGATTTTGGCTTTTTGTCGACTGTTTGTTTTGATTGGTAGTAAGTGCTTTATGGTCTGTGATAGTTTTGATAGCCGCGGCTTAAGTGATTTGAGTTTTTTTAGCTCTTGTATAGTTTTTAGTATTTATTTAGTTTTTTTTGGGCAAAATTGATTTGTGAGAAAAACCTAAATCAGTTTTTTTAATGAATGCAAAAAAAGCTGGAATATTAAATTTTAAGCAGGAAACTAGTTGATTGAATTGAAGTGTTAGCCAACACTCAAAGGACGCTTATAGCCTTTGTTTTAAAATTGTTGTCACAGTGTTTGTCACTGATCCTACGGCAAGCACTGTAATGATGTTGGTTGGATGTGAAGGTTGGACTAAAAATTTAATAAAATACATGTTGACCTTTCCGTTAAAAAATTTTTTTTTAATATAAAAAAATTTAAAAAAAAAAACTTAAAAACTAAGAAACAATTAAATTTGTAACTGGCTTAGAATTCAAATGCGGCACACAAGCCTTGAGTACTTAAGGAGGTACAGTTCCACACGCTGATTGGTTTAAAAACTTCAGGCCCAACATTCTTATTCATAAATTATTGGAATAAAGAAAAAATCAACTAGTCGATTCCAAGTGCAGGTCGTACACTGCTTTGGACAACCAAATCAAAACTATATCAATTTTTTAGTAATTCACTTGATTGATTTCTTGACAACCAACTTATTTATACCCCAAACTATTGTCAAGTAGTCTTGGAAAAAAGTCATAAAAGTTACATCATAGAAGCGCAGAGGAAGAGGAGGAATCGTAGAAGTGAAGTCGTAGAAAAAGAATGTTAAAAGAAGGATCATGGAAGTGGACTCGTAGAAGAGGAATTATAGAAATTGATTCGAGGAAAAGATTCGTTATAAATATGTTGTAAAAGTGGAGTCGTAGAAGTAGAATCGTAGAGGAGAGGTCTTAGAAGTGGAGCCGTAGAAATAGAGTCCTAAACACGGTGTCATAAAAAAAAGGTATCTATCGAAGCAGAAGACTTGAAGAATAAAAGCTGGAGAAATGGAGTCGTAGATGCGGAGGCATAAACGAGAAATCAAAGCAGAAGCCTTGTAGAAAAGGAGTCGTAGAATGGTAGACGATTAAAAGATAAAAGACGATTCGAAGCAGAGGACTTGAAGAAAAGAGGCCAAAAAAATGAGTTCGTACACAAGGAGTCGTAGATGTCAGAAAAAAGGATTCAAAGCAGAAGACTTGTACCGGAGGAGTTGTAGAAATTACGTCGTAGATGTAGAGTCGTAGATGTAGAGTCGTAGAAGCGAAGCCATAAAAGATGATAGGAAGCAGAAGTTGTAGAAAAAGGATCATAGAAGATCAGTCGTAGAATTAAAGTTGAAAAAGAGGAGCCGAAAAAGAGTAATCGAAGTAAGGGAATGTTATTTAGAACAGAAGGAGAACGAAAAATCAGGCAGAAGACGTGTAGAAGAAGAGATGTAGAAATGAAGTCGTGGAAAAAGAGTCATAAAAGAACAGTCGTAAAAGTGGTGTTGAAGAAATGGAGTCATGGAAGAGTAATAGAAGCAAGGAAATCCTAGAACAGAAAAGCATCAAAAGAGGAGTTTAAGCAGAAGACTTGTAGAAAAAGAGTCATAGAAATGATCCCGAGGAAGAATGGTCGTAGAAGTGTAGTTGCAGAAATGGAGTCGAAGAAAAGTAATCGAAACAAAGGAATCGTAGAACAGAAGAGCAACAACAGAATTGAAGCAGAAGACTTATAGAAGAGGAGTCGTGAGTCCGGAGTCGTAGAATAAGATTTATAGAAGAAGAGTCGTGGAAGTAGAGCTTAGTAAGTAAGTAGTAGCAGTAGTAAAAAGGAGTAGTAAGTTGTAGAACAGTACTCAGTAGAAAAGTAATCCAAAATAATGAGAAAAAGACCGGCGCAAAAGTGAATATGGCAAATTGGGCTCTAAATGACAGCATTAGGGCGTAGCGAAAGGAAGTTAAAAAATACCAAACTCCTGTGGTGTCCTGTTTCCAAAGTAAAAATAAGTCCTATTTAAAAACAATAAATATGTTAAAAAATAGTTTAAGTTTGACAAGCAATCAAAATAACGATGGTAGCTAGAACAATGAAACGAATTACGAAGGCATTTATTGGGCCCAAAACAGCCCACCATCGACTAACATAACTCGCTCTGCGGTTCACATGGCGAGTGACAAAAGCGCCAAAAATAATTTAGCACAATTACGCACAGCTTGTGCTCCCCGAATATCCATAAATCTACTGGAATTGAGTTACACTACAATGGAAAACTACTCGAAATGGTCACATACAAACAAAATTGCTCGAGCGTCACGTTGAGCTCATTTCAATACGAATTCTCTGGTATGGCAACAACAATTTCGGTAAATTGAATTGAATTAAAAGCCCAAAAGCGGCAAAAAGCGTAGCTCATACACATGGCACCCGAGAAAAATTAAACTAAAAAAAATCATACACACTAAAATTCGGCGCCAACAAAAGCTGAACTGAAACTGAAAAAAGAAATTAATTAAAAGTGAAATCCAATGAAAGAAGTAATACATAAACAAAAGCCAAAAATACAACAAAAAAAACAAGTGCGCACATAGGCAAAAAAAAAACTGTTGCACTTTCAAATTAATTTTACTTGACGCTTTGTTTCATTACAATTAAATGAAATCACTGGCTGCTCCTGCACCGCATGACAGAAATTGTAAGCTCAGACCAGTGATGCACACAGGGTCGGATTTGAAAGGGTTAAATGTCTCTCTTCCCAAACACAAAAATTTCTGGTGAAAATATGTTTTAGACTCAAAAGTTGTACGCAATTTCGCTGCCCCTCCAAAATGAAATCCTGTGTGCGCCACTGACTCAGACAATAGTAAAACAAAAACAACATGGGGGCTCAAAAAATGAATGTAATTGCAAAAAAACATTAAAGGGAAGTTGAGAAAAAATTGTTGTCATTTTTTAATTGAGTGCGTCAAAAATAATGTAAATTTGTATTTATAGTGACGCAAGTTTCCATTCTTTAAAGCTTTTTTGTGAAAATTTCTGTATGATTTTCATTCATGCAGAAACCGAAAAAAACTGCTTTATAGTTTTTTACAAAAAACCTTACGAAAAAACGGTTTTGTAATTTTTCACGCTATTTTGGTATTTTTTATTCGTTTTTTTATACATTTTTTGGTGTTGTTTTATGCGAATTTAATTTCACACTGACGCGTTATGGTTTTTTGTATTTTTGTTGTTGTGATTGTGTTTATGTTAGTTGTTGTTGTTGTTCTTGTGGCAGGCTTAAGCTCAGATAACGCACATTTGATATTAAAATTCAAACATCACATTGTATGCTCACATGCTTTACGGTATTTATTGTTGTTGTTTTTCCACTATGCTTTATTCACTCTTTCTTTTTTTTACATGACTGAAGTTTCCGTATTTGGGTCTAAAGAATAATAATAAATCTAAAGGGCAATTTCTGTGAGGGTCACGAAAAGTAAAACGAAATCACAGCAAAAAAAAATATTTAAAAAAAGCCTACAGAACTGTGCAATCGCTGGTTTTTTATGGTGTTGTTGTAAGTTATATTTTGCCTATCCTTGGAAAGGTTTTTTGTTTTTGTAAAAGTTGATAAAATTTTAAAGTGCGCTAAGGAAATAATTACATTTAGAACAAAGCCGTCAAAATGTACAAAAAAAGTTTCACATATATGATGCATTAATTTTTAATTAATTAATTTTTAAAGCAAAACTAGGCTATGCGAATATTTTTGCACATGACCTAGAAGGTAACGAAGAAATAAGGGGCTGCTGCCCCGTTGTTTGTGCCAGAGGCCTTCTGCAGAATGAGGCCAACGTTAGGTGCACCCTTTGGTCAAAGGTTCCTAGGCTAAGGCAACTAAAGGAACTTTTGGAATCATGAAAACCAAAATGTTTCAAAATTGCTTATTACCCTTTCTAAGAATTTTTTCAAAAATATGACAAACATGTTCACAGGACACTGACAGTTAAATTCAATCTAGCTGAACTTATGGCCCGAACACATTGAAGACGTCAGTGACAGGACTACACAGCTACAAGAAGGCGTCTTCTTCAATTGTTACCGTGTAGTCAACTACTTGATTACAATAAAAATGGCAGTAACAGCATCACAATCATATTTTGTAAGTACCTAATCACAAATTGGATGCTTTAGCACTTCCTATGTTAACCCTTTCAGTCACAATGTCCAATATATTGGACTACAGCCCATACAATTCATACAGAACGGGTTTATTTTCATGTCGGAAAGGGTTTATAATTCGTCTATAACCATTTTATTGTGCTACGAATACAAACAAATTCAACACAAATGGCAATGTTTAATAATTTATAAATTTTAGCTGAAACACAACAAATTTGTAATTGTGGTTCAAGCCCAGAAAAAAGAAAACGCCAGCGAAATATCTGTTGGCACTGAAGACCATAGATTTGGTTTCGTTGCCTATAAAATGGAATTATTTCTAAGGTGGCGACAGCAACAACTGTGGTTGGTGGTCAGGTAGCCGTGCAGTCTTTAGCGTAATCATTCGCATACGAACATTCTTTATATTTTAAAATATGACTCTATATTTTTTAAAAGCTGTAGTCATGTCCCACTGCCATCAGAATTGTATTCGGTCTAACTTCCAAAAACTCATACAGATTCTGCCAGAAGTAGGAAGAGATGTCCTTACATTTGCTGGCCCAATGCCCTGCAATCATGCATGCTTAGAGATGACACTTCAGCACCTTTCCAGACCTTCCAAGGCGGTGCTGGCGAAGTGAAATTTGTGAAGCTAAAACTTAAAATTATATCCAGGACATGGGATTAAAAGAGAAGCTTTGGACTATAGATAGGAGCACATTTGATGTTAAAGCTCTACACAATAGTAATAATATTTCAGTTTAAATCAGATATAATACTTGTTTTCCAATTAATTCTTCCCAAACGGTAGGAAATCGTAAAGAAAAGCGGTTGCCAGGTACCAAGAAACTGTACAAAATTTCGTTTCTGACATATTCTTTTCATTTTTAAGGATCGAAAAGCATGTCAAGTGGTAAATTTATAGGGAAATAACTCACCTGCTGAGATTTTCCATTAATGCGTTTTTGTATTGCTTTAAGTTGTTCGTTAATTTAGTTTCCAAAATTAAGTTATTAAAAATTTTGTTTATTTGTTGGGTTTGTTTATTAAAATTTTTAGTTAACTTTCATCAAACATCACACAATAACATGAAACTACACGCATTTAATTAACTAAGAATCAATTTAAGAATACTTATAATTTTGCTAGAAAAATTTTTTCCATAAAAATTAATGAAAAAGCTTTTTTTATTGCTTATGTTAATGGGAGTTTTTAGAATTGTTTTTAAATACAAATTGACAAGATTTTCACTGCTTATCATTCACAATTTAAATATTCGGCACGGCCTCGGTTTAGTGATTTATTTTCACTTAACAAACATTTCACAATAATTTACCAAGAAATATTTAGCCTTTTGACCTTTCGAATTTAAGTAATTTTTGTATATTTAATTTTATATTAATTTTCATTTAAATGAAATCTGACAATATTTGCACAAATACAGAATTGCAGTTTTAGTAGCATAAAAATTTCACCAACACAAGTTAAACCGAAAAAAGTCGACAACTAGATTTTAATTTAGTCTTTATTTAATTAATTTGTTTCCACTAGTTCAGCAATTTTTCAAAAACTTTGTTTAAAAAATCAATTAAAAATCGCTCGACAATAAAATATTTTTTTTTTATTTTTCGTTTTCTAACTTCAAAATAACCGCCAACACCTCGAACGCCGCTCAAACGATTTCTTATCACAACATTTACACGGCAACAACTCAAGCCGTCAGCCAGGAACAAACAAACAGACGAATGCGCTCGTTGCGTTTTCCGAAACCCGATTTTGCTTTCATGTGGGATGTGAGTTTGCAAATGCTGGAAAGCCCGTCTTAACCGCGTCGTACGCAAATCAAAACTAAAATTGCGGGAAAAGCGTTTTGGGAACACAAGCAGCAACGGACAGCAAGCGCGCCAGCATAACAAAGCCAGCACCAGCACCAACAGCAACGATAACAACAACACCAACAACATCATCAAAACGACCACAGCGTAAGCAGCACCCGAAAAAACGACAAAAACACTTTTCCGCACACTGTAAACTTTATGTTGCGGGCGAACGCTGTTAGCAACATGGCCCCAACATGCTAGCAACATTTGCTGCTAATAGCAGTCAACATTTGCTGTACGCGGCTGCACTATTCAACAGCGGCAAACATTTATCGTCCAACTAACACTTTACGCGCTTCACACTCGATCAACAAAGATTTGGGGGAATTGCTAGAAGCGGAAGAGGGTGCGAGGTGAGCATAAAACTCTAAAGTTTTGAATGGAGTTGTTTGATGTGTTTCTATTATGGCTCACAATAGAAATTGGGTGCGTGCTTTGATTTTTGGCTATTGAAAACCAAAAATTGTTGGGTGGTGCCGTTAATGGTAAATGTGGCGTGCCACATTTTGCGGCTCATCTCTATGCAACTCTTCATGGGGGAGCGAAAATCGTATACAAATTTAAAAGCTTGCGCTTCATTTCCAACTCATTGCACACACACATATGCAAGTGTCAAAAACATATCTAGCAGCAAAGATGTACACAACTATAAATCGGGGCGAGGGAAAAGCATTGTGCTTTGCATTAAAATAGAAAAATATCCATTGCACCGCTTCCTCTTTGCTTGTGCATGTTGTTGTCATTTCTGTTCCTGTTATTGTGATGTTTCCTATTGCAAAGGTTGTTGTTGTTGTTAGTGTAGTTATGTGTCATTTTATGATAAGCAGTGGCTGCAAATTGCGGTTAGTGGGTGTCATAGAAAATGGCACAGAATAAAACTATTTGCAATGGTGCGTTTTGGTTTTGTTGCTGCAGTCAACGACGGAGATAATTTGCAGTGGAATAAATATGTCAACTATCTGTGCGCTGTTGGCGACCGAAGGGATGCAAGCATTTGCTGTTCAATGTTTTGAGAGCTATTAACATTTATATTTTAAGTCAACAATTTTTTAATAGAATTA